>JAQPPZ010000197.1:0-1200000 GCA_028583015.1 Wollemia nobilis
ATATATATATCTTCCATTCATATTCATAGATTAGAGGTATGCTATAATAATATATCTAATTTTGAAAATATTTTTAAATTGATCAAAATAAGAAGTTGTGTATATTATTTTTAATACTTTTCATATAATTCATATCAATTAATAAGGAAATTTTGTTAGTTAGCATCAACTTATTACAAGTTACTAGATTTTATGTTTGAAGTATAAATTGGAAAACTAGTTGAAGCTGATGGCAAGAAGGAAACACAATACTACATAGTAGTATGTTTTTATTAGAGTTTTTGTATTAGATTTGATAGCATTCAACATGCAATAAAATTTTGAAAAGCTTGTAGGTTGTTCATAGGAATCCTTTATTTATATTTGAATTTACGGGTTCTATATAGTTTTATTCTTAGTGAAATATAGACATAGAACCTGTCAAATATCGGATCACTTATAAGTCAATATTACAATCTAATTATCAATATCTTAAAAAATATGGTGATATTGTACACCTTTTAATTTATAAAATACATATAGATTACTAGCATAACTAATTGAAAAAGACACTACATAGTATTCTAGTTTGAATTGAATTTTATATTAGTTATTAATAATCCTTTTTTTGGAGGTATTACATTATTTGGTCCCTTTTAAATATTTAGATTAGGGTGTGTTTGATATTTATGTCAATAGTATGTGTCAAGTTGTTAAGTGTGAGTATGTGTCATGTATTTAAGTGAGGAGTTATATGTGTGAGGTGTCTTGTTAGTAAGAGTGAGTTATGTGAGTGATGTATCAAGTTTAGAAGTAGGGAGTTATGTGCAATCATGAGAGAATTTATCATTATGTAATATGTGATATTTATTACGTAAAGAGGAATATGAAGAGTTGTTTCTCCCATAATCTTGAGGAGAGCAAAGGTCAAGAGTTAGGTGCATATGAAGAGTCTCATGTAAGTTTATATTGAAGACAAAGCTTTGTATCATGTATCAAAGAAGCATTGCATTTATGCATGCTTTTAGTAGATGTATTTTCAATAAAGATTTTATTTTTGTTGTGCAATATTGTTATTGAATGGTTGAATGATTTTATATGAGATATTATTAGATCTTGAAAATTATTAACCTATGACAATATGGATTATTTGCTAACATCTTTAAGGTTTTCTTATTTGTAATTTGTAAAGGAGTTTAGACCATTTAATATTCCTAATATTTTTAAGACTCGCCTATTAGTGAGTATTGTGATCCAATTAAAAACTCAAAGAAGATGCAAACTAATGTACATATTTTATTGAAACTACAAAATTTTCTGATGAAGATGAATTTAAAAATACCAAACACTATAAATTTGGGTATTCAATTAAGAACACAAGTTTATACTGTGAGGGGGGTGAACATCATAAGATAAAACTTTTACTTTTATTTCCAAAGCAATAACTTCAAATATTGTCAATTGCAATAATGAAACAATGCACAAATCACCACACACATAAGATACAAATATTTAACGTGGTTCACCCAATGTGGGCTACATCCACAGAGAAATATTGCTTATAAATTTCTCAACAAATTTTGTGGGCTCCAACCCATAGGAGATACCAATCCCCTATTACAATATTTGTGGACACCAATCCATAGGAGACACCAATACCTCTCTCAAGTTCATGGACACCACTCCATAGGAGACACCAATCCCCTCTGCTTTGGTTTTGTGGACACCACTCCACAGGAGACACCAATCCCCTCTACTCTGGTTTTATGGACACCACTCCACAAGAGACACCAATCCCCTCTACTCTGGTTTTGTGGACACCACTCCATAGGAGACACCAATCCCCTCTACTCTAGTTTTGTGGACACCACTCCACAAGAGATACCAATCCTCTCTGCTCTAGTTTTGTGGACACCACTCCATAGGAGACACCAATCCCCTCTACTATGGTTTTGTGGACACCACTCCACAGGAGACACCAATCCCATCTGCTCTAGTTTTGTGGACACCACTCCACAGGAGACACCAATCCCCTTTGCTCTGGTTTTGTGGAAACCACTCCACAGGAGACACCAATCCCCTCTACTCTAGTTTTGTGGACACCACTCCATAGGAGACACCAATCCCCTCTACTATGGTCTTCTCTCAAACTTGCTCTATAATTTTTCTCAAACCTGTTCCAAACCTACTCATAAAAATTGCTTAAATATACTCCACAACCTGTTCATATCTATTCCAGAACCTGCTCATATCTGCTCCAACACCTGCTCATAAAACCTAATCAAACCTGATCCAAACTTGCTCATAAAACTTGCTTATATGCTCACAAAAACCTGCTCAAATTTGCTCATAATATCTGCTCAAATTTTCTCACAAGATTGCTAAGAAGGCCTACTCAAATCTGCTCCAAAAACATGCTCCTCCACTCATACAAACAATGCTCATCAATTCTCAAATATTGCATACAAACAATGCTCATAACTTTCTCAATGTGCTTTCCTCTACTCTAGCAATTTAGACATATTCTACCCAGTATTATTTTATCTTCATGAACATATAGAGAATGATATGCAATAACAATTACCCAATATGTTCTTCACATTCATTAAGTCTGTCGCTTTCACATATCTCACATTTGTTGCATTTAAAAGGTAGCTCTAGTCTAGCATTTGGAAACTGATCTTATAAATGCTTATTTTACTTCCCTTTTGTAGATAGCTGAAAATATCCAATTCTTTCAATTGAATCCTTGAATGAAGATGTACATAAATCTCCTCTCTCTATCCTTGCACAATGTAACACCTTGATTTGTTCTAAAACAATCTTTCCACTTATATGAAACTATCCTCTTTTACTCACACTTGTACTTTGAAACATCAAACTCATATTTCAATTTCATACATCTAATAATCTCTTATATCTCCCACTTAATAAATTCAACAAATCATAATCACATCACACAAAAAAATATTTCACAACACTTTCATGGCTGCCCACATAAAACACTTTGTCTTTGGAATTTCTATTGCCACACCTTGCCCAAAATATTATGCACTTATTCTCTTGTTCTAACAAAAGGAAACTCTCATTCATAAAAACCTTGGTGCATTAATAATTTCTCACTTTCTTTTATTTTTCCTTTTGAAGAAAACTTTCATACATAAATTCTCATCAATAAAATTTCATTCCTAGATATAATTAAAAGCACACTTATCTTTTCAAAATATTTTTCGCTAGCACTAAAAATCGAACCCTGGTCTCTCACCCACAACTCTTATTGGCTAGCAATGAACCACTTCTACTACACCGTCTGATGGAAGGTGATTCCACACCCTTCAACTTGAATATGTGGTCATTACTCTTCAATAAAAAATGTAACCCTATCCCACTTCAAACACAAGATGTTTCAACGTTGTTTCTTCTTTTTCTCTCACATAGCCACCACTTCAACTTCTCACACAACTGCCACTTCCGTTGTCTTTAGGGTTTAGCTCTAATATCACACAAGCTTCCACCTCCGTTGTCTTTAGGGTTTAGTATCTTGCTTCCAAGTCTTGTACCTTTGTATCCTGTTGTGTTTCTTCTCTACAAGCACCAACACTTCCACACAGTGTTAATGAATATAATGCAAATGAATAAAACATTGTAATACCTCTATGCTTTGTCACTGTGCAAATCTCTTAAGCATAGCCAATGAATTTACACCACAGTGTCATTGAGATTTCTTCACTACCACTACTATATTATTCATACTATGCGTACTTCACATATGTCATAGAACTTTCCTTTTATTCCCTTTTGGAAATATAATTTGCATAGATAATGTGATGCCTTCTCTTCTTTGATGCTACCCGAAACTATCACGATATTTACTATTACCTTTGGTTCCTTCACAGGGACCACAATCTTCTTCATTTTTGGTGCAGTACAGATGTTGATGGCTTTGCTTGTGACGTTGAACTTAGACTTGCAAGATCACCATGTTCTATTCTTTGTCACAACAATAAGCTTTTCACTGGTTCCAAAAATCCTTTGCTTGAATTCACTGTAGTGAACTCTTGCGCAACTCCCATGAAGGCATATTCTATGAAGGCACTCACTCTTCAAATCTAGATGAAAGCACACACTTCAAATGTGAATATCTTCAAGTGCTCAAATGAACGACACACTCTCTAGACTTACTCACTCTCCAATCACTCAAATGAACGACACACTCTCCAAGCGCAACACTCAAACGAACGACACACTCTTTGCATAACACACTCTCTAGAACTCACTCACTCTTTCGAATGTAGACGAAGGCATGCAAACAAATGCTCTTTCTCTTTCTTTGAAGACAACACAAAGGCACTACTTCCCCAAGTCACACACACCATAATGTTAGAACCAAATATATATGAAAAATAATTTTTGAACCTTTCAACATAAGGGTCGACCCTTACATTAATTTTCAATATATTTAAATACATACCACTTTTAAACATTTATTTAAATCCTTTGATTTAAATACTTCCCACTTTTAAAAACCTTACTTTAATATTTAAATATTTAATTTAAATATTAAAGTATACATCACCAATTTAATTTCTCAAGCACCATAATATTGACAACTCACAATTTCATCCTTGAATATATTTTTGCCTTTGACATTATTGATAATATTGACAACTCACAATTCCAACCTTGAATATATTTTTACCTTTGACATCAATGACAACTTAATATTTCTAACAATCTCCCCCTTTGTCATTGATGGCAACCCTTCAACAAAAATTGTCCTTTATATCAACATGATCACAATTGCTCCCCCTGACAAGCTGCTCCCCCTCACTAAAATTCTCCCCCTTTGACATCAATGGAAAAGGGCTCCTTGGGGCTAAAATATAAGACACTGAACATAGCCCCCTCACCACCTCCTTGTCTTGAGGTGATCAATTTTGAGATGGAAGTAAAGTTACTCCCAAATTACTATGCTCCTCTTCTTGTTTTATTTTCTTTTTCCAAACTTTGGATATCATATCCTTTTACACATTTTGACTATCCTTCTTCTTGCTTGACTTTGAGAGCTTAGGGAACATTGTTCTACACCATTTAGCTCTATGTCCAAAATTGTTGCAATTGTAACACATGATGTTGTAATACTTGAAAAGTGCAAATGACTTGAAATTCCTCTTGGTGAAGCCATTATCATTCTTATCATGAACTCTGCAATGTACAACTTTGTGACCAAAATTATTACACGAGAAACAATAACCCTAGAAGAAATATTCATCTTGCCTTGGAGGATATGATCGCATGGTTCTTTCTTTGCTTTTCCTATGATGTTCCATGTTCCTTGATGGTGCATTGTTTTCTTCCTTATTGATGCTTCCACTTTTCAACATATCATCATAGGTCTTGGACTCTTCTTCTTCAATTACTTTCTTTGATGCTTCTATCTCTTTTGAGCTTGACTCACCCTTTTGTTTCTCTTGACCTTCTTCAAAACCAAGTCCAGTCTTGATAAATGGAGATATTTGTGCTTTGATAATATCATCCAAGTTTTTTGAGATTTTCCTAAATTGATATATCTTATCATTAAATTTTTCAAGTCCCTTCCTTAGAATGATAGCTTCATGTTCTAATCTTTCACATTCTAGTTCTTTTGCCTTTAATTGTTCAGCCATACCTTCTTCAATTCCTCTTGCCTCTTCAACCTTTACTTTTAAGTCGGTGAGATCTTATAGAAGCTTTGCTTTTGCTTTCTCATCCTCTTGTACTTGACCCTTCAATATTGAGTTCTTCTTTCTAACCCTCTTTAACTCTTCAAGAGCAACAATAAGTTCCTCTTCTATGTCAACTGTGGCTTCCTCTTCATCTTCTGAATCTTCCTCTTCTTCTTGGTCTTCAACAACAAGATCATCTTCTTTCTCTTCTATGGCCAAAAATAGAATTTCTTCTTTTTCATTATCGAAGAAGCTTTCATCACTGCTACTGGAAGCACTACTTGCTTCTTCAACATAAAAACTCTTCTTGTGTCTTTGAAAGATCTTCTTCTCATGTTTGCCTTGAATGTGCTTGTTTTTCTTTTCATGATGAAATTTTCTTTCTTTATTTTTCTTATATTCCTTTTCTTCTTCACTGCTACTACTTCCCGCCTATGGACAATTAGATGCATAGTGACCAAGGTTACCATAATTAAAACATTTCATAGACTGCATACCTTTGTGTTTTCTTGGACCCTTCTTATTTCTTCTCACAAAGTTAGCCTCTTCTTCACTACTTGATTCTTGTTCTTTATTCTTTTCCCTTTTTGAAGATTTGAATGTTGCCTCTCTTTTTTATGTTTGTTTTGTTTTTGTCATCATATGATAGGTTGTGAGAATTCCATGTAGCTCATCCATGCTTAAAGTTTTGAGATCCTTCATCTCTTCTATTGCTGAAACCTTTGCATCAAATCTCATGGGAAGTGACCTCAAGATTTTTTGAACAATCTTAAAGTCTTCAATACTTTCTCCAAGTCCACGAATGGTATTGAAAACCTCATCAACACAGAGTAGATACCTAGAAATATCTTCCTCATATTTCATCTTCAAGTCTTCAAAATTTCTCCTATGGGTTTGAAGTTTTGCCATATTTACCTTGTCATCTCCTTCATATGTTCTCTGTAATTTATCCCATATTTCTTTTGTTGAAGTGCATTGCATGACCTTCACAAACTCTGATTCATATAATCCACTTAAGATTGCATTCATTGCCTTGGCATTATTTTCATATGGTTTCTTACCATTTGCATTTGTGGGAGGAGTTGTAGGTGGAGTGAACCCATTCTCAATAGATTGCCATATATCATATCCATGTGCCATCAAATAGGTCTTCATCCTTATGCTCCAAAAAGCATAGTTAGTCCCATCAAACAATGGAGCTCTATTTGATGAAAACCCTTCCTGATGTGCCATTTGTGTTCTTGTAAGATCTTCCTTCAAGCTGTTAGGCTTTCACGAAGGAACTCGCTCTGATACCAATTGAAGAACACAAGCTTATACTGAGAGGGGGGTGAACAGTATAAGATAAAAATTTTACTTTTCTTTCCAAAGCAATAACTTCAAATATCATTAATTGCAATAATGAAACAATGCACAAATCACCACACACATAAGAGACACAGATTTAACGTGGTTCACCCAATGTGGGCTACATCCATAGAGAAATATTACTTATAAATTTCTCAAAAAATTCCATGGGATCCAATCCACAGGAGATACCAATCCCCTATTACAATTTTCGTGGACACCAATCCACAAGAGACATCAATCCCCTCTCAATTTCATGGACACCACTCCATAGGAGACACCAATCCCCTCTGCTCTGGTTTTATGGACACCACTCTACAGGAGACACCAATCCCCTATGCTCTGGTTTTGTGGACACAATTCCATAGGAGACACCAATCCCCTCTGCTCTGGTTTTGTGGACACCACTCCATAGGAGACACTAATCCTCTCTGCTCTGATTTTGTGGACACCACTCCATAGGAGACACCAATCCCCTCTACTCTAGTTTTGTGGATACCACTCCATAAGAGACACCAATATCCTCTACTCTGGTTTTGTGGATGCCACTCCATAGGGTACACCAATCCTCTCTACTCTGGTTTTATGGACACCACTCCATAGGAGACACCAATCCCCTCTGCTCTAGTTTTGTGGACACCACTCCACAGGAGACACCAATCCCCTCTGCTCTAGTTTTGTGGACACCACTCCAGAGGAGACACCAATCCCTCTACTCTGGTTTTGTGGATACCACTCCATAGGAGATACCGATCCCATTTACTCTGGTTTTGTGAACACCACTCCACAAGAGACATCAATCCCCTCTGCTCTAGTTTTGTGGACACCACTCCATAGGAGACACCAATCCCCTCTTCTCTAGTTTTGTGGACACCACTCCATAGGAGACACCAATCCTCTCTACTCTAGTTTTGTGGACACCACTCCATAGGAGACACCAATCCCATCTACTCTAGTTTTGTGGACACCACTCCACAAGAGACACCAATCCCCTCTGCTCTTATCTTCTCTTAAAATTACTCTATAATTATGCTCAAACCTGCTCCAAACCTACTCAAATTTGCTTCACAACTTGCTCATATCTACTCCAAAACCTACTCATAAAACCTGCTCATATCTGCTCCAAAATATTATCTTAAAACCTGCTCATATTTGCTCCAAAACTTGCTCATACAACTTGCTCATCTGATCACAAAAGCTTGCTCAAATCTACTCATAAAATCTTCTCAAATATGCTCACAAGCCTACTAAGAAGACCTACTCAAATATACTCCAAAAACATGTTCATCAACTCATACAAACAATGCTCATAAATTCTCAAATCTTGCATACAAACAATGCTCATAACTTTCTCAATGTGCTTTCCTCTACTCTAGCAATTCAGACATATTCTACCCAGTATTATTTTATCTTCATGAACATATAGAGAATGATATGGAATAACAATTACCCAATATGTTCTTCACATTCATTAAGTCTGTCACTTTCACATATCTCACATTTGTTGCATTTAAAAGGTAGCTCTAGTCTAGCATTTAAAAACTGACCTTATACATGTTGATTTTCCTTCCCTTTTGTAGATAGCTGAAAATATCCAATTATTTCAATTGAATCCTTGAATGAAGATGTACATAAATCTCCTCTCTCTATCCTTGCACAATGTAACACCTTGATTTATTCTAAAACAATATTTCCACTTATATGAAGTTATCCTCTTTTACTCACACTTGTACTTTGAAACATCAAACTCATATTTCAATTTCATACATCTAATAATCTCTTATATCTCCCACTTAATAAATTCAACAAATCATAATCACATCACACAAAAAAATATTTCACAACACTTTCATGGCTGCCCACATAAAACACTTTGTCTTTGGAATTTCTATTGCCACACCTTGCCCAAAATATTATGCACTTATTCTCTTGTTCTAACAAAAGGAAACTCTCATTCATAAAAACCTTGGTGCATTAATAATTTCTCACTTTCTTTTATTTTTCCTTTTGAAGAAAACTTTCATACATAAATTCTCATCAATAAATTTCATTCTCGGATATAATTAAAAGCACACTTATATTTTCAAAATATTTTTTCACTGGCACTAAAACTCGAACCCTGGTCTCTCACCTATGACTCTTATTGGCTAGAAATGAACCACTTATTCTACATCATCTGATGGAAGGTGATTCCACACCCTTCAACTTGAAGACGTGGTCATTACTCTTCAATAAAAAATGTAACCCTGTCCCACTTCAAACACAAGATGTTTCAATGTTGTTTCTTCTTTTTCTCTCACACAACCACCACTTCAACTTCTCACACAGCTACCACTTCCGTTGTCTTTAGGGTTTAGCTCTAATATCACACAACTACCACCTCCATTGTCTTTAGGGTTTAGTATCTTGCATCCAAGTCCTGTGCCTTTGTATCCTATTGTGTTTCTTCTCTACAAGCGCCAAAACTTCCACACAGTGTTAATGAATATAATGCAAATGAATAAAATAGTGTAATACCTCTATGCTTTATCACTGTGCAAATCTCTTAAGCGTAGCCAATGACTTTACACCACAACATCATTGAGATTTCTTCACTACCACTATTGTCTTCTTCACACTGTGCACACTTCACATATACCGCAGAACTCTCCTTTTCTTCCCTTTTGGAAACACCAATTTGCATAGATAATGTGATGCCTTCTCTTCTTTGATGTTGCCTGGAACTATCACGATATTCACTACTACCTTTGGTTCCTTCACAGGGACCACAATATTCTTCGTTTATGGTGCATCGTAGATGTTTATGTCTTTGCTTGCAACATTGCACTTAGACTTGTAGGATCACCACATTCAATTCTTTGTCATAGCAATAAGATTTTCACTGGTTCCAAAAATCCTTTGCTTGAATTCACTATAGCAAACTCTTGCACAAATCCCATGAAGGTATATTCTCTGAAGGCATTCACTCTTCAAATCTAGATGAAAGCACACACTCCAAATACGAATGTCTTCAAACGCTTAAATGAACGACACACTCTCTAGACTTACTCACTCTCCAATCACTCAAATGAATGACACACTCTCCAAGCGCAACACTCAAACGAATGACACACTCTTCATACGACACACTCTCCAAAACTCACTCACTCTTTCGAACACAGATGAAGGCATGCGAAAAAATGCTCTTTCTCTTTCTCTGAAGGCAACACGAAGGTGCTACTTCCCCAAGTCACACACACCATAATGTTAGAACCAAATATATATGAAAAATAATTTTTGAACCTTTCAACATAAGGGTCGACCCTTACATTATTTTTCAATATATTCAAATACATCCCACTTTTAAACAATTATTTAAATTATTTGATTTAAATACTTCCCACTTTTAAAAACCTTACTTTAATATTTAAATATTTAATTTAAATATTAAAGTATACATCACCAATTTAATTTCTCAAGCACCATAATATTGACAACTCACAATTTCATCCTTGAATATATTTTTGCCTTTGACATAATTGATAATATTGGCAACTCGCAATTCCAACCTTGAATATATTTTTACCTTTGACATAAATTACAACTCAATATTTCTAACATTCAAACTATTTGTTGTTTATGTATATTTATGTGTGTGATATTTTGGAACAAGTTTTGAATTATTTTAAATCCTATTTATTGATAATTGTTAATTTAGAAAATTGTACTGACTTATGTTTTAAGTGTTGTACCCCCAAACCCCAAATCCAAGTTTCAATAAGGTTGGACATGCTTTCCAATCAAAGTTTCAACAAGGCTGGACACATTTTTCATAGTCTTCCTTGACCTCTATATTTAGGTTGGCTCCCTACTTTTATCATTTAGATTTAATCTAAACTAACCTATTTGCATGAAATAAAATACACACATGAAAGTAAATGCAATAATTAAAATGCATAAGGAAAGTGCAAAAATATATTCATGAATTTTAGAGAGCAAAAAATGAAATCAAATACGATTGTTACACCATAGCGAGGATAGCATACAATCAGTCAACACACGAGAATCTAAATAACATCAATGTCCACCTATTCATTTGATTATCAAATTGATAAATGAATGACAACATGGGCTAGAAGGGTAGTAGTAGACCATCATGTAACTGACAAACCATGAGGTGATGCCTCTAATGGTATGCACAAGGACTTACCAATTTCTTACAACCTCATGAGTATAAAGAAAAATGTGGGTTTATAAATTGTAGATTTAAATTCTCATGGTGAAAATATGATTACAATGAGGGCCCTAAACCATTATTTATAGTAATAGTTTACCATTGAGTTACCTGGGGTGAATAATAATTACTCCTAGTAAAAGTAAATATTTAGGGGTAAGTTTAGCAAAATGTTGTACCTCTAAATGTTACATGCCTCTTACAAGATTATAAGACTTTGAAAGTGCTTAATGCACCATGAAATTAAAAATATCACTTTCTAGAATATTTTCCTCAAAATCTATATGTATTTTTACCTTGCCATCCGATTGAGCAATTCACTTATTATGTCAAGCAATTTGATCATTTTTGTGAGCGATTTACTCACATTAATAAGTGGAGTGAACTGCTCCTTGAGGAGATAAATACCTTTGTTTATTTAATAGCTATCTGAGGTGTTATTTATCATAGTTTAGTAGATCATACTCTTCTTTGATAGAATCAATGGATTCTATAGATCAATGTTCTATTTTTAATGTGAGCAACATATACATGCTACCAATTACAAATAGGTATTATGAATACCAAGTACAACTCAAAAATAATACTATAGTTGGTCTTATTAGTTATCTAATGCTTCAAAATTAATATTACCTTTAAAATTAGAATTATTAAAGTTTACATGGACTTTGAAAGGTATGGTTATTTTGAACTCTTTTCATCAGAAGGAAAGGCATTGAGTTGCAAAAGGGATGCATTAGGAATTTATGAGAAATGGTTGAATATTTTATTCTCTATTTGGATAATGCTTTTTAATTTTTATTTTTATGGAATGGTATATTTTGATATCACGTATTATCTGGCATTGTTTAATATAGTAAGGTTGATATGTAAATAGATCACATGTTGTGATGCCATTCTCTTAATAGCTTGATCTAATGCAAGGTTGCATATAGCATGAATATTTTCACTAATAAAATTAACTTAAGATTCCCACCATTGGTGAATAAGTATTATGATGACCAGTAAGGAAAATATGATCTTCTATATTTTTAAGTTGTAAACCTAGAAATACTATTGCAATTGTCATTTCAATTACCTCTTTGCAATTTCAATGTCAATATCATGTTTAAATTTAAGAATATAAAATTTAAGGTAGAATTTTAAGGATGTGGAGGTATTAAAATTTGAGGAGGATGAGGAGGTTAAGTTGTATAAGGACATGATGAAGAATTTAATAAAATGTTCAAACATTTCCATTCTCTAATTGACCAAATTTTATCCAACATTGCTTTGTTAAGATTGAACATTTCAATGTTGCATGTTATCTTAGGTTGTTTGGTGTGATAAGGAATATATGTGGATAATGATATGGGTTTGCACACATAGCAATGTGATGTTTTATCTAATACCTCTAATTCTATGGTATAATGTGATGGTATAAGAAATTAAGTATTGAATAAAGCTTTACTTAATAGAGTTTTTTTAATAAATAATGCTTTAAATATTTAATAAAAAAAATTGTTTGGTTGGTTTTTATATACTCAATCCCTATTTTTTAAATAAAGCATTGGTTTTTTTTTAATAGTTCCCTTTGATTTTTTCAAAAATAATATGCCCTAAAAAAACTCAAGTACACCCCTTTTAAACAAAAGATAGTTGTTTTAAGAAAAATAAATATGGTTGATGGGATTCGAACCTTGGTCCTATCAATTATCTACCTTAAATTCCATGCTCTATCTAACGTGGTTACCCCACTCATCGGATAAAAAGGGGCACAAAAAATACTTAAACTGTATATTTCCTCCTAAACAATGATGACTCATCTCGTTGTGGTGGCTCCATCTGATCTCTACTTGCGCATTGCTATTCGACCAACTTGATGACCTCCCACATATTTTTTGAACAACTATAGTTGGCATGACCATATATGTCATTGGAAGAGAGAGTGCCTTCTATGGTATCAAAATTATAGATGAAGGCAAGGGACTTCTCCAACAACCCACTTTAAATGTCAAAAATGACAATTCGCCCATCCCAATATTTGTACAATGTGATCTCTTCTTCTTTAATGAGCATGATGAAATATCTAGTGCATAATGGTAGATCAATAAATAACAACTCTATCTTCTCTTAATTCTCCAATCTCCTAGTGTAGTTATGAACATTATAGCATTCCAATTTTTGTATTATTAGAGAGAGAGGAAGGGGAGAATATCCACCATTATGCAATCCAATTGGATTCTTGTTTATCTCTTCCCTAGTATGTTTTTTCAAAATATTGAGTAGATCTTAGCTATTACCTTCCTCACACATGCCCAAGAAGTGATTAACTAGAAGCAAAAATCTCTTTATGATAAACTGATTCAACATCACGTTGTAGGTTTAGAGCATACTTGGATGACCTTGCTCTGAGAAAAGGGCTATGGAGAAGGAAGGGGGAGGGGGTGGAAGAGGATACTTTGATGGCATTTCTTTGAGTGGAGTGTTATGGATAAGGATGGAGGAGGAGGAATTTCCATGAGGGAATTTCCCCCTCATAGGGTAGGATCAAGATGCTCTGATACCAATATTGGATTGAAGAAATGATATTTAAATTGTATTCAATTTTGCTGAATGATATATACATCAAACTAGGATTAGAACAATGGTAAATATTCACAAATTGGGTGAATATTAGGATTTTCAAAATTGGAAATTGGCAAATATGAGGACCCTCGACGTTGGCCCATTCACCTAAAATTTTCAGGACCAATTTTTTCTTAGGGTCAATTCACCACAATATATATCCAAACATAGGCATATTTGTACTCATTGGAAAGCTCTTTTCGAGCCTGATCTAATGGTGGTGTTTTTATGAATTTATAAGGAAATTTAATAGGTCAAAATGTACCACAAAGATGATCTTACTTTGTAGGGTTTCAAATACCCCAAATTGAAGATGATTGATTTGATTTTCTTAGGATTTGCCTTGATTCACATTGATTTCGATTAGAACCCACCATTTTTTATAGGTACATTTCGAGTCCAATCTCTTATGCATAATTCTACATCAAACTAGTTAAGATTAGGTATTGGTTGTAACAACAATCCTAGAATAGGCTAGTGGTTATGATAAATATGTCTGCCTAATAATACAATATTCTAGATCATATTGTGAGCCTACTTCTAGACCCTATTTAGGTGTGTTAATTACAAATCACTAAATAATCAAATAATGGAATAATAGGCTACGGCTAATAGGCTAACAACTTAGATGATTCTACTCGTATTGCATTAATAAATAGAAGAAAATAAATATAAGATAGTGTGAGAATTTTGATACTTTATAGAAAGAAAAAAATTGCATGATGATGTCTATAGAAGAAGTAGGAAACACATATGAATGTCTGTAGAGATCTATATCTTGTTTATATTTTGTCCTATGTACTTTCTTTCTAGCATACTCAACAATACACATAATAATACGTGTATACAAGAAAGAATATAAATATGCCTTAAAGAAGATGAAATGGTTTTAATTCTACTCATTATAAGAATATTCATGGCAATCCTAAAATTGCTAATAATTCATTTTTTCTAATAGTCAATTGTTGGATCTTTATAACTCCCCAAAAATTAGGTGTTAGAGGTCATATGTAATATTACCATTTGGATGGAGTATTGTTGGTACTAGTTTTTGTTAATGAATATGTGTTATCATTGGTTGATACTAAAAGATGTTAAAACTATTTTGATTGATGTTCTTGTTAGGTCTAGAAATTGGTGGAAGGATTTGATAAATATCATTGGGTGCCTTCAAGATCTTATTTAGATTAGTAAATACCTTAAACATTTAAGTTTTAAAATCCTTGTATAGTGTCATTTTCATTAATCCAGCAACATATGTAAGGTTCAACTACAAGGTGTGCTTAATAAACCTCATTGACCGTAGTTTGAAGTTAGTAGGAAGAGATGAAATATATGAGGAAATATTGGTGTTGATTATTTATGAGGAAATATTCATGTAAATTTTTAGTAATCTACTTTTCCTTCCTTTTATGTGGCAAGTGAACAATTCCAGGTGAGAACTTGCATATTCAAAGGAGAAGAAATTGCAATTACTATTATGAACCTTCTAATTAATATAATCACATTCACATAAATATTTCAATACAAAATGGAAATGCATAAATTTATATTAATTTCACAAAAACACAATACATAATTGTTGGCCTCTTCAAGGGGACAACCTCCTTAACAAAACTTTGATTCAATATGAAAAAAGAGACATCCATTTATACCCCTCATATTTTTAAAGACTCTACATAACCCTAAACCTAACACTCAATGGTTAGATTACATGTAAAATGCCACTTGAGCCAAAATCTTCTACAAAAAAAACAATTACATTCTTTATAACAGTTACATTAAATGGCATCACTTGTTTAGGTGCTTCCAGTGCCACAAACTATTACAAAATATTACATAATATTATTAGGATGGAACTCCAACATTAGAAATGGGATTATTACATAACAGTGTTAGGATAGGGTCCTAACATGTATTTCCCCTTCAAAATTTTTGTCCTCAAAGATGAAGATGAGGAAACTGATGCTTGAGTTGTTTTAAGGACTCCCATATGACATGTTTAGGTTGTAATCCTTACCGTTGAACAAGAACATTAGTGATGACATGGTGGTGAAGGGTGCATAAATCCTTTCCAAAATTCATTCAGGTTTGAGAATGATGGATCCTTCTTCATCTAGCCCTAGTAATGTGGATTGTACCTATGCCTTGTTTCCAACAACCTTTTTCAAGGAGTATGCATGAAAGACTATTTTTATCTTGAAAGTGGTTGAAAGGGTCAATTTGTAGGTGATTGATCCAATCTATTGTAACACCTAGTAGGAACCATAATATTTGGCTATAATTTTTTTGCATCTATGGAGCTGGAGGGACGATTGTTTGTAGGGCTACAAGCAAAGAAAAACCATGTCACCCACTTTAAAATTGCACTCATAATGGTGTTGATCTGCTTGTTGACACATACGATTCTAGGCTAATTCAATATTTGTCTTAAGTTGTTGGATGATAGTAGCATGCCAGCTGAGAGTGGAATTAACAACATGAACCTTAGAACTTCCTAGAATGTAGGAGGGTTTTTGTGGAGGAAGACCGTATACTACTTCAAAAGGGATAAACTTGGTAGTGGTATAATACAAAGTATTATACTACTATTCGACTAGAGGAAGCCATTTAGCCCATTGTGTAGGATTTTCTAACGTAAATCAATGGAGGTATATTTCCAAGTATTTGTTGATAATTCTAGTTTGGCCAATAGTATGAGTGCGATAGCCCAAACTCATTTTGAGTTGAATTTCATGTACCATAAATAGTTCATTTCAAAAGTGACTAGTAAAATTAGGGTCTCTATCTGACACAATAGATTTGGGTATTTCATGAAGGTAAAAAATGGAGTCTAAAGATATTTGGGTAATAACAAAGGCTATGTAGGTATGGGATAAGGAATATAAATGAGCAAACTAATTAATTTTCCACTACCACTACCACTATAATAATTGATTTTCCACCTAATTTGAGTAACCCTTCAATGAAATCCATACGAATATTTTTCCATATTTGGTCCTAAATTGGAAAATATTGAATGGTTCTAGGGGAACACACATTTTTACCTTTTATTCATTAGCACTTATCACATTTCGTCATAAAAGTTTGAATATCCCTTTTCATTCCCTTTCAAAAGAAATTATGCTTGGTCCTTTCATAAGTTTTTAGAAACCCAAAATATCTAGTCATTGGTGAGGCATGCATTTCCTGCAAGATGAGTTCTCACATTTGTGAATTTTGGGGAATGATAAGTCGGTCATGATATCTCAAGTCTTGACCATCCCAAGTATATCCATAGAATGAAGTTGGACTATGTTTGGAGATTATTTATCATAGTTTACAAACTGGAATCCTTGGTCAATTATTATCTAAGATGACTGATCTCTTAATGAAGTGATGTAGATATAACATTTAACATTCCTCGATCTTCACACTATTAAGATAGTGCATTTGCTACTATATTTTCCTTTTTTATTTTATAATGATTTCATAATAATAGCCCAATAATTTAGATACCCATCTTTGTTGTTTGGGTGTGTGTCACAACCCAAAAATCTCATAATTTTTTTTGCTAAAGAGCATTAACATTGCTTCTCTACCCAGCATTATGTTAGTTTCCAGGTATAAATTTTCCACACTTCAAGACTAGTCACCACTGCAGCTAGTATCTTAAGTGCTCGGGACCAGCCAACTTCTCGCAAAAATTCACCATTTGGAATCCTAACTCCTTACTCAATTTCATTTGGATTCTAGCGTGGGGTTGTCCTTTCAGGGCCCATAACACCTATAAGGATGAACGATGTAATACCCCGCCCAAAGCTCAAGGATTCTCAATACTTTCTTTCTTTGTTCCTTTGACCTGTTTCCTTTGGAACCAATGCTATTATGCCAGTGCTAGCCATTGACCCTCTGCTAAGGTTTGACTAGAGTCCGCCATCGCATGGCTTACGGACTAGGTGTTCAAAATACAACTTCAGTTGATGGTAATTCTGCCCATACCATCTACCATTGGATTTTCCAACAACATGAATAGATCTCTAACCATATTTCCTATCGGATACTCCCCAACCCGAGTGAACTGATGAACACCTTCATCTACTAACAGATTACCTTCCTGGATCGACATCCCACACCACTGCTCTTTACTCTCAACAACTTGGACCACTATCCTCGTTAGCTAGAGATCAGACAGTGCAGTCTCACATAAGCCACCTCATGGCTTAATGTGGTTGGGTGGAAATTTTATCTCTTTTATTAACAAGACTAGATCCAAGGTGCATTTATTTCTCTAAGGATATTTATCTTTTGATATAATTTAAGAGGATAAAAATGGAACAATTAAAGCACAACTTTATATGCTTCTACAAAAATATTTTATGGATAAAGTTTAACCTTATCTTATTTTCATTAATTAAAGATTCAACTTAACTAAGAGTAATCTTTAATAAACCATATAAACATGAATATAAAAAAATATAACTATCTTCCATTTAACTAAGTGTAATCTTAATAAACCATATAAACATAAATATAAAAATATAACTAACTTCTACTAAAAAGGTAGACCATTTCTCCAAATTAAACCTTACTTTATCAATAACTCTTTTTATTTTAACTTTGAAAGTATGTTTTAATATTTCATAAAAGTCAAACTTTCATTCAATTTAGCCACAAAATACCTTAATCATATAAATTTCTTTATAAATGCAATAGCTAATATAATATTGTTCTTCCTCTTTTAAACTAATAATATTCCAAAATATAAAAACATACTATACTTCTAATAAGATAACATTCTCACCTATTAAATAAAGTATATATTTTACTTAGCTATAAACAAAATATTACAATTCCAAATACATTTAATTATTCCCAAAGGTCTCCCAAGAACGTAGTGCTTGGCTGATCACGTTTACAAGATTTTTGCTAAAGTTAATGAATTAGGATTATAAAAAATATTTTATCAATCTCAGTACAACATTGGAAACATTCCTAATGATATTAATATTGCTCAACTTGGTTGCTTTTTATACCACGACATACAAAATGTTTAACCATATTCTATGTATCTTCTACACTTCAAATTTCTTTAGTTTACAATAAAGAAGACAACGCCTAAATTCTCCTCTAAAAAAAGAAGAAGCTATTGAACTTACAGAGTTATGCATCAGATATGAGGAAACAATTGTTTATTTAAAACAGAAAGACATCTACATAACAACATATATGAAATTGTTTCAAGGTCAAAATCTAATAACATAAAATACATATTTCAACTGCCCTTCTCGACGTCTATGCGTTCAACTAAGCCAGACAATTTAGTTTAAGGGAAAACTTCTTATTGGCACTGTTTCCAGAAATGCTTCACCATGTCATCGACTTGGTAAACTGGTGTCATTCGAATACCACAACTCAGATTTTAACAAAATGGAAAGAGTCTAGGGATGGGATCAGCTTGGCCTCTAAAATGCTCTAAATGAAACGCAGCCATGCACATCAAGAAAAATTGGAAAAATAAACAATGTTTTTAATAGCCTATTATAATGCATTTCATATGTACAAAAACTATAACTCTTATGGCTGCAATTGTCTTTCGTTCTAGGAACGTTTATATGATTTCCACATAGGTGTATGCAAAGAAACATGTAAATCATGACATCTCACACTTTCAGACACTTGCAAGCTTTCACACTAAACAAGGTGAACATAGGATGCAAGTTTATAATATCCAACTATCACACAACACTCAAACAGATGATATGGATATAGAAATATAAGTGTTTTCTTTAATTAATTTCCAACTCATTCATGACACTCTACAAGGTTTAATAATCATTTAATGCAACGTTTGCCCAATGGTCTAGTCCAAATTACAAATTCCATTCACAAATGTTGATCCAAAGATTTAATCATTTTAATAGACGTTTGCCCAAAAGATTGAATCATTTAACAATTTCCTAGATTATTTCTAAGTGATATAATCATCTAATGAATCGATTGCCCAAAATTTTAAACCAGATTACAATTCCCCATACCCAGGTTTATTTTTCAATTAAATATTCGTTTCTTGACGTTTACAATTTCTCATACCCAGACGCTGTAATATTACTCTTAAGAATAAATTAATTTTAAGTTTTTAGAACCTATTCTCAGCATGTTTTTCCCACAAAAATTTAAAAGCCTTCTAACTTAAGAAATAATTTAATAGCATTATCTTTCAGCATACATGACCCATTTGTGTATGAAACACGAGAAATTGACATGTCCTTCCTAATTCATGGTAGAAGAACAACGGATGGTGGCCTTGTCATGCCCAAATGGAATACGTTGCAGAAGAATAGCGAATGGTGACCTCGTCACGCCCAAACATAAATCTATACAAATCACAACCACTTTCCGAAACCATCCACCACGATATGCAAAACCTCCCCTTCTCCATCTATTAATAGAAAATTCTACGAACTCATGGGTTGACACCTCACTTCTATATTGCCAGATTTTACCTTAAAGGTGTGTCCAGGTGGTACGGGTATTTTCATCAAGTTAGTGGAAAATATATATATATATATATATATATATATATATATATATATATTTTATATGGTCTTCTTCGTCCGAAAATATGTTGAGGACTATATATTAATTTATATATTTTATATTAATTCAAGATGGTCCTAGGTCTTCCCTTATGTTATTAGACTTATTTTAATATTATCTTTATCTTCGTGAAAGCATTTTTTTGGCCTTACAACTTGATTCACTTGCAATCATGCTAAAGTCCAAAAATGTGTTTTGATGAGTCTTAGAAAAAAAATTTAGCCTAAAAGCATTCCCTTCTAATAGTTTTCTTATATATATATATAATGTTTTATTATATGTATATTATTCCCTTCGTTAGAATATATCTATCTAATTTAATATTATTAATTAATTAATTAATTTATTTATAAATATATATTTAATTGATATTTAAGTCAACGATAGGCGACATGCAGCAATTCAAGATAATGGTAAGACAATGGTAAATAACTCGCATTCACACAAACATATATATATATATATATATATATATATATATATATATATATATATATATATATATATATATATATATATATATATATGAGACAAAATGCAATGCATATGCAGTACCTACTGTGGGCTTCCATGTACCCATGGACCAAGGTGCTCATGACACGACATCATATCCAACATACCTGACATATCCAACCCTTTCCAAGTCAGAGGGTGGTATTCTCTTCTATTTTTTGCTCGAAAACCCTATTCCTGCAACACAAAAACTAGATGCATAATCACATTCTTCCAAGTAAAATAGTTACAAGCAGTGGGGATGTGACAGTGTGCCTACCATTTGTTACAAGAAGTGCTTAAGACTTTGATGGTCGATTTTGATTGAAAAGTGACACCCAATGAGATATGACCACCAATGATTGACATGTAAAATGACTAGCATCTCCTTTTCATAAGTAGATTTGACCAAATTTTGGTCTAAGAGTGCTCTGCTAGTGAATGCCAATGGTCTTCCTTCTTACATCAAAATTGCCTAGATTCCATTACAAGAAGCATCACTTTCAATTGCAAAAGGTCTAGAAAAATTAGGCAATGCTAACATCAGGGTGGTTGTCATAGATTGTTTTAATTCCTTGAAAGATTTCTTTGTTGGTTTTGAAAAAATAAAGGAATTATTTCTCAACATAGTTGTTAAGGGATTTTCTATCTTTCCATAATTCTTGACAACTTTATGGTAATATCCAATGAGTTCTAAAAATACTCAAAGTCCCTTTAGGCTTTGAGGCTTTGGCCATTCTTAAACAGCCTAAATATTTTTATATTTAACTCCATATTTGGTGATAATGTGACCCAAATATTCTACTTCCTGCAACCTAAAAGAACATTTTAACATATTTTTATAAAGTTGATTCTTAGACAAAATCTATAGGGCCTGATCCAAGTGTTGAATATGCTCCTTCCAAGAACAACTATAATATCATCAAAGAAGACTAGAATAAATTTGGTAAGGAAGGTCTAAAAAATAGAGTTCATCAAACTCTGAAAAGTAGAAGGTGCATTAATCAAACCAGAAGGTATAACCAGGAATTCATAATGTCCTTCATGCCTTCTAGAAGTAATTTTAGGAATATCTTTGTCCTTGATTTGAATTTGATGATATTGCGACCACAAATCCAATTTTGAGAAATATTGGGCACCATGTAACTCATCAATTACTAGAATGAAAAATTTATCTTTATTAGTTATTTTATTGAGTTCTCTAAATTCCACACACAAACGCCAAGACCCATCCTTTTTTTTGGTACCAACAACACTAGAGAAGAATAGGGACTAACACTAGGGCGAATAACCTTTACAACACTAAGTTTGTGCACTATTTTCTTAATTTTTGATTTATGGACATATGGATACCTGCAAGGGTGAACATTTGGAGGAAATCTACTTGGAACAAGCTGAATCTCATGGTCATGAGGATGACAAGGGGGTAGTCATTTGGGTTCCTCAAAGACTGTAGCATGTTTTTACCATAAAATTTATAATTTCTCTTGATGTTCCTTGTCCCCATCATCTGAAGGTTGTATAGCAAATAGTTGGGCCATAACTCCATGGGATGACTTTTTTAATAGTTTCTCCATCTGGTGAGATAAAACAAGTTAAGTAGCCCCAACCTTCATGCCCCATAAGGTGTACTCGATTCCTACTAGCTAAATTTCATCCATAGCTTAGAAAAATCCCACAATACTAGACCTAACATCCCTAGTCACTGTGCTCCCAAAACATCACACCCCACCTAGGGGTAAGGCAAACATACTGGTCTTAAGCAGGGTTATGCATAAGGGGTTGGATTCAAAATGTACTTGTAAAAAAATGACGAATCCTAATCAAAACCAAGGTGAAGCCCTAAAAAGTAAGGTCATCTTTGGGACAAATTTTAACCTATTAAATCACCTTATAACTTCATAAAAACACCACCATTAGATCAGGATTGAAAAGAGCTTTCCAACGAGTACAAATATGTCTATGTTTGGATATATATTATGGCGAATTGATCCTAATAAAAGTCTTGGTCCTGAAAATTTTAGGCGAATGGGCCGATGTCGAAGGTCCTCATATTCGCCAATTTTCAATTTTAAAAATCCTAATATTCGCCCAATTTGCGAATATTCGCCACTATGCATAACCTTGGTCTTAAGATTATATTTCACTATTTGTATCTTGACATTTTGACACTTTTCCTTACAAGGCAAAGTTCCTCCATTGGCTATCATGACTTAAAAGAAGTTACAACTATTAATACAATAATTCCACTATTTTTCCATCCTTGGGTCAATAAAGTTATGTGTGCTCCTGAAGTCAATAAGAGTTATTACCCATTGTTCCTTGAAGTGTCCTATCACCTTCATGGTCTAGGGAGTTGATATGCCTCCTAAGGCATGCATCAAATGTTTTGGTTGTGATTATTTTGGGGCTTTTGGTTGTTCCGTGGGTTCCTCTTCCTGGTGATCATCTTCTACCTCTACAGATTCTATGGTTGTTGTCTCATCCATATTAAGCAACTAAAATTTTAGGTGCACACATTTATATCTCGAGGAGTACTTTTCATCACATTTATAACATAGCCCTTGGTCTCTTCTAGTGTCCATCTCTTATCGTGTCAACTTTTTTATGGTAAGAGATTTGTTGGGAGGATTAGAATTTTTATTGGACAAAAATGGTGGTCAGGATGGAGAAAATTTGGAAGTGCATCCTTGAGCCTTAAATTTATCTTCTACCAATCTAGCCAATGTTATTACCTTCTATAATGTTTGTGGCCTTAACATTTTAACTTCAGCTTTAATGCCATCCTTCAAACCACTCACAAAACAACTTTGGAAGAATTTGGGACTCAAGCCAATGGTATGATTGGCCAATTTTTCAAACTAAGCTTGATAGTCTCAAATAGTTGAAGTTTGTTTGAGTTTAGAAAGGGCTCTTGTAAAATATTCATACTCACTAGGACCAAATAAAATGAGTATTTTTTTCTCAAAGTCAAGCCAAGTAAGATCAATGTTTGTTTTTTGAGCCACTAAAATCATTACAGGGAATCTAATTCAAAATTGAATGAGGCAATTATGAGACACATATACCTGGGAATATTACGAAGACTGAAATATTTTTCTACTCGACACAATCATCCATCTGGATCCTTTTCATTAAAATTGGACAAGTCTAATTTGGGTAGTTTAAATCCATTATTATTGTGGACTTCCCACTATTGATTGTTGGGTCCTTCATCCTTTTAGTTATGAGAACCATATCAACCATATGTGAGGGTGTTACTAGTTAAATGACCTTTTAAGTTTATAATTTTTCTATTTAATCCCTCCTTCATGTCCTTATGTTCCCTTATCACATAAACCAAGGAGCCATGTAAAGATTTGAGTTCATCCCTTAACTAATTTAAACCATCCTTTGACTGACCTCCCAAATGCTCCCCCCATGAAGTTACTTGAGCAACAATTTTTTGATCCATTTATTGTACCTTTTGTTGTTTCCTAATGCTTATAGCCATACTTTATGATTTTTGACCTTCTAAGGGAACTTACTATAAATAGGAATACTATTTTGATAGTTACTATTTTTAGTAATGATCTCAAAAATGTGTTTGGGTGCTATATATCAAAATGATCACCTCAAAAAGATGATTATAATGAGCTAGGTATTTAGATGGTGTTTTTTGACACCTCAAACTTTTCTTTTAAGTCAAGTGTTGTCTTCAAATGACATCTATTTTCTCCTAGATTCTAGGTTCACTCAAAAAATTAACTGTTATATTGCAACCCCTTTAGCAGACTATGTTGTATTTATTACCGATTGTTCTATTTAACTCTGTAACTCACTATTTCTAATGATTGTCTTGGCAGACTCTATTACTAACAATTGCCTTGATTATTATGATTATTGATTATAACTAACAACTACATGGTTAGACTCTATCTTGACTGTTACTAATTATGTAACTGACAACTACATGATCAAAATTTATCTTGATTGTTATTGACTATGGCTCTAACTGAAATGCTACCTGACTATTACTGACATACCTTGTCTTGACAGTTACTTTCACCATTAGTTATTTCATTTGTTTTATTTTAGTTAATTTTAAGATAGTCTAGTATCTTTAGTATGCTCACTTTTTATGGTAAAGTTTTTGGCTTTTAGGTTAAACATTCAACAAAAATAAGGTACTCTAAGCCAAGATGTATGCGCTATCCATAACCCTTTGTTATACTGCAATGACGAACGATAATGCTTGAACCAATATTTTAGGCCACTACTCAAGGAAGATTCCACAAATATCCTTAAGCGCACTACCTGCCTCTTTGACAGTATGAGAGAGTGATCTTCCTGAGTATTGTGCTTGGTGCACTATGGATAGATACACGATCAAAAAGCTTTATAGGACTAAAGGTTTCTCCTAATATTAGGGGGTCTCTCAATATATCCGAAGATATGTGGGAACTCAAGTCCATATATAGGCAACGTATGAGGTCTTGGTATTGAATCCCGATTGACCCTCACTTCACTAGATGCTTTACGAGTAATCCAACTTATCTAATAACGATAGCTCCTTTGTGATATTTTAAAACCCTTAGCACAAGGTTTCTAACCTATTAAACTAAAACAAAGGTAAAAAATGACTTGCTTTTTTTTAATAGGATAAGTAAAATATGAAAATATGAAAAATTTATACCTATTAGTCAAAATGGCAAGGCAAGAATTGTTGCAATCATAGTGAAACGTGACCTTGAAAAGTGCTTTGATACCACTTGTTAGGAACCTTATAATCAAAATAAGCACATCTACATAAATATTGTAATAAAAGCAATAATTCTTGAAATAATAAAATATTGCAATAGCAAATAGAAATGCAAAAATATATATTGATTTCATAAAATCACAATACATAATTGGTGGCCTCATTAAGGGGGCAACCTCAACAAAAATTTGATTCGATTTGCAAAAAGATACATCCATCTACATCCCTCATATTTTTAAAGACTTTACATAACCCTAAACCTAACAGTCAAAGGTTGGCTTACATGTAGAATGTCACCTACGCTGTAATATTCTACCAAATAAAATAGTTATATTCTTTATAACAATTACACTAAATCGCATCACTTATCTAGGCACTTTCAATGTTACAAAACATTACATAATATCATTAGGATGGAGTCCCCATGCTAGAAAGCAGGTTATTACATAATAGTGTTAGGATGTAGTCTTAAAATTTACACTCTCGCCCTTAGACATACGAAAACGAACCACCTATTCACAACTCCTTATGATACAAAAGGAATACAAAACATCTATTAATTTACAAGTCAAATTTTAGAAAAAAATGACTAGAAAGGTAGATCGGTTGGTAGCGACCAAATGCTTGCTAGTGAGTTGTTGCCTTGATCCAACACCCTTAAATATTGAGAGTCTTATTAACTTCGTCTTTATCCAACAAGCTAAAAATTATAGACGTTACTTACACAACCAAAAATATCGCATACTTGAGTTCTATCACTATTGTATGGTCTCCTATTGTGTTTTAAGGTTAGCAACAAGACATATATATTTTTTATTAAATAGAAGATCTGGTTACAACCACATTATTTTTAGTAATTGACAAGCATAGGGTTCAACCACATGGGCTGCTCCCAACAAGCCTATTCCATCTCGTTGTTGTTGACCTGAAATGAGAGGAAGACCACCGGTTTCTTAGGGTTATATCGTTGTCGTCGATCTAGCGCACACTTAGGGATTCAAAATAGACTACTGCCTTTGCAAATTGACACCCCCAAAGTTTGAACCCAAATTTGCAAATTGACACCCCCAAAGTTTGAACCCAAATCTCTTCTTAACAAGTGTTTGGCCAAATAAATATTTACCAATGACCAAATAAATATTTACCAATCCACCTAACCTTTAAGAACAAAAACTTCTATATCACGATGCACTTTGATGTTAAGACTATACCCGAAGTATGGGTAGTATGTTAGACTACCAAATAAATTCAGAGATGTCAACGTGAACTATTAAGACTTCTGTCTGATCGACCAATCGTTTGCACTCAATCTTAATTTTAAGAATTAGTCCTTGAACACGTTACGTCCCCTTTTGCCCTTTTCAAACTTGAGCTCGCTTTGACATGCAATGAATCTGAAACGGAATGCACTTTACTACCTAAAGTCCGGGACCCTCTAAATTCCTTTAGAAAAATCACCTCGCGCATGTGATCCATCCACAGCAAAGCAAAACAGCTGGAAAAATAAACGCGGAGTGGAAAAAATAAACGCGGAGATATAGGTTTGTTTGTCTGGGCATCAACCTGAGTTGCCTTGCACATTCCTACAAGAAAACAACATGAAGTATTAAATCCAGGTTTTCATTCCATGCAAGTAGTAAGTCAGGCAGTGAAACCAAGATTAAAAAAGTAAAAAACAAAAAACGAGACTTGATGAACTAGTCAATCCTTTTTTTCTTTGACAGGTTGATTTTCTAATCACAAATTGCGAGGCTTAAGGCGTGAAATGCCAATCTGTGGAAAACTTCGTTAGCAAAGAAGACTTGTCTATGGCGATGCAGATGGATTGGTCACTTCCAATAATGAAAGCTCAATAGTCTCACCTCTACATGCTGATAATAAAATTTGCCCTGCTCAATTGCATGTCAGGTTAAATGTTTTCGGCCATGGAAGCTCAGATTTTTGTGCGGTTTGATTTTTGGGTGCATTATTAGTCCGTGTGAAGCAAAATTCTCTGTGTTGCCTTCCAATTGGATGGTGGTCAATAATTCGAGCCTCCAAGCGTACAGCACAGTACAGAGGCCTTTCAGGGCAGTCACAGATGGGAAGGGGAACGCCATTATGAGTTAGGATTCATCAAAATCAATTCTTTTGGTTTACCCCACAATTAAGAACCTGCACATAACATGTACAAACACGCAGTAAGGATATTACTCACCCAACTAACATCCACTGCATATTTTCTGATCACTGAAACCTTGGCATGAACTTGAATCTTAGAGCACCTAAATCATCTAGGAATGTGAGCCAACCCATGTTACTGAAATTTCTCTTGGAACAGGTGTGCCAAATTGTAGCCAGACCTCTGTGGGTCAACATTTTTTACCTGTTGATGGAGTAGATTATTACCCGAATAAGTTCTTGTTGCCTCTGAGGAATGTGTCCACCATTGAAGACTAAACTGCCATGAGCTCTTCCAATTGCTCTTGCGCCGCGGCCTTCTTCCACAACAGCTCTGCTTCATGTTACCTTGCAGATGGCCCCTCGAACATCCTGAAATCTGCATCAAACCAGACATACAAGGCCTATATCGAGGTCCAGGATAAAATAAGTCCAAACCGAAGAGGCCACAGATGAGTGTTGCATTGAAGATGTTGGAAGGAGAGCGGGAGATCCCTGATGCGCCCTTGTGGCTCTTGCAGAGGGGTCCTGAGTTCTTGAAACGATATGGGTATGATCCCATAGAAAGAGGGGACGAAAAATCATTGCTTGGGAATCTGGGGGCAAACGAATCCATCCTGTTGATGTCCCCCACTAATGTTTTAGTTCATGATTGCTTATGGTGCATGATGAAAATTTTAACAGGTTAAAGGATAGTTAAAAATCCATCGAGCACCAATTAGTAATGAGTTTAGGCGAGTTGACGTGATGTTTAAGTCGGCAAATATCTGGTTGTTAATTTTGACGATAGATTCTTCCGTGAATTTAATTGCTGGATTGAAAAGAAGTTGATTATTATTGCACGTTTACACGTGTGCGTTAGATATATTCTGAATTCGTCATTTTCAACTGTATGAGGTGGATGGCCCTCATATCTGCTGAAACCATTGAGATGGACAATTATCAGAATAGACGTAAAAGCAAAAGATTCTGCTTTTGTTATACCTTTTACTATTTAAAATTAGTTACACCATCATCTCAGGATTGGAGTCCAATTGCGAGTGTTGTGTTCACACAAGGTCCATTTAGGTGTATGTATAGGAGTTAATAGTGTGCAGTGTGGAAGCTGGTAACAAAAAGAGTGCAGTGTGGAAGTTGTTAATAGCGTGCAGTGTGTATGTATTTTAGTTGGTAGTATGCACCATGGTAGCTGGTGGCAAGGGCGCCACATTTACTACTGGTAATTCCAATAGGTTTTAGTTAACTTTAAAATTTGTATATCTAAGACTAAGAAGGTTGAATTTTTAACTTTGTTACATTTAACTCTCACTTTTATCTGGTTGAGAAATTGTTGTCTAAAAATTAATATTAAAAAAAAAAAACTCTTATTAACAATGTTAAATGATAGGGTTTGAGGGTTTGGTTCAATGAGCAAAATGTTTTTGTAAAAGCATGGAGACCAGGTTCCAATTTTTTCGGGTCCCGTAGTATTGGTGGGTGTGTTGCATCAGCGTAGCTGGCTACGTAAAAGGTTTACCTAATGCAACTAGAGGTTATAGTGGCGATAGGGAGAGAGATTCGAACCCATGAAGAGTTCCAATCCTTTGGGCCCTGTAGTATTGGTGGGTGTGTTGCATCAATGTAGCTGGCTACGTAAAAGGTTTACCTAATGCAACTAGAGGTTATAGTGGCGACAAGAAGCGAGATTCGAACCCACGAAAAGGTGTAGAAAATTAAATGATAAAAACTAAGATTGTATTATTATACACTATAATATAAATAAATAAACATTATATAATATAAAATTAATTTATTTTATCTTAAATATATATTTTTCATTTAATTTTTTTTTTTCATATATTTTAGAGTTAAAAAAAAATAACAATGAGATGAATATACAATCCTATTAAGAGCTATTTTAAAATCTCCCAACAATGACTCAAATTAATCTGAAAAGTTTATTAGACGTGATACAATAAAAACTATTAACAACTTGGTGTAAGCCTTCAATCATTTTATAAAGTGTCATTTTGGTACGTCAGTCTTATACCCATCAATCATCTTATGGATATGATTTTAACTATTAAAAGCCATCAAAGAAAACTCAAAAAGTGTTTTAAAATGTGTCTTCTATCAAAAGAAACAAGTATCAAAAGAGAATAGACTATGGTGGAATCATAGTCCCATACATTACTTCTTTTAACAAAGTACCAATTGGAATATCCAAGGCAATTTATGATAGACCATCCACTTTCTCATTTAGTTCTTTATAGATAAGTTTATAAGAAATCTCTACAAATGATGCTTCTAGAAATTTCACCTACTCATAATAAGGCTTAAGTATCAAATTTTACATCCCCACTAATCTTAAAGTCCAATCCACCACCAATTTCGAGTCACTAAAAACTTTCAATTTTGTTATTCCCTATTCCAATGCCATTATTATAAAAAATATCGGAGCCTTCCAATTTACCACATTATCGGTGCCTTCACCAAGACACGATTTGAAAGTGAATTTATGATTTTCATCATCATATAACACTCCTCTTGCCCCACATCTACTTGGATTGTCTGAACAAGCTCCATCAAAAAAAGCCTAAAAATTGTAATATCCACTATTAAACTACCAACTTACCTTACAATGTTTAAGTTTGGGGCTTGCTTTATTCCTTCTTAAGTATATTTGATCTAATCTTCAACTTATATAGGTGGAATTTCCTCCTTGTCAAACAACATAAAATTTCTTGTCAACCACAAACCCCATGCCACTATTAATAGAATGCACTTGTATTCCTTTAAGCATTTGTATTTGAACCATTGTTGCATATTATCCAATAGATTTCTTGTTAGTCACTATTCCTTCTCCTTAGTCATTGGGTAGAATAGACCTCTACACTTCTCTCGAGAAATTGTGAGACAAGCAAAGTCTCCCCAAGATCGAAGAATGCTCCACAAGATCAATCACACACAAAAAAGGAAAAAACCACAACACCAATATTAAGTGGTAAAACCCTACTTCAAATGAAGAAGGAAAACATCCACTATGAAGCTCACTATATTACTCAATGATTCAACAATACAAGAATGCTTCAATGTTATGCAAAAATATGCATCAACATAACCTACAACACAAGTCAATATGACAAGATACGATAAGATATGATAATATGTGATAATATGTAGTAGAAAACACCCCTATTTAAAGAGAAGCTTTTCTACTACAACCCTAAATATTATCACAATCTATCAAATATTAGAAAGTGCTTTAGTTACTTTCTAATTTTATCACAATCTAATCTTTGAGATATGTGATAAGTGGCATCTATCAGATATTAGAAAGTTATTAGTTACTTTCTAATATTTGCTAGAAAAGGGGAATAACTTTTTTTCATAAATTAAATATTCCTAGCACCCTTATTTTATTTATTAATTGGGTGGGAATATTTTTACATAGAATTATTTTCTAAACATTATTCTTTAGACTTTATATTTTAGTCTAAGAATAATTTACACAATGTTGCATTACATATTCCAACACTCCCCCTTAATGCAATATTGTGGAAAGGAATTATGAGACAAAGAAACATTCTCCCCCTAAAGATACAAACGGGGATGAGAATCAAATGAGTAATATAGTTACAATGAGCTTCTATGACCAATAATGGTCTATAATAAGGCACCAATACAAAATGGTCCAAAATGAGACTGCAAGCCCCCAACGGAGTAGCTTCATATACAAGCAACTTACAAAGCCATCCATCAACCACAAGTGGTTGCAAATGACAAGAAGAAAACATCACAAGGGTGTCTTCAGTAAGCTTGCAAAATCCCAAACGGAAGTACCTACAAGCTACAAGCAGCTCAACATAAGATCTGTTAGATACATCATCATAAATATATTCACCACAACATATATGAATATCCAAATATGATAAAAAAATTGATCTAACAATTAGTGAACTATAAGTCATCACAAAAAGATGCCAAGCCATACTTATAGTCACGTGCTATATAGTTGATCAAAAAATATCATGTACAAAGTTGCATAAAGCAAACAAGGAGTACCATGATAATGCAAACTCTAAAGTATCATATACAAAAGTAGCACAAGGCTAAAAAAAAGTACCATGTACAAGAGTTGCATAAGGTATATGAAAATAATAAAGTGTGTACACCGGTTGCATAAAGCCAACCATAAAATATCATGTACAAACATAGCATAAATGCTAACAAGAAAGTACCATGATAAACCAATTGCATAATGCCAACTACATAAAAAAAACATGTACAAAGTTGCACAAGGAAACAAGAAAGTGCCATGTAAAAGAGTCGCATAAAGCAATTGCATCATATACCATAATTGCACAATGCCATCTACAAAGTAACATGTACAAAAGTTGCACAAGGCAAACAAGAAAATACCATGTTCAAAAGAGATGCAAAAAATAATTATACCACTAAAGATCAACTCATATATATAGCACAAAGGAGTAGATCTTTTGTCCATGATAATTAATAGATACACTCTGTAGAATCCAAATTATGCTTGATGTAAGACCACTAGGTTCTTAGCAGATGTTTTTCGTAGGACTGCCCAAAATGTTGAACTTGTTTCGGTCATATCTCACTCATCCGGACTCGGATTGAGCTAAAATTTTGAGGGTAGATGCATGAAAAACCCTAGAATGTCTCCACCAATTTTCATATAATTTGGAGAAACATAGATCCTAGCGCATCCCTATGTGTGAACAACATATTTGGCAAGCGACTATGCGAGGGTTTCATCTGGGTTGAGTGCAAGTAGCTCTAGAGGTTGGTTTTTAGGGCCTTCGGGCCCTAGCGACCAATATTTTTGTGGTTTATTCTCAATATTTTAGCAGGAAATGTTGCAGGGGATACAAGATGGGTTAGAAATTTGTCTTTCAATAGATCATACTGTGAACTTGAGTGACAACGACTTCCAATTTGTCTGCACAAAAGAAAAGTGAAAACCATACCTTTCCACGGCGTCTAGGGCAAGGATTAAAGAGATCACGAAACAAGTTTCAAGTAGTTGATCAAAAAATGGCTCATATCTCAAGTGAATCTGGTGCTAAGGTGCACCCACAAAATAATTCTACCGTGAAAACCCCTATCAAGGGTAAGAATTTTGAAGACTCGACTCCAAAAATGAATTTTAGGGATGCCCTTCGTGGTGGACAGCCTCAGCCCAATGCTAATATCAATATTAGGGCTTCCCATAAACCTCTAAGAATGCCTAAGATTTATCTCGGGAAAATGGAGTCGGGATGTCTTAAAGCAGCTGATGGAACTCCTATTGTTAAGCTTGATATGGATAACATTCAGACTGGCATTGAAGATTTGGAAAAAAGAGGACTAATTTTTTGGTTCGTGGGCTTTCGTCCGAGTCTATCTGCTTTCAAATTCTGGGCTGCAAAAAGCTAGAAAACTAAAGGTGAGTTACAAATCTCTATTTATCCAAATGGTTATTTTCTTGTTTTATTTGCTAATAATGAAGATAGAGAGAAAAATTTTCAAGGGGGTCCTTGGTTTTTTGGAAGGGCGGGGCTTTTCATGAAGCCCTGGCATACTAAATTTAAAGCCGAAGAAGAGATGCCTTCTATTGCTCCCGTGTGGGTTAGACTCTTTGGCCTCCCTATTGAATTTTGGAATCCTACTATTTTTTCTTCAATTGGAAACTCTTTAGGAACTTTTATGATGACTCGCTGATTGTACTCAAAATTTTGAACATATTATTTATGCTCGGATTTGTGTTTTAATGGATTTTGACAAACCCCTACCTAAAAATATCACATTACAATTTGGGGAAGACACTTGGGAGCAAGTAGTGGACTATGAGAACATTCCTTTTCATTGTAGAATTTGCCATGAATATGGTCATTTGGCCAGTGCTTGCCCAAATAAAATTCTTGATCAAAAGAAAGAAGATATAAACTTAGCAGGTTTCCAAATACCTAAGAAGAAGAACACTCAGAAAAAACCAATTATGAAGGATCAATCAAAGTCATCTCGCTAATATGTTTGAAATCCTTTCCACAAATGATGTCCCAAGTGAGGAAGAGGAAATAATGGAAACCGAAATCTTAGAAACACAATTTAAATATGAAGGGAAGAACTCAGAGACAAACCAACAAATCAAAGGTTTTCAATAGAAAAAAAAGGAGAAAATTTACACAAGAAAAACAATATTTCAAATGTCAAAACTTCAAATAATGTAGGTCCCAATATAGACTCTGTTGAACCATCTAGTAAAATTTTGGTTGTGTACGAGCATTCTTCAAGGTTAGAAGCCATCTCAGATTCAATTGGAATAAGTCAAGAAATAGGGAAAAAAAAATTGAAGATGGATTCTAATCAAAAAGTAGGTCGCAAGACCAATCAATATCATATGGTAAAAGAAGGTGAAAAGCTTGTAGAGGAAGGTAAGATTAATGCCCTTCCCAACTTTTTTAGCCCTGGTATTAATGAAGATCATCACTTGGAATATTAGAGGACTCAAAGGGAGTCTTTCAAAACAAAATGAAATTAGAAGAATGATTCAAGTAAATCATCCACATCTTGTTTTCCTTCAAGAAACAAAGATGTCAATGGAGGATATGGACTTAATTGCCAATAAAATTTGGCCAGTTGGAAAAGTGGTTTCCCTCAGTTCCCAAGGGACTTCGGGTGGCATTGCTTGTCTTTGGGATCCAAAAGAGGTAGTTATTCACCATATGGTTGGCAGTTGGGGTTTGTTGGCTATAGCTATTCAAAGTAGACATTCCAACTAGATTATGCTCTGCATTACTGTTTATGCTCCGACTTCTTTGGAGGAAAAAAGAAGACAGTGGAAGGATATTACTCATATTATCTCTCATTTTCCTAAAGCTTGGATCTTGATCGGAGGAGATTTCAATACCATCCTCTCTCTGGATGAGAAAAGGGGGGGAAATAGAAATTTGGACAAAAGCACCGACCTCATGAGCGAATATATTGCAAACCTCCATCTTGTGGATATCCAACCGAGATAATGGCCTTATGACTTGGTCTAACAGAAGGCAAGGCTTAGCTTGTATAATGGAGAGATTGGATAGGTTTTTGCTCTCTGAAAATTTCTTAATCCATGGTCACATTCCTAAAGTGAAGACTCTTAATAATGTTGGTTCGGATCATTGGCCAATCATGGTGGAAATGTGGAAAACCAATGTGAGTTTCTCTCCTTTTCGTTTTCAATTAATGTGGCTTAGAGACATTTCCTTCAGACCTCATGTGCAACAATGGTGGAAGGAAGGTAAACCTAGGCATGGGACTAAGATGTTCTGTTTTGCCAAAAGACCGCAATACATTAAATCCAAAATCAAGACTTGGAACTGGAAAGAGTTTGGGGATGTTCATAAAAAAAAACATGAAGTTATTGCTCATCTTGAAAATTTGAATAAGAAAATCCGTTTAGATGGCCTCACAGAGAAGAGAAGTGCAGATGAAATTAAACTCACAACTCGGTTAGAGGAATGGGAAAAAAGAGAAGAAATCTTATGGAAGCAAAAATCTAGAATTCAATGGCTCAAAGAAGGAGATCGAAACACAAATTTCTTCCACAAATCTCTTCTAGCTCGAAGATCTCACAACTTTATTTCTTCCTTAAAATCAGATTCCGGAGATGTTGTTTATACTTGGGATGGCATGAACTCTATTGTTGTTGATTACTTTTCCAATATTTTTGCTGCTACTCCCCTTGACTCGCCTTCACAATATAATGTTCTTCAAGCAATCCCTTCTCTTATCACTTCGAGGAGAACTCTATTTTGACTGCTCTCGTTACTATCAATGAGCTTCAACAAGTAGTTTTTAAAATGCAAAAAGGGAAAACCCCGGGTCCTGATGGTTTTCCTATTGAGTTCTACCAAGAGTTCTGGGATATCCTTCATGTTGATTTATTAGAGGTGGTGGAAGAAGCCAGGAAAGCCAAAGAAATTTTGAAGGTTATCAATAAAACTTATATTACTCTTGTTCCAAAAGCTCAAGAGGTTGATCATATCTCAGCTTTTAGACCTATTGCTTTATGTAATGTTCTTCTCAAAATCATTACTAAAATCATGGTAGAAAGGTTGAAGCCTCTTTTGCATAAGATTATTTCCCAGAGCAAGGGGGTTATGTGGAAGGACGTCAAATAGTAGATGAGATAGTTCTTTCTCAGGAAGCCATCCATTCCATGGATATGCAAAATTCTCCTTCCATGTTCATTCGGTTAGACTTATCCAAAGCTTATGATAGAGTGGATTGGCACTTCCTTATCAAAGTTTTGAGGCAATTTGGTTTCTCTAAGGATTGGATGGATTGGATTATGGGATGTATCTCTTTAGTTTCCTACTTAGTTCTTATCAATGGCAGGCCTTCTCAGTCTTTCCTAGCTTCCAGAGGTATTAGGCAAGGTGACCCGCTATCCCCTTATTTATTCATCATTCTTGTTGAATGCTTGGGTAGGACTATAACCAAAAAGAGGGAAAACAAAACCCTTGAGGGAGTTACCATTGCTCATGGAGCTAGACCTATCTCTCATCTTCAATTTGTGGATGACTCTACTATTTTAGGTAAAGCTACGAGTTAAGGAAGCTTCTAATATTAAGCAAATCATTAGCTATTTTTCTAAGGCTATCGGGCAGTTGATCAATGAAGACAAATCTAAAGTTATTTTCTTTCACTGCTCTGCTAGACAGGAATCCATGGTCTTGGATAAGCTAAGATATAAGAAGACCTCTCTTCCAATCACTTATTTAGGTATTCCCATAAATATTCAAAGGCAAAAAAATAAAGATTGGAATTGGTTGTTGGACAAAGTCAAGAAGAAAATTGGAAAGTGGACCAACAAGTGGCTTTCTTATGGGGGTAGAATCACCTTGGTAAAATCAGTCCTTCAAGCTATTCCTATTTATGTTTCTTCCATTTTGAATATCCCAAAGGTTGTTCTTCGAGAATTGGATCAAATCAGTCATCGTTTCCTTTGGAGTGGTACTAAGGAGAAAAGAAAATGGGCCTTGGTGAAATGGGATACTTTATGTCTTCCTAAGAGTGAAGGGGGGTTAGGTTTACGGTCTTCAATTAATAACAACAAAGCTTTAGCTGCTAAATTATATTGGAGGATGTTGCATAACCCCAATGCTCTTTGGGCCAATAATCTTCATGCTAAATATGCTGAGAACAAAAGTCCTGAAGACCTTGTTCGCTATCAACTTCCTACCAAAGGTTCTCCCATTTTAGCAGTTCTTAAGACTTGGTGAGGATTTGATAAAGAAAAAATTATTTTGGATCATTCATAATGGTCAACATGCAAATTTTTGGACAGATTCTTGGGATGGTCACAAGCCTTTGATAACTCAGTTTCCCGATTGGAGGCCTTGGATGGAGGAGCTTCACCGAGCTAATTGGATAAAGGTGGCTAATTACTATCGGTACCATACTGGTAATTCAAAGGTTGGTAGATATTGGATCCCTATTGAGGAATGGCCTATTCAAATCCTAGAAAGGCAAAGACAAGATATCCAAGGCATCCTTCATATGAGATCCCTCTCTTGGTCCCATGAAAAAGATTGTTTTGGATGGAACAACACTACTAAGGGTGAGTATTCAGTTGCTCAAGGTTATTTGACCTTATGCCATAATAATCCCAACCATTCTTCTGACATATTTTCTCAATTGTGGGCTCAAAATCTCTGGCCTAAGGTGAGGTTCTTTAATTGGCTTTTATTGCATCGTAGGGTGCTTACTGGTGAGCAACTTATGAAGCATGGTTTTCATGGCCCTTTTAGATGTGAAATGTGTGAAGAGAATGTAGAAAATATCAACCATATTTTTATTGAGTGTACTTTAGCCTCCGAGCTATGGAGGAGAATGGCCACTTTACTTGGCTTACAGTGGTCCAATTTTTTTACTTTTGAACAGCTTTGGAGGGATTGGCCTAATCAAGAGGGTGTTGATCATTTTATTAGGCAATTAGTTTGGATGGGTTCTACCATTCTTCTTTGGAATATTTGGAATGAAAGGAACAACCAAATTTTTAATCAAGATAGGAAGGATATTCACTATATTTGGCAAAATACCATAGCCAACTTAGTTGAATCAGTCCATCATCTCCTTAATCACCCCCAAAACTCCCACCAAATATGGGATCAAGTGATGCAAATATTGAAGATTAAACCTTCTAAGGGCAACCAACTTAAAGGGAATGTGAGTATTAGTAAAATGGATAGGAATAGAAATTGGCAACCTCCTCCTAAGGATTTTGGAAAAGTCAATACTGATGGAGCCTCTAGAGGGAACCCTGGAAAAGCCGATGTGGGAGGAATTGGTAGACTTTCGGATGGCTCCCTGGTTTTTACTTTTGCTGAGAATTTGGGTATTCTTTCCAATAACCTTGCTGAGGGGTATGGTATCCTCGGAGGTCTTCAGGAGGCTACTAAGGTTGGATGGGAAAAGGTGTTAGTTGAGTCTGACTCTCAACTTATGATTAATCTCTTGAAGAATCCTTCTAAGAATCATAAGGTGGATTGGAGAATAAAAAGAATTATTGAGAAGATTCAGTTAATCTAGATGGGATTTTTGAAAGTTGATTACAATCATGTGGTCAGAGATCAAAACAAGAGTGCTGATGCTTTAGCTAATTGGGCTTTGGACAAAGGTGATCTTACTTGTTATGGCCACCCTCCTATATGGTGGGCTTCTCAAATTAGGGAAGCTCTTCTTTCTATCATTTCTTTGGATGGCTCCAGTTCGAAGGTACCTAGTTTCTTCTTGTTTTTTTTTTTTGCTTCTCTTTGGTTCATTCAGTTTTTTTTAGTTCCCTAGCTCATTCTATTCTTTATTTTGTTTCCTCTGTTGATTCTTGCCTTAATAGTCTTCTGGTCTAGATAGGTCTTTGTTTTGTTCATTTTTTATTTATTTTTTCCTTTTTGTTTTTTTTTGTTTAGTTTTTTAAGGTGGGTGGGTTTTTTTATTTTGTTTTGTTCTTTGTGTTCTTTTTTTGTTGTTCTTGTGTTTTTGTTTTGTTGTTTTTTTTTTATGTTTTTTGTTATTGTTCTTGTGTTTTTTCGTTCTTGTTCTTGGGTTTCTCTTTGTTTGTGTTATTTCGTGTTTTTATGGGTGAGTGTTTTCTATATTTTTGTTTTTGTTTTTGTTTATTGTCTGTTGTTGGTTGTTTTTTATTTTTATTTTTGTTTTATTTTTTAATTTTTAAGGTTTAGGTTTTGGTTGTGTTTATTTTTCTTGTTTTTTTTGGGTTATGTCTTTGTAGTGTTCTGTTGTTTTTGTCTTGTTTGTGTTTTGTTATGTGTTTCTTGTGTTTTTCTATGTGGTTTGTGTTGTGGTTTCTTTTATCTTATTGTGCGTGTTTGGTTGTGCTTTTGTTTTTGACACACTCAAGGAGCATGTTTTTTATTTTATTTTATTATTTTTGTTGTTATTTACTTATTTTTAATTGGGTTTGTGTGTTTGTTTGCTCCTTGAGTGTGTCAAAGGTGGTAGGCCAGGTCCGAGTCCTGGGCATTTTTGGTGGAATGGATACCCCTGCCTCCTTGGGTCTTACCCGAAAGTGGCATCCCTTTTGGGATGTTTTCCACAAATTATATATATATATATATATATATATATATATATATATATATATATATATATATATATATATATATATATATATATAGCACAAAACACCTCATAAGGATGAAGTTGTCATCACACAAGTGTAACTACACTTCATTCCCCCTTGAGGACAACTTCCCAAAACCAAGTGAGTCCCTCAGCTTACAAAACTGCTCCTTGGGAAGAGGTTTGGTGAACAAATCAACAAAATTAGAAGATGATGGGCAATACTCCAACTGAATAGTCCCACCCAATACCTTCTCTCTGATAAATTGGGATTGGATTTCAACATGCTTTGTCCTTTGATGCATTACAGGATTTTTAGCCAGGGCAATAGCTGATTTATTATCGAAGAGCAAACGTGAAGGACCAAATTGCTCAAAGCCAATTTCCTTCATGATGATGATGATAATCAACATCATCATGAACTACTATAACCATCTTGCAATAAACAACTATAACCATATTGCAATTGAATAAAGTAAATAAACCAAGATCAACTTGCAATAGATTAACTTGCAATAAGAAGGTAACTAACCATAACAATCATCTTGCAAAAAAATAAACTAACTTGAATTGAACCATAAAACATTTGTTAAATGTTAGATAGTCAATAAGTTAGTAAGTTAGTGTTCATTTTAAGGTTTTGCTATAGCCTAATGAATTGTCAATTCATCTCACCCAAGGTCAACCAAGCTACCCAAAAGGGTATGGGTACGAGGACCCAAAAATGACTTGCTACCGATAGAGCGAATTCTTTTGGATTCAATAGGTGTTTAGAAAATATAAACTGTGTTGCAAGATTAAGTAAATTTTAATCAAATATTAAAGTTGTGGTTAGGAAGTTGAGTCATTTTTAACCTTCTTGATTATTATGAAAATTAGTAAATTGCAAGTTAGTTGGTTAGTAGATTATTTAGTAGCAAGTTAGTAGTTAGATTAGTTGAGATGCAAAATGTAAGAAAGATGAACAAGAGATAGTGGAGACACAAAGCAAAACACAAATACACACACACTCTCTCTCTCTCTCTCTCTCTCTCTCTCATTCTCTTTTACTTTCATAATGAGAGATACAAGTTACATTAATTTACAGTATGCTTCAAGCAAATACTGGAGAGAGATTAGAAGAAATTAATAAAAATAGGGGAAGAGAGTGAAAAGTTGATCCAAAATTGCCTTGTATACTCCAAAATATACTTGGATAACCTTGCAAAACAAGCAAACTCACAAACAACCATTGTTAATGTGAGACAAAAAAATATGGCATTTTAAGGAGAATAATAATAATTTTTAATACAAAAAATTGCTTAAAAAATGCAATTAAATTAATAAAATTTATTTTTTTAATAAAAAAAATGGTATGAAAAAGTTTAAAGATTTTTATAAAGCAAAGCTTTTTCAAAAAAACAAAACTGTTTTTTTTTTTTTTTAAATAACAAAACTATTTTTTTTATAAAGCAAAACTGTTTTTTTTTTTTTAAAACAAAACTATTTTTTTTTTTAATTTTTATATATATAGCCGACTATTTTTTTTTTAATAAATAAAAAAAAATGACTATATATGGAAATAGGGGTTTTTGGGTCTTCCGGATGCAACCATGGGGTCTGTTTGGCTCCAAAAATATTTCCAAAAAAAGCTTAATGCCAATTTTTTTTTATAGATTTAAAATAAAAATATTGTTTGCAAAAGATCTAACAACTAGATCTAAAAACATAATAAATCTATAAACCCTAATGGAAGATTTGCAAAATAAGTTTACATAAAATATCCAAATATCAAATGCATGCAAAAAAAATATATACCTTAATGGATTTTTCACCTCAAAGGATTGAAGAAACTTGATGGAGATCCCAACTACTCTAATACAAAATGTGAGACAAGCAAAGTCTTCCCAAGATCGAAGAATGCTCCACAAGATCAATCACACACAAAAAATGAAAAAACCACAACACCAATATTAAGTGGTAAAACCCTACTTCAAATGAAGAAGGGAAACATCCACTATGAAGCTCACTATATTACTCAATGATTCAACAGTACAAGAATGCTTCAATGTTATGCAACAATATGCATCAACATAACCTACAACACAAGTCAATATGACAAGATACGATAAGATATGATAATATGTGATAATATGTAGTAGAAAACACCCCTATTTAAAGAGAAGCTTTTCTACTACAACCCTAAATATTATCACAATCTAATCTTATCACAATCTATCAAATATTAGAAAGTGCTTTAGTTACTTTCTAATTTTATCACAATCTAATATTTGAGATATGTGATAAGTGGCATCTATCAGATATTAGAAAGTTATTAGTTACTTTCTAATATTTGCTAGAAAAGAGGGAATAACTTTTTTTCATAAATTAAATATTCCTAGCACCCTTATTTTATTTATTAATTGGGTGGGAATATTTTTACATAAAATTATTTTCTAAATATTATTCTTTAGACTTTACATTTTAGTCTAAGAATAATTTACACAATGTTGCATTACATATTCCAACAAAAATCACATTGAATCGATAGGTGATCCATTCTTTCTTCTTCCATTTTACACAGGTTGCATTGACATGGACCTTGCTAGGACCTCTTTTACAGAACATCCCATGTCAATACCATCTTAGCTAATGCTAACTAAGAAAAAAATGATTTTCAAGGGTGCTTTCACATTCCAAATCCTACTTCACCACCAAAGGACCTCCTCATTATTAATTTCAAACAATGCCTCATATCTTTCCTTAGTTGTAAATTGTCCACTAGTTGGGTTCTTTGACCATACTAAAGAGTCTTCTTCTTGTCTTAGTCTTGCAAAATCCCTTATCAGACCCCTTGTATAATTGTTCCATTAATTAGCTTTATTTCCTTCCAAAAGTAAATATTTTACTTTTACAAAATGGCTCTGTCCATTTTTGTGAATACCTTGAGGCCTTTTTTATTTACAAGTTCTTTTAAATTTTGAGATGGTAATCTCCTCCAATTCCCAACCAAGGGTATTGTCCTAGTCTTACTTTTTTTCCATTTTCTATTCTCCAAACCAAAAATTTGCCCACTAATAAAAAATCCTTCTCTAATGCTTTCCAAATGATAGTAGCATTGGTCATTGAATTGATATAAAGTATAATTAAATCTTCAAAAAACATGGAACCCAAATATCTCTCCTTGATAACCTCATGTCATAATTCTTTACCAATTATCAATCTCCAAAGACTCTTGGAATGTAGTGCTTTCCCAAAATTATGTATATTCTAAAACACCTATCCTCCTATTGATTTAGGTTTGGCAATCTTACTCCATTTAACCAAAGTCATTGCATCCTTCTCCCTTCTGCATGTCCAAAGAAAATGGAAACATTTCTTCCTTATGTTTCCCACTATTTTAATAGGAGCCATGAATTGCCAATTTACTAGAATAGCCTCCAAAACTAATTTCACCAATGTTAAATGACCTCCTAATGATAACCATCTACTGCACTATGAAGTTTCCCTTTTGTAACTTTATAGTATAACCAAATCCAATCATAATATTCACAATCATTCAACTTTTTAGCCTGAACCCTAATCATTGATTTGACTAAATGAAGTGCTTCTTGAGGAACACCATTAAAATCATGAACTTATCTTTTACTCAAGAACTAAAATTGTTCTTTTGAGAGGGTGTCTAAAAAACCCCTGTTAGCCTCCTAGAAATAGTGTTGGAGATGATTGTTTAGAGAGAATTACACAAGGATATAGGCCTATACTCACCAAAGGATTCTAGGGTATTCTTCTTAGGAATCAATTCAAAGAAAGTTGTATCGATATACTCGAATACTTGCCCTAAAGTCCTTGATTCCTTAATCATATTTAAAAGTTCTTCTTCCAACAACTCATAAAACCCCATATAAAATTCAATGGATCAACCATTTGGTCCCAAACTCGTCCCTTTCTAAAAACATTTAATTTTTGTTTGTAGCTCCTCCTCAATAAATTTTGTCATCAAAGTATCTTTGACTTCATCACCGACTTTTGTCATAAAAGTCTCTTATATTTTCTCTATTGGGTTCTTGATACATTTTTTTAAAGTAGGATACTCCTAAACCAACTATTTCTTGAAACCTTCCCATATTATTTCCATCCTTTCCTTTCATCTCCTAAATAGTATTTATCATCTTTCTTTGTTTTGCATGTTTTTGAAAGAATTTTATATTCTTATATGCTTGTTCCACCCAAAGTGCTCTATTTATTATCCTCCACTTTGCATCTTTCCATTCTAGCAATTCCTCTTATTAATTTCCAATTCCTTGACTTGCAAATTCTATTTATATGAAAAACATCATTACCTTCGTGACTAAAAAATTAATTCAATTTAGATGCAATTGTAGCAGATTTGATTCTCCTTAGATTTTTAGAAAATTAAAACAAAGTTGTCTCTTCTATTGTTGGACCAATATATCTTCACTCATATTTTACTATATTTATAAATTCCTCATATTCCAACCAAATAACATTGAACTTGAAAGGTCTTGCTGGTTTCTCTTGATATTTTTCTAAGTGAAAGAAAATCGATGAATGATCAAATCCCTCACCTTGATCTATCCAATATCTTTGTCTTTTTACTTCAACTATGAGGTTTTTAGACACTAAAAAATTATCCAACCTTTTATAAATACCCTATCTTCTAGTACGTTTATTCCTCCAAGTGAAAATTAATTTAGTGGGTTCTACATCACATAGCCTTACATCCTAGATTTTTTGTAGAAAAATTTTAGTGAGGGGATCCATTCTAGCCTCATATCTCCATATTTATGCTCTTTTAGTTACAATATTTATGTCCCCTCCCACCACTACATTGTTTTTCAAAAAATCATGTATAAATAATTATTCCAAAAATCTCTTCTACCACCATAAGGACTATATAAATTGACTACAAAAAAAAGTTTTCCTAGTTCCAGAGAATGTAAATCCCTAACCACACATGACTCAATATATACCTTGTCAACTAGTTGGAAGATAGAATTTCATTCCATTGCAATCCCCCTTAGTCTTCTATTTGATTATCCCTACAAATTTATAATTTGATAGAAGAGAGGCGAGGATGACTATTGCTATTTTTCATCCAAAAAAGACTCCTCAATTAAAATTATATTTGGTTTATAAATAAACAAACACTCTAGGGCTATTTTTTATGAGATATCCCAAGCCCTTTGACATTTAAAGAGAGGATGATCATTGATTCTTTTCCTCTTAGGGTTATCCTACTCTAAGAACCCTAACTAGGAATTTTTGTTTACTATATAAAATATCCTTCTTATCTTATTTTTGTGTAACTTTTAAGTAGGATTTCCTTCCTATTGAAAACTATTGAAATTGACTTGTCTCAAGACCCAAGCCACTTGATACTTGATTATATCCAGTATCTCCTTTATTTTTTTTTAGGGATCTTAAGGCATATTTACTAGAATATGTGCTCGTATTATGGTGATTTGGAGGACTTTGTGGGGAGAAGAACCTACTAGGGTTGTTTAAGACCTACTTACTGCCTTCGCATGTAATATATTTGTCTAAAGAGGGTAACATATTAATACATTTTATACCCTTCTCCTTTGCTTGTTCTAAGTCCTTTATAGAAAGAGGCTATATAATATCCATTGGATTTAACAACCTTCCCCCTTATTCCTTTTGACCATAATATTTATCCTCCCTACCTTCCAAAAATAAAGGAATAACACCACCCTCTTGTAATGTCCTATCAAAACTATGGCCTGATAAGACCTTCATATAGGAGCTTGGCTAAAGACAAGAAGATATAAAAATTTTATTATTAATAGAATACAATCCCCCATCCCTAAAAAAGGGTAATATTAGGTTTGAGCTTTGATGGATACCTACTAAAATACCTCCATACATTGTTGGTCATAGGTGTGGCCTCCCTTCCCTCATCTAAAACTTTTCTATTGCAGTCACTTGGAGACAACTCTTTCTCCTTTGTTTGGATATTGATGATAAAAACCTTTCTTTAAGTGATTTAGGAGTCTTGACTGAGTCCTCCTCTATTTTGGTCTATGTTGGTATTATTGCTTCATTTCTTGGTGTTTTTCATCCATTTTATTAGCATTTATTGTTAAAGACTTTATTTGTGCTTTGATTATATTTCTTCATCATGGTGCCACTATTACTAGTAAGGGATACCATGATCTCTCTAAAGTATTCCTTGTGCTATTACCCTACTTTAAGTGCCATAAAGCAAATTGTCTTAGTTCAACACATGTCATCTCATATATGGTATGCAGTCAAAATACCAAGGCAACCTTTATTTAAATTTTCATGTAATAGAAAAATAAAAATAGTCCATCATTCCAGTCAATCAATCATTTGGCGTCCCATTGTAGTGTTAAGTATGCATTGTTCAACAACATGCTTGACTGAATACTGTAGTGGCAAAGAGGGCATGTTAACTTTTCTCTCTATAGGATCACCCCCAAGACAAGTTGTATCGCATATCTAGCCCATTTATGATCTCTTCTATCATTTTGGTGTCTCACTATAGTGGCAAGTGTGCCTTGTTGAACAACACACTTGACTAGATACTATGATGGAAAATCCCAATTGTAGAAGGAACAAGGTTACTTTCCCTTCCATAGAATATCCCTTCCCTTGGGTGATCTATAATGTGTTATAGCTGACCCATTTCTTGCTCTTATATTTATTCACACTCTTTCAAAGTAGGTGTGCCTTCTTGAGAAATGCATTCATCATCTATGATAGGGCATAAGTTAGCTTTAGGGACATATACTTACATACCATTTATGAAATAGGTTGGCATCCCCTCAACCCCCCATAGTAGTCGATGGACATGATTGATTACCATAGTGTTCATTTGTGCCTATCTTGTAGGTTATTTGAGAATTTAGGTAAAGTACTCATCTATAAATGGTGTGGGTTGGTTTCTTGTAGTCCCCCTAATTATAGTGACAAGTGTGTTTATTAGTACTTGGCACTTCTCAAATACTGCATGTGGCATACCTACTTCAATGATGTGCACGATGGCACAACATCCCATGCATGGCCATCTTGAATAGATAGTATGTGTTTATATAATGCATCATCTTGTACTACACAAATATTGAGTATGCATAATCCATTCCTTTAAATTACATGCCATTATGTGATACATAAATCTTGAGTTAGTGTATAAAAATAAAAAATATTTGGCATGTCATTATGAACTACATAAATCATATACATATGTCATAAATGAAAGGCAAAACCATAAATGAAATCAAAGCAATACATCAAATAAAGTCATCATAGATAGACAAAAGATATGCTAGAATTAAAAAATATAATCATATATGTATAATACATAGTACATGAGGGTACAATATGATATAATAGGGGCATTGAATACTATTATCCCACTATACCATGCCTTGAGTACATAGTCCCATCACCTTAAGAATCCTATATACATCCTACAGGTTCCATGGTGGCTACAAATACAAATCTCATAAAATACAATGTGCAAGGGCTATACTATAAAATTAGCCCCTATGTACCTCTAACTGTGTATCAGGAATCTGTGCCATGGTTTAAGAAGTGTGAGTTCAAAAGTATCATGATACTAAAATCCAAAATTGCTCTCTCTTAGTTGCCTCCTATTGTAGTTGCAACTCTAAATCTCACTCGTAAAACTAATAGGCTATGTGGTCTCCCCTTGGTGTCTATGATAAAATGGTACCGAGTTGTTTCACTCTAATGTGCAAGTTGGTTGGCCTATTTGATGGGCCAACCTGTTATGATAATGGTGGAGGTATGCTATAAAAATTGATTACCCCTTCCAAAGTGACTCATTGTAATCACTCAATAAGCTTCTATCACTCCTAAGATCTTTGTAATAACAAAAAAAAAAAGCAATGAGTTAGGTGCATCATCATGGTCAAAATCATATGCATCCAACTCTAATATTGATCAACTAAAAGTGCTATAAAATAAAGGAGCAAAAGTTTTTACCTTGATCATATTGTTTTTGGGTAGGATCTTCCTCCTTAGGGGGTGGATATTGGAGGTCTATAATATCAATGTAAATATTGCATATATATAACTCAACTACCTTTATATCCTCCTATAAGTCCTCTCCCTTGATAGTCTCCCTGGCCACTACCTCTCCAACAATATCTCTAGTTGTCACATCCTTGATAACCTTCTCATCTAATACCTCCTTTGATGCCATATCCTTCTCTATCACCTCTAGTGAGACTTGCTCCACTAGCACGTCCTCCTCCATTAGAGAATCCTTAATGTTGTTTAGAATATCCATGGGTATCATGCTCACTAGATCACTCTGAATAGGATTAATAGTAATGGCCTATATGAGGATCCTCTACCATTGTGTTGCAAGATCTCCTTTTGGTGCCCCCTAAGTTGACGATGGCCTAATACTAGTGGTGGCCTACTTGTCCTTTATGATATTCACTCTCGATGGTGTCTCTATTGGGATCTAGTGAGTGGGAGCTCTCTCTTTGGGTGGGGGTTCCCAAAATTTCCTAAGATCCTCTTTTCTTAGTGCGGCTCTATGGCCTTCAATCGATCACCCACACAACAATCACCTATTGTACCCCTATTATTTGTTGCAAATCCCATAATCCTCTACCACAAGTGGTGATATAGAGTATAAATAATCTATCCTCGAGGAATCTATATCAGTGTTGTCACTTGTGGTTGTGAGGTCCCTATAAAATATCTCCACCACCTAGCCCATATCTCCCCAAGTGCTATATTGTGAGGTAGGCTTGGGGGCCTATACACCATGAAATGCTCATATATTCATGCCTTCAATAAGAATACTAGGTCAATGGTACATGCTTGATAGTCTTGGATCCAATATAGGTCATGGTATAGAAGCACTAAAAGTGTCCTGCCCTAGGCAAACCCTCTCTTAGATCCTATATGGTCCTTCTCCATAGCCAAATATAATAGATAAATCAATGATATTGGGATCTTGTTCATGCCCTTATGATAGAACACATAGGAAAATAGGAGAAGGATGCCCACACGTCATTCAAATGGTATGGTTATGGTTGATCGAATATGCTCAAGCATAATAGTTCTCTATTGATCCAACCATATCTCCCTAGTAGCCCATTTTCCATCTGAAGCCATATCTCCTCTATGGTGTCAAGTGGAGGAGTCTGTCCTAATATGAAAAGTTTGATGATGAAATAAATATCATTGAGGATAATTGTCATCTCATCTAGGGTTGGCCTCCATAATAAAGTGTTAGTCTTTGTACAAAAAAAATACATGAATTCATAGTAGAGTGTTTTGTGTGGACAAATGTATGACATAGTTGCTATGTGCTCTAGGTCTACCTCGTGTAGCTCTACCTGTACTTGGGGATTATTCCATGTGCCATCCACTTCTACATCCAAGAGGGCTCTCGGTGTCTCCATAGGTGGTCATATCCCTACCTTTTACCTTTGGCTATGCCATTAGTGCTTACCTCAACATCATGGTATCCTCAACCTTTCCCTTGGATTCTGTCAAAAAAATTATTGAAAAAAATAGGGCTTAATTACATTTTCTAACTTTGATCATAGTCGTTAGTCAGGATCATGATTGCCTTTGGCTTGCCAAACTCATGATTGTCCCATTTCAATGCGCGTCTTGATTGGTGTAAATTTTTGTAATCGTTGGTTTTGACCTCAATTACCCATGTTTTTTTTGGAACAATGACCATGATCACCCAGTATTCTCGTGATTGTTAGTTTCTGTAGTGATCACCATTTTTTGGAATTTTCCTAAACCATCCCATTTGACCATTATCGTTGATATTTCAAAATTGATGATCATGGTTTTCCTCAAGTTTTGTGCTTTCATAGGGCATCTATATGATTATTTTTTACTGCCCTATGTGGGTCCCATCACTTAGGTGACATGGATCATTGTCCACACTCTCCACACTATCCAAGCTACTTCCTAGGGAGCCTAACTATGTAATCATTCATTTTTTTCATTTTCTTAATTTTTGTTTATTTCACCCAAAAATGAGAACAATCACAAAGTAAGGTTAGAAAATTTATCTCTCTCACACTGCCCCTACATTTAGTCACCAACTATTGTATTTGTGCTCGAATCAGATGTTGTGCAAACATGTAGTACTCAAAAGTGGGATCGTAGTGCACATGAAAATGTAACTGACAATGAAACATTTTATCCCCTAATTTATATTTTTGAATATTTTACTGTAATAAATTTAACTTTTTGACAAGTTTTGTAGAAATACCAAAATAACAATGCCTCTAATGGTTTTGGTACACTCTTAACTTGTTTTCACACTTTGTTTTTGCTCATTTTGCATGTTAAATTGGATTTTTTGTCGCTTTGGGCATTCTTATAAGGATATTCCTTTTAAGCCACTTGAGATAGGTAAAAATCAAATTCTTCTAGCTAAAATTTTACAGGAGTGCGTACAAGTAAGTATCATGTATGTTTTCTTGTACCCTTTTGCTTTTTTTTTTGCTATTTATTTTAATTATTTTTGCATTTTTTTATACAATAAAATAAAAAATTATAAAAAGTTTATTTTATTGTTTTCTAGCATAGAATTTTCATTTTTATTACTTCTACTATCACATATTACTCTTTTTTTCTTGTTTTCCTTAAAGACTCATGAGTGGCTATCCCTTGCAGTATTGCCTGCAATCCTTAGGGAGGGGCAATATGTACTTATAAAAAGAGCACTAACTAACTTTGTAGGTGGTGGAGAGTCTTGGTCTCCTATTTATGGGATAGGGCTACATTAACTCTATTAGTCCTTGGGTAGGTTTATAGCAAGCCATGCTGGTTGGTGGTTTTGATTCCCTTTCTTCACCCATTTCCCACTTGTTTGCCATCTTTCATGATGTTCTTTTCTTCTAATTTTTTCAAAATCCAAAAATTAGGATAGAGATGGAATTAATGGACGTTGTGACACATGTCCTTCAAGCACTCTCTTTAACAATTTATGATGCCATAATTACCACTTTAAGTGAATATCATGGTCATTTGATTATTTAGGATTTTTGATGTAGGACTTTGGTGCTAGCATGTTTTTATAGCTAGGATTTAAATGGCACATTGTTTGGACCAATGGTTATGATTTTATAACCTCAAAAAGGATGAAATCAATCGTCATCTCCAAAGGAAATGTTATTTCATTTCATATGCTATAAATATCCCTATTACCCTCTCATTTTATCATCATTCTATTACCATTAATTTAGATCTCAAAAACTAAAAATTCAATTGATGACTACTATTACTACTATTGTTTTCAAGCTTTTGTCTTTTTTGCTACCACATCACATACCTTATTTCACTCTCTCTCTCTCTCCCTCCCTCTCTCTCTCTCATACTTGTAGGTACAACCAAAGCCATTGACCGTTGGTTCATTGCCTTCCATGGAGGAGGACAAGACTCTCTACCAAGGTTCAGTGCCAAAGGTCATTGATTATCATTTTATGACCAATTTCCAAGGTATATCAAACCCTCCATAAATATCCTAGGTGTGATCTCCCCTTACTATGGTGATGTTGAAGCGAGATATAGTAGGAATAAATGTCCTTGATACCCTAGGTGGTAAGTAATTATTTTCACTATATTAGGATCATCCCTAGCTTGTTAGCATTTTGTGGATAACTTTAGTGTAGTTTATCCTTGAAAATTCCATTTATTTATGCTTATATTTGGATACCTTTTGACATTTATTGTTATTTTTATTGTTTTGTTGTCTTAGTTTTAGCATATTGGTTTATATATTATTAATTTGCATAATTATGTTATATATCCCCTTTTTCCTATAAATATTTTCATAGAAGCTCAAATATATATCTAAGGTATTTCTAAATTTTAGTCTCTATAATAGTAAATTTTCCCGATAGACTCGTGTCTTTAACAAACTGAAGATTTTTAAATATTCTATACCTTCAATCAAATGAAAACCATCAGTGATTTACTAGATTTCTTTAGATGACTAAAAACTCATCCCAAACATTTTGCAAGAATGAGGGAGAGGTAAGGAGAGAGGGAATCCTCTATCCCAAACACCTCTTTGCATGAAAGAGGTCAAAAGGAGACCCATTTATAAGAATATAAAAGGATGATGAAGTACAACAAGCAAAACACATTGGATCCAGTGATCATCAAAACCAGAGGCAAGTAAAATATTTTTCAATAAATTCTAGCTTAGTCGGTTATATGCTTTGGATAGATTAATTTTTACAAACATAGATTTTTCTCTTTGGCTTACATTGAGTGGAGAGCCTCTTGGAAGATAATGATTTAATCTAGTATTTGATGCCCTTGAACAAATCTACCTTGATTTTAAGAGATAAAAAAGAGCAATAACACTTTAAATCTCTCTACTATTGTTTTTAAGAAATCTTGTAAATAGTGTTATAGAGAGCAATGGGTCTAACATCTAAAAAGCTTTTAACTTGAGCTTTCTTTGGTATTAAAGCTAAGAAAGGTATTAGTTAAAGACTCCAATACCTGCTTAGAGGTTCTCAATTATTTGAATACCCTTAAAATATCCTACTTAACGATATTCCCCAAGGATTGGAAAGACTCTATAGGAAAGCCATTTGGACTTGGAGTCTTATTCCTTCACTTTTTTGACCATCTATTCTACCTCCTCAATGGAAATGGGCAAATTCAAACAATATTTCTCTTAAAGAATAATGATATTTGGAATACATTATAGAATCCATTATCTCTCCCTTTTTGAATCCTCATTTAAGTTCTTGAAAAGATATTAAAAAGTGAAATAGCATATTGTTGAATATGTTCTATTGAAATTTCCCAATATCTATACTCTCTTTGGATTTCTATTAGGATACTCAACTATCTCTAATCATTTATAGATTGATGAAAGAAAGTAGAATTCCTATACCTAGCCTATAACCATTTTGCACTAGACTTTTACCGCTATATTATTCCTTTTGAAGCTCTGTTCACTAAGTTGTTCCAAAGGCCTCATGATGGTTAGTAGATGAGAGTGAAACACCTCATCTTCTATATTTTTTTACTTCTTTCTACTATTGATAATGTGTAGTGATTTATTCATCTTTTGGGCCTTGTCCCTCTATTTTGGACTTGGATATTTAGATTTTGATCATCATCTAAATTACCTTTTAAACAAAAAGTGTAACTTATTTCTCTAAATCAAAGTTGAAGAGAAAAATAAAATTTATTTATTTTTTAAATAAAAACCATTTTTATTCTATTTTTTAAGATTAAAATAGTATTTAAATAATTCTCAAGGTTTAGTTTTGATCCTCAATTTCAGCAAAAATTTCCTTCAAACCAAAGCCATTAAGTATCTTTTGAATCCATTTTAAGCAATATCAATCCTTTCCAATTTGCAAAGAAAAATTAGATCATGCTTTATATGATGGTGTGAAATAAAGAGTCATTTCAAAATTTTATTAATGTTTTGTTTGTTTCCTTGTAAAAGAAAGATAAAGGATAAGGTAGTTTTTGACAGCCACAAGGTCATAAGGTCATATATTAGACTAAATTATTTATCCAATATATGATTATTCCTAATTATACTCTGATTACCTAAATATGATGTACAATCCTACCTTCTCGTGATTCAAACTTTAAACCTTTATTCAAAATTTCAAAATCCCCATCTTTAAACCAAACTACTTTTATATTGATTAAAATATCAAAATCCCCATCATTAAACTAAACTAAACTACTTTTATATTGATTCAATTGACTACGAGTATTGTTGAAAACCAATCATGTAATTTCAAATCTCATAAATCATCTTAGTCTTCTCCTCCTATACAGGGTAGACAGGAAATAATGAATCTATCATGTGTTACCTATATTTTCCCTAGTCATGGACCTTTTCCCACTAGCATGCAAAAACTCAGAAGGTACGGGAAAATAAAGTCGAAATATAAATCAAGAAAAGCTAAAGTCGAAATATAAATCTTCAAATAGAGACGTCTATAAATTGTATTCCAAACTGTAGACCCATCAGAAAAAAACTGTAGACCCATCAGAAAAAGGCTACAGAAAAAGGTATACACGTTTTCTCCTCTAGTTTCATTTTTTCCAAAATATGCGAAGTAAAATATCGGTTTGCATGTGTGGTCCATACACAGCGAGGACACTTAGAAACAAAAACGCGGAGTCATTAACGTGTCCATCGATTTTGGATTGTTAGAGGCCAGGGTGAGAAGTGTACAGTACAAGGGCAGTTTCGTTTGTTTGGATATGAACATTAATTGCCTTTGCACTTTCCCACAAGAAAACAACAGGGTTTTGCAATGCAACTACTCTTTACATAGTCAACCAATGAAGAAAAGAAAGAAACTTGTCAATATTTTCATTTTTAACAGGTTGAATTTAGATTTTGCAAGGCTCAAGGTGGAAAATTTCTCTAGTAAAAATATTTCTCTATAATAGTATCACCTGTACATGCTAATAATAAGATTTGCGCTGCTCAATTGCAAGTTAGCTTAAACGTTTTGGCCATGGAAGTTCTAAGAATTTTGTGCAGTTTCATTTTTGGGTACATGATTAGTCTGTGTGAAGCAAAATTGTTTGTGTTGCCTTCTAACTGGACGGTGGTCAACAACTCTAGCCTCCCCATCTACAACACAGAACAGGGGCCCTTCAGGACAGTCACAGATGGGAGGGGGAATGCCATTATGAGTGAAGATCACAGATTTGGGTTGGGATTCATCAATGTTAATTCTTCTGGTGGATATATTCTCTCCATTGTTCTGCGAGTAAATCTCACCTCCTCTCCTATTGGAACAGAAATTTGGACTGCAAACAGGAACAGGATGGTTGAAGAAGGAGCGGTGCTGAAGCTGCGGAGTGATGGAGATCTGGCATTGGAGGACTCGGATGGGACACTGGCCTGGAGTATCCAAACTGGCAGGACCAAAAACAAGGCCATCGCAATACAGAAGACAGGTAATTTTCAGATTTATAATGCAACAAATTCTTCGCTGGTGTCGTCAAGCTCAAATCTTGTGTGGCAGAGCTGGGACCATCCCACACATACCCTTCTGCCTGGGCAGGTGCTAAAGAGAGGCTATACTTTGGTATCCAATGCCTCTGCATCAAATAGCAGCCAAGGCTCCTACAGGCTCACTATGGAACCTGGCGGGCTGGTCCTCTATTACAAAAGCAATTTTGAAGAGCCTTACTGGTCTTTGGGGCTCCCTGGACTAGATTATCAAGGCATTCTAAGACCATGTTTCTATAACTCTTCTTCGGAGAATGTCCTTGGCGCCGAAGCCTTGTACACAGGGCACGAACTGCAGGTTTCATTCAATGGAAGTTTTGGCAATTCATCCACTTCTTGCTTAAACGAAACCACGGTTTGGAATGTGGCACCACCTGATCTGAATGAGACCCTATACAAGTTTATGAGGCTGGACAATGATGGCAACTTCAGGGCATACATGATACCTGGAATGCCAGGGGCACCGAACAATCTTTCAGCTTGGAGACCTGCCACTGGAATAGATCAATCTGACAGGTGTGTGTTCCCAAGGGAGTGTGGACCTTATGGTATCTGTGTGAATGGCCAGTGCAGTTGTCCGGGCTCCAACACCCCTGACGACTTTGAGCAAATACAAAGTTTGGATATAACTCAAGGATGTTATAGCCGATCAGGTGAGCCAGAATTTTCTTCCTTTTTCCTTTCTGTTTTGTAAACAAATAAAGTCTATTCGTCTTTTCGGATTTTAGGCTAGTGTGGCTTTAGGGATCGAATGCTATGTATTGGCCTGCATCTTCTGCAAGGCAAGAAAAGCTAGCGCATTCATATTGGTATTGCCACACAATTAAGATCCACTGCATTGATCACTGAAAGCGTCGCGTGAACTTAGAGCACCTGAATCATCTACAGATTAAGAATGTGGGATGATCCGTTACTGATTTTTTTTCTCTTGGACCAGGCGTGCCAAATTGCAGCGAAACCTCTGTGGGTCATCATTTTATGCCTGTTGATGGGGTAGATTACTACCCGAATAACTTTTTATTGCCTATGAGGAATGTGTCCACCGCTGAAGACTGCACTGCCATGTGCTCTTCCAATTGCTCTTGCGCCGCAGCCTTCTTCCACAATAGCTCTGCTTCATGTTACCTTGCAAATGGCCCCTTGAACACCCTGAAATATGTATCAAACCAGACATACAAGGCCTATATCAAGGTCCAGGATAACATACGTCCAAACCGGAGAACGGTGTCGACTTCCTTGAGTTTTGGCAGCGTAGCAGGGATAACAGTCGGCTCAGGTGCAGCAGCTCTCTTTTTGTGCCTGATCATCATTGTACTAGTTCAGCACTTGCTAAAGAACAGAGTCCATGAGGAAGAGGAGGCTGACGAGGAGAGGAATCCAGAGGAAATGGAAGAGGAAGCATTCCTGAAAACCCTTCCAGGCCTGCCACCCAGATTCACATTCCATGAACTCAAGGAAGCCACTGATAACTTTAGCAAAAAGCTTGGAGCTGGAGGATTTGGATCGGTCTATGAAGGCGTGCTTAAAGATGACAGCAGAGTGGCAGTGAAAAAGCTAGATGGGCCAAGGCAAGGATACAAAGAATTCAGAGCTGAGGTTGCAACCATAGGCAGCATCAGCCACATAAACCTGGTAAGGCTCAAAGGATTTTGTGCCCATGGTAAGCAGAGGCTATTGGTTTATGAGCTGTTAGAAAATGGGTCTCTGGAAAAATGGCTATTTCGACCAAAAACAGGAAGCCCAGGAGGTCTAGATTTGGAAGAAAATAGTAATAACTGTCTAACGTGGGAGCAACGTTATAATGTTGCAGTAGGGACTGCCCGAGGCCTGGCCTATTTGCACGAGCAATGCAGGGAACCCATCATGCACTTAGACATAAAGCCTCATAACATTCTCTTGGACAAGAACTTCATGCCCAAGGTCTCTGATTTTGGGATGTCTAAGCTCTTGAACGAGGACATGACTCAAGTTGTTACAGCAGTGAGAGGAACTCCTGGTTACCTGGCTCCTGAATGGCTCAGGCATTCCATTGCCACTAAAAAGTGTGATGTCTACAGCTTTGGAATGGTGTTGTTAGAGTTGGTTTCTGGCAGAAGGAATTTTCAGCCTTATGCTTCCGATCCTCGACTCTGCTATTTCCCTGCATGGGCAATGCTCAGGGCTCTGGAGGGCAGATATCTGGATTTGGTAGACAAGAGGCTTGAGAACAACGTTGATAGGGAAGCTGTTATTCGGATGACGAAGGTGGCGTTCTGGTGCATTCAAGACAATCCGAACAAGAGGCCATGGATGAGTGTTGCATTGAAGATGTTGGAAGGGGAAAGGGAGATCCCTGATGCACCCTTGTGGCTCTTGCAGAGAGGTCCTGAGTTCTTGGAAGGATATGGGTATGATCCCATGGAAAGAGGGGAGGAAGAATCATTGCTTGGGAGTGTGGGGGCAAACGAATCTATCCTGTTGATGACCCCCACAAAGCTGTCGTGTCCAGTAGTATGTGAATTCAAACACTAGAAAACAGAATGATGTTCCTATGCCCTTTTACTCGTAGGCATGCCCTTTCAGTTAAAAGCAATAATTCGTGTGAAACCTTTGTAACTAGCGTGGACTTATCAATAAGCACTCGTACTATTTTAAAGGGACAAAAATAAAAATTTACTAGCATAGAGGTAGAACAGAAGATTCTTAGCATAGGCGAGTTGACGTAAACTTCGGTTTAAGTTGGTAAATATATGGTTGTTAATTTTGACGATAGATTCTTCCGTGAAATTAATTGCTGGATTGAAAAGAAGTCGATTATTGAATGTAAACCTGTATAAACGTGTGCGTTTGTTATATTCTGAATTCGTCATTTTCAACTGTATGAGATGGATGACCTTCGTATGTACTTAAACCATGTATCCTAGCTGGTGAGAAAAAGAGCATGTATCCTAGCTGGTAGTATGCATCATGGTAGCTGGTGGCAAGGGCGTCACGGTTACTACAGGTAATTCCAATACGTTTTAATTAATTTTTTAAATTTGTTTTTTTGGGGGTTACATACGAAAATCGAACATCAGATCTAAACCACTATAAATCCTGACACCACTATAAATTTTGATAAATCAGATAAAAACATTGTTGTACCCTTTTCCAAAAAAGATGTTGTCTAGCCATTGATAGTGGTGGAAATTTGTCTAAATCTATCCCTTTCTTTAGCAAATAACCCCTCTTATTTTCCTGATAGAAGTGAATGGGGTATCCATGGTGAAAATGAGTAAAAACAAGGCAAAAAATATGAAAAATGGGAAAAAAGAGTAAGAAATTTGAGGCATTTTGTGTTTGGAGTGACTCACTTAACAGTACAAGCAATTTGCTTGCTAATTGTGACCTAGTGTAATTTGCTAGGGGAAGCGATTTGCTTGAAAAAGGGAGTGATTTGCTTGATATTAAGGGGAGAAAATGGTTAAGAAATTTGCTTGTGTTTGTGAGCAATTCACTTGTTGATAGAGAACAAAAATTTAGAAGTTTTAGTTTTATTTTTTCGAGTAGTTTACCCACTTATTGATGAGGAGCCTTGGTGAGGCTCTAACTCACTTGAATTTTGATGCTTGTATGGTTGACTAGTTGGTTGAGCACTTTGCTCTGAAGGAGTGCAATTTGCTTTAACTCTTTGAGAAACAATGAGGACCTTAGGGACCTTGCTTGGGGTATTTATAGACCTTGGGTGGGGCATGCCCTACCTACACCTAGGTGTGATTTGTTCATGCTAGGGCATGAAATACATGGATGGGGTAATTGGCTTATTAAGGGATGATTGGCTCAATCCTATGGTTAGCGTAGGCCATGATTCATAAGGAAAGCATGCTACTCACCTTGGTGAGTGAATTGCTCATACTTGCAAGTGAATCACTCTTTTTTAACATCAACCTATACAATATTGTCAATGGGTCTATTTGAGTTGACGTAATGTTGTTTTGATGGGAAGGAGATGGTTATGGAGAGATGGAAGAAAAGGACGAGAGGAAAATTAAGAAAGTAAAAAGAAAATAAATTACCACATTAATAGTCAATATTATATATACATACTTATTCTTTAGGCCATGATTCTTAATACATCATGGAAAGATACCTCTTGTTATAGAGATATATGGCATGACCCTTCCCATAGAGGTTAGTCTATAGGAATTTAGACTTGTAATTTTTATGATTTGGTAGGGTTTTCTCAATAAAGAGTTAAATTTCTAATGAGCACCTAACTTTGCATGATCTTCATCCCATTTGAGGACAAGGTCTCCTTCCTTATATTCCACATCTATTGCTTCTTTATCAATTTTGTTTTGGTTTTTTTCATTGAGCAATCTTCTTGAAGACATTTTCTCTCTTCTTCAAGGGTTAATTATGCATTCATTATTGCTTGTAGGGGCTCGATATTAGTGACTAGGATATTTGGAGGGAATGGAGATTAATATTAGTCGATAACATAACCTCCTTTCCATATACCAGCTTGTAGGGAGATTATCCTATCCATGCTTTTGGTGTTACCCTATTCACCCATTATGCTTTATGTAATGCTTGTGCTAGTCCCATTGTGATTTTGAAATGATCCTCTTCAAGATCCTTGTAATGTTCTTATTGGTTGATTCAACCAATCCATTCCCCCGAGGATAGTGATTAGTCGATGTTTTGAGTAGGAACTTGTGTTTGGGTAGCATTGTCGATCATAATGGGAAAGGAAGTCCCAAATATAGTGATGATATCTTTGAGGAGTTGCACTACTATTTCTTGATTGGCCACTTTATATGGGACTAGTTCGATCTATTTGGTGAAATAATCAATGGCAACGAGGATCCATTAATGACCAACACTTAAAAATAGGTTGATCTTACCTATGAAATCAATGCCCAATTTCTAGAATGGATTAGTTATAACAACTAGTTTTAACAACATCAAAGCTCTCTTCTTTCTTTAGAACATGTAGTAAGTTTTACAATCCTTGACTCATCAATAACAACTAGGGAAGAAGGTGGGCCAATATTATCCAACTCTTAAATTTTTGTAAGTTGTGTTAGGTGCAAAGAAGTATCCTCCTTTATCATTGTACTACTTGATTAGGGTCTCTTGTTTATCTTCCTCTATGCATCAGAGCAAAACATTGTTGTAGCCTTTTCCAAAAAAGATGTTGTCTAGCCATTGATAGTGGTGGAAATTTGTCTAAATCTATCCCTTTCTTTAGCAAATAACCCCTCTTCTTTTCCTGATAGAAGTGAATGGGGTATCCATGGTGAAAATGAGTAAAAACAAGGCAAAAAATATGAAAAATGGGAAAATAAAGTAAGTAATTTGAGGCATTTTGTGTTTGGAGTGACTCACTTAACAGTACAAGCAATTTGCTTGCTAATTATGACCTAGTGTAATTTTCTAGGGGAAGCGATTTGCTTGAAAAAGGGAGTGATTTGCTTGATATTAAGGGGAGAAAATGGTTAAGAAATTTGCTTGTGTTTGTGAGCAATTCACTCGTTGATAGAGAACAAAAATTTAGAAGTTTTAGTTTTATTTTTTCGAGTAGTTTACCCACTTATTGATGAGGAGCCTTGGTGAGGCTCTAACTCACTTGAATTTTGATGCTTGTATGGTTGACTAGTTGGTTGAGCACTTTGCTCTGAAGGAGTGCAATTTGCTTTAACTCTTTGAGAAACAATGAGGACCTTAGGGACCTTGCTTGGGGTATTTATAGACCTTGGGTGGGGCATGCCCTACCTACACCTAGGTGTGATTTGTTCATGCTAGGGCATGAAATACATGGATGGGGTAATTGGCTTATTAAGGGATGAATGGCTCAATCCTATGGTTAGCGTAGGCCATGATTCATAAGGAAAGCATGCTACTCACCTTGGTGAGTGAATTGCTCATACTTGCAAGTGAATCACTCTTTTTTAACATCAACCTATACAATATTGTCAATGGGTCTATTTGAGTTGACATAATGTTGTTTTGATGGGAAGGAGATGGTTATGGAGAGATGGAAGAAAAGGACGAGAGGAAAATTAAGAAAGTAAAAAGAAAATAAATTACCACATTAATAGTCAATATTATATATATATACTTATTCTTTAGGCCATGATTCTTAATACATCATGGAAAGATACCTCTTGTTATAGAGATATATGGCATGACCCTTCCCATAGAGGTTAGTCTATAGGAATTTAGACTTGTAATTTTTATGATTTGGTAGGGTTTGCTCCATAAAGAGTTAAATTTCTAATGAGCACCTAACTTTGCATGATCTTCATCCCATTTGAGGACAAGGTCTCCTTCCTTATATTCCACATCTATTGCTTCTTTATCAATTTTGTTTTGGTTTTTTTCATTGAGCAATCTTCTTGAAGACATTTTCTCTCTTCTTCAAGGGTTAATTATGCATTCATTATTGCTTTTAGGGGCTCGATATTAGTGACTATGATATTTGGAGGGAATGGAGATTAAGATTAGTCGATAACATAACCTCCTTTCCATATACCAGCTTGTAGGGAGATTATCCTATCCATGCTTTTGGTGTTACCCTATTCACCCATTATGCTTTATGTAATGCTTGTGCTAGTCCCATTGTGATTTTGAAATGATACTCTTCAATATCCTTGTAATGTTCTTATTGGCTGATTCAACCAATCCATTCCCCCGAGGATAGTGATTAGTCGATGTTTTGAGTAGGAACTTGTGTTTGGGTAGCATTGTCGATCATAATGGGAAAGGAAGTCCCAAATATAGTGATGATATCTTTGAGGAGTTGCACTACTATTTCTTGATTGGCCACTTTAGATGGGACTAGTTCGATCTATTTGGTGAAATAATCAATGGCAACGAGGATCCATTAATGACCAACACTTAAAAATAGGTTGATATTACCTATGAAATCAATGCCCAATTTCTAGAATGGATTAGTTATAACAACTAGTTTTAACAACATCAAAGCTCTCTTCTTTCTTTAGAACATGTAGTAAGTTTTACAATCCTTGACTCATCAATAACAACTAGGGAAGAAGGTGGGAAAATATTATCCAACTCTTAAATTTTTGTAAGTTATGTTAGGTGCAAAGAAGTATCCTCCTTTATCATTGCACTACTTGATTAGGGTCTCTTGTTTATCTTCCTCTATGCATCAGAGCAAAACATTGTTGTAGCCTTTTCCAAAAAAGATGTTGTCTAGCCATTGATAGTGGTGGAAATTTGTCTAAATCTATCCCTTTCTTTAGCAAATAACCCCTCTTATTTTCCTGATAGAAGTGAATGGGGTATCCATGGTGAAAATGAGTAAAAACAAGGCAAAAAATATGAAAAATGGGAAAAAAAAGTAAGTAATTTGAGGCATTTTGTGTTTGGAGTGACTCACTTAACAGTACAAGCAATTTGCTTGCTATTTGTGACCTAGTGTAATTTGCTAGGGGAAGCGATTTGCTTGAAAAAGGGAGTGATTTGCTTGATTTTAAGGGGAGAAAATGGTTAAGAAATTTGCTTGTGTTTGTGAGCAATTCACTCGTTGATAGAGAACAAAAATTTAGAAGTTTTAGTTTTATTTTTTCGAGTAGTTTACCCACTTATCGATGAGGAGCCTTGGTGAGGCTCTAACTCACTTGAATTTTGATGCTTGTATGGTTGACTAGTTAGTTGAGCACTTTGCTCTAAAGGAGTGCAATTTGCTTTAACTCTTTGAGAAACAATGAGGACCTTAGGGACCTTGCTTGGAGTATTTATAGACCTTGGGTGGGGCATGCCTTACCTACACCTAGGTGTGATTTGGTCATGCTAGGGCATGAAATACATGGATGGGGTAATTGTCTTATTAAGGGATGATTGGCTCAATCCTATGGTTAGCGTAGGCCATGATTCATAAGGAAAGCATGCTACTCACCTTGGTGAGTGAATTGCTCATACTTGCAAGTGAATCACTATTTTTTAACATCAACCTATACAATATTGTCAATGGGTCTATTTGAGTTGACGTAATGTTGTTTTGATGGGAAGGAGATGGTTATGGAGAGATGGAAGAAAAGGACGAGAGGAAAATTAAGAAAGTAAAATGAAAATAAATTACCATATTACTAGTCAATATTATATATACATACTTATTCTTTAGGTCATGATTCTTAATACATCATGGAAAGATACCTCTTGTTATAGAGATATATGGCATGACCCTTCCCATAGAGGTTAGTCTATAGGAATTTAGACATGTAATTTTTATGATTTGGTAGGGTTTGCTCCATAAAGAGTTAAATTTCTAATGAGCACCTAACTTTGCATGATCTTCATCCCATTTGAGGACAAGGTCTCCTTCCTTATATTCCACATCTATTGCTTCTTTATCAATTTTGTTTTGGTTTTTTTCATTGAGCAATCTTCTTGAAGACATTTTCTCTCTTCTTCAAGGGTTAATTATGCATTCATTATTGCTTTTAGGGGCTCGATATTAGTGACTATGATATTTGGAGGGAATGGAGATTAAGATTAGTCGATAACATAACCTCCTTTCCATATACCAGCTTGTAGGGAGATTATCCTATCCATGCTTTTGGTGTTACCCTATTCACCCATTATGCTTTATGTAATGCTTGTGCTAGTCCCATTGTGATTTTGAAATGATACTCTTCAATATCCTTGTAATGTTCTTATTGGCTGATTCAACCAATCCATTCCACCGAGGATAGTGATTAGTCGATGTTTTGAGTAGGAACTTGTGTTTGGGTAGCATTGTCGATCATAATGGGAAAGGAAGTCCCAAATATAGTGATGATATCTTTGAGGAGTTGCACTACTATTTCTTGATTGGCCACTTTAGATGGGACTAGTTCGATCTATTTGGTGAAATAATCAATGGCAACGAGGATCCATTAATGACCAACACTTAAAAATAGGTTGATATTACCTATGAAATCAATGCCCAATTTCTAGAATGGATTAGTTATAACAACTAGTTTTAACAACATCAAAGCTCTCTTCTTTCTTTAGAACATGTAGTAAGTTTTACAATCCTTGACTCATCAATAACAACTAGGGAAGAAGGTGGGACAATATTATCCAACTCTTAAATTTTTGTAAGTTATGTTAGGTGCAAAGAAGTATCCTCCTTTATCATTGCACTACTTGATTAGGGTCTCTTGTTTATCTTCCTCTATGCATCAGAGCAAAACATTGTTGTAGCCTTTTCCAAAAAAGATGTTGTCTAGCCATTGATAGTGGTGGAAATTTGTCTAAATCTATCCCTTTCTTTAGCAAATAACCCCTCTTATTTTCCTGATAGAAGTGAATGGGGTATCCATGGTGAAAATGAGTAAAAACAAGGCAAAAAATATGAAAAATGGGAAAAAAAAGTAAGTAATTTGAGGCATTTTGTGTTTGGAGTGACTCACTTAACAGTACAAGCAATTTGCTTGCTATTTGTGACCTAGTGTAATTTGCTAGCGGAAGCGATTTGCTTGAAAAAGGGAGTGATTTGCTTGATTTTAAGGGGAGAAAATGGTTAAGAAATTTGCTTGTGTTTGTGAGCAATTCACTCGTTGATAGAGAACAAAAATTTAGAAGTTTTAGTTTTATTTTTTCGAGTAGTTTACCCACTTATCGATGAGGAGCCTTGGTGAGGCTCTAACTCACTTGAATTTTGATGCTTGTATGGTTGACTAGTTAGTTGAGCACTTTGCTCTAAAGGAGTGCAATTTGCTTTAACTCTTTGAGAAACAATGAGGACCTTAGGGACCTTGCTTGGAGTATTTATAGACCTTGGGTGGGGCATGCCTTACCTACACCTAGGTGTGATTTGGTCATGCTAGGGCATGAAATACATGGATGGGGTAATTGTCTTATTAAGGGATGATTGGCTCAATCCTATGGTTAGCGTAGGCCATGATTCATAAGGAAAGCATGCTACTCACCTTGGTGAGTGAATTGCTCATACTTGCAAGTGAATCACTATTTTTTAACATCAACCTATACAATATTGTCAATGGGTCTATTTGAGTTGACGTAATGTTGTTTTGATGGGAAGGAGATGGTTATGGAGAGATGGAAGAAAAGGACGAGAGGAAAATTAAGAAAGTAAAATGAAAATAAATTACCGTATTACTAGTCAATATTATATATACATACTTATTCTTTAGGTCATGATTCTTAATACATCATGGAAAGATACCTCTTGTTATAGAGATATATGGCATGACCCTTCCCATAGAGGTTAGTCTATAGGAATTTAGACATGTAATTTTTATGATTTGGTAGGGTTTGCTCCATAAAGAGTTAAATTTCTAATGAGCACCTAACTTTGCATGATCTTCATCCCATTTGAGGACAAGGTCTCCTTCCTTATATTCCACATCTATTGCTTCTTTATCAATTTTGTTTTGGTTTTTTTCATTGAGCAATCTTCTTGAAGACATTTTCTCTCTTCTTCAAGGGTTAATTATGCATTCATTATTGCTTGTAGGGGCTCGATATTAGTGACTATGATATTTGGAGGGAATGGAGATTAAGATTAGTCGATAACATAACCTCCTTTCCATATACCAGCTTGTAGGGAGATTATCTTATCCATGCTTTTGGTGTTACCCTATTCACCCATTATGCTTTATGTAATGCTTGTGCTAGTCCCATTGTGATTTTGAAATGATACTCTTCAAGATCCTTGTAATGTTCTTATTGGTTGATTCAACCAATCCATTCACCCGAGGATAGTGATTACTCGATGTTTTGAGTAGGAACTTGTGTTTGGGTAGCATTGTCGATCATAATGGGAAAGGAAGTCCCAAATATAGTGATGATATATTTGAGGAGTTGCACTACTATTTCTTGATTGGCCACTTTAGATGGGACTAGTTCGATCTATTTGGTGAAATAATCAATGGCAACGAGGATCCATTAATGACCAACACTTAAAAATAGGTTGATCTTACCTATGAAATCAATGCCCAATTTCTAGAATGGATTAGTTATAACAACTAGTTTTAACAACATCAAAGCTCTCTTCTTTCTTTAGAACATGTAGTAAGTTTTACAATCCTTGACTCATCAATAACAACTAGGGAAGAAGGTGGGCCAATATTATCTAACTCTTAAATTTTTGTAAGTTGTGTTAGGTGCAAAGAAGTATCCTCCTTTATCATTGTACTACTTGATTAGGGTCTCTTGTTTATCTTCCTCTATGCATCAGAGCAAAACATTGTTGTAGCCTTTTCCAAAAAAGATGTTGTCTAGCCATTGATAGTGGTGGAAATTTGTCTAAATCTATCCCTCTCTTTAGCAAATAACCCCTCTTCTTTTCCTGATAGAAGTGAATGGGGTATCCATGGTGAAAATGAGTAAAAACAAGGCAAAAAATATGAAAAATGGGAAAATAAAGTAAGTAATTTGAGGCATTTTGTGTTTGGAGTGACTCACTTAACAGTACAAGCAATTTGCTTGCTAATTGTGACCTAGTGTAATTTGCTAGGGGAAGCGATTTGCTTGAAAAAGGGAGTGATTTGCTTGATATTAAGGGGAGAAAATGGTTAAGAAATTTGCTTGTGTTTGTGAGCAATTCACTCGTTGATAGAGAACAAAAATTTAGAAGTTTTAGTTTTATTTTTTCGATTAGTTTACCCACTTATTGATGAGGAGCCTTGGTGAGGCTCTAACTCACTTGAATTTTGATGCTTGTATGGTTGACTAGTTGGTTGAGCACTTTGCTCTGAAGGAGTGCAATTTGCTTTAACTCTTTGAGAAACAATGAGGACCTTAGGGACCTTGCTTGGGGTATTTATAGACCTTGGGTGGGGCATGCCCTACCTACACCTAGGTGTGATTTGTTCATGCTAGGGCATGAAATACATGGATGGGGTAATTGGCTTATTAAGGGATGATTGGCTCAATCCTATGGTTAGCGTAGGCCATCATTGATAAGGAAAGCATGCTACTCACCTTGGTGAGTGAATTGCTCATACTTGCAAGTGAATCACTCTTTTTTAACATCAACCTATACAATATTGTCAATGGGTCTATTTGAGTTGACATCATGTTGTTTTGATGGGAAGGAGATGGTTATGGAGAGATGGAAGAAAAGTACGAGAGGAAAATTAAGAAAGTAAAAAGAAAATAAATTACCACATTAATAGTCAATATTATATATACATATTCTTTAGGCCATGATTCTTAATACATCATGGAAAGATACCTCTTGTTATAGAGATATATGGCATGACCCTTCCCATAGAGGTTAGTCTATAGGAATTTAGACTTGTAATTTTTATGATTTGGTAGGGTTTGCTCCATAAAGAGTTAAATTTCCAATGAGAACCTAACTTTGCATGATCTTCATCCCATTTGAGGACAAGATCTCCTTCCTTATATTCCACATCTATTGCTTCTTTATCAATTTTGTTTTGCTTTTTTTCATTGAGCAATCTTCTTGAAGACATTTTCTCTCTTCTTCAAGGGTTAATTATGCATTCATTATTGCTTTTAGGGGCTCGATATTAGTGACTATGATATTTGGAGGGAATGGAGATTAAGATTAGTCGATAACATAACCTCCTTTCAATATACCAGCTTGTAGGGAGATTATCCTATCCATGCTTTTGGTGTTACCCTATTCACCCATTATGCTTTATGTAATGCTTGTGCTAGTCCCATTGTGATTTTGAAATGATCCTCTTCAAGATCCTTGTAAAGTTCTTATTGGTTGATTCAACCAATCCGTTCACCCGAGGATAGTGATTAGTCGATGTTTTGAGTAGGAACTTGTGTTTGGGCAGCATTGTCGATCATAATGGGAAAGGAAGTCCCAAATATAGTGATGATATCTTTGAGGAGTTGCACTACTATTTCTTGATTGGCCACTTTAGATGGGACTAGTTCGATCTATTTGGTGAAATAATCAATGGCAACGAGGATCCATTAATGACCAACACTTAAAAATAGGTTGATCTTACCTATGAAATCAATGCCCAATTTCTAGAATGGATTAGTTATAACAACTAGTTTTAACAACATCAAAGCTCTTCTTTCTTTAGAACATGTAGTAAGTTTTACAATCCTTGACTCATCAATAACAACTAGGGAAGAAGGTGGGCCAATATTATCCAACTCTTAAATTTTTGTAAGTTGTGTTAGGTGCAAAGAAGTATCCTCCTTTATCATTGTACTACTTGATTAGGGTCTCTTGTTTATCTTCCTCTATGCATCAGAGCAAAATATAGTTGTAGCCTTTTCCAAAAAAGATGTTGTCTAGCCATTGATAGTGGTGGAAATTTGTCTAAATCTATCCCTTTCTTTAGAAAATAACCCCTCTTCTTTTCCTGATAGAAGTGAATGGGGTATCCATGGTGAAAATGAGTAAAAACAAGGCAAAAAATATGAAAAATGGGAAAATAAAGTAAGTAATTTGAGGCATTTTGTGTTTGGAGTGACTCACTTAACAGTACAAGCAATTTGCTTGCTAATTGTGACCTAGTGTAATTTGCTAGGGGAAGCGATTTGCTTGAAAAAGGGAGTGATTTGCTTGATATTAAGGGGAGAAAATGGTTAAGAAATTTGCTTGTGTTTGTGAGAAATTCACTCGTTGATAGAGAACAAAAATTTAGAAGTTTTAGTTTTATTTTTTCGAGTAGTTTACCCACTTATTGATGAGGAGCCTTGGTGAGGCTCTAACTCACTTGAATTTTGATGCTTGTATGGTTGACTAGTTGGTTGAGAACTTTGCTCTGAAGGAGTGCAATTTGCTTTAACTCTTTGAGAAACAATGAGGACCTTAGGGACCTTGCTTGGGGTATTTATAGACCTTGGGTGGGGCATGCCCTACCTACACCTAGGTGTGATTTGTTCATGCTAGGGCATGAAATACATGGATGGGGTAATTTTCTTATTAAGGGATGATTGGCTCAATCCTATGGTTAGCATAGGCCATGATTGATAAGGAAAGCATGCTACTCACCTTGGTGAGTGAATTGCTCATACTTGCAAGTGAATCACTCTTTTTTAACATCAACCTATACAATATTGTCAATGGGTCTATTTGAGTTGACGTAATGTTGTTTTGATGGGAAGGAGATGGTTATGGAGAGATGGAAGAAAAGGACGAGAGGAAAATTGAGAATGTAAAAAGAAAATAAATTACCACATTAATAGTCAATATTATATATACATACTTATTCTTTAGGCCATGATTCTTAATACATCATGGAAAGATACCTCTTTTTATAGAGATATATGGCATGACCCTTCCCATAGAGGTTAGTCTATAGGAATTTAGACATGTAATTTTTATGATTTGGTAGGGTTTGCTCCATAAAGAGTTAAATTTCTAATGAGAACCTAACTTTGCATGATCTTCATCCCATTTGAGGACAAGGTCTCCTTCCTTATATTCCACATCTATTGCTTCTTTATCAATTTTGTTTTTGTTTTTTTCATTGAGCAATCTTCTTGAAGACATTTTCTCTCTTCTTCAAGGGTTAATTATGCATTCATTATTGCTTGTAGGGGCTCGATATTAGTGACTATGATATTTGGAGGGAATGGAGATTAAGATTAGTCGATAACATAACCTCCTTTCCATATACCAGCTTGTAGGGAGATTATCTTATCCATGCTTTTGGTGTTACCCTATTCACCCATTATGCTTTATGTAATGCTTGTGCTAGTCCCATTGTGATTTTGAAATGATTCTCTTCAAGATCCTTGTAATGTTCTTATTGGTTGATTCAACCAATCCATTCACCCGAGGATAGTGATTAGTCGATGTTTTGAGTAGGAACTTGTGTTTGGGTAGCATTGTCGATCATAAAGGGAAAGGAAGTCCCAAATATAGTGATGATATATTTGAGGAGTTGCACTACTATTTCTTGATTGGCCACTTTAGATGGGACTAGTTCGATCTATTTGGTGAAATAATCAATGGCAACGAGGATCCATTAATGACCAACACTTAAAAATAGGTTGATCTTACCTATGAAATCAATGCCCAATTTCTAGAATGGATTAGTTATAACAACTAGTTTTAACAACATCAAAGCTCTCTTCTTTCTTTAGAACATGTAGTAAGTTTTACAATCCTTGACTCATCAATAACAACTAGGGAAGAAGGTGGGCCAATATTATCCAACTCTTAAATTTTTGTAAGTTGTGTTAGGTGCAAAGAAGTATCCTCCTTTATCATTGTACTACTTGATTAGGGTCTCTTGTTTATCTTCCTCTATGCATCAGAGCAAAACATTGTTGTAGCCTTTTCCAAAAAAGATGTTGTCTAGCCATTGATAGTGGTGGAAATTTGTCTAAATCTATCCCTTTATTTAGCAAATAACCCCTCTTCTTTTCCTGATAGAAGTGAATGGGGTATCCATGGTGAAAATGAGTAAAAACAAGGCAAAAAATATGAAAAATGGGAAAAAAGAGAAAGTAATTTGAGGCATTTTGTGTTTGGAGTGACTCACTTAACAGTACAAGCAATTTGCTTGCTAATTGTGACCTAGTGTAATTTGCTAGGGGAAGCGATTTGCTTGAAAAAGGGAGTGATTTGCTTGATATTAAGGGGAGAAAATGGTTAAGAAATTTTCTTGTGTTTGTGAGCAATTCACTCGTTGATAGAGAACAAAAATTTAGAAGTTTTAGTTTTATTTTTTCGAGTAGTTTACCCACTTATTGATGAGGAGCCTTGGTGAGGCTCTAACTCACTTGAATTTTTATGCTTGTATGGTTGACTAGTTGGTTGAGAACTTTGTTCTGAAGGAGTGCAATTTGCTTTAACTCTTTGAGAAACAATGAGGACCTTAGGGACCTTTCTTGGGGTATTTATAGACCTTGGGTGGGGCATGCCTTATCTACACCTAGGTGTGATTTGGTCATGCTAGGGCATGAAATACATGGATGGGGTAATTGTCTTATTAAGGGATGATTGGCTCAATCCTATGGTTAGCGTAGGCCATGATTCATAAGGAAAGCATGCTACTCACCTTGGTGAGTGAATTGCTCATACTTGCAAGTGAATCACTATTTTTTAACATCAACCTATACAATATTGTCAATGGGTCTATTTGAGTTGACGTAATGTTGTTTTGATGGGAAGGAGATGGTTATGGAGAGATGGAAGAAAAGGACGAGAGGAAAATTAAGAAAGTAAAATGAAAATAAATTACCATATTAATAGTCAATATTATATATACATACTTATTCTTTAGGTCATGATTCTTAATACATCATGGAAAGATACCTCTTGTTATAGAGATATATGGCATGACCCTTCCCATAGAGGTTAGTCTATAGGAATTTAGACATGTAATTTTTATGATTTGGTAGGGTTTGCTCCATAAAGAGTTAAATTTCTAATGAGCACCTAACTTTGCATGATCTTCATCCCATTTGAGGACAAGGTCTCCTTCCTTATATTCCACATCTATTGCTTCTTTATCAATTTTGTTTTGGTTTTTTTCATTGAGCAATCTTCTTGAAGACATTTTCTCTCTTCTTCAAGTGTTAATTATGCATTCATTATTGCTTGTAGGGGCTCGATATTAGTGACTATGATATTTGGAGGGAATGGAGATTAAGATTAGTCGATAACATAACCTCATTTCCATATACCAGCTTGTAGGGAGATTATCTTATCCATGCTTTTGGTGTTACCCTATTCACCCATTATGCTTTATGTAATGCTTGTGCTAGTCCCATTGTGATTTTGAAATGATCCTCTTCAAGATCCTTGTAATGTTCTTATTGGTTGATTCAACCAATCCATTCACCCGAGGATAGTGATTAGTCGATGTTTTGAGTAGGAACTTGTGTTTGGGTAGCATTGTCAATCATAATGGGAAAGGAAGTCCCAAATATAGTGATGATATATTTGAGGAGTTGCACTACTATTTCTTGATTGGCCACTTTAGATGGGACTAGTTCGATCTATTTGGTGAAATAATCAATGGCAACGAGGATCCATTAATGACCAACACTTAAAAATAGGTTGATCTTACCTATGAAATCAATGCCCAATTTCTAGAATGGATTAGTTATAACAACTAGTTTTAACAACATCAAAGCTCTCTTCTTTCTTTAGAACATGTAGTAAGTTTTACAATCCTTGACTCATCAATAACAACTAGGGAAGAAGGTGGGCCAATATTATCTAACTCTTAAATTTTTGTAAGTTGTGTTAGGTGCAAAGAAGTATCCTCCTTTATCATTGTACTACTTGATTAGGGTCTCTTGTTTATCTTCCTCTATGCATCAGAGCAAAACATTGTTGTAGCCTTTTCCAAAAAAGATATTGTCTAGCCATTGATAGTGGTGGAAATTTGTCTAAATCTATCCCTTTCTTTAGCAAATAACCCCTCTTATTTTCCTGATAGAAGTGAATGGGGTATCCATGGTGAAAATGAGTAAAAACAAGGCAAAAAATATGAAAAATGGGAAAAAAAAGTAAGTAATTTGAGGCATTTTGTGTTTGGAGTGACTCACTTAACAGTACAAGCAATTTGCTTGCTAATTGTGACCTAGTGTAATTTGCTAGGGGAAGCGATTTGCTTGAAAAAGGGAGTGATTTGCTTGATATTAAGGGGAGAAAATGGTTAAGAAATTTGCTTGTGTTTGTGAGAAATTCACTCGTTGATAGAGAACAAAAATTTAGAAGTTTTAGTTTTATTTTTTCGAGTAGTTTACCCACTTATTGATGAGGAGCCTTGGTGAGGCTCTAACTCACTTGAATTTTGATGCTTGTATGGTTGACTAGTTGGTTGAGAACGTTGCTCTGAAGGAGTGCAATTTGCTTTAACTCTTTGAGAAACAATGAGGACCTTAGGGACCTTGCTTGGGGTATTTATAGACCTTGGGTGGGCCATGCCCTACCTACACCTAGGTGTGATTTGTTCATGCTAGGGCATGAAATACATGGATGGGGTAATTGGCTTATTAAGGGATGATTGGCTCAATCCTATGGTTAGCGTAGGCCATGATTCATAAGGAAAGCATGCTACTCACCTTGGTGAGTGAATTGCTCATACTTGCAAGTGAATCACTCTTTTTTAACATCAACCTATACAATATTGTCAATGGGTCTATTTGAGTTGACATAATGTTGTTTTGATGGGAAGGAGATGGTTATGGAGAGATGGAAGAAAAGTACGAGAGGAAAATTAAGAAAGTAAAAAGAAAATAAATTACCACATTAATAGTCAATATTATATATACATACTTATTCTTTAGGCCATGATTCTTAATACATCATGGAAAGATACCTCTTGTTATAGAGATATATGGCATGACCCTTCCCATAGAGGTTAGTCTATAGGAATTTAGACTTGTAATTTTTATGATTTGGTAGGGTTTGCTCCATAAAGAGTTAAATTTCCAATGATAACCTATCTTTGCATGATCTTCATCCCATTTGAGGACAAGATCTCCTTCCTTATATTCCACATCTATTGCTTCTTTATCAATTTTGTTTTGGTTTTTTTCATTGAGCAATCTTCTTGAAGACATTTTCTCTCTTCTTCAAGGGTTAATTATGCATTCATTATTGCTTTCAGGGGCTCGATATTAGTGACTATGATATTTGGAGGGAATGGAGATTAAGATTAGTCGATAACATAACCTCCTTTCAATATACCAGCTTGTAGGGAGATTATCCTATCCATGCTTTTGGTGTTACCCTATTCACCCATTATGCTTTATGTAATGCTTGTGCTAGTCCCATTGTGATTTTGAAATGATCCTCTTCAAGATCCTTGTAATGTTCTTATTGGTTGATTCAACCAATCCATTCCCCCGAGGATAGTGATTAGTCGATGTTTTGAGTAGGAACTTGTGTTTGGGCAGCATTGTCGATCATAATGGGAAAGGAAGTCCCAAATATAGTGATGATATCTTTGAGGAGTTGCACTACTATTTCTTGATTGGCCACTTTAGATGGGACTAGTTCGATCTATTTGGTGAAATAATCAATGGCAACGAGGATCCATTAATGACCAACACTTAAAAATAGGTTGATCTTACCTATGAAATCAATGCCCAATTTCTAGAATGGATTAGTTATAACAACTAGTTTTAACAACATCAAAGCTCTTCTTTCTTTAGAACATGTAGTAAGTTTTACAATCCTTGACTCATCAATAACAACTAGGGAAGAAGGTGGGCCAATATTATCCAACTCTTAAATTTTTGTAAGTTGTGTTAGGTGCAAAGAAGTATCCTCATTTATCATTGTACTACTTGATTAGGGTCTCTTGTTTATCTTCCTCTATGCATCAGAGCAAAATATTGTTGTAGCCTTTTCCAAAAAAGATGTTGTCTAGCCATTGATAGTGGTGGAAATTTGTCTAAATCTATCCCTTTCTTTAGAAAATAATCCCTCTTCTTTTCCTGATAGAAGTGAATGGGGTATCCATGGTGAAAATGAGTAAAAACAAGGCAAAAAATATGAAAAATGGGAAAAAAAAGTAAGTAATTTGAGGCATTTTGTGTTTGGAGTGACTCACTTAACAGTACAAGCAATTTGCTTGCTAATTGTGACCTAGTGTAATTTGCTAGGGGAAGCGATTTGCTTGAAAAAGGGAGTGATTTGCTTGATATTAAGGGGAGAAAATGGTTAAGAAATTTGCTTGTGTTTGTGAGAAATTCACTCGTTGATAGAGAACAAAAATTTAGAAGTTTTAGTTTTATTTTTTCGAGTATTTTACCCACTTATTGATGAGGAGCCTTGGTGAGGCTCTAACTCACTTGAATTTTGATGCTTGTATGGTTGACTAGTTGGTTGAGAACTTTGCTCTGAAGGAGTGCAATTTGCTTTAACTCTTTGAGAAACAATGATGACCTTAGGGACCTTGCTTGGGGTATTTATAGACCTTGGGTGGGGCATGCCCTACCTACACCTAGGTGTGATTTGTTCATGCTAGGGCATGAAATACATGGATGGGGTAATTGTCTTATTAAGGGATGATTGGCTCAATCCTATGGTTAGCATAGGCCATGATTGATAAGGAAAGCATGCTACTCACCTTGGTGAGTGAATTGCTCATACTTGCAAGTGAATCACTCTTTTTTAACATCAACCTATACAATATTGTCAATGGGTCTATTTGAGTTGACGTAATGTTGTTTTGATGGGAAGGAGATGGTTATGGAGAGATGGAAGAAAAGGACGAGAGGAAAATTAAGAAAGTAAAAAGAAAATAAATTACCACATTAATAGTCAATATTATATATACATACTTATTATTTAGGCCATGATTCTTAATACATCATGGAAAGATACCTCTTGTTATAGAGATATATGGCATGACCCTTCCCATAGAGGTTAGTCTATAGGAATTTAGACATGTAATTTTTATGATTTGGTAGGGTTTGCTCCATAAAGAGTTAAATTTCTAATGAGCACCTAACTTTGCATGATCTTCATCCCATTTGAGGACAAGGTCTCCTTCCTTATATTCCACATCTATTGCTTCTTTATCAATTTTGTTTTGGTTTTTTTCATTGAGCAATCTTCTTGAAGACATTTTCTCTCTTCTTCAAGGGTTAATTATGCATTCATTATTGCTTGTAGGGGCTCGATATTAGTGACTATGATATTTGGAGGGAATGGAGATTAAGATTAGTCGATAACATAACCTCCTTTCCATATACCAGCTTGTAGGGAGATTATCTTATCCATGCTTTTGGTGTTACCCTATTCACCCATTATGCTTTATGTAATGCTTGTGCTAGTCCCATTGTGATTTTGAAATGATTCTCTTCAAGATCCTTGTAATGTTCTTATTGGTTGATTCAACCAATACATTCACCCGAGGATAGTGATTAGTCGATGTTTTGAGTAGGAACTTGTGTTTGGGTAGCATTGTCGATCATAATGGGAAAGGAAGTCCCAAATATAGTGATGATATATTTGAGGAGTTGCACTACTATTTCTTGATTGGCCACTTTAGATGGGACTAGTTCGATCTATTTGGTGAAATAATCAATGGCAACGAGGATCCATTAATTACCAACACTTAAAAATAGGTTGATCTTACCTATGAAATCAATGCCCAATTTCTAGAATGGATTAGTTATAACAACTAGTTTTAACAACATCAAAGCTCTCTTCTTTCTTTAGAACATGTAGTAAGTTTTACAATCCTTGACTCATCAATAACAACTAGGGAAGAAGGTGGGCCAATATTATCCAACTCTTAAATTTTTGTAAGTTGTGTTAGGTGCAAAGAAGTATCCTCCTTTATCATTGTACTACTTGATTAGGGTCTCTTGTTTATCTTCCTCTATGCATCAGAGCAAAACATTGTTGTAGCCTTTTCCAAAAAAGATGTTGTCTAGCCATTGATAGTGGTGGAAATTTGTCTAAATCTATCCCTTTATTTAGCAAATAACCCCTCTTCTTTTCCTGATAGAAGTGAATGGGGTATCCATGGTGAAAATGAGTAAAAACAAGGCAAAAAATATGAAAAATGAGAAAAAAGAGTAAGTAATTTGAGGCATTTTGTGTTTGGAGTGACTCACTTAACAGTACAAGCAATTTGCTTGCTAATTGTGACCTAGTGTAATTTGCTAGGGGAAGCGATTTGCTTGAAAAAGGGAGTGATTTGCTTGATATTAAGGGGAGAAAATGGTTAAGAAATTTGCTTGTGTTTGTGAGCAATTCACTCGTTGATAGAGAACAAAAATTTAGAAGTTTTAGTTTTATTTTTTCGAGTAGTTTACCCACTTATTGATGAGGAGCCTTGGTGAGGCTCTAACTCACTTGAATTTTGATGCTTGTATGGTTGACTAGTTGGTTGAGCACTTTGCTCTGAAGGAGTGCAATTTGCTTTAACTCTTTGAGAAACAATGAGGACCTTAGGGACCTTTCTTGGGGTATTTATAGACCTTGGGTGGGGCATGCCCTACCTACACCTAGGTGTGATTTGTTCATGCTAGGGCATGAAATACATGGATGGGGTAATTGGCTTATTAAGGGATGATTGGCTCAATCCTATGGTTAGCGTAGGCCATGATTCATAAGGAAAGCATGCTACTCACCTTGGTGAGTGAATTGCTCATACTTGCAAGTGAATCACTCTTTTTTAACATCAACCTATACAATATTGTCAATGGGTCTATTTGAGTTGACGTAATGTTGTTTTGATGGGAAGGAGATGGTTATGGAGAGATGGAAGAAAAGGACGAGAGGAAAATTAAGAAAGTAAAAAGAAAATAAATTACCACATTAATAGTCAATATTATATATACATACTTATTCTTTAGGCCATGATTCTTAATACATCATGGAAAGATACCTCTTGTTATAGAGATATATGGCATGACCCTTCCCATAGAGGTTAGTCTATAGGAATTTAGACTTGTAATTTTTATGATTTGGTAGGGTTTGCTCCATAAAGAGTTAAATTTCTAATGAGCACCTAACTTTGCATGATATTCATCCCATTTGAGGACAAGATCTCCTTCCTTATATTCCACATCTATTGCTTCTTTATCAATTTTGTTTTGGTTTTTTTCATTGAGCAATCTTCTTGAAGACATTTTCTCTCTTCTTCAAGGGTTAATTATGCATTCATTATTGCTTTTAGGGGCTCGATATTAGTGACTATGATATTTGGAGGGAATGGAGATTAAGATTAGTCGATAACATAACCTCCTTTCAATATACCAGCTTGTAGGGAAATTATCCTATCCATGCTTTTGGTGTTACCCTATTCACCCATTATGCTTTATGTAATGCTTGTGCTAGTCCCATTGTGATTTTGAAATGATCCTCTTCAAGATACTTGTAATGTTCTTATTGGTTGATTCAACCAATCCATTCCCCCGAGGATAGTGATTAGTCGATGTTTTGAGTAGGAACTTGTGTTTGGGCAGCATTGTCGATCATAATGGGAAAGGAAGTCCCAAATATAGTGATGATATCTTTGAGGAGTTGCACTACTATTTCTTGATTGGCCACTTTAGATGGGACTAGTTCGATCTATTTGGTGAAATAATCAATGGCAACGAGGATCCATTAATGACCAACACTGAAAAATAGGTTGATCTTACCTATGAAATCAATGCCCAATTTCTAGAATGGATTAGTTATAACAACTAGTTTTAACAACATCAAAGCTCTCTTATTTATTTAGAACATGTAGTAAGTTTTACAATCCTTGACTCATCAATAACAACTAGGGAAGAAGGTGGGCCAATATTATCCAACTCTTAAATTGTTGTAAGTTGTGTTAGGTGCAAAGAAGTATTCTCCTTTATCATTGTACTACTTGATTAGGGTCTCTTGTTTATCTTCCTCTATGCATCAGAGCAAAACATTGTTGTAGCCTTTTCCAAAAAAGATGTTGTCTAGCCATTGATAGTGGTGGAAATTTGTCTAAATCTATCCCTTTCTTTAGCAAATAACCCCTCTTCTTTTCCTGATAGAAGTGAATGGGGTATCCATGGTGAAAATGAATAAAAACAAGGCAAAAAATATGAAAAATGGGAAAAAAAAGTAAGTAATTTGAGGCATTTTGTGTTTGGAGTGACTCACTTAACAGTACAAGCAATTTGCTTGCTAATTGTGACCTAGTGTAATTTTCTAGGGGAAGCGATTTGCTTGAAAAAGGGAGTGATTTGCTTGATTTTAAGGGGAGCAAATGGTTAAGAAATTTTCTTGTGTTTGTGAGAAATTCACTCGTTGATAGAGAACAAAAATTTAGAAGTTTTAGTTTTATTTTTTCGAGTAGTTTACCCACTTATTGATGAGGAGCCTTGGTGAGGCTCTAACTCACTTGAATTTTGATGCTTGTATGGTTGACTAGTTGGTTGAGCACTTTGCTCTGAAGGAGTGCAATTTGCTTTAACTCTTTGAGAAACAATGAGGACTTTAGGGACCTTGCTTGGGGTATTTATAGACCTTGGGTGGGGCATGCCTTACCTACACCTAGGTGTGATTTGTTCATGCTAGGGCATGAAATACATGGATGGGGTAATTGTCTTATTAAGGGATTATTGGCTCAATCCTATGGTTAGCGTAGGCCATGATTCATAAGGAAAGCATGCTACTCACCTTGGTGAGTGAATTGCTCATACTTGCAAGTGAATCACTCTTTTTTAATATCAACCTATACAATATTGTCAATGGGTCTATTTGAGTTGACGTAATGTTGTTTTGATTGGAAGGAGATGGTTATGGAGAGATGGAAGAAAAGGACGAGAGGAAAATTAAGAAAGTAAAAAGAAAATAAATTACCACATTAATAGTCAATATTATATATACATACTTATTCTTTAGGCCATGATTCTTAATACATCATGGAAAGATACCTCTTGTTATATATGGCATGACCCTTCCCATAGAGGTTAGTCTATAGGAATTTAGACTTGTAATTTTTATGATTTGGTAGGGTTTGCTCCATAAAGAGTTAAATTTCTAATGAGCACCTAACTTTGCATGATCTTCATCCCATTTGAGGACAAGGTCTCCTTCCTTATATTCCACATCTATTGCTTCTTTATCAATTTTGTTTTGGTTTTTTTCATTGAGCAATCTGCTTGAAGACATTTTCTCTCTTCTTCAAGGGTTAATTATGCATTCATTATTGCTTGTAGGGGCTTGATATTAGTGACTATGATATTTGGAGGGAATGGAGATTAAGATTAGTCGATAACATAACCTCATTTCCATATACCAGCTTGTAGGGAGATTATCCTATCCATGCTTTTGGTGTTACCCTATTCACCCATTATGCTTTATGTAATGCTTGTGCTAGTCCCATTGTGATTTTGAAATGATCCTCTTCAAGATCCTTGTAATGTTCTTATTGTTTGATTCAACCAATCCATTCCCTCGAGGATAGTGATTAGTCGATGTTTTGAGTAGGAACTTGTGTTTGGGTAGCATTGTCGATCATAATGGGAAAGGAAGTCCCAAATATAGTGATGATATATTTGAGGAGTTGCACTACTATTTCTTGATTGGCCACATTAGATGGGACTAGTTCGATCTATTTGGTGAAATAATCAATGGCAACAAGGATCCATTAATGACCAACACTTAAAAATAGGTTGATCTTACCTATGAAATCAATGCCCAATTTCTAGAATGGATTAGTTATAACAACTAGTTTTAACAACATCAAAGCTCTCTTCTTTCTTTAGAACATGTAGTAAGTTTTACAATCCTTGACTCATCAATAACAACTAGGGAAGAAGGTGGGCCAATATTATCCAACTCTTAAATTTTTGTAAGTTGTGTTAGGTGCAAAGAAGTATTCTCCTTTATCATTGTACTACTTGATTAGGGTCTCTTGTTTATCTTCCTCTATGCATCAGAGCAAAACATTGTTGTAGCCTTTTCCAAAAAAGATGTTGTCTAGCCATTGATAGTGGTGGAAATTTGTCTAAATCTATCCCTTTCTTTAGCAAATAACCCCTCTTATTTTCCTGATAGAAGTGAATGGGGTATCCATGGTGAAAATGAGTAAAAACAAGGCAAAAAATATGAAAAATGGGAAAAAAGAGTAAGTAATTTGAGGCATTTTGTGTTTGGAGTGACTCACTTAACAGTACAAGCAATTTGCTTGCAAATTATGACCTAGTGTAATTTTCTAGGGGAAGCGATTTGCTTGAAAAAGGGAGTGATTTGCTTGATATTAAGGGGAGAAAATGGTTAAGAAATTTGCTTGTGTTTGTGAGCAATTCACTCGTTGATAGAGAACAAAAATTTAGAAGTTTTAGTTTTATTTTTTCGAGTAGTTTACCCACTTATTGATGAGGAGCCTTGGTGAGGCTCTAACTCACTTGAATTTTGATGCTTGTATGGTTGACTAGTTGGTTGAGAACTTTGCTCTGAAGGAGTGCAATTTGCTTTAACTCTTTGAGAAACAATGAGGACCTTAGGGACCTTGCTTGGGGTATTTATAGACCTTGGGTGGGGCATGCCCTACCTACACCTAGGTGTGATTTGTTCATGCTAGGGCATGAAATACATGGATGGGGTAATTGGCTTATTAAGGGATGATTGGCTCAATCCTATGGTTAGCATAGGCCATGATTCATAAGGAAAGCATGCTACTCACCTTGGTGAGTGAATTGCTCATACTTGCAAGTGAATCACTCTTTTTTAACATCAACCTATACAATATTGTCAATGGGTCTATTTGAGTTGACGTAATGTTGTTTTGATGGGAAGGAGATGGTTATGGAGAGAGGGAAGAAAAGGACGAGAGGAAAATTAAGAAAGTAAAAAGAAAATAAATTACCACATTAATAGTCAATATTATATATACATACTTATTCTTTAGGCCATGATTCTTAATACATCATGGAAAGATACCTCTTGTTATAGAGATATATGGCATGACCCTTACCATAGAGGTTAGTCTATAGGAATTTAGACTTGTAATTTTTATGATTTGGTAGGGTTTGCTCCATAAAGAGTTAAATTTCTAATGAGCACCTAACTTTGCATGATCTTCATCCCATTTGAGGACAAGGTCTCCTTCCTTATATTCCACATCTATTGCTTCTTTATCAATTTTGTTTTGGTTTTTTTCATTGAGCAATCTTCTTGAAGACATTTTATCTCTTCTTCAAGGGTTAATTATGCATTCATTATTGCTTGTAGGGGCTCGATATTAGTGACTATGATATTTGGAGGGAATGGAGATTAAGATTAGTCGATAACATAACCTCCTTTCCATATACCAGCTTGTAGGGAGATTATCCTATCCATGCTTTTGGTGTTACCCTATTCACCCATTATGCTTTATGTAATGCTTGTGCTAGTCCCATTGTGATTTTGAAATGATCCTCTTCAAGATCCTTGTAATGTTCTTATTGGTTGATTCAACCAATCCATTCCCCCGAGGATAGTGATTAGTCGATGTTTTGAGTAGGAACTTGTGTTTGGGCAGCATTGTCGATCATAATGGGAAAGGAAGTCCCAAATATAGTGATGATATCTTTGAGGAGTTGCACTACTATTTCTTGATTGGCCACTTTAGATGGGACTAGTTCGATCTATTTGGTGAAATAATCAATGGCAACGAGGATCCATTAATGACCAACACTTAAAAATAGGTTGATCTTACCTATGAAATCAATGCCCAATTTCTAGAATGGATTAGTTATAACAACTAGTTTTAACAACATCAAAGCTCTCTTATTTATTTAGAACATGTAGTAAGTTTTACAATCCTTGACTCATCAATAACAACTAGGGAAGAAGGTGGGCCAATATTATCCAACTCTTAAATTGTTGTAAGTTGTGTTAGGTGCAAAGAAGTATTCTCCTTTATCATTGTACTACTTGATTAGGGTCTCTTGTTTATCTTCCTCTATGCATCAGAGCAAAACATTGTTGTAGCCTTTTCCAAAAAAGATGTTGTCTAGCCATTGATAGTGGTGGAAATTTGTCTAAATCTATCCCTTTCTTTAGCAAATAACCCCTCTTCTTTTCCTGATAGAAGTGAATGGGGTATCCATGGTGAAAATGAATAAAAACAAGGCAAAAAATATGAAAAATGGGAAAAAAAAGTAAGTAATTTGAGGCATTTTGTGTTTGGAGTGACTCACTTAACAGTACAAGCAATTTGCTTGCTAATTGTGACCTAGTGTAATTTTCTAGGGGAAGCGATTTGCTTGAAAAAGGGAGTGATTTGCTTGATTTTAAGGGGAGCAAATGGTTAAGAAATTTGCTTGTGTTTGTGAGAAATTCACTCGTTGATAGAGAACAAAAATTTAGAAGTTTTAGTTTTATTTTTTCGAGTAGTTTACCCACTTATTGATGAGGAGCCTTGGTGAGGCTCTAACTCACTTGAATTTTGATGCTTGTATGGTTGACTAGTTGGTTGAGCACTTTGCTCTGAAGGAGTGCAATTTGCTTTAACTCTTTGAGAAACAATGAGGACTTTAGGGACCTTGCTTGGGGTATTTATAGACCTTGGGTGGGGCATGCCTTACCTACACCTAGGTGTGATTTGTTCATGCTAGGGCATGAAATACATGGATGGGGTAATTGTCTTATTAAGGGATTATTGGCTCAATCCTATGGTTAGCGTAGGCCATGATTCATAAGGAAAGCATGCTACTCACCTTGGTGAGTGAATTGCTCATACTTGCAAGTGAATCACTCTTTTTTAATATCAACCTATACAATATTGTCAATGGGTCTATTTGAGTTGACGTAATGTTGTTTTGATTGGAAGGAGATGGTTATGGAGAGATGGAAGAAAAGGACGAGAGGAAAATTAAGAAAGTAAAAAGAAAATAAATTACCACATTAATAGTCAATATTATATATACATACTTATTCTTTAGGCCATGATTCTTAATACATCATGGAAAGATACCTCTTGTTATATATGGCATGACCCTTCCCATAGAGGTTAGTCTATAGGAATTTAGACTTGTAATTTTTATGATTTGGTAGGGTTTGCTCCATAAAGAGTTAAATTTCTAATGAGCACCTAACTTTGCATGATCTTCATCCCATTTGAGGACAAGGTCTCCTTCCTTATATTCCACATCTATTGCTTCTTTATCAATTTTGTTTTGGTTTTTTTCATTGAGCAATCTGCTTGAAGACATTTTCTCTCTTCTTCAAGGGTTAATTATGCATTCATTATTGCTTGTAGGGGCTTGATATTAGTGACTATGATATTTGGAGGGAATGGAGATTAAGATTAGTCGATAACATAACCTCATTTCCATATACCAGCTTGTAGGGAGATTATCCTATCCATGCTTTTGGTGTTACCCTATTCACCCATTATGCTTTATGTAATGCTTGTGCTAGTCCCATTGTGATTTTGAAATGATCCTCTTCAAGATCCTTGTAATGTTCTTATTGTTTGATTCAACCAATCCATTCCCTCGAGGATAGTGATTAGTCGATGTTTTGAGTAGGAACTTGTGTTTGGGTAGCATTGTCGATCATAATGGGAAAGGAAGTCCCAAATATAGTGATGATATATTTGAGGAGTTGCACTACTATTTCTTGATTGGCCACATTAGATGGGACTAGTTCGATCTATTTGGTGAAATAATCAATGGCAACGAGGATCCATTAATGACCAACACTTAAAAATAGGTTGATCTTACCTATGAAATCAATGCCCAATTTCTAGAATGGATTAGTTATAACAACTAGTTTTAACAACATCAAAGCTCTCTTCTTTCTTTAGAACATGTAGTAAGTTTTACAATCCTTGACTCATCAATAACAACTAGGGAAGAAGGTGGGCCAATATTATCCAACTCTTAAATTTTTGTAAGTTGTGTTAGGTGCAAAGAAGTATTCTCCTTTATCATTGTACTACTTGATTAGGGTCTCTTGTTTATCTTCCTCTATGCATCAGAGCAAAACATTGTTGTAGCCTTTTCCAAAAAAGATGTTGTCTAGCCATTGATAGTGGTGGAAATTTGTCTAAATCTATCCCTTTCTTTAGCAAATAACCCCTCTTATTTTCCTGATAGAAGTGAATGGGGTATCCATGGTGAAAATGAGTAAAAACAAGGCAAAAAATATGAAAAATGGGAAAAAAGAGTAAGTAATTTGAGGCATTTTGTGTTTGGAGTGACTCACTTAACAGTACAAGCAATTTGCTTGCAAATTATGACCTAGTGTAATTTTCTAGGGGAAGCGATTTGCTTGAAAAAGGGAGTGATTTGCTTGATATTAAGGGGAGAAAATGGTTAAGAAATTTGCTTGTGTTTGTGAGCAATTCACTCGTTGATAGAGAACAAAAATTTAGAAGTTTTAGTTTTATTTTTTCGAGTAGTTTACCCACTTATTGATGAGGAGCCTTGGTGAGGCTCTAACTCACTTGAATTTTGATGCTTGTATGGTTGACTAGTTGGTTGAGAACTTTGCTCTGAAGGAGTGCAATTTGCTTTAACTCTTTGAGAAACAATGAGGACCTTAGGGACCTTGCTTGGGGTATTTATAGACCTTGGGTGGGGCATGCCCTACCTACACCTAGGTGTGATTTTTTCATGCTAGGGCATGAAATACATGGATGGGGTAATTGGCTTATTAAGGGATGATTGGCTCAATCCTATGGTTAGCATAGGCCATGATTCATAAGGAAAGCATGCTACTCACCTTGGTGAGTGAATTGCTCATACTTGCAAGTGAATCACTCTTTTTTAACATCAACCTATACAATATTGTCAATGGGTCTATTTGAGTTGACGTAATGTTGTTTTGATGGGAAGGAGATGGTTATGGAGAGAGGGAAGAAAAGGACGAGAGGAAAATTAAGAAAGTAAAAAGAAAATAAATTACCACATTAATAGTCAATATTATATATACATACTTATTCTTTAGGCCATGATTCTTAATACATCATGGAAAGATACCTCTTGTTATAGAGATATATGGCATGACCCTTACCATAGAGGTTAGTCTATAGGAATTTAGACTTGTAATTTTTATGATTTGGTAGGGTTTGCTCCATAAAGAGTTAAATTTCTAATGAGCACCTAACTTTGCATGATCTTCATCCCATTTGAGGACAAGGTCTCCTTCCTTATATTCCACATCTATTGCTTCTTTATCAATTTTGTTTTGGTTTTTTTCATTGAGCAATCTTCTTGAAGACATTTTATCTCTTCTTCAAGGGTTAATTATGCATTCATTATTGCTTGTAGGGGCTCGATATTAGTGACTATGATATTTGGAGGGAATGGAGATTAAGATTAGTCGATAACATAACCTCCTTTCCATATACCAGCTTGTAGGGAGATTATCCTATCCATGCTTTTGGTGTTACCCTATTCACCCATTATGCTTTATGTAATGCTTGTGCTAGTCCCATTGTGATTTTGAAATGATCCTCTTCAATATCCTTGTAATGTTGTTATTGGTTGATTCAACCAATCCATTCCCCCGAGGATAGTGATTAGTCGATGTTTTGAGTAGGAACTTGTGTTTGGGTAGCATTGTCGATCATAATGGGAAAGGAAGTCCCAAATATAGTGATGATATCTTTGAGGAGTTGCACTACTATTTCTTGATTGGCCACTTTAGATGGGACTAGTTCAATCTATTTGGTGAAATAATCAATGGCAACGAGGATCCATTAATGACCAACACTTAAAAATAGGTTGATCTTACCTATGAAATCAATGCCCAATTTCTAGAATGGATTAGTTATAACAACTAGTTTTAACAACATCAAAGCTCTCTTCTTTCTTTAGAACATGTAGTAAGTTTTACAATCCTTGACTCATCAATAACAACTAGGGAAGAAGGTGGGCCAATATTATCCAACTCTTAAATTTTTGTAAGTTGTGTTAGGTGCAAAGAAGTATCCTCATTTATCATTGTACTACTTGATTAGGGTCTCTTGTTTATCTTCCTCTATGCATCCGAGCAAAACATTGTTGTAGCCTTTTCCAAAAAAGATGTTGTCTAGCCATTGATAGTGGTGGAAATTTGTCTAAATCTATCCCTTTCTTTAGCAAATAACCCCTCTTATTTTCTTGATAGAAGTGAATGGGGTATCCATGGTGAAAATGAGTAAAAACAAGGCAAAAAATATGAAAAATGGGAAAAAAAAGTAAGTAATTTGAGGCATTTTGTGTTTGGAGTGACTCACTTAACAGTACAAGCAATTTGCTTGCTAATTGTGACCTAGTGTAATTTGCTAGGGGAAGCGATTTGCTTGAAAAAGGGAGTGATTTGCTTGATATTAAGGGGAGAAAATGGTTAAGAAATTTGCTTGTGTTTGTGAGCAATTCACTCGTTGATAGAGAACAAAAATTTAGAAGTTTTAGTTTTATTTTTTCGAGTAGTTTACCCACTTATTGATGAGGAGCCTTGGTGAGGCTCTAACTCACTTGAATTTTGATGCTTGTATGGTTGACTAGTTGGTTGAGAACTTTGCTCTGAAGGAGTGCAATTTGCTTTAACTCTTTGAGAAACAATGAGGACCTTAGGGACCTTGCTTGGGGTATTTATAGACCTTGGGTGGGGCATGCCCTACCTACACCTAGGTGTGATTTGTTCATGCTAGGGCATGAAATACATGGATGGGGTAATTGTCTTATTAAGGGATGATTGGCTCAATACTATGGTTGGCGTAGGCCATGATTCATAAAGAAAGCATGCTACTCACTTTGGTGAGTGAATTGCTCATACTTGCAAGTGAATCACTCTTTTTTAACATCAACCTATACAATATTGTCAATGGGTCTATTTGAGTTGACGTAATGTTGTTTTGATGGGAAGGAGATGGTTATGGAGAGATGGAAGAAAAGGACGAGAGGAAAATTAAGAAAGTAAAAAGAAAATAAATTACCACATTAATAGTCAATATTATATATACATACTTATTCTTTAGGCCATGATTCTTAATACATCATGGAAAGATACCTCTTGTTATAGAGATATATGGCATGACCCTTCCCATAGAGGTTAGTCTATAGGAATTTAGACTTGTAATTTTTATGATTTGGTAGGGTTTGCTCCATAAAGAGTTAAATTTCTAATGAGCACCTAACTTTGCATGATATTCATCCCATTTGAGGACAAGGTATCCTTCCTTATATTCCACATCTATTGCTTCTTTATCAATTTTGTTTTGGTTTTTTTCATTGAGCAATCTTCTTGAAGACATTTTCTCTCTTCTTCAAGGGTTAATTATGCATTCATTATTGCTTGTAGGGGCTCGATATTAGTGACTATGATATTTGGAGGGAATGGAGATTAAGATTAGTCGATAACATAACCTCCTTTCCATATACCAGCTTGTAGGGAGATTATCCTATCCATGCTTTTGGTGTTACCCTATTCACCCATTATGCTTTATGTAATGCTTGTGCTAGTCCCATTGTGATTTTGAGGGTGGTGATTTTTGCACTAGGATTTATGTTAGCAAGTCTTGCTACTTGCTTTGAGTTGGTGAAACCCTTAGTTGGTTGTTTTGAGATTGATGGTTGAGTTGCTTCCATAGAGGTTGTTTTGATCAAGTTAATGCTTTACTTGATACATGATTTGGGCTTACTCCATTGAGATTGATTTGAGCAAGTTATTCTTTGCATTGGTGATTTATGTTGGTGGTTGTTTTGTTCAAATATATTTGGAGGGAAAAGGATGTCTACTAGTTTCCTTTTCATGTAGTGATTGGTTGAATGCTTCAAGGTTAATGTTGAGTTGAATGATGTTGGTTAAACCTTGTCTATAAGCATTGTTGTTAAATCCCTAATTGGTTGAGAAAATATATTGGTTGTGGAAAGAATATGAGTATCATTGTTATATGAGATATTGCATGGTTGGAAATGTTGGGTTATGTTTCTTGTTCTTGAGAAAAGCATACTACATCTATCTTATTCTTTTGAGATTGAGATTGGGAGTTAAGTATAGAACATATTGAGTCTCTAACAATTCTCTTTATGTTTCTATGAGATTTGAGATTGAGATTGGGAGTTAAGTATAGAACATATTGAGTCTCTAACAATTCTCTTTATGTTTCTATGAGGTTGATGAATCACATTGGGTCTCTAACAATTCTCTTTGTGGGTTCATGCTAAGCAAGTTTTTCTAGTGAGGACTTGTGAGCTGATTTGGATAGGTTCTAGTGAGGACTTGTGAGCTGATTTGGACAGGTTCTAGTGAGGACTTGTGAGCTGATTTGGACAGGTTCTAGTGAGGACTTGTGAGCTGATTTGGACAAGTTCTAGGGAGGACTTGTGAGCTGATTTGGATAGGTCCTAGTAGAGGACTTGAGGACAAAGTTGAAGTGGTTCTTTGAGAAGAACCCGAGGACAATTTTGACAAGTCTTTGAGAAGGCTTGTGTGCAACAAAGATTGATTTGTTCAAGCTTTATGAGTTGAGCTTGGGAAAGATCTGACAGAGTGAGGAAGACTTGTGTTGGACTGACTGACTGTGTTTAGTATAGGTTGATGAGTTGTTGTGGAGGTGATCAGTGAGGACAAAGGTCTCTTGAGGCTGAGCATTGAGGACAAGAGGTCTTATATGGAAATGAGTTCCATGTGCTAGCGTAATAAGAGGCAGGTGATCTTTTGAAGTATCATTTCCAGAGCTGAGGGGAAGGATTCTCCTTTGGATAGGAGGCTCATAAATTCATGCTGAGGGGAAGGATTCTCCTTTGGGCAGGTGGCTCATAAATTCATGAGGAGGGGAAGGATTCTCCTTTGGGAAGGAGGCTAATAAATTCTTGAGGAGGAGAAGGATTCTCCTTTGGGAAGGAGGCTCATAAATTCATGAGGAGGGGAAGGATTCTCCTTTGGGCAGAGGCTCATAAATACTTGAGTAGGGGAAGGTTTCTCCTTTGGGCTGAGGCTCATAAACATTATAATTGGGAAGGATTCCCAAAGAACTTTGAGAAAGTTTTTTAGAGAAAAGTTTTGTGGATGTAGCCCATGTTGGGTGAACCACGTTAAAATTGGTGTCTCATTGTGTGTTGCTTTATGCATTGCTTTGATATTGCTATTTGTTCATTGCTTTGTGAAGTTGAAGTTAAATAGAGAAAGTAGAAATATGTCTTATACTGTTCACCCCCCCTCTTAGTATAAGCTTGTGTTCTTCAATTGGTATCAGAGCTAGGTTCCTTCAAAAAGTTTAAAAGCTTGAAGAAAAATATTGTAAAGAACACAATGGAATCTACAAGTGGTAATGCAACACCTATTCTTGATGGGGCAGATTTTGGGCTTTGGAGTGCTAGGATGAAGGTTCATCTTATGGATCTTGGAAATGATGTTTGGGAAGTGATTGAGGATGAGTATACCATTCCTGAGCATGGTCCTTCTTCTAAGGAAGAGAGGCTCCTACATCATAGCAATTCAAAGGCAATGAATACAATCCTTAAGGGTTTACAGAAGGCAGATCTTACCAAGGTGATTCACTGCAAGATAGCTAGTGAAATGTGGAAACAGTTGAAGGTGGTTCATACAGGTGATGCAAATGTTCGAAAGGCCAATTTGAGACACTTCAAAGGTATTTTTGAACAACTCAAGATGAATGATGAAGAAAATATTAGTGACTATATGCTTCGTATGGATGAGATTGTTAACTCTATGAAGGAACTAGGTCTTGAGCTTGCTGAAAATGATATTTGTGATAAGATTTTGAGGTCTCTTACAAATAGATTTAGTGAAAATATTTTTGCTATTGAGGAAGCTAAGGATTTGGATAAGTTGAAAAAGGATGAGCTTCATAGTATACTTGCAGCATTTGAGTTGAGAACTCAAGTGAATGTTGATGTTAAGAAGGACGTAGCTTTCAAGGCTACCAAGAAATCCAAGGGTAAAGAGTTTCAAGATAGTGATGAGTCTTCTACTGATGAAGAGGCATATTACAGCAAGAAGGGCAAGTTCTCAAGAAAGCACAAAGGTATGAAATATGTCAAGTGTTTCAATTGTGTAAAGTTTGGTCATTATGCTACTAACTGTACTGCTGCCAAGGATGAAAATGATGAAGATAAATAGGATTATAAGAGCAAGAATTCTGAAAGGCACATGCATCAAAGGAATAATAAAGATGAGCAAAGCAATCAAGGAAAGAGGTACTCTCACAAACACAAGAAAAGTTTCTACCTAGACAAGGAAAGTAAGTGTTCTAGTAGTGATAGTGAAAGATCTTCAAGTGATGCTAGAAATGAGATGTTGTTCCTAACAAAAAAAGAAGAAGAAAAGAAACATAGATTTGTCCTTATGAAATGTTTTAGATGTGGAAATTTTGGACATCTTGAGGATGATTGCACAAATGATGGATTGATTTCTAGTTATACTATGTATGAGGATGCTTCGAAAAATTGTGAGGAAGATCTTTGTATGGCTTTAGAAAAGGGTAGCACCTCTAGTGATAAGAAATATGAAAAAGTCATTGATGTTTCAAAAGGCAAACAAATAGAGGAAGTTATAGAGGATGGCGAAGTAGATCTTGAAGCTGAACTTGTTTGTTCTCTTAGTGCTTTGAAAAAGGAAAGAAAGAAGAATGCTAGACTCAATGATAAATTGGATGAATGTTGTATTGAGAGAGATGAGCTTATAGAAAGTCTTGACTTCTCTATAGCTAAGACACATAAACTTAAGGATAAGTTAGAGTCTAAGGTTCTTGAGTGTAGAGAGTTGGAGCAGAAAGTGGCTTCTTTGAAAGAGGAAACTAAAGAGTACAAGGAGAAGCTTTACATGTTTGAAGATAGCACCAAAAAGGTAAAGTCAATCATCAAAGATCAAAGAAGGATAACAAATAAAACAGGTCTTGGTTTTGGTAAGAAACACATGGAACAGGTTGGGAAATCTAGTAAGAGATTCTGAAAGGAAGAGAGTTCTGATGAGGAAAGTACTTCAAAAAAAGAGTCCTTGAGTGATAGATGCACAAAATCAAAAAAAGGGAAGAAAGTTTATAGGACCTAAGAGGTCAAATCAAGGAAAGTTTAATGGCAGATGTTTTGCTTGTCACAAGTTTGGTCACATGGCTTCACATTGCATGACTCAAGTGAGGAAGGTAAATGACAGATTCAGAGGTGGTAATTTCTTTCAAGGGTATTGCTAATATTGTAAACGGTTTGGGCACAAGGTCGTTTATTGCAAGGCTAATAACGAGAACAGGGTTGGTCAGAATAGATGGAGTCAAAGATCAGGTATGCCTCAAAGAAATAACATTATTAGTTGTTATAAGTGCAACAATGAAGTTCACATAGCTAGACAGTGTAGAGCTAAAATTCTAAGGTACAGGAATAGGAACATGGGTATGAACAGGCACAAGAATCAAGACATGGATAAGAACAAGAATGATAACAAGAATAGCAACAGTGACATGAACAGGAACAACAATATGGATAAGGAGAACAAGAGAAGACATGGTAAGGCAATTATAGACACTTATGAAGATCAGTGCCTAATGGGAGTTTTACTCCCACCTCGAAATTAATCACCTTAACAGGAGGTGGGGGAGGGACTAAGCTAAGAGGCTCATTCTTAGTCCCAAGCCCCAAAGGTGACCCTTTGCCATTGATGACAAAGGGGGAGAGATATGAGTAAGGGGGAGAGCCTCAAGTCAGGGGGATCTAATTTCTATACATTAGTTTTGAGTTTCAGTGTTGTTGAGAAGCATGGTTTGCCATCAATGACAAAGGGGGAGATTGTTGGCAATTTTGGGTTTGAGATTCTAGCTTCTTGTCTATGAGTTGTCATTGATGTCAAAAGGAACTGGCATTAATGTCAAGAGGATTTATTGGCTTCAAAGGTTGAAGATTCCAAAGAATATTTTCTAGAAGATTCCAGAGAGATTCCATGTAGCAGATGAAAAGGTTTTTATCAAAACCATGGTAGGTTTAAGGGTTTTTATTAAAACCAGGTGGATGCATTAAGGGTTTTCCTCAAAACCACTCTCAGATTAATGCAAAGGCTAGAGACACTTATTAATTAAATAACTTAATTAATAAAACCTTTTTAAGGTTTTTTAATTAATTATTTATTTGATTTAGTGATTAAATTATTTTAATAATTTAATGGGTTCTCCACCTAAGGTCTAAGGTCTAAAAGACAATTTTAAATAATCAAAAGGGTTTCATAAACCCTAAAGTTGTTTCGAAGGTGCCAAAATAATATTAATTCAAAAATTTTGAATTATCCTCCCGTTGATGTCGTGCATAGCATAGAAGTTTGGCTATATAAGCCATAACCTATAGTCCAAAGTGGAGGTGAAAAAGAAATTGGAATTGCACAAAGGTTGGGAAGTAAAAGCTATGACTATCATTTTTTCGCCACATTTATCTGCCACCAAAGGGTTAAGGAGAAGGAGACTCTTGCTAGCCTTCAAGCTAGCACTGTTGGCCTAGTGGCAACGACTATTCTGCGAAGGCGCTTGAAGGGAGGTCAAGCGTTCGACTCCCGTCGTGGAGTGTGAGAAGAGTTTTTGCGCTCCGATTTTTTTGAAGGCACTGTTGACCCATGATTTTTGGAAGCATTTTTTTTGGTAAGGTTTTTTAAATAAAATCTACATTTTGTTAAAGAAGAAGTGGTTGGGCAGATTTATTTAAAATTATTTTTAAGGTTAAATGCTTCTTTGGAGATATAAGGATGATAGTGGGCGGTTGAGATTTTGGCTTGATTGTTGAGTGAGATTTTCTTAGAAGCTATTATTCATTGAGCATGGTTTAATTAATTTGGAGAAATAAGGTGTAAAAGGATATATTGTTTGTATGCTTTATATTTTTGGTAGTTGACTTCTAAGGATTGGAGTCATAAGGTGTTTTATGGAATAAATATTTTTGTGGTTACTTTTATGATCTAACCCTAACTTGGTGGCAAAGTTGAGGGTGGTGTTGGTAACAAGTTGAAGAACTATTCTCTTCTTCCTCAAACAAAGGTATGGGCAACTTCTTCCATGTATATTGTTGATGGTGTATTTTCTGAATTTGAGTTTGGAGTGAAAAGGTTGTCTACTAGGTATTCTTGTTGGTGTAAATCCCATTTTCTAGATATTGAAGATTGTTTATGCATTAAAATCATTTATGAGTCTTTTGGGTGAATGCATAATTTTGGTTGAGGAAGAGGAAGCATTTTTGCACTAGGGTTTATGTTAGCAAGTCTTGCTACTTGCTTTGAGTTGGTGAAACCCTTAGTTGGTTGTTTTGATATTGATGGTTGAGTTGCTTCCATAGAGGTTGTCTTGATCAAGTTAATGCTTTACTTGATACATGATTTGGGCTTACTCCATTGATATTGATTTGAGCAAGTTATTATTTGCATTGGTGATTTATGTTGGTGGTTGTTTTGTTCAAATATCTTTGGAGGGAAAAGGATGTCTACTAGTTTCCTTTTCATGTAGTGATTGGTTTAATTCTTCAAGGTTAATGTTGAGTTGAATGATGTTGGTTAAACCTTATCTATAAGCATTATTGTTAAAGCCCTAATTGGTTGAGAAAATATATTGGTTGTGGAAAGAACATGAGTATCATTGTTATATGAGATATTGCATGGTTGGCAATTGTTGGGTTATGTTTCATGTTCTTGAGAAAAGCATACTACATCTATCTTATTCTTTTGAGATTGAGATTGAGTTGAGATTGAGATTGGGAGTTAAGTATAGAACATATTGAGTCTCTAACAATTCTCTTTATGTTTCTATGAGATTTGAGATTGAGATTGAGAGTTAAGTATAGAACATATTGAGTCTCTAACAATTCTCTTTATGCTTCTATGAGGTTGATGAATCACATTGGGTCTCTAACAATTATCTTTGTGGGTTCATGCTAAGCAAGTTTTTCTAGTGAGGACTTGTGAGCTGATTTGGACAGGTTCTAGTGAGGACTTGTGAGCTGATTTGGACAGGTTCTAGTGAGGACTTGTGAGCTGATTTGGACAGGTTCTAGTGAGGACTTGTGAGCTGATTTGGATAGGTCCTAGCAGAGGACTTGAGGACAAAGTTGAAGTGGTTCTTTGAGAAGAACCTGAGGATAGTTTTGACAAGTCTTTGAGAAGGCTTGTGTGCAGCAGAGATTGATTTGTTCAAGATTTATGAGTTGAGCTTGGGATAGATCTGACAGAGTGAGGAAGACTTGTGCTGGACCGATCGAATGTGTTTAGTATAGGTTGATGAGTTGTTGTGGAGGTGATCAGTGAGGACAGAGGTCTCTTGAGGTTGAGCATTGAGGACAGGAGGTCTTCTATGGAAAGGAGTTCCACATGCTAGTGAAATAAGAGTCAGGTGATCTTCTAAAGTATCGTTTCCAGAGCTGAGGGGAAGGATTCTCCTTTGGGCAAGAGGCTCATAAAATCGTACTGAGGGGAAGGATTCTCCTTTGGGTAGGAGGCTCATAAATTCATGAGGAGGGGAAGGATTGTCCTTTGGCCAGGAGGCTCATAATTTCATGAGGAGGGGAAGGATTCTCCTTTGGGCAGAGGCTCATAAATACTTGAGTAGGGTAAGGTTTCTCCTTTGGGCTGAGGCTCATAAACATTGTAATTAGGAAGGATTCCCAAAGAACTTTGAGAAAGTTTTTTAGAGAAAAGTTTTGTGGATGTAGCCCATGTTGGGTGAACCACGTTAAAATTGGTGTCTCATTGTGTGTTGCTTTATGCATTGATTTGATATTGCTATTTGTTCATTGCTTTGCGAAGTTGAAGTTAAATAGAGAAAGTAGAAAGAGGTCTTATACTGTTCACCCCCCCCCCTCTCAGTATAAGTGAAGCCATCGCCATGCAAGGTGGGAAATGACATAGATAGCATTGAAGCATACAAGTGTGTGGGTAAATAAGCATGTCCTTAAAATTATGAAAGGGTTTTCCAAAGGCTTTTGCACTTTTTCATGGAAGTAATAATAGTGAATGTCCTCATATTTATAATATTGCACCAATTACCCAGGTGTTGTAGGTGAGTTGGAGAGGAGAGGGCAATCCTCCAAGGGAGGTACCGGGTTCAAATCTCCACCCTACCAAAAAGCTGAATTGGGTATCTAAAATCCAATTGATAATGTTGGTGCGAGCAGGGTCGGATGCAACCCCCGGATGACTTTGACAGTGTAGAACCCCCTGTTCGTGGTCTCTCAGACCAAGGCGGCTCTGCAAGGGGTTTTTCACTTTAAAAAATAAATATATTGCACCAATTAATAATTAGGTCACCTTTACCTTGGGCCCTTATTTTTCTCATCAAATACTATTACATATTTTTTAATACAATGCAGGCAAAAATTTACATAGTAATTTTCATAATTGTCAATTATTTGACTTTCTTTTAGCAAATCATGCATTTAATATCTTTATAAAGTTTTTGTTCAATCTTCTGCATGAGCCATAGTACATGTGATTTTTTCTAATCTAATTGCATTGTCTTCAAATTTTCACTTGAAGTGCAATTTGTACAAGCACTTAAAGGTCATACCAAACATCATTATTATAATATATTAAGACACTCTACCAAAATATATAATTTAGTCTATATTTAGCTATATTAACCTTGATTGATGTCATGGTTAAATGTCTACTAAAATTAATGTGGATGAAGATTAATCATGTGGTAGTTATGTAGTAGATACAATTCTTCAAGAAATGATAAATAATTGTCTTTCCGTCTTCATTCACATTTTTAAATTGAACTATTTTTTTTTTTTTTGGTCTAATAAATGAAAATCAATAAATATCCTTTAAACAATTCCTTATCAAAATTTCTCTACATAAATAAAATGAATAAATTAAGAGTTGAAACATTAACTTATTATTTATTATGCAAAAAAAATTTAAAAAATAATATTAACATATAATACATAAATTAAAGATTGAAAAATAAACTTATATTATAGTATTTATTCAGGTTGAAACATAAATTTATTCAAAAGTTATTTAAAAAATATTATTAACATTTAATACATAAATAAAAAATTGAAACTTAAATTTATATTATAATTTTTTTGTTTATACTTGATTAATTTGCCTTATATTATAATATTATTGTATACCACCTTATCATTGCACCGTCAAATTTTTGTGCAAACATTTAAACAGACTTCTCTTAACATATACGAGTTTCAGTCGATATTTTTTATTCTTTTATTTTTTCCTTATGAGTCCTGCTAAGACGCTTTTGTATATTAATTTTAGCTAACACTTTAGTATTTTATTTTTTCATTAAGATAAAAAAAAATATTAATGAGTTGAGGGGTCTTACATATAAGAGTCAATGAGAATTTGTTTATTAAAACTGTTGTAATCTTAGTTACGGAGTGGGTTTATATTTTGGATCTCCAAAGTCTTCTTTTATTTTATTCAGATCTTCTCTTATTGAATAGGATTTGAATCTTAAACCTCTTAAAAAAATCAAAATAAACTTGTAACTTAATAAAAGAATTTTTTTTTATGTTTTATAGGATGATGTATTTATTTAATTATTTATTTATTTATATTAAAATATATTATATAATTTTACTTTTTAACTAAAAATATTATTATAAAAAAATTAGATTTATTTTCTTAAATCATAAAGTCTTTATAAATGAGAGTTCAAGTAAACAGTTCAACTCAAGTAATCTTAATTATACAAATTTTAAAAATTAATTAAAACCTATTGGAATTACCCTTGCCACCAGCTACCATGATGATGCATACCACCAGCAATAATACATGCTCTTTTTCTCACTAGCTTCGAGAGTGCACATTATTAACTACTATACATACACCTTGCAGGAGTTTAACCTAAATGGACTTTGTCTGAACACGACATTCTCGCAATTGGACTCCAATCCTGAGGTGATGTTTTAACAAATTTCAAAGAACAAAAGGTATAACAAAAGCAGAATATTTTGCTTTTACGTCTATTCTGTTAATCGTCCATCCACCTCATACAATTGAAAATGACGAATTCAGAATATAACAATCGCACACGTTTACACAGGTTTACGTGCAATAATCGACTTCTTTTCTTTCCAGCAATTAAACCGAAGTTTTACGTAACTCGCCTACTCAACTTGTAGTTAGTGTTCTCGATGTCTACGCAAAACTCATTACTAATTGATGGTCGATGGATCCAAGGGATTTTTAACTCTCCTTCAAGCTATTAAAATGGTCGTCGTGCACTATAGGCAATCATGAAATAAAAAACTATTTTAACCCAATTCTAATATTTTGCGGTTAACTTCATACCAAAACGATGATCGTGATCCGTTTGACGAAGTTTTCACGAAAGGCAATTTTTGCACCAGCTCTAAATACAACTCTTTCGCTTTAATTATCAGTGGGGTATGGTAGGTTTTGTTTGATTTGAATCCGGGATCTCGTTGTTGACTTACAGATATAGACTTATTTGAATCCGGGATCTCGTTGTTGACTTACAGATATAGACTTAAGGCTTCTCTTCTACCAATATGCTAAGAAAATATTAATTTTGTCCCTTTAAAATGGTAAAAGTGCTTGTTGATATTAAAGTCCACTAAATGTTTCACACAAATTATTGCTTTGAACACCTTTACAACTTGTATGTTCCTAGAACTAGATATCTGATTTAATGTGCAGGATTTTGCATAGCAGTTGCTAAACACAGATTACTCTATATCGTTGTTCCATATAAGAAACTAACATGTTATAATGAAAGGTAACGATCTAAGAAAGAAAATGGAATTTTTTAATGATAACCGGCATGAAATTGCCGGAACTAAGATATTCTATTAAATACATTAATGTTGGTTGCCATTTGGAAAATAAAGGCCTGTGAAGGTGATCGACTAATCATAACCCGGACATGGCTGGTGAAGGAATTGCCAAGTGATCTTGTATTATAGCTGAATAAGCAATCAGCTAGAACACCACCCTCAACTTTGCTACCAAGTTAGGGTTAGATCATAAAAGTAACCACAAAAATATTTATTCCATAAAACACCTTATGACTCCAATCCTTAGAAGTCAACTACCAAAAATATAAAGCATACAAACAATATATCCTTTTACACCTTATTTCTCCAAATTAATTAAACCATGCTCAAGGAATAATAGCTTCTAAGCAAATCTCACTCAACAATCAAGCCAAAAATCTCAACCACCCACTATCAACCTTATATCTCCAAAGAAGCATTTAACCTTAAAAATAATTTTAAATAAATATGCCCAACCATTTCTTCTTTAACAAAATGTAGATTTTATTTAAAAAAACCTTACAAAAAAAAATGCTTCCAAAAATCGCGGGTCAATAGTGCCTCCGAAAAAATCGGAGCGCAAAAACTCTTCTCACACTCCACAACGGGAGTCGAACGCTTGACCTCCCTTCAAGCGCCTTCACAGAACAGTCGTTGCCACTAGGCCAACGGTGCTAGCTTGAAGGCTAGCAAGAGTCCCCTTCTCCTTAACCCTTTGGCGACGAATAAATGTGGCAAAAAAACGATAGTCGTAGCTTTTGCTTCCCAACCTTTGCGCAATTCCAATTTCTTTTTCACCTCCGCTTTGGACTATAGGTTATGGCTTATATAGCCAAACTTCCATGCTATGCATGACGTCGGCGGGAGGATAATTCAAACTTTTTGAATTAATATTATTTTTGCGCCTTTGAAACAACTTTAGGGTTTATGAAACCCTTTTGATTATTTAAAAAATAATAAAATGTCTTTTAGACCTTAGACCTTAGGTGGAGAACCCATTAAATTATTAAAATAATTTAATCACTAAATCAAATAAATAATTAATTAAAAAACCTTAAAAATGTTTTATTAATTAAGTTATTTAATTAATAAGTGTCTCCAGCCTTTGCATTAAGTCGAGAGTGGTTTTGAGAAAAACCCTTAATGCATCCACCTAGTTTTAATAAAAACCCTTAAACCTGCCATGGTTTTGATAAAAACCTTTTTATCTGCCACATGGAATCTCTCCAAAATATTCTAGAAAATATTCTTTGGAATCTTCAACATTTTAAGCCAATAAATCCTCTTGACATTAATGCCAGTTCCTTTTGACATCAATGACAACTCATAGACAAGAAGCTAGGATCTCAAAACCAAAATTGCCAACAAAGTGTTCTCTTATCATAAAATTATTACAAAGAGATACTCCATTTTAGAATTGGCCAACTCTTATGGACAATGTCTCATTTATGGATACCATTTTTATGGTAATATCTACCATGTAAGTCCATATTATTCATGTAAGATCTTGATAGATATTTCATGTTTTTGCAACAAGAATAGAATACATTACCTTATGGTGGTATGGATCTCTAGGGTGAAGTAGGATGGGAGAAGGGGGGATATTCATACCAGAACCCTCACATGAAGAGACTTTCCTAATTCATGTAGTTAGAGAGATGCCACCCTAGAGAATGTGATGAATGAGTGTAATTACCTATGAAGATAAAAAACATGCCCATTTGGTAAAACCATTTTCTATAATAGAGGAAGATTTGTATGGAGCCCATGCCTACTACCTACCCCCTTTCTTTGCTTTTATAAATGAAAATGTCAATGTGGGGCATCCTCCATAATGATCACATGTTGGAAAACCATATTAGAAGGTACATGAATATTCTTATATAAAAGGATATGCAAGTAGAAGAAATATTGTGAGACATAGATGTAACAAAAAAATATTATTTTAGAGATCATTAGGCAATTTAAATTTGGATCTACATTCATGTAGAGTGTCATTTTGGAATAAGTTGAGGTGTAGGTAGCATACATGTAGGGATATTTATGATCTTGTCTTGAAACCATTTTCACCATTCTTACATTTGCATGTGAGAAGATATTGCTTGATCCTCCACATACATGTAAGAAAACCATTTTTTTATGTGATTATTTCTTTTTCTATCCCCTTCAAAATCATGGAACTACACTCAATATTCATCCCTCTTGGATGACATAGTGAAATATCTAAAATTTACAAGTCATTCAAATTAATTCTAGAAGATACCAATAAATGAAGAATAAAAATTGACAATTTATTGTTTGATTTTAATAGAGCTATGTTTCATGACAATATATTAGGATCATGATTTATTTTTTAGGGTATCGATTATGATCATACTTTTAATAGAGATATTTTTCATTATAGTCTATTAGGATCCATAAAAATTAATAAATTATTGTTTATATAAGGATTATTGTTTTTCAAAGTTTCTTCTCCTTATTCCAATATTTTCAAGAACTTGAAAATCACTCAATTATAGTCATTCACAATATTAATCTACATATGTTCTCTACATTATCTATATATAATATATATCTATTTATATATACTCATTTCTAGATCTTACAAATGATAATGTTATCTTCATTAGGGGAAAGAGCTACTCCATATGCAATACAATACTATTGTATTCATTGTAGTGGAATTATATTTGAGAAGTCAGCCATGGGGTACTACTTCTATGACATCCAAATCTAACACTCAAATCCAAATTTTGTGCTAGTATATCAAAAATATAAGCTTTCATTATTACCTTGTATAATGAAATTGGCAAACCTACAACACCCAAATAAACCCTAAAATTAACATGTTTAAAGTAAAAATACATACTTATAGCTTTTGAAGTAAAATATAAGTTTTGCACATAAAGAACTTGATTTTAAATCCATTGATTTTGTAGACTATAACTAATATTCCTCATCCTTGACATGTAGCAAACCTAATGATAGTTTATAGTAGTTGATATTTGATTTACAACCTTCTATATTACACTAAAATAAATAAATATAATACAAATAACAAACTTAAATATAAAATAAATAACCAAAGAATAGGCAATTTCACTAATTCATGATTACCCAATTGCAAAAAGGGGTGTAGCTCCTAATGAAATAGGGGAACTCAAATATATTAGACCTATGACTATCAATATTTTTCTTTAGGTGTTAAGAGTGATGGTTTTAGCACAATTCCATCATATCATGAGAGAGAGAGAGAGAGAGAGAAACATATATTATTAAGAATGGAAAAACTGATACATTTGAGTAAGGGTATGAGGCCCTTTATATAGGAATATGGATTCCTTTCCCAATACTCTACCTAGCTGCACAAGAGAAACCTTGCACGTTTACAACTTGCCGATTAACATTTGTGCATTTACTATGTTACATGAAGCAACTAGATAACTTTCCCCTAAAGTAATCTAACATAACCAAATGATGTAATATATTCTAACACCCCTGTATTACATTATTTGGTATAAAGTTATCTTGAATCACATAAATGATATCTAAATATTTGAAACTTGATTTTTTTGAGTGCTTTTGTAAAGATGTCTACCAACTGATCTTCTGTAGGAACATACTTGAGGATGATGTGCTTGTTCTAAATGTGTTCTCTAATGAAGTGACATTGAGCTTCAATATGCTTTGTTCTTTCATGTATGATTGGATTATTGATCGGATGCGATACTCTTTGATTATCACAGAATATCATAGTGGGAGTTCGTTTGATTCCCATGTCAGATAGTATGTATTATAACCATAGAGATTTATAGGTTGTATCTCTTGCTACTCAATAGTTTGCTTCAATTGATGATTGTGCTATTGTATGATCTTTCTTGCTATGCCAAGATATGGGTCCTGATCCAAGATAGAAGATATAACTTGATGTGGATTTCCTATCATCAATAGATCTGATATAATTTGAACTTGAGTATCCTTGTAGACAAATTTTTTTGATGTCCTTCATATAAGTTAATCCATAGTCTATAGTCTTATTGATATATTGGAATATTATTTTTTGTAGCTTTCCAATGACTTTCTCTTGGTTATTGCATGATACGTGAAAGATAATTTACTACAAATGCTATGTCTGGCCGGTTGTTTGTTAAGTATAGAATACTTCCAATCAACTGATGATACATTGTTGCTAAAATTAATGGTGTTTTATCATTTTTGGATAGTTGAATTCCTTGTTCCATTGGTGTATCTTTGGGCTTACACTCTATCATTATATATTTTTCAAGAAGAGCTTTTGCATATTTTGATTGAGTGATAACTATTTTGTCTTTTCCTTGATAAATCTCTAGACCAAGATAGTAGTTCATTAGTCCCAGATCTATCATTTCAAATGCCTTTTTTAGATCCTTTTTTATATCACTTATTAAATTGTTTGAACTTTGAGTAATCACTATGTCATCAAAATATACTACGAAGATCAAGATATCATTTCTAATACTCTTGATGTATAAACTAGGATCTACTATACTCCTTTTGAAATTATGATGTAATAGGTGATTATTTATTTTGATGTTCCATGCTCTAGGAGTTTATTTCAAGCCATATAGGGATTTATTCAATTTGCATACCTTACTTTCCTCTCCTTGAATAACAAAACCTTCAGGTTGTGTTATATAGACTTCTTCTTCTAAGTCACCATTAAGGAATGCACTTTTTACATCCATATGATGAAGTTTCCACCCCTGATGTACTGCTAGCACGTAAACTATTTGGATATCAGTCATTCAAGCTATTGGTGCAAATGTTTCTTCATAGTCAATTCCCTTTGTCTTAGTATACCCTTTGGCTACTAGTCGAGATTTGTATTTATCAAGTGTTCCATCTGATTTGTATTTGATTTTGTAAATCCACTTGCATCCCACTATTTTCTTTCCTAGAGGCAGGTTTACTAGATCCCATGTCTTATTCTTCTTGAGTGATGCATATTCACATTCCATGGTTGTTTTCCAATGTGAGTCTTTTATGTTAGAGTTTCTATGCTACAATAACTATAAATTATTACCTCATTTGGTAATTTGTAATATTCACCTAGGTAGATTTTATTTACTACATGGTAAAAAGTAGTTTGTTACTTTTTACCATTACTATTACTATTTACTTTTAACCTGGATATTTATCTAGGTTAGTAGGTTAGTTGTTAGCTACCTTTAGGGTGGGGTAACCTATAACACGTTAGTTAGCATTATTTTAGGATAATATTTTTATATTATTCTAAGGCTATTCATAGCCTATTGTTGTCCTATTTAAACCTACCATTTCAATAATATTCCTAATGCTCATGTTTACTCTTAATTAATTTTACATTTGCATTTACCAAAATTGGCATTAGAGCCATATGGGCGATCAAGGGATTTTTTAATTTTTAGAAATCCTTGCGCTTAATCTTATCACAAGTTCCACCATGTGGACAAGACCTACGAATCCCAGGTTCCATGGTGGACAAGATCTGTGGTTTGTTGGAAGCAATTTGGTTACCGACCCATAGGCACTGGCAACCTGCAACTCTTAAATCTACCCGTAGGGAGGATTGTCACACATCCTAGGTGGGTGCACTGTGAGCATAGCTTAACCCACACCAATGGATATGAGCAGCACCCACATCGGTGGGTGCATGCTACACTAACAACGTTGCTGCCTACACAAGCCTAAATAGAATTGCAGTAACAGTACTGCCCGCACAAGCTAAAATGGCACTACAATAACAACACTGCCCACACCAATATAGAAAATGCTGCACTGATAGTGCTACTGCATTCCATTTGATAGGTGGCTACCCCCCTCTATGATGGAACAACACTGCAGTAACAGTGCTACCCGCACCAACATAGATAATGCTGCATTGACAATGCTTCTGCCTACCAAATGATAGGTGGTTGCCCCCATCTATGGTAGATGGATCAAACTTACAACCTAATGATCAATACTAAGCACGTGGATCAAGGAAACTTTGTGTGACATGAGGCTGATCTTGATAGGATACGTAGTAGAGCTAATAGATCCCTACTGATATCACTCAAGCATTGATTCAGGGATATTGTATTCCAAGGTGGTGATGTTGTGCTTACTAAGCATTGATTTAGAGAGGTTAGACCCCTACTGACATCACACGAGTATGGATCCCCAGGTGGATAGACCCCTACTGACATCACCTAAGAATAGATCATGAGGTGGTTATGTGGCGCTGACTTAGACCGAATACGTGGACTGACATAGCTAGGACACGTGATGGACTAGAGCATCTTTGTATGTTTAGAATAACATATCATGATATATCTCATGATGATTTGCTATTGCTAAAGATGTTCTCAAAAATCTTGGGAGGCATGGCATTGGAATGGTATTATCAATTGCCTACCAATTCATTGAGAAATTTTGAAGAAATAGCTGAATCATTTGTCCACCAATTTAGTGCCTACATAGAGAGACATGTGACAATTAAGGATTTGTACAACTTGAAACAGGGTAAATATGAATGATTTACCGATTTCCTAACAAGATGGAGACAGATTCTAGGGAAATTAGAGAGATGTTGGACATTTTTATCAATAACTTGCAAGAACAATTGTCCTATGAGCTTTCAACTGCTACATTGACAACCTTCAATCAGGCCATAGATTTAGCACGAAGATTTGAATATGGTCTCATTAGAAGAGGCCAATTTAATAATAAGGATGATGATAAGGCATCTAAAAATCAATATAAGAATAAACAGGTTGTGGGTGATGAAGTCACCGAAAGTAGAAATATTACGAATGTTAATGCTATGAAAACTGTAGAGAAGTTTGTATTGAAGGCTCCTGATAGACCTTCAAGATAATTTAGTAGGTTAAATCAACCTTTATCCACTATCTTACCACAATTATTAAAAAAAGGTCTAATACAATTACCTAATATTCGAGAACCTGATACAACCATACCTGGATATAGAGATGACCTACATTGTGATTTCCATAGAGGACCTGGACATTCAAAAAATTCTTGTAAGATATTAAAACATAAAATACAATACTTGATTGATGACAACAAAATGAAAGTACAAAATTTCCAACCAAAATAAAATGCTCCAAACAATGCTCAGAAAGATACACAACAAAATCAGAATCAGAATGTAAATCAAACATTAGATATTTTTCGACATCCTTTACCCAAACACGGTAAAGAAGTGGCTAATCAAGTTGAGCATCATAATGTTCTCCATACAACTCAATATGTGGAAAATATTAGTGGACATGTACCTTCTCAAGACTTTGAGATATTTGGGACAAAATTATCTGTGGTCACCACTAGACCCATACATAACATTACAACAACATATCCGAGTGATACATATTCTAAAAGAGAAAGTGACCTAGATATTACATCCAGACAATCAAATAGCTCTAAATATGAGTCAGAACATATTCTCCCTATCATAGCTCAAATGGTTCCAGAGGAACCATTTCCAAGAAGGGTCACGACACGACCATCCTCACAAAAAATCCTCCCTAATGAGCAAGCCATAAATGCTAGACCACGACCCATTCACCATGCATACAATAATGTTGTCGGTACCATCGGAGCCGTTACTAGACAACAAGCCCAAAATTCTCAACAAGATCAAAATAATAATGATAAGTCAGCCCCATTTGTTTTGAAGGTTTCTAGTAAAGGAAATAATGCATCAAATACTCAACCCAAACCCCCTTATGATATCAATGAACAACTTTCTAATATTACAGCAAGGATTTCTCTCTTAGACCTTCTAAGATCATCTCCCACACATAGGGAAGAGTTAATGCGTACATTAAGTCAGATGATGGTACCACAAGACATACAACCTGAAGCTATGACAAATACTATTATACCTTGTGAAGTTGATTGTATTGAATTTCATGATAAATATATCCCACTTCATAGTTTACATAAAGACAATCCCTTGTACATTACTGCATTAATCGGAGATGTAGCTATCAAAAGATTTTTAATTGATAATGGTTCATCCCTAAATATTTGTACTTTTGACTTTTACCATAAATTTATATTTAGAAGTGATGAGATGAAGAGAACAGATATGACCATAAAAGCCTTTAATGATGAAATACAAGAAACATGTGGAGTTATTACAATTCCATTGCAGGTTGGTCCGAGAACTTTGGATACGACCATGTTTATTGTACATTGCCCTGCATCGTACAATATACTTTTGGGTCGCCTTTGGATAAATGCAATGCGAGCTATACCCGAGCTATACCCTCTACCTTACACCAATGTATCAAATTTGAATTCAAGAATCAATTGGTCACCATTCATGGTGATCCTAGACCATTTGATATGTGCGCTTTGGTAGAACCTATTGGGATTCAATTTTACCCCATATTATCTTCTACTCATCCTAATTCTACCTTTCCTTCTAAACGTGTGAAAATTACACCTAAGATATTGTATCATCCATCTACACCTATTACATCTCCATCTCCTCAGCCTTCTCCTAAGGAATCTCCACCAAAATCTACATCTAATACTAGTACCACAATAACTCCTTTTTGTTCTACCCCTACACCGTCTGAATCTGTAGTAATTCCACCTATTACAACCTCTATTCCATCCACATCTACCAAATTTGTTTTTTCTGCATCTAAAGCCGTAGAAGAGGCTCCTTCTACCTCATATGCTTTTTTTGATGAACTATTACCTGATTTGTCCAAAATCCTCATAGCATCAGAAGAAACATATTTTTCCATACAATATTCCCTTGCCTTAAATAAATTACCACCATATCCTCGCACTTTGGGCTTGCCACAACCTATGGGAAGTATTTACCAAGTCAGGAGTTGTGCCTTTATTTATAAGGGATATGATTGGTGTAGAATTCCTAGAAATATTAAAACCAATTATGATGGATATGATCAATGTTATTTTACCGATAAATATATCAAAGCTAAACCTATAATGCTTAAATTAGGATATGAAGGGAAAGGTTTAGGACCTTTCCAGAATGGCATGAAAGAACATTTTGAAGTCGAAGCATGGCCTGCCCGATGCGGTATAGGCCTATTTTCTAGTAAGTGTCAGCCATTTCCATTTGAGGATGATGATCACTTAATACCCTATCAAGATTATTTAGATGAACAAGAGATCCTTAAGTCTATGGGTAAGTTATTTTCTTGTAATATGTTGTCTATAGCTTACCTTGAAATGATTGTTGAGTCAGATGAACAATTAGAGGGCGATATTTTCCATGATATTTCCATTGGAGAATTATTGCATAATGGCTTTTATTTTGATGGATCTATACCACCTATATCTCATCTTGAGGCCACAACCCCTCAAGAGGAATTATCTATGTTGACCTTAGAAGAATTACAAGAACTGGGTGTGTCACTCGCCCCTCCTAATTTTGAAAGAGACTTACATATGAAAGTGGAAAGTGTCATAAAAGTTAATATTGGAACATAAGATAATTCTCACATAGTCAACATTGGATTAGAATTAAATGAAGAAAAACAAAACAAATACACTGCATTTATTACAGAATATAGTGATGTTTTTGCTTGGACATTCACATATATTCCTGGTTTAGACTCTTCTGTAGTTATGCATCATCTAGTAGTACGATCGGATGTGAAACCAGTTAAACAAAAACTTAGAAAAATGCATCCTATGGTTGCCCTACTAGTCAAAGGTGAGTTAGAAAAAATCCTAAATGTTACATTCATTCAAGCCATTGATTATGCTAATTGGATTTCTAATGTTGTCCCTATAACTAAAAAATAAGCAACCAAGATTAGGGTTTGTACAGACTTTAGAGACATCAACTCTGCATGTCCTAAAGATGATTTCCCTCTTCCTAATATGGATCTGATCATTGATTTTACTGTTGGAAGTGGGATGCTATCCCTTATGGATGGATTCTTAGGTTATAATCAGATCAGGATAGCTCCTAAAGACCAAGCTAAAACAACTTTTATCACCCCTATTTTGTTGGAAAGTAATGCCATTCAGATTAAAGAATGCAGGTGCAACCTATCAACGAGCTATGACTTACATTTTTCATGATATGATGTATGATATTTTACATGATTTTTTGGATGATATTATAGCCTGTTCTGCTGAAGAAGATGAACAATTAGATGATTTGAGAAAATTATTTGATCGGTTAAGAGAATACCATATCCGTTTAAACCTAGTAAAATGTATATTTGGAGTTAAGTCGGGTAAATTGTTGGGGGTTATTGTTTCTTTGTGAGGCATAGAAATTGACCCTCTTAAAATTCAAGCTATCATTGATATGCCAGCTCCTAAAAACATATCTAAATTATGAATTTTACAAGGTAAACTTCAAGCTATCCGTAGAAACATTGATAAGCTGGAGGACAAAACTAGACCTTTTCTCAAATTGCTTAAGAAAAATATCCTCTTTTAATGGGATGATGAATGTAAAGAAGCCTTTGAACAAATAAAATAATATTTTTTAAGTCCTCCTGTGCTTGTGCCTCCCAAAACTGATCGTCCTTTCATCTTGTATATTTCTGCTTTAGAATTTGCCTTAGGAGTTATGTTAGCTCAACTTGATAATGAGAAGAAAGAACAAGCAAATTATTATATTAGCAGAACATTAATAAGTTATGAAACTCATTATACATCACTAGAAAAGTTATGTTTGGCAGTTGTATTTTCTACGCAAAAATTGCACCATTATATGCTTAGTCAAAAGACATGTCATTGCCAAATCTGATCCCCAGAGGTATCTCATGAGCCGACCTTATCTATCCAGTTGCACAACTAAGTGGGTTCTTGCTCTGAGTGAGTTTGAGCTCACATTCATAGGTCAAAAATCCATTAAGGGTCAAATCATAGCAGACCAATTAGCTACTACACCCTTAGAAGCCACTCATCCCCTCATCATTGAGTTTCCTAATGAATGCCTCAACCTAGAGGACGATCATTCGAAACAATGGTATTTATATTTTGATGGAGCCTGATGCATGAGTGGGGCTGGTGCAAGTATTATTTTAATATCCACTCAGAAGCACCTTATACCATTATCTTTTAAATTAACATTTGCTTGCACAAATAATACTGCTGAATATGAGGTTCTAATCCTTGGATTGCGAGCCACTTTAGCACTAAAAATTAAAGACTTATTAGTTTTGGTGATTCTCAATTAGTGAAAAATCAAATTAATGATGTTTATCAGATCTGAGATGATAAAATTCACCCATATAAATCCTATGTATTACAGTTGTTGTCATTTTTTGATAAGGTCACCTTAGAAGCTATTCCTAGAACTAGTAATCGCGTTGCTGATGCTATGGTTGTAGCCTCTTTCTTATTATCCTTGGAGTTGGATGATGATTATGCTACTATCATTATTCACCGACTCTAGGAACTTGCTTCTGCCAAATCCTATTTAGATCCATTGGATATATTTCTAATCAACGAAATTACTCCTAAACTATGGTACATCGACATCCTTAATTTTCTCCACACGAGAACTTTCCATGAAACCTTCAATTGTCGGTTATTACATAAGCGAGCAGTTTGCTTCATAATAGTTGGCAATAATTTGTATAGGAGATCCTTTGAAGGTATCTTATTACGATTTTTTAGTCTAGATGAATCTAGAAGAGCTTTAAGTGAATCCCATGACGGATCTTGTGGAGGACACTTTAGTGGTAGTGCTATAGCTAAGAAAATTCTTAGAATAGAATATTTTTGTCCCACCATGGAAAAGGATGCACATGATTACGTGCGCCATTGCGAAAAGTGTCAAAAGCATGTTGACCTTGTCCACGCTCCTACTCAAGAACTCCAAGCTATTTCATCTCCTTGGCCCTTCTCTAAATGGGGTTTAGACATCATTGGGAAAATCAATCCTATATCATCTGATGGTCGCAAATTCATCATAATAGCAACTGAATAATTCACAAAGTGGGTAGAAGCTATACCTTTAGCTTCTTGCATGGGAACCCAAGTTTCAAAATTTATTTTCAATCAAATCATTTTTAGGTTTGGGATTCCTTCAAATCTCATCTCAGATAATGGAACTTGTTTCAAAAATAAATATGTTAAAAAATTATGTCAAAAAAATAAAATTCAACATCGTTAGCCCACTTCCTATTATCCTCAGGGTAATGACCAAGCTGAAGCATCAAATAAAACCTTAATTAAAATTCTCAAAATATTAGTTAACAAATCAGGCCATGACTGGCATATGTAATTATATCCTTCCTTGTGGGCTTATCGCACCAGTGTTCGTATTCCCACAGGCGCTTCACATTTTGTTTTGGTTTACGGTGCTGAAGTTGTCTTTCCTTTTGAGCTAGAAGTTCCTTCTTTGGCTCTGTTACTTCAAGATACTGAAGTAGGAGATGAATATTATGCTGGCAGATTCATTTAGCTGGAGCTTCTAGATGAGAAGCCCATCAATGCTCTGGAACATCTTCGTGCCTATCAAAATAATCTTAAAAGAGCATATTCAAAGAAAGTGTATAACCGATATTTTGAAGTCGGCGATCTAGTCTTAAAAGAAAATTAAAAGAATACTAATGCAACTAAAGATAATAAAGGTAAATTCCAGCCCGATTGGCTTGGACCATACATCATCACTGCTAAATTTGGATCCGATGCATATCGATTGACAACCTTGGATGGAAAATAACTCAAGGAACCCATGAACATTATGCATCTTAAACGATATTATGCTTAAAAAAAATGACTCATCATTGTACATAATTGTATATGTTTTATCATTTCAGAAATTCATATAAAAACTTCAAAACCATCAAAAATATTTACATTGCATAGCTTTTCTCATTTCAAGAAATTTACATAATAATTCAAAATCAAACAAAAATAAAAAATCATTAAAACTATCAAAAACATGTTCATTTACATTACCAAAGTTGAATTTTTGCAGTTATATTTTCCTTTGTTTTGGATGAATTTAAAATTTATCTTGGACCATGCACTTTAAATCCACATGAATAAATATTTTTGATCTTAGCATTATGACTATAAATCTCTCTTATATCGAAGCACTATTGCAATAACTAATATTTTGAGTTTTGAGAACTCATATCGCTATTTATTTGAATCAAATCCACTTTTACATATTAAAATGATTTGTTGCAAATTCGGAAAACAATACTACACAGTAGTTGTGGTCTCTTAAGTGAAAATTTTCCCCTGCTGTCCTATCGTGTGCATGGTCTAGAATATTTGAGAATTGGAAAAAGGACAAGATAACCCCTACCCGAAATAAAAATCCCTTGCTCCACATCTAAGTTGAGTAAGTATCCCTAGAATAGAAAAAAAAAAAATAACAATGTTCAAAATACAAAAATAAATCCAAGCAATATTTAAGAAATATCAAATATCAAAGTCAAAAATCCAGAAAAATAAAAAAAAGCAAGAAAAGACAAAAAGAAAAGCAATAAAATCCCCCCTACCCTTTGAAAAGAAAAGAAGGATGAATGAGCTTGAATACCTGGAATTCTCAATTATTCGAAAACTATGAGGTAAACCCCATAATAGGTGATTTGTGCCCAACTTGCTTGGCCTTGGCTAACTCCTTCTCGTGTGGTGACACGTCTGTCACATTAGCGACCTTCTTTTGTATAGACCTATGTTAGCTTGTGGATTAGCTAACTTTTGATGACCTAACTTACATAGTAGTTTGGTATGGTTACATGCACAAAAATCATGGTTAATGAATCTTCAATCACACACACATTGATTCATTCAAATTGCTTGCATCAAAATACCTTACTCAAAATTGGTAAATGAACACTACAAAGTGCACACAGTTGATATTTGGGAGATTTTATGTCATTATGTTAAATTGAAATGGGTAATGAACTCACATTTGCACACACTGGTTCTGGATAAATTTAAATTTCTCTTTGAAATAAATTAAAATATGATTTTGAAATTTCTAAAAAAAAAAAAAAAGGTATCCATTATTTTTCGCAAAATAGTTATTGCTTACAAAAACATTGACTTCATTATGATGGCATCATTTTCAAGAAATTATAAATTCAAAATTTTCATACTTGCGAATTTTGCCTAGTGTAAGTCAATTTCACGATCTCTTAAACTTTAATTTTATTTTTTATCAAAATATTTCAAAATCTTGCAATAAAATCTTACAATCAAAATATTTACTTTCATGATGATGGTATAATTCCTAACCAATTTGGAATTTTATGCCTAGCGCAAGTCATATTTACATAATTTTATACCCATCATAAAAATTATCAAATAAAACGTCATATTTTCTTCCATCATGATTTTTCGCGATGATTATATAATTCCACACTTTGGAATTCTATGCCTAGCGCAAGTCATCATTTTAATTTTTGTGTCCACAAGCGTTTCATAAAATTATAAAAATATGTGACTTAATTATTCTTTGCAAACACATGCCTCGTCGAAAAATAAAATTTTCATACCATTTTATCATTTCAATTTTTGATTCCTAAGTACACATTAAATTGCCCATCACACTTAGGAATTCTATACTCACACACAAATCATTCTCTCATGCTTTCCTGCTTAAATTTATTTGAAATACTGTTCTAAAACATAAAAAAATAATTACTTTTTCATCACCAAAAGCCTTAAGAATTACTCTTGAGCAAAACCAACTACTTTTGCCATACTACCCATAACAGGATCAGCTTAATGACCTAGCAAGCAACGACTCCATCAAATGGTCATGTCATAGCATCTACATCCTTCGCGGTTTATTGTTAAAAGTATTTTTTTTTCTATTTTCATTTTCATCCACACATTTGTTATCACAAACACATTTTTCATTTAATTTTATAGCATGAGAAAACCATTAAAATTTCATGACATGCAATCATATGAAAACATAAATTCACAAAGCATCATTACGAACATAAGTCACATGACAAAAACATATATCTTTATATATATCATCATCAAAATATACATCCATCATATCGATTGGTATGCAACAATACATGACTCAACATACTCAATCATCGTACAAAATCTACAAATATATATATATATATACACCTCATCTATCTATCTCCTAGAGCCTCTCGAGCTCTCTGCCTCATCTCCTCTACCTCCAAGATCTGGAGGAGGTGGTCCCATAAATGCATCTGTAGTCTGTGTCCTCAAAGTCATCCTCGATGAAGTCTTGGAAAATGATCCAACCCAAATAGGTCATGCTATGTTTGCAGGAAACTCCTCTCTGTGTCCCTCGGGGGCCAGTGCATAGTACATCCCATGATAAAATGCAGTCTATGCAATCGATCGTGCCAACTTGGAGGCCCTAGCTCCTCCTCCTCTCTCCTTGAGTCGTATGACCTCTGCCTGTAGACTCTATATTTTTCCTCATAGTGTAGTGTCCATCGCCTGGAGACCCTGCACCTGCCTCCATAGTGTGGCATTCTTTTCCCGAAGAGCTGCCATCTCACTACTCTCTCCTACCTCCATACCCTTGCCCTTATTGGGTAAAGGAGACCTATCTACCTATGGAGGAGAAGATATCTCCCTCCTCTGCTCTCGCCTCTACCTATCTCTAGAATGTGTTTGCCAAGCACCCGTGGACACCACATGTCCACCCCACATCCTAATCCTCCTCAGTGTAGAAGGTGCCCATCCTATTTGTTTGCTCTCTCCCTGAGACACAACTTGTCACTGCTATACAATCTGTCGCACAACTGCGTGTATAAGTCACCTTGCCCTCGTCAAATGTAGAGGTTGAATAGTGGCATGCCATGGGTCATAACCTGCGGTAACCCCTGTGTCGTCCCCATCTAGTGGCTAGATGGGGGCATCATCCTCATTGCGGCTCACGAAACACCACATGTCTGGGACCCCACTCAATGTTGTGGCATCCCGCATCATCCTCAAAAACTCGTAATCCCTCATCGTCGAGATCCCCTGTTGGAGCCCGAAATGACAGAGAACGAAGACAAAAGATAGCCAAAATTTGAACATCTGTCTTCTACTGAACTTGCCCAATCAGAATTTGTGTAACCAATGATATCCATGGATTTTCCTTCATATAAGAGCCTAAATTGAGTAGTTCCTTGCAAGTAGTGTAGGATTATTTTTGCTGCTTGCCAATGGTTGAAATGAGGTTGATGTGAGAATCTAGATATCAAGCCAATAATATATGAAATATTTGGGTGAGTATGAGTGAGGTATAACAGACTCCCTACAAGCTGTCGATATAGAGTAGCATCACATAGAGGGAAAGTGCAGGAAGTACTTAGAGTGACTCCAGACTAAAAAGGTGTAGAAGAGGGCTTAAAATCAGTCATATTAAACCATTTAAGAATATCTAGAGTGTATTTTTGTTGAAACAATGAAATTATTGCATCTATTTAATTTATTTGAATGCCAAGGAAGTAATGAGCTAAACCCAGATCAGCCATTTCAAATTTTTTAGAAAGGGAGTCTTTGATAGTCTAAATGTGAGAAATGTCACTACCAGTGAGAAGTAGATAATTAGCATAGAGAACAAGTGTAACACCCTAAAATTGATGCAATTTAATTTACCCTAAGGTAATAATTCGAAAATCAATCGTAAAACCACCTTTTAACCACCTGCCTCATTTTTTGTGCCAAATATAGAGGCAGTTATGGTAGTTGGACGATATCATCATCAATTTGATGATATCATCTCTAATTGGATGAGATCGTCTAGAATCGAACGTCTAGATGATTTCATTCAAAAACCAAAATTTCATAATTGGAAATAGTTCCAACTCCCGTTCCCAGCTTAGTAGAAGTGTGTCTGTGATGTTGGAGGAAGTTTCGCTGGACATCTCCCAAATTGGGATGACTCCCAACCTCCTAACTCCCCATAAATCCTATTTAAACCTTGATTTCCATTAAACCCACCTAGGCTGATCAATTTCCTACAACACAAGCTCCATACCTTGTTAGAACATCTTGAAATTTGATTATTCGCATAAGTTTTCCAAATTCATTTGTAGGTTTTCATTTTGCATCAGTCAGAGGAAGCTTGGATCATCGCAGGTGATCCTGTTCAAATTAGAGACGATCTCATATCTATTTGAGATGATCTAGTACCATTTCAGGCGATCTTAACTGTACTCCTCTTGGGGGCAATCAAGATATGAGGTTTGCATTTCCTAGTGATTCAATTAAATTTACATTAGTTTAGATATTTATTTTGTATTACAGTTGGCGTTCACCTGATTCTTAATGACATTTTGCTTTTAGGATCAATTCCACTTAAAACATAAGGGTATTTCATTATTTCAGATTTTATCGGATTTTCTAGGATCAAATAAGCATCCAGTTAATGTTTTATCCTTTTAAATAGCATTTTGCACTATATTTTCCCTTTTTTTGGCATATATCTATTATGTTGCAAGTTTCTAACGAAATCGGTCAGGCAACTTCATATGATTTAAGATGATTTCATTCGATTTCAGACAAATCTGCACAATTATAGATGAACCTGCAAAAGTGTAGGTGATTATGTCCAATTGCAGATGAATTTGCAAAATTAGAGACAATTTGGACTGCTTTAAAAAGCCAAACCTTCATCAGACATCCAGAACCGGGTAAGATATTTCCTTTTCCTTTCAAGAATTTTATTTAGAGTTTATTTTTGTTTTCTATCTGCATATAAATCGTAATTTGCATATATAATAGTTTAGCTTCATTTTTGCCAACCTAGGTAATTGAAGTGTTTTTAAACTAAAATGAACACATCCAATTCATTCCTAGCCTAGGCACGAAAGCTGCTCCAAAATGCTTCTTGGTGAACCCACCATCCATCAAAAAATAACTAAAGAGGGCATGATTCAAAGTGTCTCTCTGTACAAGGTGTAGACCTATCCTTTTCCCATCCCCCTTTTGGGCGTGGATATTCTGCTTGAAGGTAAGGATACAAAAATATTAGACCTAAAACAAGTATGGTGATTTTTTCATCATCTCTCCAAATGTAGACTGTGGCACCAGACTCACAATGATAAAAACCTAAGGAAAGAAGGAAGGAGACCATTTTTTCATACCAAGCTCTAGGAGCTTGTTTGAGGCCATAGAGAGATTTCCTTAGTCTACAAACAAGGGAGGAATCTTGAGTGAATCCAGTAGGTTGTTCCATGAATATTTTCTCTTTTAAGTCCCCATGTAAGAAAGCACTTTTAACATCCATTTGAAAAACAAGCCATTTTTGGGAAGCAACTAGTGCAAGTACTAGCCTAACATAATCCATTTTGGCAATTGGTGTAAAGGTTTCAGAATAATCAATGCCTTCAATTTTTGAGAAGTCTTTAGCTACCAAGCGAGCTTTGTGTTTTTCAATTTCTCCATTAGGTCCATACTTAGTTCTGTAAATCCATTTACAGCGAACTAACTTCCTTCCCTTAGGTAGAGGAACTAAATCCCAAGTGTTTTTTTTATTAAGGAAGATAATTCATTCTCCATGACATCATCCCATTATTTTATTCTAGTTGCTTCCTTGAAGGTTTGACGATCTGTGGAGATGGACTGAAACACAAGACCAGAACCTATGGTGTTGCCTAATCTAGATGATAGAATATTTTGGATGTAACAAGTGGCTTCTTCAACTATGGTTGGGCCCATTTTGGCATTGTGGAAAGAGTAATTGGAGTGGCAGGACTTTGAGTTGGAGTTTGGAGTATAGGATCCTCATTTTGGTCATTTTGATCATTTATCTCCAAATTGGGATCTTCATTATATTGAGGCTCTAATATTGGAGATGGCTCGAGAGAAATAATGTTGGAAAAGGATGGTTGAGGATCTTTATTAGGGAATGTTTCATCAAATTGAATATTTCTATGAAAAATTCCTCATGAGCTGTGGGATCAAGAAGCCTGTATGCTTTCATTTCCTCACAATAACCAACAAATATGAGTCGTTTGCTTTTCTTATATAGAGCCTTTATTTTCTTCTTTGGTATATATGCCCAAGAAGTACACCCAATTTTTTTGAAGAAAGAGACATCAGTTTTTGATCCAGTCCATACTTCCTCGGGAGTCAAATGGTCAAGATCTTTGTGAGGTGTGTGGTTTTGAATATAGTTTACACAGTTAATTGCCTCAACCCAAAAAACTATTTGAATATCTCTTGAGTGAAGCATACAGCTTGCCATTTCCTTTAACGTTCTATTTTTCCTTTATGCAATGCCATTTTGTTGTGGATTATGGGATACTGAGTGCTGATGAATTATGCCATGACTTGAGAGGAAAATTGAGAACTCATTATTGAAGTATTCCCCCCATTATTTGTACGAATTTGCTTGATTTTGCAAGTGGCTTGATTTTCAACTAAGGCCTTGAATATTTTGAAGTGGGATAGAACATCACTTTTGTATTTAGAAAGTAGACCCAAGTTATTCTAGAAAAATCATCAATGAAGGTTAAAGCATATTTTTCTCCTTTGAAAGAAGGTTTTGGGAAGACCATCAAGTCACTATGATTAACTCTAGAGGGGATGAGTCTCTTTGAGAACCACTTGGGTGGAAAGGACATTGATGTTTCTTTCCAAGATCACAACCAAGACATACTCCATAAATGGAAGAGACTTTTGGCAACCTTGTTACCATTTCATGGGTGTTCAATTCCTTTATATAGTTATAACTGAGATGTCCAAACCTTTCATGCCAAATTTTGCTTTCAAGATCTCCATGTGCAACAAAACAAGATGCCCCTTATAAATTTTTGAATCCTTTGAAGTGAAATAGGCGAGTGTTGTGATCAATATCTCCTTTTTCTATGAGAGTGTTTTGTTCTTAAAAGTCTCTTATCTAAACTACAGTTGGTGAGAAGAGAATTGTTTTACATTTTTCAAAAGTACAAATATGATATATAGAGAGGAGATTTGTAGCTATGTTTGGGACATAGAGAACATTTTTGATATAACCACCATCAATGGATATGTCACCTTTTCCTTTGACTGGGATGAATGATGAGTCACCAACTTCTATGCTACATGTTGAACTTGAGGAGATTGAAGTGAATGACTCATCTGAGGAAGTCATGTGATGAGTTGCTCTTGAATCTAGAACCTAGTATTTTTATGAAGTTTTTATCGCTCTGCCTTGAACATTTAAGGCTTTTTCTATATACTTCTTAGTGTCTATCTTGTGATCCTTCATTATTTTCTCTAGTTGTTGTGGTCTTTTTCAACATTTGTTCATAGTATGACCATTATTTTTGCAATGAGTGCAAGTTATGGGACTTCTTTCTTTCTTTTTAAATTTTTATTTAGTAGAGGTTGATGCTACTAAGGCTTTTGAGGAAGAGGGAGATATATCATACTTTGCAAGTTTTGTTTCCTCTCTAGTTAGCCTATCACAAAATTCCTCTGAAGAGGGCATTTAAAACTTTCATCAAGAGCATATTTTGTAGATAGGAAGGTGGTTGCAAAAATTTTAAATACACCATTTAATTTAGAAAGAATTAGATAGATGCATTCTTCTTCTGTTTTATTCTCGCCACTACCTTTGAATTGAGTAAGGACTTCTTTAAATATGGTGAGAAAGTCAACAATATTGTTGAAGTCTTCAAGAGATAATGCTGTTAATTCTGCCTCTAGCTGCATTGACCTTATTTGATTTATTTTCCCAAACAAGTTCTTTAGTTTCTACAAACTTTCATATGGAGTTTTACATTCTGAAATATGAAACCATAAGCTTTCATTTACATTTGTGCTTATAATACCCATGGTTTCATATATTTTTCCTTTATGAATAAATATTTCATATTCTTTTTCAAATTCAAGCTACTTCTCTTCTAGCAAGTGAATGAGCCCTTTTTGAGAAATGATATTTAATATTTTTGGTTTCCATGTGTGATATTTATGAGGGGTCAATGGATCAATTGTATTCATTTTGCAAAAAAACTACAGTGAACCAATATTCCCCCTTTAATTGCTAGTATTTTGAAGCAATAGGTAGCACTACTAGAAAAAGTTTATATGAATGGTATCAAAATCCAGACCTCTATACCAAGCCTCTCAAAAAACCGCTCTTACATGAGGGAAATTATAAGTTTTGAAGATATTGATACGTGGAACATAGGCAATTTGAAGCCAGCCCTCTATACCTCTATACCAATTATCTGAAAAAAACCTGCCCTTACGTGAGGGAAAATATAATTTTTGTGAGGATATTGATACTTGGAACATAGGCAAATATTTTATTGATTTTTTTTTTGCTATTTGAAAACTTTTGTCAAAGTGCTTAATAGAATGTGAGTGCTTTTTTTTTGAGAAAATCCTTTATGCAAAAGCTGGCCAAAATGCAGAATAAGTTGAAGGAAGGAGAAGAAGCAACAAATATGAAGTGGCCAAGAAGGTGCCACATAAAAATTGAGTGCACTAGAGATTGGCAATCAATATTGACACAAGAATACAACTTCCCACCTTAGAGAATCCAGTAAAACAATAGGTGCAAGAATCAACACCATAACCCCCCCTCCAAAAATCTCTTTATTACTTGATATTACAATATGTTTATTCTCTTTGATAGCCTCTTTGAAATAGGCAATGAGAATAATGTTGAGACAAAAATGAATAATAATATTACAAACTATTTGTCTTGAAGAGAAATATATGGAAGGGAAAGAGATGAAACAAGGAGGATGTGGCCCTTTTTAACACCAAAATAAATTTTAAAGTTGGTGCATTACAAAGTTTTTAAAAATATTTCATATCAATGGAATTTGGATTCCCATAGGGAATACCAAGCTGCCCACAACAAAAAATAGGCTGCCCACAGCGAAGAACAAGCTACCCACAATGAAGAACAAGCTGCCCACAGTCGATCTCTCTATCAAACGTTGGAGCTCACATTGAAAAACACCTCTTTGGCATGCTTCATATCCTCGGGTCCATAGTAGTCAATACTTATCCAACGTGTGGTGTTGCTCACGCTTTCAATGTGCCAAGTGAAGTCCTTCGACCTCCTCGTTGTTTATGCAGAGCCAAATATTAGCACTGGTCTTGAAATGCTTGAGCCCAACAATGAAAAAAAATTTATGTTCGTCCTTCAACATTTCACAGTGGTGTACAAAAAAACATTGTGAAACTCTTTCTAGTTCGAACTAGGTACATTCATGGACATTGAAAAGGGACTGCTCAGGCTCTCATATGACGGTGATATGACGTCGACTTCACCTCAATCATGAAAAATAACCTGCATAAAAAAAAAAGTGTCTCCCACAGCAGAATGAGAATGGCTCATCAGAAATCTACAAAAAAATTGATACCAATATAGGAAGAGGAAGGATTTTTATAGATGCGTGAGATGGAGAATATGAGCGTTAGTGGAATGCCATAGAGTACAAGTGTCCAATATGATTTGAGAGTGGAAATCAACAATTGCCAAAGGGTATGCTACCATGTTAGGAGAGAACTTAAGTTGAGACTTCCCTTGCTGACACATCATGAGGTATTGATAGCCTAAGTGCGTTTTCACTTGGAGAGGGGTCTCAGGAACCAAATCAATGTCGATTCTCCAGAGCACCAAAATTTTTTAGAAGATATGTTTTGGATCCTTTACGTAGAAAGGGAGAACCTAATTGATTTGCTATCCACTTTCTAAGGAAGGTCTTGAAGGAATAATATCTTTGACAGCACCAAGATAGTAAGAGCACCAAAACCAATGTTTGTTTTCTAATGTTCATTTTCCAATGTACATGGAAGGAGAGCACCAAGACCAGCGATGAGATAATAGTGCCAAAACCAACATTGAACTACACCATGAAGCATTACTATGAGTGCACCTTGGCAATCTCAACAAAGGAGATGAAACGTTGTTTTGGCAAATTATACAACTTTGAGTATGAAGGCATCGTCCCCAGGTGCAGCAATGGAGATGAAATGGAATTTTTGGCTTTATTGAAGTGAATAACTTGGCTACAGTATCCTTGGAAAGGAGTGTTAAAACAATGGTGGGTGCATTTGCTATAAAAAATGGCATGAGAATTCTAAAAAATGTAGAGAGAAAAAAAGGTTTAAAAAAAATTTCGAGGCAAAGATTACGATAGCAATTTTTGGCCAAAAACAAATTGATTTTCACTAAAATAGTATTAAATTCCCATTCTTATTTTTTGAATATCTTTGTATAAGACACTATCAATCAGAATTAACCCATTTATATATATCTCGAAAAAAATATAGTTAGAAAAAAAATTGTATATTAAAACTTATTGTAGACTTGAACAAATGCAGTGAGGAGTCTACAAGAGATACAATGAACCAGATCCTAGAACCTTCAAGAGAGAATGCTAGAAAAATATATCCTGCTCTGGTACCATGTTAGAATTTCCCAAAAATATAAATGCAAAGCATTACACAAAATTTGAAGAGAAGAGTAGAACTAATTGATTTATTCCACGGATCAACTTTGTATAAATAGCAAAGTTGATCATTGAGAGTCGTTGGATTACAAAAATTCATCAAATATGGACTAGTTTAAACTGAGAGTTCACCTGAATCATGGAAGAGTGGTAACTCAAGTAAGTCTATCCTAGTAGAACTTAAGAGTAATTATTTATTCTAACATAGTCTACTTTGATATTCAATTTCCCTAATTTTTGCTTTCAAATAAATATTGATTTTCTTTAATACTTCAACCTTATAATATAACCTTATAACTTCCTTTTTAATGAAAGAAAATTATATAGGAGGGATTTTACCTTAATAAGGCTTTGCACCTTTATGAAATTAGTGGTAGTTTGTCCTTATTGAGTGCTATGAGTAATGATAGATTCTCCTACTTGCTATTGGATTCAACACTCTATTTAATGCTTCCTTGACCTATTTGATCGAGAGTTCTATTCTTCATCACTTTTGAATACTCTCGAATTGCTCTTGAATTGCTCTTTGAGTTGCTATCGAGTTGCTGCCATGTTGCTTTTCGAGTTGCTTTTGAATTGATTACCAATTTGCTTTGTCCAAGTCATCTTTAATAGGTGTTCAATCGAGTAACAAGTGTCAAAACAATTTTAAACACTCAAAGAATACTTTAGTTGTTTTGTGGAGACATCGATCTTGTTCTAATGCTTGTGACAAGTGTCACCTTCGCTTGAGACATTTTTTTTATTCCCTCTTTGTGCATTGTCCAAGAGACGTTTCTACTTCAACGTATATCTTGTTGTAACACTTTTGGCTGTAAGTAATGCCTCTACCACATGGTGTATGGACACAAAAATAATGTTGTCTCCTTCATGAGCATTTTTTAGGGCTCTTTTGGAGAATGACAAGTGGAACCTTCTTTCCTTTGTATGCCCTTGTCTTATCAATGCCTTCTTGAAAGCCTTTCAATGTGTTCTTCCACCTTGTTCTTTGTTGTACTTCATTGGTGCTAAGATATTTCTAGCCAATAAATGCTTATGGTGGAGATATGAAGGAGATTTTATGGAGATATAGCAACACTTTGATGAAGACTCCATAATGATCCACTTATGGTAGGAATTCTCCTTGATTGGACGTATGGTTCCAATTTTCTTGCTTCAATTTTCTTTGCTTATACACTGCTTGATTTCTCCCTGGCTTTGTGCCTTGTCTTTTGCAAGTTCAATCATCCACGATATGCAGAAGATGAACCTATATGAGTGGCTCTTTTCTATGCTTGGAAGAATGCTAGCGTTCGGTCGCCTTTGGCTGGTTCAATCTTCTTATATTGTGCTTTTTAGGCACTTTCCAATCTTCCATTTTTCCTACATAGAATGAGTTAGATAAGTGCAATACAATGTAACAATATTTATAAATAATATGCCTTTTGTACCCTTTCTTGCATGCCTTTTTGTAAGTCTGATATTCTAGTTTATATGGCAAAATTTTGAATGCAGTGTAGGGATTTTTAGGTTGTCTCTTTTGCTTAGACACCTTTCCATTTTGTCTTGGATATTATGATGACAAATCTAATCTTAGATAGAAGTAGATAGAAGTTCCTTATGTGATGTAATTTTATGCACTTTTCTCCTTGTAGCTAACCCTGTAATGCTTTGTATTTGAGACTCACCAAGTCTCAATTTTTGAAGCTTCTATTTCGGATATTGGTTAGTCATCTTCTTCTCCAAGTTTTTAGAGGATTCTAACCTGTTTTGGTGGATTCACTTGACCACTATGTATTTCATATTTTTGTGCACTAATAGTGTCTTTAGACACTATGATAATTTTTTATTTTGTGCCCTTCTCAAGAACATAAAAAATAATACTTTTGAGAGCAATAGAATAGTGCAAATGAATATAATAGTATTTCTTTTAATGCACTAACAATTTCATATTATCATTCCAATCAACTCTCAAATTAATGCACTTAATCAATTTACTACAACTAATCAAGAATAATCTAAAATGAATCTTCAAGAGTTATTTTGCAAATTCACTATAATTAAAATTGTAAGACTTAGTATTCTTTTTTCTTTTCCAAACTAGATGATAGGTAGTTGATAGATGCAATTCTAAAATCTAATAAACTCATAATTAATGTGCAAATGAACCTTAAAATTGTTTTTTCTCTTTTTGCACTTTCGAAGACTATAATCCAATTTTTATTCTTGCAACTTTAATCCAAATAAGGTGCTTAAAAAAATCTGATAAGTAGTCCAGTTAATGAATCTACTTGCACAAAAAGTTGCTTACCTTTTTTAAAGCTTTTGTAGCTCTTTTTCTGCTTCTATAGAGGATGTAGATCTTGGTTTCTAATATTACCAAGTTGCTGCTTTGAGTAGGATCTTGCAACTCTTTGTAGATTGTCCTGAACAACTCCTTCTTCACCAAAAGATGGTCTCAAAATTTCTTTCATGAGCCTAAAATTTGATGGCTTGTTATCCTCTTGTAGTCTCCTCCTTCTGTTGTAGATTTGGAGGATTATTTTTTTCTGAAGTGGTGCCTTATTGCTTGAGAGGTAATCTTTAAATATCTAGGATTTGATGAGCTTCTTCTGTCTTCAAGTCTCCTTGTGGAATTATAACTTTAACCAGGATATTATTCTCAAGATTATAAATATCTTGAGGTTTTCACTGGATTATTCTTATGGGATTTGGTACTCCTTGACAAATTCTTCTTCTCTTAGGCTTATTATCAGATAGTGACAATTTTATCAAGTCCTTCGCTATTAGAAGCTTATGTGTTAGCAATGTTTGCATGTAGTGGTGCACAATGGTAGGTCCGATTTACAAAGATGCAGGTAAATAGTAATAATGGTAGCTTTTATTATTTATCTCTATATTTGCCATGTGCTCTGATACCACTGATGTCTTTAGTACCATTCCATCATATCATGATAAAGAGAGAGAGAGAGAGAGAGAAAGAAACATGTATTATTAATAATGGAAAAACTGATACATCTGAGTAAGGGTATGGGGCCCTTTATATAGAAATATGGATTCCTTTCCCAACACTCTACCTAGCTTTAAAAGAGACACCTTACACATTGATATTTGTGCATTTACTATGTTGCATGAACCAACTAGATAACTCCCCCTTAAAGTAATATAACACAACCAAATGATGTAATATATTCTAACAAAAAGTAGTTTCTTACCTTGGGTTTGTAGTTTGTCATGAATGAATGATAGATATTTGTAGATCAAGAAGCATTTCTATAAATTTGGAACAATGTTTATATTCACAAACCATTTATTTCTTTCTTTCAAAGCTAGTTCTCTCTATTTCCAGTAAACATAGAGTGCCTTCCTTCCATGCAATTATCACTTGTGACCATCCTTTTTACTTTCCAAGGACATCACTCTCTAACATATATCACGTTTTTTAAAACCCATATTTGAGAGAGAGAGGGAGAGGTAATATGGTTGCTTAATTTATACCAAAAAATAACCGGAATAAAAGGTATAAATATTGAGGAATATTTATGATTGGTTTGGACCCATAAAGAGTTGTAATGGTGCATTGTCTCAATGTGATAGAAAATAACAATATTTGATTTTTTTTTTTTTAAGTGGTTTGAATTTGAACACATCAAGACTTATTTGTTATAAGGATATCAAGATATTAGAGGACCAAAATAATGATTTCTAAAGAATTTGTTACCAAAGAGTCAATTAAAATGGATTATTGTGTTTTAAATAATTTTGTTCTTATTGGTTATCTTGTAAAACTATTGCTTAAAATTAGTTAAAAATTACATAATTCCTCTCCATTTCCATATGAACTATTTGACAAGTTCATTGATTCATAAAGAACAAAAACTACTTCTCATGTTAGATAGAAGTGTAAAGCTTAATGTTTGGAGGAACCACAAAATGTGACTATAAAAAACATGTTATTTTATTAATTCCAAAAGAAGTGTTAGAAATTGAGTATTTCTACAAATCTTGGGCCTTGGACTATAGTTAGGGCCTTCCAGTGAAGAATTCCTTTACAAGCAATGATTCATGGTATTTTGTGTCTTCTATGTTCACCTCAAGGGGAGTGGTCTTACTGCACGTGAGCCACTACACGCGGCCCACTACTAGCTACATAGGTCCTCTAAACCTACACAATCCAATAAAAAGTGTTAGTGGTATTTGGGGTTCTATCTCAATCAGAACCCTTGCGATAAAAGACAAATGTAAATAAAATATAGACCATTACTTTACAAAATTGTTGTAAATAATTTCAAAAGGGTTTAAAACACTGTTATTACTTGATTTGGTGACTTACTGCTATGTTGTAGGCTAAAATAGGACTCTAAAGGAGATTGTACCCCTAGTTACAATCCAATATGATTATACTTATCCATATGGTTGGCTCTATGTTATCCATACAAAGAATTGCTTTGGTTAGAGGTTCCTTTTGGTGTTGTCAGGTAGCCTTTTAAACATGTAGGTAAAAGCAATTCATAATGCAAAAGTGGATGTTAAGAGGAACATGTAGGCATCCATGGTGATTGATGGCAAGTGAGGGTGTGAGTGTGATGGTGTCTAGAGTAATTTCTATATATTTTGGGTATTCAAGTGTGTGATTCTTCTAAATGGTGAAAATAGACTTCTATTTATAGAATTGTCCAAGGTTAGGGGGTTGAGGTGTCCTATGAGGTGTCTCCTAAGGTGGCATGGTGTGCTATACCTCATAAATAGGTTTGGATGGAGGAAAGTCCTTACCCATACACATGTAATAAATGGTATGGGTGCACCATAACTCATAAATACCTAGGGGATGAAAGTATTCATCCATTATGACATGGTAGATGGTGACTCATCAATGCCTTGAATAAAAAAGTCTTAAAATTTCATTTGTGGCATTGAATGTACATAGGGATGTGGGGGAAGAAAGAGTTAAGGTTGATCATGGGTTTAGGATTGACCAAGTGATGTGTAAGCTAGGCTAGGGTGAGGTTGACCAAGAGTTAGGCTTACCATAGTTAAGCTAGAGTATGCTAGGCTTAGGTGGAAGCTAGGCTAGTCGAAGGGTAGACTAGGGTTAGGTTGACCAATATGAGGTAGAGGCTAGGCTAGTCAAAGAGTAGACTAGGGTGAGGTGGCCCTAAGGTAGGCTAAAGTATTTGGTTGCATGGTGACTAGAGGCTAAGCGTAGAAAGAGGCTTAAGTGGCTAAAGGGGTTTAAGATAGATGAAAAATATTTTTAGGCAAATTAAGCAAATTTTGAGGGCTTTGCAAATTGATTGACTATTAGCACTACACAAGGATATATGTGATATTTTTAGGTGTCTACATTTACTTATTTTTGTATTACATTATGTGAAAACATGATGAAGTACAAAATCTTATGATATCCTTTTGGTAGTTAACTATGAGAGAGATGAATTTTATGATGGATGATTGTGGTTGACCTATGATTGATTATGATTTTTGGCATGCCACAATGATTGTTGAGGGTGGAGACACAATATTATCTTGAGTCATAAACAAAGAGAGATGCTCCAATTGTGGAAGGGCCACATATCCTTTAAAATTTACCTTTGATAAATTTTTGAGCTTGAAAATTTGGTTGAATCAGTTGGCCAACCATTGGTAGGTTTTATCATGATGCTTCGATTGCAAGTGGTCTTATCCTTTGCCACCTTGATGAAGGAAATTCATGAGTAACTATACAATCACAAGCATGGGGCATATAAAATTTGATTATATTGGAGTTTTATCGAGAAGAGAAATTTTGGAGTTTGATTAAAAAGAGAAATTCTACTTTTGTTTGCCCAAACAAAGAAGGGCTTGTGATAGTTTCAGACAAAGGTTCTTGAACAAACATAATTCTAAGATAGAGTGTTTGAATATTGATCATGCATAGGGTGACATTAATATATGATGTCTATCCTTCAAGTGATGAGTTGGTGGATGAAGTGGAAAACAATAGTGAAACGCTTGACAAAAATGTCATTGTACAATCACATGGTGGTGAGGAATGACTAAAATGAAGAGTTTTCAAAATTTTGAAAATTTTTATGGACCATACAAATGGGTCCAGTCATACATGACCATACAAACCCATATATTCAAGGTGTATGCAACTATATAATAGTGATTGAAGGGCAAAAATATCATTTGCGATGTGTACCTTGGAATAGTTTGGAGAGAGATTGGTGAGGAAGAGATTGTGATGTGAAGCATTACCATATTGGAGGCCCAAACTTGCAAGATGACTGAGGGTGATGCCAGAGCTTGCGAAGGAGGTTGTGTAGTGTTGATAAATGGAATTTTATTCTATTTTTCATTTTTGGAATAAAATGAACCCTAGGGTCCAATTTTTAGTGAAATAAAACCGTAAAAACAAAGGCTAAGTTAGTAGGAAAAATATGTGTGTTTGTGTATGTATGAAAAGTGGATGTATGTTTCAATGTGTGTTTGTTTTGTTTTAATGTGTTATGATACAAGTATATGTTGTTTATTTGAGTTTTTATTTTATTTTTTGTATCTATTTTTAAAATGTTTTTATTTTGGGTGGTATTTTTGGACAAATGGGTATCGAAAAATACCCTTCATTTTTAGACCGTATGGAGTTGTATGCTCGTACAGATTTGTACGATCCATATATGGAATTGCAAATTTTTTATTGTGTTTTGAGGGAAGATGAGTAATAGGAGGCATGTGATGGAAATTCAAGGAGTTTCAATCAAGGCATTGATTTAGGCTGCTACTTGATGATATTAGGTATGTGTGGACCACAAATGATTGGAATTGATTGAGGGTTATAGGGTTTTATAGAGTGGCACATATGGATCTATCCATTGTGACCATTTGTACTTTTTGGTATTGTGTGACCATTGGGATCCCAATAGGAACACCTTTTATTTCCTTATAGGGGAAATGACGATCACATGGAGGATATATATCGAATCTATTGGCTACTTATGGATGGGTGTACAATGATAACAATAAATAGAAGATAGAAGAAGACTATGATGTAGAGGACATTTGGATATGGATATCAATTTATGGACACATTGAGTGACAACATGTTGTATGGGATGTACTATTGGATGGAGGTATTATCACAAAGATGTGTTAACGATGATCCTTATCTCAAGCTATGTGTTGTTAGACTCATCAAGAGCAAGGTTCCCTTACAACATACTAAGTGTTGTGTGTGATCTAGTAGATAGATGAGTTATATATGCATGAGCATCAATGTTATTAACATAGACCTATAAGGAGATACACGATATTAAGATGATATCAAGGATAGGATTGAGTCACAACCTAGTGATATAATTATGGGCTTGGGAGCATATTATGGTGGCAAGGCCTATGGGGTTGTCATATCAAGAACATAAGTTCATGGAGTCGGATGTGTCATATGCCTTGAGATGGTTCACTGACATGGATACACAAGTGAAGAGGCCTCACAAGGGAGACAAATTATATTATCAAGGGGTTTTTGACAGCTTGAGGTCTTAGGACATCAGATGATAGCCATGGAGGGGAGCACCATCATGGGCAAAGGATTTGAAGGAGCTATGCTGAGTGAGGCATGAGATATGGGTCATCAATTGTCATGGTATACAAGTTGAGTTATTCCAACATACGTGAGTGTTGAGACAGTTTGGTTTGAGGTATGGATTGCTTGATCCACCATTAATTATATAGAGGATTAAGAAAGATCATGGGGTACAACCATGGGTGAAGCCTTTGGATGTAGAGAGGGATTTTGATATAGCCATACTAGATATTAAGGATGTAGGGACCACTACAAATTATGGTGCTTGGTGGGTGACATATATGGGAGCCTTGATGAGGGATAGATGATGCTAGTGGAGATGGAGATGCAACGATAGTTGGGGGAGTAGAGAGGGCAACTGGTAAATTAGAGTGGGTATCTAGTAGTGTTGAGGTAGAAACTAGTGGGGGAGATGATGAGGAGGTCCAAGAGGAGTTTTCATTGAGGCAACAAGTGTATTTCCATATGGAGAGTGAAGTAGGACTATCTAGGGAGGTATTAGAGGAGGGGTTGGGAGGTGAATTAGAGTAGGAACTGAGAGATACAACATCAGAGGGGTCATGAGATACCTTTTGGGAGGTGGATGTGTATGACACCATGGAGGTTGATAATATTATGGAGGCTGCATAGGAGGTTTATATGCTAAGATAGGGGGTTAGGCATGTGAAGGCACAAATGGTGGAGTGGGAGGTTGCTTAGACTTTAGAGAGGATGGTAGTAGTGTTTTAGAGAGATGCAACCATAAAAAATAGGGATAGGCTATGGTGAGATCGAGATGCAACCACATTAGCACTAGAAATAACCACAATAGATATGCAAGGATTTTAAAATGATATGGACTTATTGATTGTCACTAGAGATGAGCTCCATGGTAAATTGGATATAGTGATGGATGAGTAGTATAGGCCCAGGTGGAGAGATAATAGCTATAAAGGAAGTGAGATGATATGGCATGAGAGAGAGACTCAACTATGGTAGATAGGGATATTGCAATAACAAAGGGAGATAGACTCCAAGAGGTTGAGCGGTTTAGGGCATAGGGGGACATGGCAACTTTGTAGGTAGAGGTGGCTTAGCTAAGGCATGTGTAGGATGAGTATAGGACACAATATGCCAAATAGAGGAATAAAGTGTTGATGTGTGAGGATAAATTGGTCACCTAAAATTTTCTTATTCCATCTTGATCGACTACTATATCCTAGTGTAGCCACAGGAGCACAACATTAGTGACTCCAATGATTATATGATTAATAGGGTTAGCAACTTTATAGGTAGGAGAATCAAGTCTAGCGCATGGTGTTAAGGGAACACAAAGGAGCAAAGGTAATATACCTAGAGGATAGAAGGGGAATGGGGAGACTCTTAGTGGTCAATAAGGATGATGTTGTTTTTGATGAGGTAAGTGTACCACTATTTTTATATATCAGGGTAGTTATGCATGAGAGGTCATGATGATGTACATCATGACATGTATGTATGCATAGATGATGTAGCCTATAAATTTTTTTGATGTATTGATGATTATATATATATATATATATATATATAACAACCCAAGTCTACTCACCTAGTTGTACCACATAAATAAGCCAAGCAATTTTTAGGGTATTTTTTTTCATCTAAGTTTATTGTTTAATATAAAAAGTGCTTTCATGTTTATAGCCATTATGATTCACCAAATTATTCATTAACATAAATTATAATCAGTACAGACATATCATACCACTTTTGGATTTTAGGACTGTTGTAGATAGCCACCTAAGTGGACGGGATTGGCCAAATCTTGTAAGTTGTGCCATTTTATGGAGTCGACTTGTCTCAGTTAATTTCCTCTTATTTTGGCATGAGGTTCAAACCACAACTGGTATTATATTCTAGGGCCTATAATGCCTAGAAATTGTATGCATACTCTCTCCATCCCTTAACATATTGAACCTCGACTTAACCAATCAACTTGTTCAAGCTTTGATATGCAAGGGGTTAGTATACATATGTCTAGTGTCTAGTTGATTTTCCTCTTCTCAAATTCAGCTAGAGTCATGTCATTACCATGACACTAAACTTAATCTCAAATATCCATTATGACTCACAACAATATATCCCATACCAAATATCATGGATGGACTAGTTGCATGGTCTTACTAGTCTACTTCTAGCCAAATGATACATAGGACTTATCATTGTACTCTTGGTTAATGACCTAGAGGTGATGTCCCATACCATCCCTCATTACTAGTTTTGACTAGGTAACTTGATAAAACCTATCCTACCAAAATATTAATAATTCTCGAGACATGTTGTATGCATACCCGCATCTCAAGGCCATTGGTTTTTTAAATTTTATATTTCCCATGAGGAATACATTTGTCTATCCCTCATCATGACTTTAAGAAAATGTTTGAGTTTCTATAGCAAGCCCTAAATTATATTTATAATTCTTGCTTTAAATTTTTCTAAACTTTAATCCCTCACTAGCTATTATTGAGAATTTAAAAGAATATTCATTGGCTTAACAGGTAAATGTAACTCTAATTAAATAAAAGCAATCTCTAGACATTAAATCTTCATTGTTCCATCTATGGTTCCTTTACTTCTATATGTCATATATATTATTTTCCTAAGAATATGAATAATTTTCAAGAAAAGAGCATTTATCTATAATAACATAGCTTCTATCAATGATTACAACAATACAAACATTATAATAAATATTATCAAGACAATATTAGTACATTTAACTACAGTTTCATAGGAAAACTAACATCAAAATATAAGTGTTTTGATATCTTCATTTAACCCTTCAACTCATGGCTCAATTAACAAGGTTCCTCTATTACAAGATACGCTACATACACCAACTATCCAATGGCATCAGTGCATCAATACAGATCTTGTAATAGGTCACAAAAGTCCATACTTTATTTTTTTTACTCTATGCAAAATAAGGTTTTGGTTAATCCTTCTATTGACTAGGGCACTATCTAATTTATATACCATTCACATTAATGTATATTTGTTTTTAAAGTCCTTATAAGGGTTTAAATTTGCCTATCAACATCATTAAATAATTGGAGAATGGAGAGCCTAGTCAACTTATGCAATACAATACTCAAGCTATCTATTAGGGTTTCGAGCTATATGGTAGATGTTTCTAGACAAAAATAATAATTGCTTGAGACACTTTATATTTTTTCTCTAGCATTACCAAGGACTTAATAGATATGTGGTCCACTTTTATTTGAGAGTTCATTATGAAAAGGCTCATCTATTTCTTCCAATTACAAATAAATTAGAGAAATACCAACACCCACCCAATAATTTAAAAAGTTATAAGCAAGCTAACAATCTCGACAAGGGTCATGCATAGCAGCTATTTATCACCAAATTGGCTAAATTTAGGATTTTCAAAATTTGTAATTGGCTAATATTTGGGACCCTTGACAAGGTCCATTAGCCAAAAATTTATGGGTGCAATTTTTTGTTTGGGTCAATTCATCCCAATTTTTTAATAATTTGACCATTTTAAGTTTAAATTTCCAACATTGCCCCTAATAATAGTGAACCTTTTATATGCATTTGGACACTATTCACCTGGATTTCAAAATTGATTCGTCAAATTTTTATAAATACATTTTGGGGCTGACCCTTTACGCATAACCCTAATCACAATAGTTATAGAAGCCAATTATACCATTTGTTCATCAAAGTTTCAAAAAATAATACATAGAATTCACCCCCTCGAACATGACAATGTGCCATCCTCTACAATAGTTCTAAGTTAATTATTTTATAGACTAATAAAAGTCTTAAATATATCATATTCATAAAGTCTTCTTACAAGGACTCTCACAACATTAGGCTATGATGAGAAATACCACTTTCATAAATTTTCTAGAAATGTTTCCATTAAATAACAAAGACATACTTGCTTGCAACCCAAACAGTTTCACTCTCTAGCAGTCCAAATTATGTTTATTTTGTTGGCTCACCCAACCAATTTCCACATGATTTTTTCAACAAAGCATAATGTTTTTTCCTATTTTTATAAAATAGACATAGCAAGTTCTTTTACAACAATGACCACCCTGAGTCTACTCAGAAAGATGTTCAATTGAAACCCATTTTGCATTTCCAAAAATATCAAGACGTATATCAATTAACAATTTAGATAGAATACATGTTCTTTACTTGAAACTTTATGTTACATGTAGTTGGGAGATAATAGCTTTCATAAAAATACTTTCTAACAGGTTTAAATGAGACGTCTTCAAACTAACATCACACTTAGTCATCTAAAATTTGTAAGGAAAGAATAAATAGATATCTTGAGCTCATACTACATGTAAGTCTATTCAACTTAATTTCCACATTTTGGCTAGTTTTCAGTAATAGAGACATAGCCAACGCCAGCTGGGTGAACACATTAAACACATAGGTTACAATTTCCAATTATATTAGGCATGTTACCAATTATATTCAACTGGGTCTATCCTGATCGACATAGATAAGGAAGTCGTTTCTTTCCACTCCACCATAGCATTCACTGCCAACACATTATCTTCTTCCTAACAATCTTGTATGTCATCAAAAGGGTGTTTTTATGAATTTAGGGATCATAATCATCCTTAGGGATTAATGCATGCATACTAATTCCCATTTCACCCATGCAATTACAAATGACATCAATAAATGTCAACATCAAACTTTCCTTTACATATAGTTACAAAGTTTGAAAAGAGAATGAGCAAACAAAGGATGAATCACATTCTAGTTCACACATTTATCATCTGGTAATATATTTAATATTATTTATGTTTTATTATTTGTACTCATAATAAAGCGATGGCTCAAAAATCACATTCCTTCCTGGTCATTTAATTTTTGTCTGAAATCTTCCATTCTATGAAGGAATGGATTTGTACAATTTTCATGTACTATTTAGTGGATAGGTAATAGTTGGGAGAAAGAAATTATATTTAACGGTATTCCATCTGGAGCCTTCTAACACCCAACAACCCATCTTAAAATTTTTAACCATGAAGTAGAGACAACCGATAAATTTAAACAATGCCCAGGTCATTCAATGTTTCAATATTTGAACACGTCGTTAGACTACAATATCCAGCCAAGCATAAAAAATTGCACACATGCACAACATTGTATTTTCTTTTACATGCAGTGCTTTAAACAAGAAACAACATAGAAATTCATACTGCCTTTCTCTTTAAAGAAATAATATGAAAATCAACTATTCCAATTAAATTTTTCAGCACACAACATTCATACAATTTCCAAGGAAAATAAATTAGACAGTCCGACCTAAATATTTGTCCTTGCTTTCATTTTTTTCTCTTCAAATTTGCATCCCCAGTTGCAAACAATCTTATCCCTTTTTCACACCCCTAGAAACAAGTGAAGATAATCCCCATTCACCACCAAGTCATGCAGTAATAATGTGCTTCTACCTACATTCCTACGTTTTTACTATTTAGAGTATGGAAGGAGGTTAATTGTCATTATTGATAAAGAGTGCAATTTAACTAATGAAAGGCATTTTCCATTTATTAGTTTTATTTGATTCATCCACTTTTAATAATATTTATTATTATTATTATTATTTAATAAAAAGTAATTTTTTTACTAGACTTTATATTGTTTAAAGAATCTCAAGGTAACATAAAACTATTTTGAATCACCACAATAGCTCCCATTCCCCATAGGAACTTTCATTGCCAATCCAAAAATCATATGCACACATCCAATTCTTTCCAGACAAAACACACATAATCTTTTCCAAACAAAACACTCGGATAATGCAATCCATTAACAATATCCTATATGAAATGCAATTTATCATGAGCTTCCATGTACTCATAGGCCGAATCATCACTTCCCTCTTACCTTTTCCATCACCCTTCTTCCATTTGTTGAAGTTATAGACCCGGTCCTACATATATGAAAACCATCAACAACATGAAGCTGAACAACATTAACAAAACACACACAATCCGTAGAAACAGAGAAATACCAAAGTTTTCTTGCATTCTTTTTGCTAAGGAGAATAGAGCTTATAGAGACTAATTACTTAGAAATTCAAAATTCCTCCTCAAATGCCTTGTTTTCCCTTTTCCCACCGAGAACAATGTATTTTAAATTTGAATTTTGGGGGTAAACTTCCTGAGGTCATAACTTCTCGCTCGTTTCTCAAAAAAACTATTGGTGTATGTTTTCGGAAAGCTCTTGAAGAGGTTCATGGGATAGTAATGTTTTAAATGATTACCACCATTTTTAAGCCCTCTAAGAGGCCTCTAAGGCCTTCAAAATTGACCTTTAAATTTTAGTGGTAGGATTTTCACTAGTTTTGGCAAGGTAGAAGGCCTTAAAATTTACATATCTCCCAAACCGCTCAGGATATTTGGACAATTCTTCTGCCATTGGGTTTATTTCTCCATACTCTAAAAAACTAAACAAAATTTAGAAAAAATAAAATAAATACAAATTTTGTATTATGCAAGATCGCTCTTACACCACTGGATGCTCCTACATCACAACACCACATTCTAGAAAAGGCAAGTATAAATCATCAATTTATTTACTATTTAATGGCCATGCAAGGAGGGTCATTACATCCTTCCCCACTAGAAAAAAATATAGTCCTTGTGTTTCATTGTATATCTAAGAAATTCATATGTCCTTATGCATAAATATTTCACATATAAATCAACTGTCATGTACATTTACTAATCATACATCATTCATCACATCCATAAATCATCATTTATCATAAATCATTAAGCAATTCAAACCTGGTTACTTAATCAGTCCACATAGTATTTCATTTTACATACAACTATATATCCAGGCATAAACTAAATTATACACAAAAGTAACTCTACTCAGTAGTCCAGGTATACATCCACACATCATAAATTCACATAAAAAAATTTAAATTGTTCTTGTTTACTCAAAAAGATAAGGAAACTATTTTTGCATATCATCCACATTCTTCCATATGGTATTTTTTTTTGAGTAGTGGTCCCATTGGACCCGACATTGCTCAATGTTCCTTCTTCTCAAGTTCTTGGTCCTAAAACCAAGTATTCGAACTGGTCAAACTTCAATTTTTAGTGGATCAAACATCTACAAATTGGAAATATTCCAAATGTGAGTGGGGTCAAAAATGTACTTCCTAATCTAGGACACATTGAAGACATTATGGATTTTGGATAAGCTTGGTGGTAGAGCAAGTTTGTATGCAACATGAATTATTTTTCTTGTAATTTTAAATGGATCCACATATCTAGGGTCATTTTTGGAATATTTTATAAAACTCTTAGTATATTTCACCCTTAATAACACCTTGTCACCTATAGAATATTCCTTCAGTGTTCTTCTGAGGTCTACATAACTCTTTTGGCAATCAAGGACCTCCTTCAACTTTTGCTGAATTTTATTTAATTGAAATTCCATTTCTTTGATAGTATATGGTCCGATCACTAACTACTATTCTAGATTATCCCATGACAAGGGAATCCTGCATCATCTTCTATATAGGCTTCAAAAGTTTCCATACCCAGTGATGCATGAAAACTATTATTGTATGTAAACTCGAAAAGGTATAGGTAATATTACATTTAGTATGTTGATCCATAAAATACATCCTCAAAATATCTTCTAAGACCCGATTCACCCTCTTAGTCCATCCATATATATTAGGGTGATAGGTTAAATCAATATTCAATTTGGTAATCAACACTTCATGCAAAGCTTACCAAAATTCTAAGGTAAAACAAGAATCTCTATAAGATATTATGACTTTAGGAAATCCATGTAGTCACATTATCTCTCTGGTAAATTTACTCACAATAGCAAGTGCATCATCTTGTACATTTCCAAGTATGAAATGTACAACCTTGATCAAATTGTTCAAGACAACAAATATTATAACATGCCTAAACCTTGTTTTAGGCAAACCAACTATAAAATGCATTAAAACCACCTACCATTTCTGCGTAGGTATGTTGTGTGGGTACAAATTATCTACTAGGTGCAAATGTTTTGCCTCCATTTTATAACACTCCAAAAACCTGGACACATAATCATTGATATATTTTTTCATACCTGGCCAATAGTAGGCCTTTCTCATACTTTCATGTATTTTTACCCCACCAGGATTCAATGAATAGGGAGTATTATATGCCTCCTTAAGGATTGTTTCCCTCAATCCACCCATATTTGTAACAACCAATATGTTCCTAAAATACAACAAATAATACCTATACACAGAGCCTGTATCTTTTCTAGGTTCTTGCTCAACTTGAGTATTACATGACTAAAATAATTCATCTTTGCAAGTCCTTAATCTGATCTATTATATCATAATGATATTTTGTCATTACATCAATACGTCCTCTCCTACTTAGAGCATCATTAGTCTTATTTTCCTTACCCTTGATATACTTGATACCAATATCATACTCAAATAGAAACTCCATCCAACGTCATTGCTTAACGTTCAACAAGGGCTGAGTAAAATTATACCTTAAAATTTGATGATTTATCTCGAGTTCAAAATTTTTTCCAAGAAAAATAGTACCTCTAGATCTTAAGAACATGCACAAATGTTACCAACTCCAATTCTTGAGTGGCGTAATTTACCTCATGTGTCTTAAATTTTCTTGATTTAAAGGTAATAACCATCTAATATAGGGTAAAAATCCCTCCTAATACTTCAATGAATGCATCGATACTTACTGTAAACCTTTTAGAAGTATCAGGTAACTGTAAAATTGGTACAGTAGTCAACCTCTCTTTCAGAGTTTGAAATATCTCTTCACACAATTCTATCCATTTAAAAGCCTTTCCTTTTCTTTGAAGGTTTGTGGTAGGTTGAGAAATTATCAAATAAACTTTGACAATTCACCTATAATAGCTTGCTAAGCCCATAAAACTGTGCACCTCAGTTACATTTGTGGGTGCAGACCAATCAACAATTATTTCTATTTTTTTGGTATCGATCACAATCCCTTCAATAGAGACAATATGTCCCAAATATTGTATCCGAGGAGTATAAAATTCACACTTTGATAACTTCCCATATAGTTGATTCCTTCTAAGAATCTCAAGTATAGTTCTCATATGTTGATTATGTTCTTGCTTGTTCTTGGAATAGATCAATAGGTCATTGAGGAACATAAGCACAAAATGGACTAACTACTCTCTAAAAGTGCTATTCATTTGATTCATGAATGCAGTTGGGGTGTGTGTTAACCCAAAATGTAGGACTGTAAACTCATAATGTCCATGCCTGGTCCTAAAATCAGTTTTGTGAGTGTCTTCTTCCCAAATCCTTAATTGATGGTACCTTGATATTAGGTCAATATTCGAGAAGAATGTTGCTCCCTTAAACTGACCAAAAATATCATCTATTCTTGGTAATGAGTACCTATTTTTTATGGTAACCTTATTCAACATCCAATAGTCTATGCACATTCTTAGGGTTCCATCTTTCTTCTTAACAAACAAAAGATCATTCCTCTCTTCCAAGGTGACACACTAGGCTTAATAAGTCCTTTCTCTAGCAAATATTGAAGTTGCATTTTGATATATTATAACTCTATAGGGGTTATTCTATAGGGGAAATTCTATAAGGTACTCTATAGAGGTCTGAGTCAGTGTTAGTTTCCTCTTTCTTGTTCATTTTGACCACAAATATCATTCCTCTCTTTCTAATGGCTTTCTTCACTTGCATTGCAATCAAAAGGTGTAGTTTAAAGGTTCCACATACAATTGCCAATTAGTTCTTCCTTGGGGTAAAATGATATGAGGATGAAATAAACATTGGTTAACTTGATAGGTCTACCTTAACCCATACTCAACCTTCCAATTGTTAGCCAAAAGTCTTGGTTTTTCAGTATGATTCCAATTCACTCAATCAATTATTTATTGCATCACCATAACCTTTGCCATTAAACTTGGACATTATAACCTTCTTTAGGTCCTTGGATAACTCCGCACTCACTCGATCCCTACCAGTGCTAGATCTTACAAGCTTACTAGGTGCTCCCTCTGTCCTACCTATAGTTTCCCTTCCCTTGGTCATGTCCTCTATGACTTTTTATTGTTGTACTATCAACTCTTGTTGAGCCAGTTCCTCTCTTTATTGCTTCATATGAGTTTGTAATAGTTGTACTACTTTTACTAAATTTTCTTCTTCCCTACTAGGTTCATTTGGTGGAGGTTCATTCAACTATTTCAATCTTCTCTCCCTTTGCGGACATTATTTTCTTATTTTTGTACGTGATCCCTTTGGAGGTCTGATGGTGGTCTCTTCCTGACCCATTCTCATGGGATTTCTCGAAGATCCACCTTACAACATTGTGCCTTTAGACCTATTACAAAGGAAGCAAGTTAATTTCTAACTTTTGTTTTGTACAAAAAAATAACAATTAAACATTATTCATAGTCCTACTACATAAGGATCTCTTCTGCTCTTATATCGCATGTAACAACCCAAGTATACTCACCTGGTTGTTCCACATAAATAAGCCAAGAAATTTTTAAGGTATTTTTTTTGTCTAAGTTTATTGTTTAACCTAAAAAGTGCTTTCATGTTCATAGCAATTATGATTCACCCAATGATTCATTAACATAAATTTTAATCAGTACAAGCATATCATACCACTTTTGGGTTTTAGGATTGCTATAGAAAACCACCTAAGTGGATGAGATTGGTCAAATCCTGTAAGTTGTGCCATTTTGTAGAATTGACTTGTCTCATTTAACTTCCTCTTATTCTGGCATGAGGGTCGAACCATGTCTAGGGTTATCCTCTAGGGCCCATAACACCTAGAGGGTGGACACATACTATCCCCATCCCTTAACATATTGAACCTCGAATTAACCGATCGACTTGTTCATGCTTTGATATGCAAGTGGTTAACATACATATACCTAGTGTCTAGCTGATTGTCGTCTTACTGAAGTTAGCTAGAGTCATGTCATTACCTTGATACTAAACTTAGTCTCAAATGTCCATTATGACTCATCATAATTTATCCCATACCAAATATCATGGCTAGACTAATTACATGGTCGTACTAGTCCACTTATAGTCAAATGATACATAGGAATTATTACCGTACTCTTGAGCAATGACCTAGAGGTGACATGCCATATTGTTCCTCATTACTAGTTATGGCTAAGTTACTTGATCTGACCTATCCTGCCAGAAAAATAGTTGTTCTCAAGATATGTTATATGCATACCAGTATCTCAATGCCATTGGGTGTTTAAATTTTATTTTTCCCATGAGGAATACATTTTTCTATCCTTCATCATGACTTTAAGAAAAGGTTTGGGTTTCTATCCCTCATCATGACTTTAAGAAAATGTTTGGGTTTCTCTAGCAAGCCCTAAATTATCTGTCATTCTTGCTTTAGATTTTTCTAACTTTAAACCCTCACTAGCTATTCTTGAGAATTTAAAAGAATATTCATCGGCTTAATAGGTAAATGTAACTCTAATTCAATAAAAGAAATTTCTAGACATTAAATCTTCATAGTTCCATATATGGTTTCTTTACTTCTATATGTAAGATATATTCTTTTCCTAATAATATGAATAACTTTCAAGAAAAAAACATTTCTATAAAATAACATAGCTTCTATCAATTATTACAATAATACAAACATTATAATAAAAATTATCAAGATAACCTTACCACATCTAACTATGATTTCACAGGAACACTAACATCAGAATCTAAGTGGTATGATGCCTTTATTTAACCCTTCAAATTATGGCTCAATTAACAAGGTTTCTCTATTACAAGATACACTACATACACCAACTACCCAATGGTGTCGATGCATCAATACAAATATTTAAATATATCACTAAAGTCCATACTTGATTTTTTTACTCTATGCAAAATAAGGTTGTGGTTAATCCTTCAACATACTAGGGTGCTATCCAATTGATATACCATTACACTTTAATTTATTTTTGTTTTTAATGTCCTTATTAGGTTTTAAATTTGCCTAGCAACATCATTAAAGAATTGGAGAACACAGAGCCTAGTTGACTTAAGCAATACAATACTCAAGTTATCTATTAGGGTATCGAGCTATATGGCAGACATTTCTAGATAAAAATAATAATTGCTTGAGACACTTTATAATTTTTCTCTAGCATTACCAAGGACTTAAGAGATATATGATCCACTTTTATTTGAGAGTTCGCTATGAAAACTCTCATCTATTTATTCCAATTACAAATAAATTAGAGAAATACCAACACCCATAAGCAAGATAACAATCTTGGTAGTTACAGGAGCTGGTTATACCTTTCATTCATAAAATTTATGAAAAGCAATACATATAATTCACCCCCTTGAACATGATAGTGTGCCATCCTCTATAATAGTTCTAATTTAATTATTTTATAAACCAGTGAGAAGTCTTAAATATATCATATTCATAAATTCTCCTTACAAGGACTCTCACATCATTACAACTATGATGAGAAATACCACTTTCACAAATTTTCTAGAAATGTTTCCATTAAATAACAAAGACATACTTGCATGCAACCTATATGGTTTCGCTTTCTAGTAGTCCAAATTATGTTTATTTTTTTGGCTCACCAAGTCAATTTCCACATGGTTTATTTCAACAAAACAAAATGCTTTTCTCCATTTCTATAAACTAGACAACAAGTTCTTTTACAACAACAACCACCCTGAGTCTTCTCAGAAATATGTTCAATAAATATGAAATATAGTGTCTTTAATTTACAATAACAAGAAACCTATTTTGCATTTCCAAAAATATCAAGAAGTATATCAGTTAACAATTTGGACAGAATACATATTCTTTACTTGATGCTTTATGTAACATGTAGCTAGGAGATAATAAATTTCATAAAACTACTCACTAATAGGTTTAAGTGAGACATCTTCAAAATAACATCACTCTCAATAATCTGACATTTGTAAGGAAAGAATAAATAGAAATTTTGAGCTCATACTACATGCAAGTCTGTTTAACTTAATTTCCACATTTCGACTGGTTTTCAATAATAGATACAAAGCCAACCCTATCTAGGTGAGCACATTAAACACATAGGTTACAATTTCCAACGATCTCAATCCTGTTACCAATTATATTCAATTGGGTCTCTCCTAACTGATATATATAAGGAAGTCGTTTCTTTCCACTCCACCATAGCATTCACTATTAGGACATTATCTTCTTCCTCACAACATTTTATGCCATCAAAAGGGTGTTTTTATGAATTTGTGGGATCAGAATAAACCTCATGGATTAATGCATGCATACTAATTCCCATTCACCCATGCAGTTACAAATGACATCAATAAATTTTAATATCAAGCTTTCATTTACATATAGTTACAGAGTTTGAAAAGAGAACGAGCAAACAAAGGATGAATCACATTCTAGTTCACACATTTATCATCTGGTAATATATTTAATCTCAGTTATGTTTTAGCATTTCTACTCAAAACAAAGTGACGACTCAAAAATAAAACAAACTTCCAACACATTCCCTCTTACTAGTCATATAATTTCTATCTAAAATCTTCCATTCTATTAAAGAATGGATTTGTACCATTTTCATGTACTCTTTAGTGGATAGGTAATAGTTGAGAGAAAGACAATATATTTAAAAATATCCCATCTGGAACCTTCTAACACCCAACAACCTATCTTCAACAATTTAACCATGAAGTAGAGACATCAGATAAATTTAAGTAATACTTAGGTCATTCAATGTTTCAATATTCAAACATACTATCAAACTACAATATTCAACCAAGCATAATATAATTAATGGTTTCGTACAAATGATTGCACGCATGATTAACATAGTATTTTCTTTTATATGTAGTTCTTTCAACAAGAAACAACACATAAATTTATACTACCATCCTCTTTAAATAAATAATATGGAAATCAACTATTCCAATACATTTTTCAGCACACAACATTCACGCAATTTCTAAGAAAAAGAGATTAGACAATCCGACCTGAATATTTTTCCTTGCTTTCATTATTTCCTCTCCAAAATTGCATTCACATTTACAAACAATATTCTCATTTTTTCACACCCCCAAAAATAGGTGAAGATAATCCCCATTCACCAAAAAGTAATGCAATAATAATGTGCTTCTACCTACATTCCTACGTTTTTGCTATTCAGAGTATGGAAGGAGGTTAATTATCATTATTGCTAAAGAGTGCAATTTAACATATGTAAGTCATTCGCTAGATAACCCTCTTATCCACTCCTTGCATAATTTATTAGTTTTATTTGATTCATCCGCTTTTAATATTATTCATTATTATTTTATTTTCTTTAAAAAAAAAAAATTTTTTTTTACTAGAATTTGTTTTGTTTAATGAATCTCAAGGTAACTTCAAACTATTTTGAATCACCACAATGGCTACCATGCCCCCTAGGCACTTTCATTGTCAATCCAAAGATTATATGCACACATCCATTTCAACAACCATCAAACATATTATTTTCCAAACAAAACACTCACATAATGCAATTCATTCATGATATCTTATATGAATCTAATTTTTTGTGAGCTTTCATGTACTCATAGGCTGAATCATCACTTCCCTCTTACCTTTTCCATTGTCCTTCTTCAATTCATTGAAGGTATGGACTTGGTCCTACATATATGACAACCATCAACAACACCACATTATAGAAAAGGCAAGTATAAATCATCAATTCATCTATTATTTAATGGTCGTGTGAGGAGGGTCGTTACAATATATATATATATATATATATATATATATATATATATATATATATATATATATATATATATAATAGTAGGATTCATGAACATGTGTTATGATTTGATGTGATAATGCATTACTATGTATGATTAGATAGATGTTATATGAGATATGACATGTATTTGGCATGGTTGATGTTATGAAAAAAGATGTATGTTTTCATAAGTGCATGGTTTTTAAACTTCATATGTGTTTGTTTGAATCAAAATTTTGGATGTGTATTTGGCATCTTACAACTATAAATGGTTTAATTAATCAAGAATAATTTAATAGTGATAGATAAATATTAACAAAACATGAGATAGATAAACTTGCAATGTATATGATGAATGTGACTATAATAATGAACATAGGTAGGCTATGCAAAGAATGATTTGATCCTTAAGCTACATGAAAATGAATAATGAACATAAGATAATGATGATTGAACATTAGAATAATGAATGGAAGGCTTTTGCATTACTTGGTGAAATGAGTCATGATGTTGTTCATTCCTATTTCCAAGGATTTTTGGATGCTAGAATATTTTCTAGAAATTCAAACACCTTAGTTTGAACAATCAAACTTAATTATTAGTCAATTAATATCTTGCAAAAATCTTGACCATCCAGAATGAGATTAAGCTTATCATGGATGAGTGTGTGTGAATGATGTTCATTTTCTATTTTAAGTGATGTTGGATTAACCTATTGTAATATTAGCCAATATAAGCTACCTCATCTGTAAGCACACAATGGTAAATACAAAAGAAATTATCTAATGTGATAGACATGGCTCCACTTGTAGGGCATACTTCACTACCAAATAGGCATCTATAGCCTTGATAAATATTAGCTCCATAATCCATCAATGTTGTTCCACTGCTAGCCAAGCATCTATAGCCATAGTGGAGTCATCTAAAATATTTAAGGATAACAAGAATAAGTTATTTGGTAGTTCTCTTTTTGGTCTTTTATCTTATGCTTTTGATTGATTTTTTTTACAACTTGTCCTTTTCGATCCTTAGGTTTTGATCATTTGAATGATAGGATGAGCAAGAAAAAAATTACTTTATGGTAAGAATATGCAAGGCATTGTGTTCCCTAAAAGCAAAATTTATTTAATGTTTGAGATGTGATTGGTCCACAAAATAACTCAAGTTAGATAGCATAAGCCTAAAATTAGTTAGAACTTGATGATGTTCAATAAAGGTTTATTGGATCAACTAGCAATGGCTGAATAACAACAAAGACTTCAATTATCAAGCAACCTAAGAAATAAATTGAACAAGACATCGTGATAGTTGCAATAACTAGCGTATGCTTGTTGAATAATGTGCAAAATTATCAAATATATATATGTGCAATATGATTGAAAATACACTTGACAAACAACAACACAATATATTTAGATGCATGATAATGCTACAAATATAATGCATATAGATATTGTAGAGGGAAAAACTAGCCTATCACATATGATTCTCAGTTGGATCTGTGGGGAGTTGAGGTGACCGTGAGGGTGTTTTATATTCTTTACACTCAGGGGCTTGGGGATTGAAAGTTTCACTAGGAATAGTTTAAGGACTCACTCCAATCCGGGTTGGAAGTTTTTAATGTGTATATTGAGCAAACACCTATGTTTGGCTTTTCTAAAATCTAATCTATGAAAATGAAAGAACAATGCAAGCAAACATAAATGTAGGCAAATAAGGACTAACCCTAGAATGATTCTTGATTTTCAATGATGACTAAACCCTAACTTGCAATTAAAAAATATATTTTCTTTTCAATAAGGGTTTGAGAGAATGCACAAATAGAGTTAACCCTAGAATTCAATCTATATTATTTTCTCTTTTGAATGCCTAGAAATATAACAAAAATATTTTTCCCTTTGTCTATAATTTAGGTTTTATATAGAAAATAGACACAAGCAAACAACAAACAACCTAAAAGCTTATCTAGATCACTTATCTGGCCTGATGGTTAATCCTAGCTTTAACTTGCATCCAAAATATCCAAACAACTTCACAAAACCCTAAAACAAATGATCAATGTTTGGGGGCCTTCTTAGGCCATTGTGTAACTGAGCTTGGAGGCACAATAGTCAAGCCCCCATTGGTCCTTTTAGCTGACCATTAAAAAATGAAATGATCTTGACCTTTGGAAAAAGCATAGTGAGATATGATAGCATTAAATAGTGAACTAGATGCAAACAAAATGAACACAATGATGAACAAGTATGCAACTAGAGATCTAGGGTTTTGGGGACAAAGTGGTTGCCCTTAAGCTAATGTGATTTAAATGTTAATAAAATAGAATGATAGAAGCTAAAGAAAATAATTGTTCATGGGTTCTGACTAACATCTATGCTCCCAATTCCATTTCTAGGAGATTTCATATGTGGAATACTTTATCCTCAATTAGAAATGCTTTTTCCAATCTTCCTTGGATTCTTGCTGGTGACTTCAACACCCCTTTGTTTCCTTCTGACAAAATGGGAGGAGTTGGATCTTTTTCTAAGAGTATGGAGGACTTTCAAGATTTCATTAATGCATAGAATTTAATCGATGTTAATCTAAAAGGCAATCAGTTCACATGGTCAAACAGAAGGTGTGGATCACAACTAATTCAAGTTAAATTAGATAGGGTGTTTTTTTCTCAGGAAGCCTTTGACAATTGGGGAGATGCCACTCTTCAATCACTCCTCAAAATTGGCTCTGATCATAGTCCCATTATTTTAGACACAAATAATCCAAAAATCTACAAAACCCCTTTCAGGTTTGAAGCAATGTGGATGCAACATCCTGAATTTAAGGAAAGAATCAATCAATGGTGGTAAACTGATGTTCAAGGAAAACCTTCCTTCATTTTGGCCCAAAAACTCAAAATTATCAAAGAGAATATCAAAGTATGGAACAGAGATATATTTGGCAACCTTTTCCACAATAAGCAAGATGTAATGTTGAGGTTATCTTTGATTGAAAAAATAACCAGGAGAATGGTGATTATACTGCTGAGATAAAAAAATAAGAGAAGGAATTGTTAGCCAAGTATCACAACATTCTCCAATGTGAAGAAATTTTCTGGAGACAAAAATCACGTGACTTATGACTCCAAAAATGATATTCTAATATCAATTTTTTCCATACTTCTACCATGAGAGACTGAAGCAATAACAGAATTAAGGAAATCCATATGAATCATTTATTTGTTTAACATGTTCTATGGAGTGGACGACGAGGTAACTAAGGCTTTCATGAAAACTTGGGACAATGGTCTTGTTTCCATCCATGATGTCCAGTTCTAGATTTCCTTTGAGTTGCGGTGGACCTGACGGGGCAAGATTTGGATGAAAAAATTATCAGAAGAAATAAGCACAACTGGGAGGCAGAGTTGACACTCTTCAAAAAAAATTCACCTATCCACAAGAAGGTAAAAAAAGGTTTGTTTCGTCATCACTTGTCAACACCCTAGAAATAAATTCTAAAGCCAATAATGTAATATTTTACTTGTGACAACCCTGAGTCCCAACTTTGTTGTTTTCATATTGCTTTTGTAAATCACTTTTGGGACTCAAAAATAATGAACATTCATGTCGCCTTATTCTGGTCCATGGACTATACCATCACCACTAACCATTCCAAGAAGAATGAGTTCAAACCTTGTCACCAGGGTCTTTTCAAGGTCCTTTACAAGTTCCTCCTTCTGCATTTCCCTTTAGGTAATCTCCCTGCCCCTGATTATGATGAAGAGAATTCTTCCTCAACCCTAAGCCCCAGAACCTCTAGATCCAAAATAAAAGACAAAGGGGGCAAATTCGTTTCTGATTTTTCTGCCAAGAAGAAGGTCAAAGTTGAAAATACCCCTGTCCGTAGCTCCTAGAGGTTGAAACATAAAGAAATTGCCAAAACCCCTCTGTCCACCTTTGTAAAAACTCCAAAGGACAAGTCTAATTCTCCTGACCTAGTTGAAAGGTATCTTCACAAGCTGGTTGTGCATGCTACTTCAACCACCATTTATCATCTTGAAATTGCTCATTTGGCCATTGGAAAGGTGATATCAACTCTCAAATAAAAGTGTCATGCACTAAGCCTCTTTTTTTTGTGATAATTTTGAGAATGTTTCAGTCTTAGCCGGTGCTGAGGTATCCTTTGATACCAAAACTGACGCCAAAGATGTTGTCAATGATGAATATGTTATGGATATTTCTAAGGATGCTTGCACTATTGTTCCTAAGGATAGTTCTAAAGATATTTCTAAAACATATGCAAAAGTTGTTGTCCTAGAAGGTGCTGCTTCATCCCTCATGCAGATGGACATTCCCCTTGACGACTGATGACTCTAGCTCTTCCTCTATTTTGGGTTCCTCTAAGGTGGAGGATCATCTCTTTTTGTGTTCCTTTATGGTGGAGGATCATTTATTTTTGGGCTCTATCATCTTCCTGCCTATTGTATCTTTGTTCCTTTTTGTCAAAGGCTATTTATTTTGGCTTTGGCAGAGGATCGTTTCCTTTTGGGCTCTGTCATCTTTCTGTCTGTTATGTTTCTTTTAGCTCCTTTTAGTCTGAGGATGTAATTTTGTTCTAGCTCATAGTTCTGAGGTTCCTTTCATCTGTTCCTCTTTTGCTCCTCTATTGTACAAGGCGTTAGGGCACCTTTCAAATGCCCTATTTTTAATAAAGTTATTAACTTACCAAAAAAAATGAGAATTGAAGGGATATAGTGCAAAATAAATATGCAAGCCAAAACCTTAGGGTTTGGGGATAAATATTTAGCCCTATGCCCATCTAGGCCAAATTTGTGCCTTGTAAACTATCGGGCATGGATTCGATAAATAAAGGGAAAAGAACAACATGATGTGTAATAGGTGAAAATAAGATTTTTGTTGAATGTGCATCCTATAGTATATGGGGCACAAATTTGCACAATGAGGCTAAAAACAAAGAAATAGATAAAAAAATGTAGCTATAACACAAAGCAAAATGATTGAAAGGCTAAATGAATGCAAAAGGACAACCTAATAAGCTTGTATAAGAAGCAAGAGAAAAGGCAAAAGACCTCTCCTCCTCCAAGAAGACAAGTTCATCATCAAGGCTTCTTCACTTATAAATCACAAGAATCACACCAAAGATAGAGCACTAGATTACCAAGAACACTAGAAAAATGAAAATTGCACAAGAAGTCACTTAGATTACTTAGGAACATTTCATGCATCAATATTTCCAAAAGAAAACTTGTCTCTCAAAAAGGGATCCAACCCCCCTTATTTATAGAGGGTTTGGAGGGCTAAAAAAGTGGGAAAATAAAAATTAACCTTGGCCAAGCCGACACCACAAAAGGTCGGCTCAAAATTTAGACTTTTTAAAGAAAAATTCCAAATTTATCGAAATCATGCCCCATAAATTATCGAGCACGGATTTGGTCAAGGTTAAGAAAAACAAAGCAAAACATAAGAAAAGAGGGTACAAATTTACACTTAGCAATTTTGAGGGCCCCTCTAAATATTCTAAGGAAAAATGACTCATTTCGATGGGTCAATTTTCCATGTCTACATTTTACCTCCTCTTTGATGCATTTATGGCCTAATAAATGTATCAGAGAAAGATGTAGACACCTATGGGGAAAATTGATAGACACAAAAAGGGGTGGCTAGGAAAAGTGCAAAAATGGTGTCAGTTTGAAATTTTTTAAAACTTTACTCAAAAAATGAGGCATTATGGAAATTAATGTCTCTTCGGTCAGGATGACCCTTCGAGTTTAAAAAGGAATGCAAAATTCATGAGGAAACTCAAAATAAATTAGAGCAACAAACAACGAAATGATAAAAAGGTGCCAAAAGGGGAAAAGAGAAGAGAGAGAAAAGGAAAAAAGGAGAATAAAATGCAAAAGGGGTGAAAACCCTGAATCATTTTCACCACACAAAAAAGAGGAAAAACACTCTGGAGAAAATAGAAGAATTGCACTTCCCACACACCGAGCAGTTGTTGCAAGGGATGAGGCCGCTACAACAGCACAAATAGCATGGGTAAGAGCCAAGACCCAAATTTATATTAGGTTTTTACTGATTTTTAAAAATATTTTGTAGAATTTTTATATTTCTTTTATGTTTTATGAGATGAAATCATGCACAAGTGCCTTCACACAAATTCAACAATCACTTGCGAATCTGACCAACCCTAGCAATGATCAAATTTGTGCCCTATGCCATACAGGAAATGGATTCATGATTCTATATCCTAAATGGTATGGTTTGTATATTCAAAAAAGATATAGAGATAAATAGAGAGAGGAGTGCTTAGGTTGCTCTTGATTTATTTATTTATTTATGTTTATGTGAATTTAATGAAATTTTTTTGTTGTTTATTTTTATTGGAGCATGATGTGCTCAAGAGGAGGGAGTGGCAATCTAGCATGCTAGAGGAGGCACTATAGAAACTCACACCACTAAAAAGAGATACACTAGATATGGTGGCACTATGACACTTGGCAGAGATACCTCAGGTAGAGGCAGATAGAGTACTACTAACAACACTAGCAGAGAGGTGGTACCTAGAATTGTCCATATTTTAGTTATTTATGGGAGAGATGACCATCATATTAGAGGACATGTAGGGCATATTGAGGATCCCAATCAAAGGGAGAATTATTTATAGGGCATAGGTACCTTAGGCGAAATCACAAATATTGATGTGTGACCTATCACATGATATTTGCAAGAGTGGGTTTCATGTTGATGACATACCATAATGATATATGATTAGGGAATTGATGACCATGCTCTATGGAGTGGTGTGATAGGATTTTTATTATGCCATACGAGTTGGAAAAACCTACCATGGGCACTGGAAAGAGTAATAGTAGACATGCAAGACCATCAAACAAGGTTTGCATGGGGGTCGTATGTGTTGGTCAATTTATATAGGATGTTATACAATATCATGTACAAATGACACATAGGACTAGTGTGCATGACATTTCTCTAGGTGTGGTGATGGGATAACATAGCCATCAGGAGGCCAAATAAACTACCAGGACCACTACCAGACCTTTGTAACAATAAGATACTTGTAGTCCTAAGACTACAAGCATACATAGAGGACATACACAGGTATTCTACCACTAGGAATACGGGTGGTAGATGAGCTACGAGATCACTAGATTGTATGAAAACCATAGAATATACACCCTAGATATGATAAGGATACAAATGATATGGATTAGGTTAGGAGGGTCTGATGGGTCACCACAGAGAAGGGCAAGTTGGAGCTTTACTGATTTGATCAAGTGTGATGATAGTTCAATATTCTCCTGGAGATACCATACCTTAGTGACTACTGGTCCAAGAGGATGAGGGATCCATTAGGAGTTGATGTAGACCTTGATGTGGCTAGGTTTGTGGAGGAGGATTTGGAAAATCCTTTATATATTGATCATAGGGTAGATGATTTTGAAGTAGCCTTCAAATATAGATGGTATAGGGGTAATATGCCCTTGAGGATATTTGCATGGTTCTAGTGTAGAGTTGACAAATCATGGATCGATGAGTGTAGTTGACACTCTAAGAGGCTAACCGACACACCTTAGAGTGACAATAGAGGGGCCAGATCCTCTTAGGTAGGTAAGGATACATGTTAGGGTAGATATGGTGATAGCCATGAAGATGAACATCACTCTCTTTGTCTCAAGGGCAAGGGGGACACCAGGAGGTACCCCCATGATGACATGAGTGGGACCTAGTATAACTGTAGGTTAGAGAGACCTAATGAGGGAGGCAAAGGGGTAGCTAGCTAGTATAGCTGCTATGCAGGTGGAGATAGACACCCTCCATGCATAGCTAACCTATATTATGATAGAGAAAGACATAGTTAGGGCTGAGGTTGACCTCCTTGAGGTGGAGATATGTCAGTTGGAGTAGGAGCGATAGTAGGCCCAGGTAGAGGTGATGTCTATGGTTACTAGAAAATAGATAGACAAGGCGATCTACATTTTATAGGAGTAGCTATAAAGGGTAGAGGAGAGGTGGGAGGTGTTGATACTAAGGGAGAGTGTTGATAGATCAAAGGGTGCCTCCACTAGCCTCCCTACAAACATAAAATTGGTCATAATTCAGATCATAAATAGTCATGTGGTCTATGAATATACATCCACCAGGACCACCTCTAGTAGGTAGAGTAGAGGAGACATGCTCATAGAGATAAGTCTAGGATAAAAGTGACATACCAATTATTTATTGTGGCATGCATCCTTGGAGAGGGTCGAGTACGTCGGTCTTGGACTATGGTGCACCGACCTAGTTGACGTGTACTCTCTGCTATTGATTAATATCATGTTGCTTTTTATTTATGTGTAATTTTTTTTTTTGCATTATGTGTATGCCTTTTAATTTATTTTTTGCTATGCATGATGATCATAAACATAATGAATGCAATGCATAATGATCTTAACTAAATAAATATAAAATGAGCTTAAGTAATGAAATGTGTAAAAAATAAATTCAAATGAGATGAACAAAAGAGGATATGGAAAAAATAAAGGATGGAGAGAAGAAGGGAAGAAGAAAACAAAAGTTGATAGAATAAATAAAGGTGGAAGAATAAGAAAGCAAATCTTCAAAAGGTCAACAAAATAAAATAAAAATGGAGCGAAACCTTGTGAGGATGTATGCTTGTAAATGGTTGAATGGAAGCTACCCGTCACTCATGGATATGAAGCTATCCTGCAAGGGTTTTATGCTTACAAATATGGTCAAGTGTATAGTGATACCTACTATGGATATAGTGCTTGCATGGATGGCTAGAGAGAAAGATATACCCACTAGGATGTATGCTCGCAAGATGGAGGTTACACCTCGTGTATGACCATGAAGCTTATCCTATATGGGGTAAAATATTTGATTGATTTTCCAAAGTGAGTACCATTGAATAGGGGTGTGGTGTGTACAAAATATGAATGACCAAAGCAAAACATAACAGAAAAATGTGAGTGTGTGAAAAGAAGATAGAAGAAAGAGAAAAGCAAGAAGAAAAATATAGTGTGTGTGTGTGTGTGTCTCCTTGTTGAAATTTTGAGAGTTAAGAGGTGTGCGTAAGATAGTCAATGGAAATATGAATACCATAAATTATATCAATGTGGTATCTACCATTTGCCACAAGGACTTCTTAACAATCAAAATACCAAGAAGGAAAAGTGTGAGTGAAATAAAAAACAAAAGTAGAAGAAAATAGAAGAAGGAATGCACATCCTTTGTCTTGGGGAGGAGAAGAAATAATTAAAACTTTCAAGGGAAATGTAAATACAAGATATGAAGAGCTATATACCTTGAATTGAAGTCATTAGAAATGATTAAAAATTTCAAGGTTAAGGAATATAAAATAAGAGAATAAATTCATGATAAAATGCAATAATGAAAATGCATGGAAATGGGCCCTGTATTAGGGATTCACTAGGAATTAGAGCTCTAGTATGAGTGCAATGCATGTGAGCTAAGACCTAACTATGTTTCGTTACTTGCCATCCTCATGAAGTCCCAAAAAATCTATATGATCAAGTATTCATACAAATATGATTACACAACAATGAAACTATATGACACACATAATGTAAATGGAACAAAATGTTAGGAAAACCATGCAAAATATGATAGGCAACCATATTGCTGCTTTCCAATGTGTAGTCTTAGGTTATTGCATGAACCTCGAAAGATAATTGATAGTAAATATGATATCTGGCCTAGTGTTGGTCAGATATATGAGACTCACAATTAGATGATGATAGAGAGTAGCATCTACCTGAGGTGATTTGGCATATCGTGATAACTGAAGACTTGTTTCCATTGGTGTTGTCATCGGCTTGCAGTCAGTCATGTAATATTTTTTTAGTAGTGTATTGGCATATTTTTTCTAGGACACTTTGATGTAGTGCTCCTTCTGGTTCACTTTCAGGCCAAGACAGTAATGGAGAAGTCCAAGATCTATCATTTCAAAAGATTTTCTCAAATCCTATTTGATAGAAGAGATCATTGTTTTTGAAATCCCTGTTATGAGAAGATCATCAACATAGAGTACAAGCAACACTATTTCAGAGCCTTGATTCTTGAGAAAGAGGTTTACATCCGATGGCCATCTCTTAAATCCATGCTATAGTAGGTGATTATCCATTTTCATGTGCCAAGCCTGAGGGGCCTGTTTCAAACCATATAAGGATTTGACCAATTTACAAACTTTCTGTTGTTGGCCTTCTACTTCAAATCATTTTGGTTGAGTCATGTAGACTTCCTATTGGAGATCACCATTTAGAAAGGCACTCTTGACATCCATTTGGTGCACTTTCCACCCATACTATGCTGCCATAGCACAAAGAACTCAAATGGTTGTCATCCGAGCAGTAGGTGCAAAAGTTTCATTGTAGTTAATGCCTTCTCTTTGAGCATAAACCTTTACAAAAATTTGGACCTTATGCTTATCTATTGTCCCATATACCTTGTACTTGAATTTGTACACCCATTTATAGCCTATGGGCTTCTTTTTGTATGGTAGATCAACAAGCTTCCAAGTTTTGTTTTTCATTAGAGACTTATACTCAGCATCCATAACAACCTTCCACTGAGGCTCACCAAGAGCATATTGCACTGATGCAGGTTCAATTTCATCTATTGAGGACATAAACACCCTGTCATCATCAATATCCATATCTTATGTATCTCTCTCTGGATCTACAAAAAGTGCCTCAAAAGATTGACATAGATCATCAACCCCAGTAATCTCTATTGTAGCTTTCTCCTATCGAGGCATGCTATGAGTACAAGGCCTATCTAATGTCAAATCCAGTGGAGTGGATAGCTTAGAGTCTCTAATTGTACTTGTATACCACTTTGGATTCTTCTTCTATGGTGATGAAGAAGATGAAGAAGGACCTCCAACCTTGGATGAAGGAGACTTCTCAACCTTAGTTTCCACAAGTTCTAGGTATACATATGATGTTTTTTCTGATGTGAAAGCCTCATCAAAAATTGTAGACACCAAAACAACACCAATCTGATTATGTGACTACAAGAACTGATAGAATTGGAATACATACCCCCTAGGGCAGCCTCCAGAGGTTAAACAGTGGTCCTAACCACTCCCAAATCAGTTTTGGAAGGTCAAAGGTCAGTTTTGCACCTTTTAAGAACTTTGCTCCCTATTCGTCCCACCCAGGGACGATTAGAATCCTATTCGTCCCACCCCAGGATGATTAGTAGCAATCGCTCCAGGGTGGGATGATTAGCAGGTTTGACTAGAAAAAAGTCAAACCTTGACAAATAGCAGCCCAAATATGCCACCTAACTCCACCTTCAAGGCATGCAATTGTGAGGGAACGTTTCAAATCATGGAGGCCTCAATCAAGGAGGCCCTAATTAGGGAGGAATCTTCTCTCCCCCAAAAAGGCATAATGAGCCAAGTGGTGCCCTCGCATGCACATTCAAAGGAGACCCTTAGGTCTATAAAAAGGTGAGCCTCCTCACCCCAAAATAAGAATAGATCTAGAGCATTTGGAGCAACAAAGTGCTGCCAAATTATACCCTATTCCTCTTTGTGCTTCCTACATCCCTAATCTGTCTCTTCTGGAAGAGAGGTTATCGGGTGAAAAATAGGAATGCAATCTAGATCCAAAAACCCAATAAAATGGCCACAATCCTACCCCAAACTCATCTACACAACCCCCTAGGAAGTTTTGGACCCATCCCACTAGGATTGGTGTCAAAACTAGGCCCTAAACGGTGGGCGTCCCACCCCTGGGCGCCCCCCAAACTGCTGCAGTCCTAATCGCCTCACCCCAGAGCGATTAGAAATATGTGCATGGTTTTGTTACTATTATTTTTTCATTATTTTATATCTAATGTGCTTAGGCTGCTGTCCAAATTTCATTGCTTTCTGACATGATTTGACCTGGTTTTTGTCATTTTATGCATCTACTAACCTACAGGGAGTGCCTTCAGATAAAGTATGACCTGGGTAGAATCTTCCAAATCCGATCTTCTGGGTCATCTCAAAATGCTTTTTTTAGTCTAACCACAAGTTTACAAGAGTTTAAGAGGCCTCTGGGCAGGACATTTGGAAGGTCACCTTTTGTAGGTTTTGCGACAGTCCCCAGCGTCCCACCCCAGAGCGATTAGTAATTTGTCTATTATTTCCTTACTATTATTTTTGTAATATGTTTCCGATGATATCCAAATGCCTCTATTAAAATTTTAACTCATTTTGACATGATTTGACCATCGTTTTATTACTTTATACATTAACTAGCTCGTAGGGCGCTCCTATCACATACAGGAGAATCTGGGTAGGATATGCAAATTTCTAGCATTTGGGTAGTCTTATAATTACATATAATACCTAAATTGTGAGTTTTAGGTTATTTGGATAACCATAGGTGGGACATTGGAGCACTCGCTTTGGAGAGGCCCATGACGGGCAAACGAGGATAACGGGGCCGTTCGACGCTGCTTCGACGCAAAATCAGGTGATACCAATTTTGTAAGTTGTCATTTATATTTATATATCATTCTGTAATCAATTCATCAATATTATCACTGATATCCCACAAGCGCCCACTGGAGGCCTTGGGGATTGCATGTTTTTCTAGATACGCATATGATATTAACGATTTGTTATCTTTCTGTGTGTAGGATATCACCGCTAGGAATACTAGAGGGGTATAAAATAACAACAAACACATGGACACAAGAAGTGGCAACCTTTATCCCACCCACTTTGAATGTGGGCATGCAAAAGACGCTAGAAGCATACCGTCTGATCTTGGAAGCGCAACTTCTGTCAAGAATCCATTAATGTAACAAATTATATAAAATGTTTTGAGCCCTAGAAGGGGGACATATTATAATAATATTAAAAGCAATATCAATAAATGAGGCCCCACTTTGTTTGCTCACATCTCGTTTCTGTGTCATTTCCTTCATGCATTGCTCATCGCATTCCAGTTTTTTTTACATAATATCGGTATGCCATATTTCTGCTTGTGTTTAGTGGTGATCATAGTGGGACCCTATTTTGTGGTTTTTCTTTGTAGGTGTTACTCATTTGGGCACTGGACTGCTACTCGTGCCACCCCGAGATGAATACGTATTCATCCCACCCTATGATGAGTACATACCTGCTATTCGTCCCATCCCAGAATGATTAGAGATCTGTACATTTTCTAAGCAGAAAATCAGAGGCATCTGGTTTAGACAGAGAAGAGGTAGGCCTTCTGAACATCCTTTGTGTTTTTCTACTTTCTGTTTTTGCAATTTTATGTTTTCTTTGTTTTATTTTAGGACACTTGCATAGAAAGGTTAAGTAGTTTGTTTTCCTTTCTTGCAATAAAGAAAAATAAATAAATAAAAAACATAGAGTAAATTAAATGGAAGGAACTTGGTTAGGAATGCATGTTTCTCTAGTTTTCTTGCATGATACTTGCACAAATGGCAAGTCCTCATTATAGGTTTCAGTTCTAGTTAGGTTTTGTGATTTCCTTTTTGCTACTAATTGTCTCTGAAAGATAAAATGTACTTTAAATAATTGCATTAGTGAAAATCATCTTTTGTTGTATGTTTTATTTCTTTACACAATTAAAAGGAACCACACACACCACCTAATAAAATTAACATCAAGGATTTGGTCTTAATACCCCAACACTTGATCAAGACCAACGATGGGTTTCATCACCACCTTGGCTTGAATTTTGCATACATATACCCTGATTGTGACTGTTGCTAGATGTAAATCCTAATGAAATTTGACCAAGTGTAGTGGGGGTGATTCCCCATACATGAGGATAAGTCTTCTAAGGTAGGTGTCAAAAATAGAGTGATCCCCCTTCCGTACCGCCTATGTTCCACTTATTGTTCTGTTCTCGCATACCAATAGTTTCTCTCATGTAAGGGCGGGTATATTTAGAGGTTCGGTATAACGGCTTGACAATGGTATATTGAAGGGGCAACCATTTTGGAGATACAAGAGCCCTCATTATGCATGTATAACAATTTTTTCTTTACAAGAGTTACATAACAAAAATTAAACACACTAAACCAGATCTAGGACACACATTTAATCTGTAAAAAAGATAATCATTTCTTTGTTTGTGTGGTCCCCTTTTTTTTGTTATAGCATAAATATGGTAAAGGAGATAAAAAATATACATATATTTTTAGAAAAACCACCACCATGGTGTATACCCGTAGCCAAGCCCAATCACGGGCAAAAGCTATAGAAAGTATGCAAGAAGGCACAAGTCACCTCTGTTATAGCCCCAAGGACTTGGTTATACCACCTTGGTAGCCTGACCCACAACATAGTCCACATTATACCACTACAAAATAAGACTATAGAGGCACCCCTTTGAGGGGCACTCCCATTCAACACAGACCCTCTCAGGAGGAGTACACACATGGGAAGGCCCCCTTAGACACTCATTATGAGTGGCCACTACATGATGAAGTGCTAGAGCAGCATAGGATTCATAAGGAGGGCCCACATGATTATATCATTCCTCCTCCACCCCTCATTACTGTTAGAACTAATAGGCCAAATCTAGAGCGCAAGGCTCTTCAGATAGGACGAGCCAACTCCGCCCGTCCCTTTCACATGTACGAAAGGGAGCACAAGGAAAACTAGTATATTCCTCAAGAGCAATACACCGTGTGGGAGCAATGCACCTTCGCACCTATTGATTATCAAGATCACCTACTGAGGCCAGATCCTTGGGTGAATGTTGCTAACCTCGATAGAGGAAAGTGACCCATAGAGATCTCGGATCACCATGATCAAGATAGACATGTAGAGGAGGCATCTAGGCCTCCTAGACTTAGGATGACAAAACAAATCGACTTGGCATTTGCCAAATAGGCCACCTACCAAGTGCAAATCACATAGCTTAGGCAATATCAATAGTAGTTAGAACAACTATATCATCTTAATAAAGAGCGCATTCAGTGCCAAATAGATGAGTTGTTCTAGAACACTATACATGAGAGGATTCCAACCCCTTGCACGCATAATATAGAAATTTATGAGAGGCACAACCCCTTAGTACGAGACAGGTCTCCATGACCTTATCAAGCATTGCCTCCAAGACCTCCTAGACCTGAGCGAGAGGCCACTCCTAGAACCAATGATGGGCGCCTTCCTCGGGCACTCGTCCATGTTTATAGGTCATGCCCAAAAACTCCTCACAAGGCCTATGAGGGATTTGAGTGAGAAGAAGAGGGGGTTGAAATGCCCTACCAAGGCATATGGGGCGCTATCTGGATACCCCTCCATAGGCCTCAAGTTCCTCGCAATTCATGATGGGAACAAACCAAATAAAAGGAAATCAAACCCTCTGATGCATACAAAGCACTGCTAGAGTGCTTAGGGTCTATGGAGACTAAGACTTCAGGGCCCCAAAATCCCACCTTATGCTAACTCCACAGTCACCCTGTGCATCCTTCAGTTCTGGCACCCCCATACCCCAACCACTTCAAAATGCCTCAGTTGGCAATTTTTAGAGGGGATGAGTATGCCCAAGAGCATGTAACAAGGTTCCTGAGTCAATGCTTTGGCATTCAGGACAATGATGCATTGCTTCTGAGAACATTTATAACCATGTTCGTAGGCCCTACCTCGGATTGGTTTACCTAGTTTTCGAAGCATAGCATCAATAATCTAGACCAGCTAGTGGACGCGTTCCTTAAACATTTTGCCTTCAACACCAAGAAGAAGGTATCCTTAAGTGACCTAGATAGCCTTAAGAAGTATGATGATGAGACCATAGCTGCTTATGGGAATCGATGGAGGACATTACTTTCGAAGCTACCTTACCTCCCTCCCATGGCCGACATGACTCAAATGTTTTCAAAGAGTTGCTTAAGGTTGATCTTCGTGCTATTGTAGCTGCAGCAATATGCCACCCTCGAAGAAGCCCTGTCGCAAGCCAGGATAATTGAGGAGATCAAAATACAAGACAAGATTGCCAAGCCACGCAAGAAAGAGTGGCCCAAAAATGCTAAAACTGGGCCCACACAATCGAAACCCATCGTGGTCAATCAGGTTTCCATAACTATACCAAAGCCTGCATAAATGACATAGCCCCCAAAGGATAATTATCAGGAAGTTCCTCTTGATAACTATGAAAAGAAAAATCATAAACAAGAGCAAAATCAGCAGCGTCGCCCTAGGCAATAATTCACACAATTCACGGAGTCTAGAGACTCCTTGTTTGACCGCTTGTTCATGGTAAACCTGATAAAATTGCCGGAAAGTTGACCCATAGACCCCAACATGCCAAAACCCAAGGGCTATAGGGAAGACTTATATTGTAGATTTCACCAGCAGAAAGGACACAAAATCTCCACTTGTTAGAAATTCAAACACTTAGTGCAGGACTTGATAGACAACAAAACGCTCATGGTAGATAGCCTCGTAGCACTGAGCAACCAACATATGGAGGTCTTCAAATACCCCCTACCTGCCCATGATGCACAGGCAAAGACTTTACAATTGAATGAGGTAACACAAAACTGCCCCATGCAAGGATACGTAGGGATGATAAGCATCCTGACACGAAACAAAAGATACCCAAAAACGGCTGCCCCCGCTGCAACTACAGGAGATGTTCTGTCAACGTCACAACCTCCACAACACCCTACGCAACCTTCCCCGCATAGACCAGTGGCCACAATTTAGACTAAACTTACTCAAAGTTTAAGGACCACATCGGCTAGGCTCTCCATTTATGAGCTCATCCAAAGATCACCGCCCCATTGGGAGGCTCTGATGGAGATAATCAAAGCCATTGAGCTACAACCCCATGAAGCCATTTATTTCAATAATTTTGTGGAACATGTGAGACAATGCATAGAACTAGTCATAACCTTCAAGGAAGACGAACTGAAACTAGTAACTGGTGATATGGTGGATCCACCCCTACATGTCATTGTGCGGGTCAACAATATTCCATTCAAGAGGGTGTTGTTGGACACTGGCTTATCCAACAACATAATCATGACAGTAACATTAAAACACATTAAGCTACCAGCATCCCACATTGTGGCGTCCACTTACACTCTTCAAGCATTCAACGACGCGTTATGCTCAATGGTTGGCACAATTGTCCTGCCCATCCAAGAATGACAAAAGACTATTCCTATGTTGTATCACATCCTTGAGGGTGAGATGGCCTACAATATCTTGCTAGGTCGGCCTTGGATCAGGGACATGAAGTGTGTCCCTTCGATAGCCCATCAATGTCTCAAATACACATACAAAGGGTAAATACATGTAGTCCCAGTGGACTTAAAACCCTTTAAGTTTTGCAATGTGATTCAACTAATGCCACAATTGACCCTCCCATCGATACATTTGGACTTTCAATTGAATCCGTCCACACAGGGTCCGATTCTGTCTACATCCTCACAGTTGAGTCCCTTAACTCACCAACCTGGCCCATCTTCATCATCTGCTCCTTCACCAATGATGCCAGCTATGGTGGCCACATCGAAGGACAATAGGAAGAAGCCCCTAGAGGATGTACCACCATTAGTCTCAACCATCTCTATCGAAGAGGTGCCCAGTCGAATGGAAGTCGAGACACCTGGTTCACCCAACATGGATTGGACTCAGGGAGAACTCCTATTCTCGCCCCCTCAACCATCGACGATTACTGTTGATATGGCCAATACGGGCCTAGGGGAGTACCTAGTGTGGAATGTTGTGGCAACACCCACACTCGAATCCATGCAAGACATGGGGAGACCTTGCCTCCCCATCGGCACTATCATCCCTTTAGGCTACCCGCCAAATCAGACCAATTTTGTATATGGGGGCCTCGAGAACGACATTGAACCCTAACTACAAGAGGAAGAGGATGAAGAGCCATTTTCTGAGAATGTTGACTATCTGTCCAACCCGGAATTTGCCTTGAAATACCTAAACCAATGTAATTGGCATGGATATGGATTGTGCAGATACGAACAAGGAATGCACATTCTTTGCCAACCAAGATACCAGATGCCATATGATAAATAGGTAGTAGGGTTCAACCACCCTTTGCACCTTGACATCTTGGTAGAAACCATGCAAGGCCTAGGTCTAGGCAATAGGGGTGTGTTGGCACAAGATCCACATGCCAATTCCAACACAACATACACATTGGGGGATTATCTCGCATTGTTAACAACAAACCTTGTTGACCTCAACAACCCCTTCCCTTTGATCGAAGAAGGGAAAATTTCAAGAAGTAACCTCCAAGAGGGATATGAACAAGATCAAGGGGGGTCTTATGAATATGAGTCAGATTATGAGGTAGTACCTTGGGACCCTTTTGAGTCTAATAGCAATCACTCGCAGGTGACACTCATTGAAGACTATCAGGATAAATTCATGGAAATGTTCCCCTTTAATGTTTCGATCGAGCAATTGCTACCTCCAGAGAATCCAGCCCTCCTGCAGAGAGTGGAACAACCCAAAAGGGACAAAATCAACTTGATTGAACAAAACGAGCCTCCCATGTCGGCCATAATTCCAAGTGATCCACCAGAGGAAGAAGATCCAAATATCTTCTTCAACATTGACTACCTACGTGCCAGATTTCTAGTTTTCATAGAGAGTGAGGATAGTGATCAAGAAATGCCTAGTGGGAGGTCATACTAGCTAGAGGGACACATAGTTGTCAGATCCAATGAAGGCCTATGGATCTCTGATAACGATTATGAGGATGAGACTAATATGGCATATCTCAACCATATGAGGCAATAGGAATACCCCATAGAAATCAATGATATGTTTGAACATCTAAATATGGGACCAAGGCATAGGTGGCATTTAAACCAAGTACAGTTAAACCAAGTGCTTCATCCACCACTCCGGGCATACAAGGAGCACCTCCCACCTAGAGACCCTATAGGGCCATCAGTGCCAAGGGTAGACCGTATCCTTCTATCCACACATAGGGCCAATCCTTTTGTGCCAATACCCATAGAAACAGATCTGGGGTACAAGGATCACCAAGGATGTCTGAATCAACACCCACATGGCAATGGAGACCAAATTCATTCCATCAACATGATCTCCATTGATTTAACCACCCCCATCCATAATCTAACCGATCCAACATGACCATTGTATCTAGACCTAGATGCCATAGACTGGGATCGCACTGACTCACCACCATCCCCATTAGAGTACTAGCCTTGTGGTGAGATGTTTCATTTCACCCCAAGATAGACTCAAGATATCTTCCATGCTGAAGAGGAACCAAATATTCCCAACACATATCTAAATTCAGCAAATGATATCCACCTGATCCCAACTCCACACCATTTGGGGGACGGATCCCACATGTCAGTCAAAGAGACGATTGACGTAGGCATCGGTTCTGATCCAATGAATCCACAAATCATCAAGTTGGGGGTAAGTTTATCCCTTGAAGAGCAAGCCAATTACATTGCCCTTCTCAAAGAGAAGAAAGAGGTTTTTGCATGGTCCTACAAAGACATGTCGGGGCTAGACCTGCAGCTAGTCATGCATAATCTAACACTTAAGATGCACCCAACAGTGGCCTTAGTGGTCAAATATGAGCTACAAAAGCTATTGGATGCACAATTTGTCATCTGCCTAGATTACCCACCATGGTTGTCCAAAATGGTACCCGTCAAAAAGCCTAATAGGAGGATTCGCATATGCATCAATTTTTGAGATTTAAACAAAGCGATTCCCAAGGATAATTTCCCTTTGCCTAGCATCGACGCATTGGTAGACACTACATCAGACCATGAAATGCTTTCCCTCATGGATGGTTTCTCGGGATACAATTAGATTCGTATCAATCCCGATGATCAACTAAAAATAGCGTTCACAATGCCTTGGGGGACTTTTTGTTATAAGGTCATGCCCTTTGGCCTTAAAAATGTTGGTGCCACCTACCAACACACTATGACATACATCTTCCATGATCACATGCATAAAACTTTGGAAGATTATATGGATGATTTGTTGGCCAAATATCTTTTGCACCAAAATCATCTCGATGACTTACGCAAGATCCTTGATCGCCTCATCGAACACAAGGTTAGGCTAAACCCCAAGAAGTGTGTATTTGGCATCACATCTAGAAAACTCTTGGGTTTCATAGTCTCAAAATGAGGCATCAAGGTAGATCCAAATAAAGTCAAGGCAATCCTTGAAATGCTTCCCCCAACCACCATCAGGCAACTCAGAAGCTTGCAGGGTAAGGTCCCATTGATCAAGAGCTTCATAGCATAGTTATCTGACAAGTGTTGACCCATGAATAAATTATTACACAAGGGGGTAGCATTTCTTTAGGATGACGAGTGCCAGTTAGCCTTCGACGACATCAAACAATACTTGGCTTCACCAGTATTGGCACCACCTAGATTAGGAGTGTTGTTCTATTTATACATCTCAACTACTGAGGTGGCATTGGGCGCCATGCTAGCCCAAAAAAATGAATTATATAAAAAATAGGCTAATTATTATCTTAGCCGCACCCTGGTCAGTTATGAACTTAACTATGCATACGTTGAGAAGCTATTCTTGGCGATGGTATTTGCCACCAAAAATCTATGCCATTACATCCTGAGCAATACGACGTATGTTGTGTCTAAGGAGAATACATTGTGGTACATGATGAGTCATACTTATCATAGTAGTCACACGGTGAAATGGATCATGTTGTTTATGGAGTTTGACATCAAATTCATTGGACAAAAGTCCATCAAAGGGCAAGTCATCACCGATCAACTAGCAAAGGCTCCTCTCGAAGATGATCAACCTCTGACCGTAGAGCTGCCCGATGATGGGGTCTTCCATGTCTCAGAATCACCAGATTATGATGATCTTGAGTCACAGGCCGACATAACATTATTTTTTGATGGCTCTAAATGTGAGCAAGGGGGTGGCACGAGAATCATGTTTTTCACACCGCAAGGTGCTCCAATGCCTTTATCATTTAAAATTGATTTCTTGTGCACCAATAACAATGCTGAATACGAAGCCTTGCTCATAGGTCTTTAGAAAACCATCACCATGAACATCAAATGCTTGAATATCTTTGGTGATTCATTGTTAATTGTCAACCAAGTGAAAGGGGTATTCCAATGCAAATGCCCAGTTCTATAGGCCTACAAAGCCCTTGAGGATAAATTCTTGGCAAAGCTTGAATGGTACAACATCGAGGCACTCCCTCGATCATCGAATCATTTTGTGGACACTATGGCCTCCTTGGGGTCACTAATCCCGCAAGACATTTTTTGTGAGATGACAACCATTCAAGTCAAAACGTTATCGCAATCCACAATGGAGCGTGCAAGCTTTGACATAACACTAGGAATCCACCTGATCCAGATTGAACCATATCAGGATAGGTTCTCTCGAATCCATGATAGTTTGAATCATGCCAACTAGGGGTCTTTGTTCTCTCCAACCCCTCTTAATAGCAACACAATGCTATTTTTACAAGTTCTTTCCCGCTCAACTTTTGCTAGGGACGAACTTCAAGAGGGATGGACCATTCATACCATCGAGGATTTTTATTAGTAGGATTGGTACACACCCATAAGAGACTATCTCAAGTTAGGTAGCCTCCCACTTGGATTGTCTCACGTCGTGAAAATATCATTCAAACAGAAAGTAGCAAAACATTTCTTGCTAGGAGACATTTTATACCATTGAAGCTAAGAAGGAATCCTCCTCCGTTGCTTGGACCAACAAGAGTCCACCTGAATGATCACCCAAGTGCACGATGGTTCATGCGGTGGCCATTTTAGTGGTATGGCCATCGCAACGCATTCTTCGCATGGGCTATTATTGGCCATATTTAGAGCGATATTGTTGTGCATATGTGCAAAATTGCATGAAGTGTCAACACCATGCTAACTTGATACACATACCTTCTCAGGCCTTGTAGTCGATCCAATCGACTTGGCAATTTTGTAGTGGGGCTTAGTCACACGTTTATCATAACGGCCACAGAGTACTTCACTAAGTGGGTGGAAGCAATTTCGCTTACCTCTACGACTGGGCCCCGCATTACGGAGTTCATTTTACATAACCTCATATGTCATTTTGGTATTCCATCCAAGATCATCTCGGATAATGGGACGTCCTTTAAAAACAAATATGTACGTGCTTTGACAACAAAGTACAAAATTCAACACAGTTTTTCGACACTCTATTATCCACAGGAAAATGGGCAAGCAGAGGCGTCAAACAAAATGCTAGTTGCCATCCTTAAAAAGACGGTCATAGATAGTCATAAGGATTGGCACATCCAAATACCACTTGCCCTATGGGCTTATCACACTAGCATTTAGACGCCCACTAGGGTAACTCCATTTTCTCTAGTGTGTGGCTCTGAGGCAGTCATACCTCTCGAGTTGGAAATACCCTCCCTGCGCATATCAATGCAAGAGTTCATCTATTATGACACTGCATGACAGGCCTGGTTAGACCAGCTTACGTTACTCGAAGAACGATGCATCAATGCTCTCAAGCATTTACGTGTCTATCAAGAGCGACTTAAGAAAACATACAACATGAAAGTTCATCTAAGGGACTTTCAGGTCGGTGACCTAGTCTTAAAAGAGAACCAACAAAATTCTAACTTGTTGCCCCATTTAAGGGACAAGTTCACGGAAAATTGGTTAGGTCCTTATGTAATCGATAGTAAAATAGGACCTAGAACATACCGGCTCACCTCTCTTGAAGGAATCAAGGAACTAGAACCCTTGAACATTAGTCATTTGAGGCCATTCAACATTTAGAGAGCCATGGCCTACTCCAAAAGCCCCAAGGGTTTTTTCCACCGCTTGTTCAGCCAAACGCCCCAAAGGTATCAATAATCCCTTTGGTCAAACCAAAAGCCCCAAGGGTTCTCGCCATCGCTTGGTCAACCAAACACCCCAAAGGTATCAATAATTCCTTTGGTCAAACCAAAATCCCCAAGGGTTCTTGCCACCACTTGGTCAACAAAACACCCCAAAGGTATCCATAATCCCTTTTGTCAAACCAAACGCTCCAAGGGTTCCCACAATCGCTTGGTCAACCAAACACCCCAAAGGTATCAATAATCCCTTTGGTCAAACCAAAAGCCCCAAGGGTTCTCGCCATCGCTTGGTCAACCAAAAACACCCCAAAGGTATCCATAATCTCTTTGGTCAAACCAAAAGCTCCAAGGGTTCTCGCCACCGCTTGGTCACCCAAAACACCCCAAAGGTATCTATAATCCCTTTGGTCAAACCAAAAGCTCCAAGGGTTCTCGCCACCGCTTGGTCACCCAAAACACCCCAAAGGTATCTATAATCCCTTTGGTCAAACCAAAAGCTCCAAGGGTTTCCATAATTGCTTGGTCAACCAAAAACACCCCAAAGGTATCTATAATCTCTTTGGTCAAACCAAGACCTCCAAGGATCCGTAAAAATCACTTGGTCCACACCCATTCAGGTTAAAAAACCATAACGAATATTAAAAAACAACAGATAATCAAAAAAAAAAATGCATCTCACTTTCATGCATAATCTTAAAAATCAAAACACAAAAAGTTGCATTAGGCATCACATACATACATTGCATATTTACAGGTCATACATGTCAAATGCACCATAGACTGTAATTACTCGGCAATTCCATCATTTTCCACAATTGTCCATTTTGTAAATGATCCAACAAGAATAACGCCATTCACAATTTTGCCATATCATAGTCAGTTGTCTTCTAATGTCTTTAGGGTTTTCTTCATTCAGTTGTCTTTAGATTTCTAGTCAAATGTTGTACAAAGTCAGACCAATTTTTACAAGGTAGAGTTTTACTTGGATTACGCCTTGTTACATAGTATCCCAACACAAGCTTAAAACACATAAAAATTCCCAAGTTGTGTGAACGAAAGATGAAACCTACAAAGTGGTCTAGGGTACCTTGAGCAAAAATTTTATCCTGCTCATCCCCCTGTGTGAATGGTTCAAGAATGTTGAGAATTGACAAAAGGACAAGCTCTTCCCCACCAAATTCCCCAAAATAAATAGTGGTTTTCACCACTACCAAAAATCCCAAACAACCTTGATCCCTAAATTCATAAGGATTCGTACTACACGTCCCTGAGAAGGATGGGTAGTCATCCCCAAGGCCTAAAGGATCAATACCATTCCAAAGAAAAATCCCAAAATTTCACCATCAAAATTCCCAAACACCTTTGATCCCCAAAGTCGTAAGGATTCGTACTACATTTCCCTAAGAAGGATGGGTAGCAAGGCCTAAAGGATCAATACCGTTCCAAAGAAAAATCCCAAAAGTTCACCATCAAAATTCTCAAACACCTTTGATCCCCAAATTCATAAGGATTTGTACTACATGCCCCTGAGAAGGATGGGTAGTCATCCCCAAGGCCTAAAGGATCAATGCCATTCACAAACCAAAAATCCCACAAGCTCAACTTTGAAATCAAAATTCAAAATCTAAATCCTCAAAAAGCAACAATAAAAAATAACAGTGGTTATCACCACTACTCAAACCCCTTGCTCAAGAGAAGAAGAAAAAATAAATAGTGATTTTCATCACTGTATGTGAGAGCAAGTATCCCAAAAAATTGAACAATCGAAAGACGCCTGAGCTTGAATCCTTGGAATTCTTAGCATTTGAAAAACCATTTAGGTGATCCTCATTACAAGTTTGGTGGATAGCCTACCTGGCAATGGCAATATCCTAAATGCATGACGATATGTCTATCACATTAGCTTTGCGGGTGTGTAGACCAATGTTTGCATGTGGATGAGCTAGCTTATGGTATCCTAGATTGCATCGTATATTAATCCTACTAAATACAACAAAGGAGTTAGTGGAGCTAATTAGGTGATCCTCGGTACAGGTTTGGTGGATAACCTACCTGGCACTGGCGGTATCCTTACGAATACTACATTAATGAACTCAATCGCACACACAGGGATGTGAAATAACTTGGTCAAAATAAAGTCTAATTCGTACCTTGTTCGAAAGTATTGTAAGATAATGTATATTCTTGACTAGTTAGTTAACGAATCTGAGTCTCAAAAAAATCTTAACTACATTCTAAAACAGTTGTACATTTCATTACTTACATCACCATCAAAAAAAACAAAACAAAAAGTACAAATGCAAAGTTATTCCACAAAGCAATCACATAGTACAGAAAGCCAGTAAATCCTGTATAGTCTATGGTGCCACTGCCTATGTACCAACAAATAATTCCATCCATTCCATATGCATACATATATATATCATATAGTTAACATCATCTACAATCATAATAACATATGCATACATCAACATAAATAAATGTGCATAAAGAACAATAAAACATGACAAGTATATAATCAAACCAAAAGAGTTATGTATATATATCAAGTCAAAATGCCCTCAGGCTACAATAAGAATGTCCTCTGACCTCACAAAAAACCAAAAACTCAAAATCCCCAAAGCCTAGGGAGTCGACCACCATGATCATGTAGGATCGGTGCAACTGGAACTACCCCTAGTAGTATGGGTCCTATAGGACCTCTCAGGGTGGCTGCTGCTAGTCCTCGCACCCTGCCCACCAATGCTACCCTCACCTAGCTGCCTGCAATGAGATGATGTAGACTGATCAGTCTCACTGCCTCTTGTACGACGTGACAAACCACCTCCATCAAGCACAAGAAACTGTCCATCGAGGTGAAAAACCTTTGTCTCTAACTCTATTTGGTACCGACCCCACTCCATATCTCATTGGTGATACACAGCCAATGCACTATCTCGTCATACCAATTGAGTCCGCAGGATATCCCTCTCCTGCGTTACCTCCACCTAAGCATCTTTATGCTCCTCCTACCATCTCCATAGGAGACCCTCCAATCATGCTATCTTAGCACAAATCCCAACCTCCACATCCCCTAAGATAGCCTGAGGCATGGGAACCTCTGGGACAGCCTACTGCTCTGGCACCCACTGCTCTGGAACCTCAAATAATCTCCATCGCCGATGGAGTCATCGACCTCCACCATGTCAACATCATCAAATGGAGCCCCCAAACCTCCATCGGTGCCTCTTCACCCCCACCTTATATTGTTGTAGTATCCATACCTCCTAGAGGCCCCTCACTCCGCCATCACCACATAATCCACCACCGGTCATACTCTGCAGTCACCCCGACATCGTCCACGTTGAGTACATCAATAACTACATCGAAACCTCACCCAATGGCTCAATGATAGGCCATACTAGAGTCCTCTCATCACCATGATGCCAATAGATCAAGGGATCACTAGGAAATCCCTAGCACACCCCAAACTGCCATGTCACCCAAACATATGGGAAGTACTCCTGCTCTGTCCTATGTTGCCCAATCAACCATCTCCCCCTACACACATGTCAAAGCCATTCTCTAGCCTCAGGCCAGGTTGGATAGTCTCGATATAGCTACCATAACACCTTCCCTAGCACTAGATGAGAGAAGGTATCAGTATAGTGACCTACATGACCTGCCCACTACCGACTCTTTCCATGCTCCTCTGACCTCTACCATAAATTGGCATATCCAATCTCCCAATCTATCATCTCATCTTGGGTGGTCCAATGCAAACCCTATGGCCACTCCATAGCTATGTGTTGCCACCCCCAGCACTACAAAAGATAATTGCACCTGATCCCCTTCCGCTTTCGATAGTGAACCTCGTATAGCTCATCGTATAACTGCACCAATAATGTTTGACCTCATCTCATAATAAGTGGAGCTGATGTAGGACACTACACCAATGTGAAAACCAACTCAAGAAGGTTCCAAGGGAACCTCGCACCTGAGGAGTTAGGAAGTAGCATATTGAAGATGAGGTTCATGATCAAAGCATGCCTCACCCCTAATATGCCCTTCTCTAGCCACCACCGCACTAGAATATCGCCTATATGGCAGTCAGCCTCTACCCTCTCCACAACCCTCTCCACCCCCCTCTCCACCATCGGACCAAAACACCATGTCAATATTGTTGTTCGTTGGTCACTGTGGGTCATTCAGATAGGCAGTCCATCTATCGGAATCTGCAGAATTTGATACACATCCTCCAAAGTAACAGTCATCTCCCCTATTGGGAGATGAAAAGTGTTGGTGTGGGGATCCCACAGATTGATCAGAGCAGTCAAATATGCTCGATCCCCCACCACAGGATCCAAATGCATCACATGCTTGAGCCCAAGGGCATCAAGCCACTCCTAATCCACAACTGTCAGGGCATCCCGGGCATCATAGAAAATAGTCGACTGGCGGTACAGACTCTTCACAACCTGAAACAACACAATAAAATGAGAAAAGTATTAAGTACATACTTAATATAAACAAAAACAACAAAATAAAACTATACAGCAATGACAACATACATGAAAATAACTGTATAATCAATAAAAAAAACAACAATAATCATATTAGGGTTTCAACCTTAATGTGAACGCAAAAAAAAAAAAAATCATATTAGGGTTTCAACCTTAATGTGAACACAAAAAAAAAAATATATATATATATATATATATATATATATATTAGGATTTCAACCTTAATATGGCAAAAACAACAACAAAATAAAACAAAAATGTTTTGGGTTTTAAACCTAAATACAAACACAAACAAAGTATAGATAACAGTTGTGTACTAGGGTTTTGACCTTAATATACAAAAATTAACAACAAAACAAACAAAGCAAATAAAGTTTCTATATTAGGTTTTCACCTTGATATATGAATAAAATCAAAACAACACAAAAAAATTAGGTTTTTAAAACCTTAAAAACAAAATAAAGCGAACAAACATTTTATATGTGAGTTTTAAACTTCATATAAAACACGCACGAATAACAGGCGGAGAGAAGGAATATCATATCAGTCTCACCTCGACTCCTCCACTCGAATATTTGATTCTCGCACTCATGATGTCCACGAAATTTCAGTAGCTCTCCGCTACGCACACTCGCACTCCTCCTCCTCACTGCTCCAAATTGCTAAGAAAAAAAATATTGCAAATGAGCCCAAAACCTAGTTTTGGTCCTTATATAGGTTGTTAGGCCTGTAATCGTTCCACCCTGGGATGAGCGCTCATCCCACCCTGGGATGATTACAAAATTGGTATTCGTCCCACCCTGGGACGATTATAGAGCAAGAAATAAAGCAACAAAAATTGCATCCAAAAAATGCACCAAAAAAACAATAAATCTGTCGAACAAAGGTGCCTTTGCACCTGACACTCATGGCATGAAAAACTGTTGTCGAGGTCAAAAATACTCACTATCCTACTCACTAATAAGGCTAGCATAGCCGGACCGCTCCACGAGAAAGGGGATTTTTGATAATTTCTACCCCAATAGGCATAAAAAAAGGGGTCAAAACCCACCAAAAATAGGTCCAATGGTTGGAAAACTGCAATAAGCGTTCAACGAAAACAACTAAAGGCACCCTTACACACGTCATCTTAGGTCAAGCGACTTATTGCTTTTCTCATTTTTGGTCATTCCCTCATCGATTCATCGCTTGAGGGGGTAGTCACACTTAGTCACCAATCAACAAATACACACCCAATCAAGGAAATGGCATGCATTCAAAGAATCATTGACAAAGACAATCACGCTCCTGCTTGGGGCAGAAAACAAGAAATAATCATAGGCTAAAAAAACACTTGGCATTCTGAAAGCATGAAGAAAAGGTTCCTTGGACAAAATGTTGTGCCCTTTGCCTATTTATGACTGAACAATATCCAAGATCAAGTACACCTCACCGAAAAAGGTTACACTTGAGTTAAGCTCCTTAGCTCATCAGAAGCAAGGATTCAAGAATGCGTGCCCTTCCCATACTTGGGGTATCAAAAGTTGGTTAGGTTACTGAGAAACCCTAATCATTAAGTGCTTTGGTCATCTATTTTTGCTCAGCACTACGCCACACACAGCGCATCCCAAAAAGGGGCATCTATAGACACCAAAACAACACCAATCCAATTATGTGACTACAAGCACTGACCGAATTAGAATACATAACCCCTAGGGCAGCCTCCAGAGATTAAAAAATGGTCCTAACCACTCCCAAATTATTTTTGGAATGTCAGAGGTCAGTTTTGCACCTTTTAAGCACTTTTCTCCCTATTCGTCCCACCCAAGGACGATTAGAATCCTATTCGTCCTACCCCGGGATGATTAGCAGCAATCGCTCTAGGGTGGGATGATTAGCAGGTTTTACTGGCAAAAAGTCAAACCTTGATAAATGGCAGCCCAAATATGCCACCTAACTCTGCCTTCAAGGCATGCAATTGCGAGGGAACGTTTCAAATCATGGAGGCCTCAATCAAGGAGGCCCTAATTAGGGAGGAATCTTCTCTCCCCCAAAAAGCATAATGAGCCAAGTGGCGCCCTCGCATGTGCATTCAAAGGATACCCTTAGGTATATAAAAATGTGAGCCTCCTCACCCCAAAATAAGAACAAAGCTAGAGCATTTGGAGCAATGAAGTGCTGTCAAATTATACCCCTATTCCTCTTTGTGCTTCCTACATCCCTAATCTCTCTCTTCTGGAAGAGAGGTTATCGGGTGAAAAATACGAATGCAATCTAGATCCAAAAACCCAAGTAATAGGCCACAATACCACCAAAAACTTGTTGATACAATGCCCTAGGAAGTTTTGGACCCATCTCATTGGGATTGGTGTCAAAACTAGGCCCTAAACGGTGGGCATCCCACCCCCGGGTGCCCCCCAAACTACTGCAGTCCTAATCGCCCCACCTTGGAGCGATTAGAAATTTGTGCATGGTTTTTTTACTGTTATTTTTGCATTCTTTTATATCTAATGTGCTTAGGTTGCTGTCCAAATTTCATTGCTTTTTGAAATGATTTGACCTGGTTTCTGTCATTTTATGCGTCTACTAACCTGCAGGGAGCGCCTTCAGATATAGGATGACCTGGGCAGAATATGCCAAATCTGACCTTCTAGGTCATCTCAAAATGATATTTTTAGTCTAACCACAAGTTTATAGTAGTTTTGGAGGCCTCTAGGCAGGACATTTGGAAGGTCACCTTTTGTAGGTTTTACGACAGTCTCCAGCATTCCATCCCGGAGTGATTAGAAATACGTGCATGATTTCCTTACTATTATTTTTGCAATATGTTTCAAATGATATCTTAATGCCTCTGTTAAAATTTGAACTCATTTTGACATGATTTGACAATCATTTTATTACTTATGCATTAACTAGCTCGTAGGGCGCCCCTATCACCTATAGGAGAATCTCGGCAAGATATGAAAATTTTGAGCATTTGGGTAGTATTAGAATTACATATAATTTCTAACCCATGATTTTTAGGTGATTTGGATAAGCATAGGTGGTACATTGGAGAGCTCGCTTTGGAGAGGCCCCCGACGGGCAAATGAGCATAACGGGGCCGTCCGATGTCGCTTCGACACAAAATTAGGTGATACCAATTTTGGAAGTTGTCCTTTATATTTATATATCATTCTATAATCAATTCATCAATCTTATCACTGATATCCCACAAGCACCCACTGGAGGCCTTGGGGATTGCATGTTTTTCTAGATACACATATGCTATTAACGATTTGTTGTCTTTCTGTGTGTAGGATCTCACCACTAGGAATACTAGAGGGGTAGCAAGGAATGACAAACACATGGACACAAGTGGTGACAACTTTTAGCCTGCCCACTTCAAATGTGGGCATGCGAAAGATGCTGGAAGCGTATCGTCCAATCTTGGAAGCGTGGCTTTTTTTGGGCATCCATTAATGTAACAAATTGTATCAAACATTTCGAGCCCTAGAAGGGGGACGTACTATAATAATATTAAAAGCAATATCAATAAATAAGGCGCTGCTTTGTTTGCTCACATCTCGTTCCTACGTCATTTCCTTCATGTATTGCTCATCGCATTCGTAGGACTTAGCATCTATATCCATTTTTTTTACATCATATCGGTACGCTGTATTTTTTTTTGCTTTCAAAAACTACATCTCTACTGATGTGTATCTTCTTGGTTAAGGGATCAATCAATCAATAACCCTTAGTGTGCTCATCATACCCAAGAAGAATGCACTTCAATGTCTTCTCATCTAGCTTCTTCCTCTTTTCTTTCGATATGTGCATGAATGCTTTACAACCTTAAATGCATAGATGAGATATGGAGGGTTTCCTACCACTCCATGCTACCTATGGAGTCATTCCTTATAGGGCCTTAGTGGGTGCCCTATTCAACATATATATTGTTGTGGTGATAGCTTCTACCCAATATTGTTGCCTAATTCTAGCTCTTGTGAGCATGCAATGAACCATTTCCATGATGGAACGGTTCCTAATTTTAGAAACTCCATTTTGCTGAGGAGTATAAGCAGTAGTCAACTATCTTGTGATCCCATTTTCAGTAAAGAACTCAAAAAATTCTTTAGAGGTGAACTCCCCCCCTCGATCTGAGCGGAGGGTGTTTATAGAAGTCCCTGACTCATTTTCAATAGATTTCTTGAATTGTTGAAAGAAACCAAATGCTTCAGATTTCAGTTGAAGAAATAATACCCACATATTTCATGAGTAATCATCCACGAATGACTGAAAATACCTCTTTCCCTCACAAATTTTGGGTGTTAAAGTACCACACAGGTTGGTGTAAACCAACTCTAGAGGTTTCTTTGCTCTTGTAGAGCTCCTTTCAAAAGGTACTCTATGATTCTTTCCTTCCAAGAAGTCAGAGCAAACTAGCAATGTGGTAGAAAGGGAATGAAGACCCTTTACCATTTCATACTTAACTCAAGTAAGTAACTAGAACTCATATGTCCATATCTCTTGTGCCATAGGGAAGTTGCCTCCTTTGTAGACACAATCATTGCTACATCTAGAGAAGAGATAGTATCTAGGGAAAATAAGCCATGATTATATGAAGCGGTTGCAATGTTCTTACCCCTCTTGGTGATATAACAACACTTCTTGTCCCCCTCAACACTAAAGTTTACAACCATATTTTTGTCCAAAATCTGTGTGACTGACAACAAGTTGTTTGCCAATCCTGGAACATATAGAACCTTCTCAATCTGACACTTGCCATCAGGAAGAGAAACATAAATTGTTCCTTCTCCCTAAACCTTGTAGGTTTTATCATCGGTAATAGTGATAGGTTTGCCCTATTTGGCCTCAAAAGACTCAAACCATGATTTGTCACCAGTCATGTGCTTACTGGCTCCAAAATCAACATACCAAATAGGATCCATTTGCTTGGATACTGTGGTTGTCATGAGCACTTTGTGTGCTCTCTCAGAATCCATGTCAGATTCCTCAACAACATTCACTTGTTGTTGTTTGTTCTTTTGTGGTTTGTTTTGGCCTTTCTATTTTGATTGTTTATTCTTATGCCAACATCTGTTTGTATCATGACCTTCTTTGTCACAAATCTTGCAATATCTTTTTTTCTATTGAGGTTGAGTTTGTTTTCCTTTTGAATCCTTTTGAGAACTACCTTCCTTCTAAAAATTACCCTTCTTCTTATTTTTCCCCTTCCTGTTGGTGTATAGGGCAGTGTTAGAAGAATCATATCGCTGTAGTTGGCGTGCCTCCTCTTCTTGAAGCATATTTACCAACTCAACATAGGTAACTTGTCTCTATGATACATGAAGTGAGGTAATCAACACTCTAAAATAATTTGAAAGAGATCTCATTACCACTAAGGTAAGGAGCTTATCATCAACTGGTGTTGCTAAGGAATTTAATTTTCCTTTCAACTCAGACACTCTGCAAAGAAAGTTTTCAACTGTCTCTCCTTGTTTCATGCTTAGACTGTGTAATTGAGACTAAAGAAATAGAATGGTGGAGTCATTCTTCCCTTCATATATAGTTTTAAGGGAATCCCATGCCGCTTTACTATTTGGACAGTCAACAATATGAGGTTGAACTTCATCAAAAACAACAAGCAAAATGAGCACTTTTGCTTTGCTATCTTTCTTTTCAAAGTATTTCTGATTAGCAGATAGAGTTGTGGCTCTATCTGAAGATGAAGGTCTTACTATTGTTCTAGACACAATTTCCCAAAGATCATCCATCTCTAGGATTACCTTCATTTTGTTTTTCCATGGTGTATAGTTTGGACCTTTCAATAATTGATGAGCATCAGTCATTAGTTTTGTAGACATTGTGAATGTTCCTTATAACACCAAATGGTCACCCCTTCGATATACCTTAATTCCAGGTCATTCTACCATACAAAATACCCGCCCTTACTTGAGGGAGACTATAGGTATTTTGAAAAACCAAAAAAATTACCCGCCCTTACGTGAGGGAGACTATAGGTAATTTTAATTATTATACGATACGTGGTACTTAGGCAATACTGAAAGGGAATCACCTCCTTGATGGCATCGACCTTAGAAATCCTTCAATCCTCATGCATGGGGCGTAACCTCCCCTAAACACTTTGGGTATCCAAACTTTCGTCTAGATTTAAGCCTAAACACGAGAGTGATTGGGGTAGTGGATGGAGTAAAAAAATAGCAAAATGGCAAACTTATCTCTCCCCGATGATTAATAGAGAACAAGCTCAGATGTCATTGTGGCAACTATATTAGGTGGTAGATACAGTAGCACAATCACAATAGCTTTACCTGTAAGTGCTGGCTAGAGGTATCACAAATATTGAACACTGTAGTGCAATAAATTGCATGGATGGGTTTTAATTATTCCAGGGACTTAGGGAGTGAATTTGATTTTAACTTAAATGATGTAGTGCAAAAGAAGGAAAAAATGCAACATACAACATAAAAGTGCCCACAGAAATAACCCACTAGGTGTCGAGCGTAGCCGAAAATGCACCTTTACAATAATGCCAAAATTTGCTTTTTCAAAAAATTACTCTCAATCCCCCCTTGATTTTTCGAAAAAAAATTACTCCCCCCCGTTAAAATTTCTCTTGATAAAGCATTTTAAAATATTCCTTTATAACTAAAGTTTAAAAAAAATAACTTTATCTTACATAGTAAAAAAATATTTAAAAAATAAAAAATAACCTTAAACTATTATAAAATAAATTAAAATGATATTTAATTTTAACTGTAATTAAAGAATATTAAAAAATACTTTAAAAAAATGAAAAAAATTTATACCTTTGAGGGGGGGGTCAATGGGACTCGAACCCACAACCTGAGGCTCCCAGAGCCTTAACCACTTGACTCACCGCTAGGTGAGCTAGTGGGTTGATCTACCATAGATTAGGCTCCACACAGTCTTAAGGAGCCCTCGAAGGCATAATAGCCCCTGCGACGGCGCTCCCTCATCGTCCACCACTCGAGCAGAGTGCAGGTGGCACTGCTATGGTAGATACACCGATGGCTCATGGGTGGCACAGAGGTGGCGCACGGGTGGCGATGAGGTGGTTGGATCATAGAGAGCCAAAATTTGCTCAAATCACACCAAACCTTGACACTTTCGGATTGTTTCTCTGTTGTAGTGAGATACAAGACCAAAATGCACCTTAAAAACTACAAAAATGAAGGAGAATCACCTGATAGATGTCAGCCATTGATGTCTTGCATGAGGAAAAAACCAGCTTTGGAGGGTTTTGAAAACATTAGATCAATTTCTAATCTAGCCAATCTACTCCGATTGGCTTCTTTCTTCCAAAAAATCACTCAAAAATCCAATGCACTGCAACCAGTGATAAGGAAAAATAAGAAGTGATTAACATGTTTGACGCCAGAATTTGTAGGTGATGGTGAATATTCTCTAGGTGACGCGCGTGGTTGAATTTCCTCATCTGAGGCAGATTGCAGGTATATCCCACATGGATGGGATCATCAGCAGGTAAGGGTAATAAAAGGTTTTTTACTCCACAATGGAGTATAGCCTCTCGGGGAGAGACTCTAACCCGAGAGGATCATGGGGAAGCCTCGGTGTTGGCTCCCATGACATATGCACTCTATGCCTTGCCCTTTCGACCATGCGGTCGATTGCCTCGAATTTCCTCTTTCGATTGTGTCGTCGATTGCTTCAAATTGCTCCTTTCGACCGTATGGTCGATCGCCTTTAAGAAAAACCATTTTTTTCGAGAAATAAAAAAAAAACAATTTCTCAAACTTTGAGAATTTTTTTCTCAAATTTTGAAAAACCATTTCCAATTGAGATTTAAAAAAAATCTCCGCTCATTTGCTCCGCTACTACGAGATCACTTCAAGAGAAATGAGAGTGGCGGAGGAAGAGCTCGGATACCATGTGTGAAGCGGAACAACATTTGATTAATTTGACAAAGTATAAATAATACATTAGGGCCAAGATTAGTCCGGAGGTTGTGGAACCACCCAAGACCAATATAGGCAGAGTTGTAACAAATAACAACTAGCCTAAATTAATCAATCTAACAATATAATATTGTTACAATTGAATTAATTAATAAAGGAAATATTGAAATATATTCTAACATTGATTAGGGGTTCCTCACTCATATTTATATTTTCAAGTTGCTTGGTGATGTGAGATGAAGAAACTAATGGACATAAATTGAGATCATATTGATCTTTCTCAACCATTGAAAAATATTAGAATGGATGAGGGTTTCCCATAATGATGATAAGTTGATCTTTGAATTCGAACTTCAAAAATTGATGAAAAGTGGAAGGAAAAACCCTTATCACATGAATGTAAGGTTTTCCAAGAAGAATATTAAAATATGTAGGGAAAGATACCACATAAAACAAGGTATCTAAAATATTAGGTCCAACCCTAAGGGGGAGAGATAACTTCACAAGCCTCTTGAGACTCATTATTGAAAACTTTGATGATGACATCAGATTTGACTAAATATTCCTCTTTTAATCATTTTTTTTGGAAAAATTGATAAGTGCATAGATTGAGGGAGGAACCATTATCTATCAAAATTCAATTGATAAATGTTTCCCCAGTAAATTTAGTGATGTAAGGGGAATAATCCCCTCGTAAGTTCAAGAAAGGAATATCATCATCTAAAAATGTGATATGATGTATTCCAAGGGAACCTACAACATCAGCTATAGTTCTAGGGAAAATATCTCGAGGGATAAATTGTTGACTTAGAAGCTTCAACAAGGCTTCCCTATGAATATGAGAAGTTTGTAAAAGTTCTAAGAGGGAGATATTTAGCTGGGGTACTAGCTAACTGTTGTTGAATGTCAAAGGAGATGTTCGGTTGTGGTTTTAACACCAATGGTAGGTTTTATATTCTCATGCTCATTTTTTTGGTACTCTTCATAACTAAGGATGGTTTTGAAGGTTTATTAGATGTAGAACTCATTTCCTATTGAGATTGTTGAGCCGATTGAGCTTGATCTTGTTGCCTTATAGTTGCTACTATCATACCAACCATATTAATGTAGGGAGGTGGCACATTACAATATGACACTTGATTAGTTTCTTGTTGTGCATGATTAGGCAGGGGATATTGGATGATCCCAATACCTTGATTAGTTGTGAGTGCTTTTTGAGTAGGAGGTTGATTATTTATTGGAGTATTAGGTTAAGGACCCTCTTATACAAGGTGACTTGCATCAATTAAATATTGAACCACATGTTTCAACCTCTTACATGAATTTCTTAGGTGCCCCTCCACTCTATGATACTCATAATGTTGACCATGCTTATACCTATTAGTCATGGTATTAGGTTGTCATATGGGAGGCAATTCAATCATGTTCGCTTCCAAAATCTACTCTAGGACGACCATCATAGGCATGTTGAGTCTTGTGAAATTTCTTGGTGGGGGTTTTTGAGGTTGGTTAAGCACCATATTTTATAGGGTGTTAGCAACACTATTAACATGCCTACTATATGTTACCTCATCACCAAGTACATGCTTGTTCTTATACTGAGCTTTTGTGGTCATATCTTCTTCTTTCTTTGGTTTAATTTGTCCTCTTTGAATAAGGGCTTAGTCTACCCTTCTTGCCAGATCTATTGCTTGGTCAAAAAAGGTAATAGTTGTTATTCCAACTCATAAGATATTTGCTCTTATAAATTTTCATAAATATCTCTACCATGTCTCGAGTAGATAAATTATATCTCAACAATATAACTAAACTTCTCCAATGATATAGGAAATCTGAAAAACTTTCTCTTTGCCTTGTTTCAACATATAAACAACTTTCATAGTCACATTTTTCTCTACATAAGCCTAAAATTTTTGAACTAATTTTCCATTGTATCTTCAAAATTTCTCAAATAATGATGAAGCAGTTGATAATATCATTCCAATGCCATACCGCCAAAGCTCTTAGGAAAAATCTTTAGTAACAACATGTTATCATATATAATACCATGGCATGTTGTTCTAAACATCCTTAAATGTTCATTTGGGTCCTCTATTACCTTATAAATATGTAAAACCAACATTTAAAAATGCTAAGGGTAGCACCTAGAAGTGACAATAGGGTCTAAGGGTTAAGTGCAAATTTCCTTATAACTGTAGGTAAGACTTTGAGGTTGAATCACATCCACTCTTGAAACCAATTGCTTCACCTCACTTATCAAACTTTGCATATCATGAGTGTTGTTGTGCAATATCCCTAGGTTCCCTAGGGGAGGGGTATAGGTAGGTTTTTGAAAGGAAACTTTGCCAATGTTGGAGGTATTGACATTGTTATGGTATAGGTTATGATATGTGGTATCTTGCTATGAAGGGTAACAAACATTTGGTGGAACAAAAACATGAATGTTGAGATAAGTATAATGAGGAAGAAATTGAGCATAATTTTGGGATGCACTAACAGCTGGAGGAGGCTATGGAATTCCCCCCATGTTGGTGGTCATAGTAGTAGCATATGTTAGTTTATGAAAAGGATTAACATGATGTGAAGATTCAAACAAAGGATTGGTGTGAACATTCCTAGGAGAGATGGTTGGAGGAGGAGGTATCCCACCCCTTTCAAGTTGGGCTTCCTATTCCATAGCCTTAATCAAGGCCTCCTTATGGTATTTCATAAAACCCCATATATGATAAAATGATGAAATTGTGAAGCCTCCATTGAACCTCTCAAAAGGATCAAAGTCATTACCAATTTCTATATGTTCTTCCTCTTCTACAAACTAGGATTCTTCCTATCAATATGATCATATTATTGAGGAATCTTATTATATTCTAAAATATTTTTCTTACTCCTAAGGTTGGGAGCCATTAGGAGGAAGATAAAGGATAGAGGATAAAACTAGAAAAAGACACACAAGAAGATTTTTTAAGATGATTTTAATGTTTTATAATTCTAAGCAAACAAATTTAATGGTTTTGCTTAAAGTTTTTAAAAGAAAAATAGAAGAAAGAGGCTTCCTATCTTGGCCACTAAGACATGTTTTCACATTAAGTGCACCAAATACATAGAGGGAGAAATAAACTACTGCATACGATTCTTGGTTGGATCCGTTGGGAGTCGAGGTGACCACGGGGGTGTGTTATATTCTCTACACTCAAGGGCTTGGGTATTGAAGGGTTCACCAGGAATAATCTAAGGACTCGCTCCAAGTCTGAGTGGAAGTGTTTGATGTGTATATTGAGCAAACACCTATGTTTGGATTTTCTAAAACCTAATCTATGAAAATAAAATAATAATGCAAGCAAATATCAATATAGGATAATAAGGACTAACCCTAGAATGATTCTTGATTTTCAATGATGAATAAACCCCAACTTGCAATAACTCTTTTCTTTTCAACAAAGGTTTGAGAGAATGCACAAACATAGTTAACCCTAGAACATAAACTATATGATTTTTTAGTTTGAATGCCTAGAGATATAACCAAAATATTTCTCCTTTATTTATGATTTAGGTTTTGAATATAAAATAGACACAAGCAAACAAAAAACAACCTAAAAGATTATCTAGATCACTTATCTAGCCTGGTGGTTGATCCTAGCTTTAACTTACATCCAAAATATCCAAACAACTTCAAACCTACAAAATAGCTTCACAAAACCCTAGAAAATTTGATCAGCATTTGGGGGCCTACTTAGGTCGATATGTAATTGAGCTTGGAGGTGCAGTAGTCATACCCCCTTGGTAATTTTAGCTAATCATATAAAAAATTAAATGATCCTAACCTTTGTAACAATCACAATGAGATATGATAGCTTGAAATAGTGAACTAGATGCAAACAAAATGAAAACAATGATGAAAAAGTATGCAACTAGATATTTAAAGTTTTGGGGAAAAAGTGGTTGCCCCAAAGCTAATATGATTTAAATGCAAACAAAATAGAATCATAGAAGATAAAAAAAAATGATAACAAAAGGGATATCATGAAAAATAAATATGCAAGTCAAAACCCTAGGGTTTGGGGATAAATAGTTGCCCCTAAGCCTATCTAGGCCAAATTCATGCCTTGTAAATTATCATGCATATATTTAGTGAACAAAGGGAAAATAATGATAGGATGTGCAAAAGGTAGAAACAATATTTTCATAAAATATATACCTCATAGTAGATGGGACATGGATTTGCATAGGGAGGCTAAAAAAAAAGAAACAAATGTGAAAATGCAGCTATAACATAGAGCAAAATGATTGAAAGTCTAAATGAATGGAAAAGGAAAACCTAATAAGCATGTAGAAGAAGAAAAATTAAATATATAATGCCTCTCCTCCTCCAATAATACAAGTTTTTCATAAAGGCTTATTCACTTTCAAATCACAAGAAGCACACCAAAGATAGAGCACCAGAGCACCAAGAACACTAGCAAAAATGAAGATTGCACAAGAGGTCACTTAGATTACTTAGGAGCATTTCACACATCAAGATTACCAAAAGAAAACTTATCTCTCAAAAGGGGATCTAACCCATCTTATTTATAGAGGTTTTGGAGGGCTAAAAAGGCAGGAAAATGAAAATTAAGCTTGGCCAAACCAATGCCACAAAAGGTCAGCTCAAAATTTAGACTTTTTTAAAGAAAAAGTTCAAATTTTCTGAATCGACACACCATAATTTATTGAGAATTGATTTATAATGGGGAGGAAAATAAAGCATAATATTAGAATAATAAGATTGAATTTAGGGCTTTCAAGGCATATGTACAAATATGGGGAGGAAATAATTTAAAGAATGAAAAAATGAATGGGACATCATCGTTTGGTGATTTCTTTTGGTGTTGTTTTTATTATTGTTGTTATTATTTTTGTTGTTGTTCTTGAAATATGACCATCAAAATTTTGTGCCGCTTTTAAGGGAAATTTAACTATTGACCTAAATAAATTTGGTGCCTTGTGTAATAGAATTTCAATGATTGACCAAATAAATTTGATGCCTTTTGTACGAGAATTTTATTTTTGAAACAAGACCAAATGAATGATGTATTTTCTAAGGGAAACTAAGATTTTTGAAACATGACAAAATGAATGGTGTGTTTTCTAAGGGAAACAAATATTTTTTGAAACATGACCAAATGAATGGTGCATTTTCTAAGGGAAACTAAAATTTTTGAAACATGACCAAATGAATGGTGCCTTTTCTAAGGGAAACTAAGTTTTTTTAAAACATGACCAAATGAATTGTGCCTTTTCTAATGGAAACTAATATTTTTGAAACATGACCAAATGACCAATTCCTTTTCTAAGGGAAACTAATATTTTTGAAACATGACCAAATGAACGGTGCCTTTTCTAAGGGAAACTAATATTTTTGAAACATGACCAAATAAATGGTGCCTTTTTTAAGGGAAACTAAGATTTTTGAAACATGACCAAATGAATGGTGTGTTTTGTAAGAAAAAAGTAAGTCTAAATTGATGACAAGTAAATATATTTTATGGTGAGGCAAAGGGCACAACCTTAAAACCTAGCAATTGATTTGTGAGGGCAAGGCAAAGGGTGCAACCTTTGAGCCTAACAATTTAATTTTGATGGTGAGGTACAGGACACAACCTTGTACTTAGCAATTTATTTTATGGTGAGGTACATGATGCAACCTTGTAACCTAGCAATCTGATGTTGATGATGAGTTACATGATGCAACCTTGTAACCTAGCAATTTTATGTTGATGGTAAGGTACAAGACACAACCATGTACCTAGAAATTGATTTTGTGGTGAGGTATAGGACACAACCTTGTAACCTAGTAATTTGATTTTTTGATGGTGAGGTACAATACGCAACCTTGTAACCTGGAAATTTTATTTTTATGGTGAGGTATAGGATGCAATATTGTAACCTAGAAATTTGATGCTTATGGTGAGGTATAAGATGCAACCTTGTACCTAGCAGTTGATTTTGTGGTGATTTACATGACACAACCTTGTAACATTGAAGATAATTATTTTGATTGAGATGTTTAGTAGTATTAACATGAGTAAATAAGAGGTGGGAGAATAGAATATGGAGGGAGGGTCAACACATATAAACATAAAATTGGTTGGAATAAGTATCAACTCCCCCAGACAAAAAGAGGGTTGAAACAAGGTGGGCTCCCTTAATCATAAAATTGAAGTGAAAGGGGTGGACTACCCCATATCTATCTATTTATCTATCTATCTATCTATTTTATATATATATATATATATATATATATATATATATATATATATATATTTATATATATATATATATATATATATATATATATATATATATATATATATATATATATATATATATATATATATATATATATATATATATATATGTTTGGAAGGGGATGAAATTCCCTAGTCTTGAAAAATGAAAAGAAAGGGAAGGTAGAAAAGAAGGAAGAGAAGGGGAGAAGAAGAAAGAAGAGGAAAAGGATCAACCATAGGTATGTAGCCACTATGCATGACCATACAACAATGAAATGGAATTTACCATGTTGAGCAAGGTGTAGCAACAGTATTGTTATTGTTGTCAACACGGTCAGATAGATTTGTTGATGCAACGGATAGGACGTTCAAAAGCTATTAAGATGTAGAAGATAGGAGTTCAAAGGTTATTCAGAGGATGTACAGTGATCTTCCAAGAAGACCGAAGTGCCCCATTTGCAAAAGATCAAAGAAAAAGACAAGTAAAAAAAGTGTCACGATATCGCAACATATACAGCAGGCAAGAAAAACTGTTGCGATTTCGCGACATGTTGGAAGAGAGAGAAAAAGCAAGAAAAACTGTCACGATTTCGCGACATGTTGGAAGAGAGAGAAAAAATAGGAAAAATTGTCACAATTTCGTGACATGTTGGAAGAGAGAGAAAAAGCAAGAAAAATTATCGCGATTTCGTGACATGTTGGAAGAGAGAAAAAGTAGGAAAAAATGTCGCGATTTCATGACATGGTGGAAGAAGAAAAGGCAAGTGGAAAAACTGTCGTGATTTCGTGACATGTTGGAAGAGAAAGAGAAAGTAGGAAAAACTGTCGTGATTTCATGACATGTTGGAAGAGAAAAATACAAGTTGAAAAACTGTCGCGATTTCACGACATGTTGGAAGAGAAAGAGGAAGCAGGAAAAACTGTCGCGATTTCGCGACATGTTGGAAGAGAAAAAGGCAAGTGGAAAAACTATCATGATTTTGCGACATGTTGGAAGAAAAAGAGAAAGCAGGAAGAAATGTCGTGATTTTGCGACAATTTTGAAGAAAGAAAACAAGTAAGAAAAGCGTCACGATTTCACGACATGTCGCATTTTCGTGACTCAAATAGGAGAGAGAAAGTATGTTGGAAAAGTGTCGCAATTTCGTGACATGTCGCATATTCATGACAAAAGAGAGGAAGCGTATGGAAGTAGAACTGTCGCAATTTTGTAAAAAAAAGCAAAAAGCAAGACTTTGGAAGCAGAAGTGTCATGATTTCACGAAAAAAGCAAAGAAGTAAAGTACGGAAGCAGAAGTGTCACGATTTTGCGACAAAAGCAGAGAAAAAATACTTCGAAGGCAGAAGTGTCACGATTTTGTGACAATAGCAAAGAAGTGAAGTACAAAAGCAGAAGTGTCACTATTTTGTGGCAAAAGTAGAGAAGAAGACTTCGAAGGCAGAAGTGTCACGATTTTGCGACAAAAGTAGAGAAGAAGACTTTGAAGGTAGAAGTGTCGTGATTTCGTGAAAAAGGCAAAGAAGTGAAGAATGGAAGCAAAAGTGTCACGATTTTATGACAAAAGCAGAGAAGAATACTTCAAAGGCAGAAGTGTCATGATTTCATGATAAAAGCAAAAAGAAAGACTTCAGAGGCAAAAGCGTCGTGATTTCGTGACATGTCGCATTTTCGTGACTCAAGAAGGGCAGGTAGGAAGAATAAAAAAAGTGTCGCGATATCGTGCAATGTCGCATTTTCATGACAAAGGAATAGAGAAAGCGTATAGAGGTGAAAGTGTCACGATATCGCAACATGTTGTATTTTTACGGGCCAAAGCTAAGAGAAAGAGCAAGGAGATAAAGTGTCGTGATATCGCGACATGTATTTTTGCGGTCCGATGCAAAGAGAAAGAGCAAGGAGAAAAATTGTCGTGATATCATGACATGCAGCTTTTTCATGGTCTAAAGCAAGGAGAAAGAGAGAGAAAGTGAAAGTGTCATGATATTGTGACATGTATTTTCACGATTGAGTTGAAGCCGACAAAGACCGATGACAACCGACTAAAATTAGGGTTTACAATTGTCATGAAAGCCGACTAAGATTAGGGTTTTCATCACAAGAATTCTGTTATAAAATGAGGGCTATTTGGAGATTTTAAGGGTTGATGAATGCGTCATCGAATATGCGTCGAAGTGTGAAATGTGGTCGTAAGAGTGTAGAAAGTGCAGAAGCGGCGAGATGATGGCAAAGTGCGCAAAGTGAGTGAAGAAGTCATGTCAAATTGTCCTAAGTGCATCTATGATTGCGTAGAGAAAGCAGGAGCAGAGTGCACAAAAGGGAGAAGACAATCATGAAGTTGGACTGTAGTGAAGCAGAGTGTGCGAAGTGTTTGCACAGAGAAAGTAGAGTGTGCAGAGAAAGCAAAGGTATCTTACTATCAATCCTCTAGTTTCAGAATTGAATTCCAAGTTGGTTCTTGGCATAAGGGGTCGGTGCTCCTTCTAGTTGGTGATAGTAAATTAGGGGTTGGTGCTCCTTCTAGTTGGTGCTGGTAAATCAAGGGTTGGTGCTACTTCCAGTTGGTGTTGGTAAATCAGGGGTTGGTGCTACTTTCTATTGGTGCAGATAAATCAGGGGTTGGTGCTCCTTCCAGTAGGTCTTTGGTAAATTGTTTGTAAATTTGTTTCTTTACAAAGGCTAGATTTGGATGGTAGTCCAAGCAGTCATTCTTGAGGAGTAACCAAATTGGTGAACCTCGTTAAATCTTGTGTTGTGTGATGTTCTCTTGTGATACTTTCTTTATCTGGTTTTAAGGTTTCATTATTTCAGTTTTAAGAGCTATGAATTTAAGTTTAAAGAACTACACTGATTCACCCCCCCTCTCAGTGCCATTGTAAGACTAACAATTGGTATCAGAGCCAAGTTCCCTTCTTAGGCTAAATCAACCAGGGTTGATATTGGATTAATACACAATGGGTAAGAAGAATAGATCCTCCTCCAAAAGGGCATCTCAGTCAGTTTTAGTTCCTGTGGAAGAGAAAATTGAACCAGAAAAGGTTGAAGAATTCTCATCAAATAAAGCATCTTTGTTTGATTAAACTAATTATGCGGTCTAGAGAATCAGGATGTAGACATATCTTTGTGCTTTGGGATACGACATCTGGGATTCAATAGACAGTGAATACACAATTCACATCACTCCTCCAATCGATGTTGTCGGTAAGAATCTATTTGAGAATGACTCAAAAGCAAAGAATGCTATTAGGTGCGGATTAGTAGACAGTGAACTGGTAAAGATCATGAGTTGTAAAACAGTAAAAGAAATATGGAACAAACTGAGGAGTATTCATGAAGAATACAATGAGATCAAGGAGGCCAAGTTACAAACACATCAAGGTCAGTTCGAAGCTTTAAAGTTGAATGATGATGATAACATAGAGACATATATGTTGAGAGTTAATGAAGTCCTAGAGGATGATTCTAAAAAGGAAACAGGTGGAGGTATTTTCATGACACTCGAAGAAGAAACAAAAAAAGAATAGGAATGTGATGAAGAAGAAATTGATGCAAAAATAAATTTGAAAGAGGAACTAATTGCAACTCTGGATGAATTGAAGATAGAAAGAAAAAGGAATAAGGAAATCTCAAGAAATCTTGAGGATGCAAATGAAATAATAACCAGTTTGAAAGTACAGGTATATGAACTTAAAAGGATTGAAGAAAATCTCAGGTCACAGATCAATGAGAAAAATATTGGTTACTGCAAACAAGAGGAAGAGATTGTTTTATTGAAGAAACAACTAGAAGATGCCAATACAAATCTCAAATTCGAGAAGAGCACAGAGTTGCTAGATAAAATGATAAGCCAACAAAGAAGCTCCATGAATAAGCATGGTCTTGGATATGAAGCTGAACAACTCTCATATTCCAACTCTGCAAAGAAGAAGAAATTCACTTTTGAAGGATCAAAGCAAGAAAAGTTTGAAGTTGAATCTTCAAAAGGAAGAAAATATCAAAGGAGATCTACAACAAAGCAACCACAACAAAAGAGGTTCTATCACTCTCACTCTATTAATAATAATACTTTTAATGGCTATTGTTTCAGATGCAACCAGTATGGTCACAAGGCAATTTATTATGGATTGAATAATAAATCAAAGAGTTATGCTGGTAGAAATACATTTGCATTTTTGAGTGAACACTATGTACAATGTTTTCAATGTAATGGTCATGGGCACATAGCAAGGTTTTTTCCAAGCACTTTTGTATCTAATCTAAGGCAAAATAGTAGATTTCATCAAACGCAAAGAACGTAACACAGACATGGAATAAATCATATACACAAAAAGAAGGAAAATAATCATTCATCAAGGATGCACAAGAGACAACCACACGAGAAATTTTTGAGTTCATGAAAAGGTGCAAAACAGGGATGTAGTTGAAAAATCCAAGCTCGAGTCCAAGAAAGTTTGGAGAAAGATAGAAGAAAGGAAATCGTGTCTCCTTGATCTGAAGGAGACTACTCCGCTATTGCACTAAGCAACTTCAGGTAGCACATCCTCAGGGGGAGCAATCTTGAAGTTTTATTTTAATGCTTCTATGTATTTGTTTGATTACCTAAGGATGAAAGGCAAGAAGTCAGGGAAGTTGTCGTATAGTTGTCAAAGTGTGTTTTTAGTTCATGTAGTTGTTTGTGGAAGTGTCGTGAAGGGTGGTGATTAAATTGAGAGTTGTCATTTTTTGGTAGTATTGCTATATGTCATTGTTGTACTGGTGATGGTTCTTACTGCCACTGTCCAAATTTAAGGATTATAATAGTTCAGATAATTTGGTTAGTGAAAGAATGTTGCCCTAGCCACATATATGTGTTTCGATAAAAGCAATGTGTATTTGAATTACACATTGACGTGAAGATTGTTAGATCCATTATGATGCTGTGGTGAAAAATATTGAAGTCTGATCATTGATTCATGTTTAACTCATTAATATGAGAAACTTTTCTTTGTGAATCATACCTATCCGAGGTCTAGAAGTATGAGTTTGAGTAAGGTGCACCATAGTTGGCCATGAAGTGTTTAACAAAAATTGTCTCCTGATTCGAACAGTTGAAAGTAAGGTGTGACTAGAAGTGACTGTAGAAAACATATACCAAGTTGAAAATGTAAAAAGGGATTTGGTTGGTGTTGTGGTACAGTGTTTGATGCTTGCACAAAGTTGGTAGTAAAATTGTAGTGTCGGTACAATGTTGGACAAAAGTTGGTACAAGTGTGAGTCACTTGTCAATTTTGTTGACAGATGTGAAATCAATGTTTTTTTAATGGGAAACTTGAAGAAGAGGTTTATATTGAGCATCCAAATGGTTTCCAGCTTGGTGATGATCCCAAATTGGTTTGTAAGTTGAAGATATATGGCTTGAAATAGGCACCCCGAGCATGATATGCAAGGCTAGACAACTATCTCACTCAACAAAGGTTTAAGAAATATGATATCATATTTGGTAGTAGCAAAGATGAGTCATGTAAATATTTAGCAAATAAGATGCAGAAAGAATTTGAAATGTCAATGATTGGTGAACTTTCGTATTTCCTCGGGTTGCAAGTTAATCAAAATAAGAAGGGCATATTTATTTCTCAAGTTAAATATGTGAAAGAGATGTTAAAAAATTCACAATGGAGGATTGTAAGCTAGTTAGCACTCCCATGACGACAGGGTGCAAGTTGAGCAAGAATGAAAAATATCCACCTGTTGATCAAACCATGTACAAATCTATGATTGGAAGCTTATTGTACCTGATAGCTACCAGACCAGATATTTTGCAGGCAGTATGCATGGTAGCATGATTTTAGGCTAATCCCAAGGAGACTCATGTGACAGCATTATGGTGGTTGATTTTTGAAATATCATTGGAGGGAAAATGATTGTTTGTGGTTTCCTTTTTGAAAGTAGTTGGTTGAATGCATCAAGGTTTTCTGAATTGAGAGTTGTTGGCAATTTTGGGTACTTTGGGTACATTGCCTTTGCTCAAGTGTATAAGTTGTCATTGATGTCAAGAATCTCTTGAAGGAATTTGATTTAATGTCAAATAATTTGTTTTGATGAAGGTTACGGCATGACAGTTTCAAAGGTCTTTTGCAAACCCCAAGCTGACAGGTTCGAGAGAAAGAGCTCGCAAAGAAAAGTGTTATGATTTTGCGACAATTTGCAAGAGGGATTGTATGGACAAAAAAGTGTTGTGATTTCGTGACAGGTTCGAGAGAAAGAGCTCGCAGAGAAAAAGTGTCGTGATATCGTGACATGTCGGGTTTTCGTGACCCGAAGAAAAGAAAAGCGCTAAGGAGAAAAAGTGTCACGATATCACGACATGTCGGGTTTTTGTGACCCGAAAAATAGAAAAGAGCTAAGGAGGAAAAATGTCGCGATATCATGACATGTCGCATTTTCGCGACTTAAGCAGAAGAGAGAAAGCAAGTTATAAAAATGTCACGATATCGCGACATGTCGCATTTTCGCGACTTAAGCAGGAGAGAGAAAGCAAGTTAGAAAAATGTCACGATATTGCGACATGTCGCATTTTCGCGACTTAAGTAGGAGAGAGAAAGTAAAATGAGAACTGTCACGATTTCGCGACATGCTGCAGATGAAAATGTTCTAAGTGAGAACTGTTGCGATGTCATGACATGCAGCAAAGGAAAGAGTTCGAAGTGAGAACTATCATGATTTTGTGACATGCTACAGATGAAAGTGTTCGAAGTGAGAACTATCACAATTTCGCGACGAGCTGCAAAGGAAGCGTACGGAAGTCGAAAGCATCACGTTTTCATGACGTGTTGCAGAGAAAGCATACAAATGCAGAAAGGGTCACGATTTTGTGACAGATTGAGATGGCAGCGTACGATTGGAGAAAGTCTCACGATTTCATGACAAAAACAGAAAGAAGGTGAAGAACACAAGCTTATATTGAGAGGGGGGTGAACAATATAAGACCACTTTTTACTTTTTCCTTCAATTCAAATTTCAATTAAATATTATGCAGTGTATGGATAGCAGTATCAATAGCAATAATCAAAGCAATGCACAGAATGCCATTCACAAAGAGACACAACAATTTACGTGGTTCACCCAAAGTGGGCTACTCCACGGATAAAATATTTCACTAAATTTTATCAAACAACTTCTAGGAATACCTTTCCCGATTACAATGTTTATGAGCCTTGGCTCAAAGGAGATACCTTCCCCTAACTCTGCTTTGGCTAGTGATCCTCTAGAAGACCTCTGCCTCCTCTGCCCTTAGCAAGTGGAACTCTATCCACAGAAGACACCTGTCCTCCCTGCTCTGGCTGGAGACCTCTGTCTTCAACTCTTTCACCTCCAAAGCTGGTCCTTGAATTTGCACTAAACATAGTCCTTCGGTCTAGCATAAATGTCCTCGATCTCTTTCTCTGATCTGCACCAAACATAGTCCTTCGATCTAGCACAAATGTCCTTGTCCTCTTTCTTTGTTCTGCATAAAAACATATTCCTTCTCTCTTTTTGCGTAATCACAGCTGTACTTGATCGAACTTCGACCTTTGCACCTCTACGCAATCATAGTAGCATCGTCTTCGCGCACTTTGCTTCCTTGCAATCTCTCTCACTTAGAAAAATTTGATGAAATGCACTCTGTACACTACTCTCAAATTTTGCACTCTGCTTCTTGATGATCGAACTTCACCCCCGCACTCTATCTACGAACGTCACTCTTCAAATGCACACTTTGATCGATCTTAAACTCTCCAAGAAGCCCTCATTTTATACTAACACTTTCAAGATTAAAACCTTGATCTTAGTCGGTTGCACATCCTAAAATACATTGGCTGCAAACCCTAATCTTCATTGGCCCAAATTTAACTTTATCGGCTTCACTGCCTCTGCAACTCCTCTGTAGCTTCTGTCACGAAACTACATGTCGCGATATCGTGACACCTTTGCAACCGATATACTATCTTATGGATTTTGTCACAAAATCATGACACTTCTGCCTCTTCTGATGTCATCTTCACTTCTGTCATGAAATCGTGACATTTCTCGCTTTCTCAACCTTTTCTCGGCTTGCACTAGAAAAAATAGAACATGTCGCAAAATCACGACACTTTCGCTGCCTTATGCTTGTCTCTGCCTTACGCTTGTGAAACTGGAACATGTCACGAAATCATGATGCTTTCACCTTCGAGCTCTTCCTTCTTGAATTCGTCATGAAATCGTGACGCTTCTTCTGTTGAAGACTTGCTTCCTGTCTTTATCACGAAATCATGACACTTTCTCCAACTGAGTGCTGCCATCTCAACCTGTCGCAAAATCGTGACACTTTCTCCAACTGAATGTTGCCATCTCAACCTATCGTGAAATCGTGACACTTTCTCCAACTGAATGCTGCCATCTCAACTTGTCACAAAATTGTGACACTTTCTGCATCCATACGATTTCTTTGCAGCCTGTCGTGAAATCGCGATGCTTTCAGCTTCCGTACGTCTTCTTTGCAACCTGTCGTGAAATCGTGATAGTTCTCATTTTTGACTCTTCCCTTTGCTACATGTCATGAAATCACAACAGTTCTCACTTCGAGTTTTGCAGCATGTCACGAAATCATGACAGTCCTTACTTCGTCTTTTGTAGCATGTCACGAAATCGTGACAGTTCTCACTTCAATCTCTGCAGCATGTCACAAAATCGTGACACTTTTTGAATTACGTTCTCTCTGTTCGATCTTGTTGCAAAATCATGATAGTTCACACTGTGGACTCTCTCTTCTGTATCATGTCACGAAATCGTGATACTTTTTCGTCTGTACAACCTTCCTTGCATTATGTCACGAAATCACGACACTTTTCCTTCTTTGCCTTCTTGCACTTTTCGAGTCGCGAAACTGTGACATGTCATGAAATCGTGACACTTTCCATCCTACTCTTTTTCTCTGCCAACATGTCACGAAATCGTGACAGTTTTTCCTCTTGCCTTTTTCTCTGCCAACATGTCGTGAAATCGCGACAATTTTTCCTCTTGCATTTTTCTCTCTCTTCCAACATGTCATGAAATTGTGACAGTTTTGCTAGCTTTTTCTCTCTCCTATAACATGTCACGAAATCGTGACAGTTTTGCCAGCACTTTCTCTCTCCTCTAACATGTCATGAAATCATGACAGTTTTGCCAACACTTTCTCTCTCCTCTAACATGTCATGAAATCGCGACTGTTTTTCTTGCCTGCTGCATACTTTTTCTTACTTGTATTTTTCTTTGATCTTTTGCAAAAGGGCCACTAAGGACTTCTTGGAAACTCACTAATCATACTCTGAAAAACCTTCATCAAAACAAATTCCTTGACATTAAATCAAATTCCTTCAAGAGCTTCTTGACATCAATGACAACATCTACACGTGAGCAACGGCAATGTACCCAAGGTACACAAAATTGCCAACAATCTCCCCCTTTGTCATTGATGGCAACCCTTCACTGAAAAAACTTCTCAGGAGCCAAAACTGAGACCAACTGTGCTAACAGCTGAGAATCTGCCTTTGAATTTTTGCTCCCCCTGACTTATATCTCTCCCCCTTACTCATATCTCTCCCCATTTTTCATCAATGGCAAATGGTCACCTTTGGGGCTCGAGACTAAGAATGAGCTTATTAGCTTAGTCCCTCCCCCACATCCTGATGAGGTGATTAAAACAGGGGTGGGAGTAAAACTCCCATTAGGCACTGATCATCATCAGCGTCTATAACTTCCTTACTAGGCCTTCTCTTGAACTCTTTGTCCATATTCCTGTTCTTGTTACTATTTTGATCCTTGGACTTGTTCATACCACTGTTCCTGTTTCTGTTATCATTCCTATTCTTATCCATGCCTTGATCCTTGGACCTGTTCATACCACTTTTCTTGTTTTGGTACCTTGGAAGTTTAGCTCTACACTGTCTAGTTGTGTGACCATCATTGTTGCACTTATAACAAGTAACAATGTTATTTTTGTTCGGCATACCTGTTCTTTGAATCCACCTGTTATGACTAACCATGTTCCTGTAATTAGCCTTGCAAAAAATTGCCTTATGCCCGAACTGTTTACAAGAGTAGCAATACCCTTGAAAGAAATTACCGCCCCTAAAACTGTCATCTACCTTCCTTACTTGAGTCATGCAATGTGAAGCCATGTGGCAAAATCTGTGATACACAAAACATCTGCCATTAAACTTTCCTGTAAATGACCTTCTAGGTCCGGTAAACTTTCTCCTCTTTTTTTGTTTCCTATTTTTTGGTTTTGTGCATCTATCATCCACGGACTCATGATCTGAGATACTCTCCTCATCAGAACTCTCTTCTTTTTGGAATCTCTTACTAGATTCCCCAACCTATTCCTTGTGCGACTTAACAAAACCAAGGCATGTTTTATCTGTTGTCTTTCTTTGTCCTTTGATGAGAGACTTCACCTTTTTGGAGCTATCTTGAAACCTGTACAGCTTATCCTTGTACTATTTAGTTTCCTCTTTCAAAGAAGCCATTTTCTGTTCTAACTCACTAAACTCAAGAACCTTAGACTCTAACTCATTCTTGAGTTCTTGTGTCTTAGCCATAGAGACATCAAGACTTTCTATAAGATCATCTCTCTCCATACAAAATTCATCTAACTTATCCTTGAGTCTAGCATTCTTCTTTATTTCCTTTTTCAAAGCACTAAGAGCATTAGTAAGTTCACTTTCAAGATCCTCTATTTGTTTGCTTTCAAAATTATCAAAGCCTTTTTTAGATTTCTCATCACTAGAGGTGCTACCCTTTTCAAAAACCATACATGCATCTTCCTTATAGTTTTTTGAAGCATCCTCATACATACTAATAACCAATTCATTATTTGTGCAATCATCCTCAAGGTGACCAAAATTTCCACATCTTAGACATTTCATGATAATGAATCTATGTTTCGATTCTTCCTCTTTTTCTGATATGAATAACATATCATTTCCATCATCACTAGAAGAACTTTCACTATCACTGCTAGAAAAATTACTTGCTTTGTCTAGGTAGAAACTCTTCTTGTGCTTATGAGAATACCTCTTTCCGTGATTGCTGTACTCATCTTTGTTCTTCCTGTGATGCTTGTGCTTTTCAGAATCCTTGCTCTTGGAATCCTGTTTATCTTCATCACTTTCATAGTTGGAAACAGTACATTCAGTAGCATAATGACCAAACTTTCCATAATTGAAACATCTTATATTCTTCATGCTTTTGTGCTTTCTAGAGAACTTGCCTTTCTTGTTGTAATATGCCTCTTCATCACTAGAAGACTCATCACTCTATTGAAGTTGTTTGCCCTTTGATTTCTTGGTAGCTTTGAAAGCTGCCTCTTTCTTGACATCAACCTTCACTTGAGTTCTCAACTCAAATGCTGCAAGTATACTATGGAGCTCATCCTTTTTAAATTTATCTAAATCTTTAGCTTCCTCAATAGCAGAAATATTTTTGCTAAATCTATTAGGAAGAGATCTTAAAATCTTATCACACACATCATTTTCAGCAAGCTCAAGACCTAAGTCTTTCATGGAGTTAACAACCTCATCCATACGAAGCATGTAGTCACTAATCTTTTCATCATCATTCATTTTGAGATGTTCAAACATACCTTTAAAATGTCTCAACTTGGCCTTTCTGACATTTGCATCACCTGTATGAACCACTTTTAGCTGATTCCACATCTCACTAGTTGTCTTGCAGTGAATCACTTTGGTGAGATCTGCTTTCTATAAGCCTTTTATGATTGCATTCATTGCTTTAGAATTTCTGTGATGTAGGAGCCTATCTTCTTTAGCATATGGACCATGTTCAGGAATAGTGTACCCATCTTCAATAACTTCCCATACCTCATTACCAAGTGCCATTAGATGAACCTATATCCTTGCACTCCATAGACCAAAATCTGATCCATCAAGAATAGGTGTTGCATTGCCACTTGAATAGTCTATTGTGTTCTTTGCAAGCTTTTCCTTCAAACTGTTAAACTTTTCGAAGGAACCCGCTCTGATACCAATTGAAGAACACAAGCTTATACTGAGAGGGGGGGTGAATAGTATAAGACCACTTTTTACTTTTTCCTTCAATTCAACTTTCAATTCAATATTATGCAGTGTATAGATAGCAGTATCAATAGCAGTAATCAAAGCAATGCATAGAATGCCATTCATAAAGAGACACAACAATTTACGTGGTTCACCCAAAGTGGGCTACTCCATAGATAAAATTTTTCACTAAATTTTATCAAACAACTTCTGGGAATACCTTTCCCGATTACAATGTTTATGAGCCTCGGCTCAAAGGAGATACCTTCCCCTAACTCTGCTCTGGATGGTGATCCTCTAGAAGACCTCTACCTCCTCTACCCTTAGCAAGTGGAACTCTATCCATAGAAGACACCTGTCCTCCCTGCTCTGGCTGGAGACCTCTGTCCTCAACTCTTTCACCTCCAAAGCTGGTCCTCGAATTTGCACTAAACATAGTCCTTCGATCTAGCACAAATGTCCTCGATCTCTTTATCTGATCTGCACCAAACATAGTCCTTCGGTCTGGCATAAATGTCCTTGTCCTCTTTCTCTATTCTACACAAAAACACAGTCCTTCTCTCTTTTTATGCAATCACAACTGTACTTGATCGAACTTCGACCTTTGCACCTCTGTGTAATCACAGCAGCATCGTCTTCGTGCACTCTACTTCCTTGCAATCTCTCTCACTTAGAAAAATTTGATGAAATGCACTTTGTACACTGCTCTCGAATTTTGCACTCTGCTTCTCAGCGATCGAACTTCACCTCCGCACTCTATCTGCGAACGTTGCTCTTCGAACGCACACTTCGATCGATCTTAAACTCTCCAAGTAGCCCTCCTTTTATACTAACACTTTCAAGATTAAAACATTGATCTTAGTCGACTGCACATCCTAAAATATGTCGACTGCAAACCCTAATATTTTTCGGCCCAAATTTAACTTTGTCGGCTTCACTACCTCTGCAACTCCTCTATAGCTTCTGTTGTGAAACTGCAACATGTCATGATATCGTGACACCTTTGCAACCGATACACTATCTTATGGATTTTGTCGTGAAATCATGACACTTCTCGCTTTCTCAACCTTTTCCTGGCTTGCACTAGCGAAAATGGAACATGTCGCGAAATCGCGACACTTTTGCTGCCTTATGCCCACGAAACTGGAACATGTCACAAAATCGTGATGCTTTCGCCTTCGAGCTCTTCCTTCTTGAATTCATCATGAAATCATGATGCTTCTTCTATTGAATACTTGCTTCCTGTCTCTGTCGTGAAATCGTGACACTTTCTCTAAATGAATGCTGCCATCTCAACCTGTCACGAAATCGTAACACTTTCTCCAATTGAATGCTGCCATCTCAACCTGTCATGAAATCGTGACACTTTCTCCAACTGAATGCTGCCATCTCAACCTATCATGAAATTGTGACACTTTCTGCATTCGTAAGATTTCTTTGTAGCCTATCATGAAATCGTGACGCTTTCAGCTTCCATACGTCTTCTTTGCAACCTATCGCGAAATTGCGACAGTTCTCATTTTCGACTCTTCCCTTTGCTGCATGTCACGAAATTGTGACAGTTCTCACTTCGAGTTTTGCAGCATGTTGCAAAATCATGACAGTCCTTACTTCGTCTTTTGTAGCATGTGAAATCATGACAGTTCTCACTTCAAACTCTGCAGCATGTCACGAAATCGTGACACTTTTCGAATTACTTTCTCTCTCTTCGATCTTGTCGTGAAATCGTGACAGTTCACACTACGGACTCTCTCTTCTGTATCATGTCACGAAATCATGACACTTTTTCGTCCATACAACCTTCCTTGCATTATGTCACGAAATCACGACACTTTTCCTTCTTTGCCTTCCTGCACTTTTCGAGTCATGAAACTACGAAATGTCGCAAAATCGTGACACTTTTCATCTTGCTCTTTTTCTCTGCCAACATGTCGCAAAATCATGACAGTTTTTCCTCTTGCATTTTTCTCTGCCAACATGTTCCGAAATCGTGATAGTTTTTCTTGCTTCTTCTCTCTCTTCCAACATGTCACGAAATCATGACAGTTTTTCCAGCTTTTTCTCTCTCCTCTAACATGTCATGAAATTGCGACAGTTTTGCCAGCACTTTCTCCTCTAACATGTGAAATCACGACAGTTTTGCCAACACTTTCTCTCTCCTCTAACATGTCACGAAATCGCGACTGTTTTTCTTGCCTACTGCATACTTTTTCTTACTTGTCTTTTTCTTTGATCTTTTGCAAAAGGGCCACTAAGGACTTCTTGTAAAACTCACTGATCATACTCTGAAAAACCTTCATCAAAACAAATTCCTTGACATTAAATAAAATTCCTTCAAGAGCTTCTTGACATCAATGACAACATCTACACGTGAGCAATGACAATGTACCCAAGGTACCCAAAATTGACAACAGTAGGTCTTCAATAGGAGAAGTGTCATGATTTCACGATAGAAGCCAAGATGTGAAGTACGGAGGCAGAAGTGTCACGATTTCATGACAAAAGCAGAAAGGAGGTCGACGAAGGGAGAAGTGTCATGATATCGTGACAAAAGCAAAGTTGATGCTGACGAAGATAGAAGTGTCACGATATCGCGACAAGAGCTTAGTTGAAGCCGACAAAGTTAAAAGTGAGCCGACGAAGTTTAGGGTTTACAATCGACGAAGATTAGGGTTTACAGCCGACTAAGATAAGGGTTTTCATCATGAAAATTCTTGTATAAAAGGAGGGTTGTTTGGAGAATTGAAATGTCAATTTGTGTGAGTGTCGAAGTGTGCGAGATGCAACCGAAAGAGCACAGATAGCACAGAAGTGGCGAGATGATGTCGAAGTGTGCAAAGTGAGTGAAGAGTCATGGTGAATTGTTCTAAGTGCCGCTGTGATTGCGTAGAGAGTGCAAAGGTTGAAGCTCGACCAAGTGCGGCTGTGATTGCGTAGAGAGAGCAGAGGGCGAAGAGAGCACAAAGGGCAAAGACGAACATGGAGTGCTACTGTATGGGTGCAGAGTGTGCGAAGACAGTGCAGAGTGTGTGTAGAGAGACGACTGAGAGAAGACGAAGTGCGGCTGTAAGAGCGCAGAAGATGTGTATGTTTCTTGAATAGTTTTGGACAGGTTTCGGTGGGGACTTGTGAGCAGATTTGGACAGGTCCTAGCAGAGGACTTGTGAGTTGAGTTTGATAGTTCTATCAGAGAACTTGAGGACAGAGGTGCATTGGTTCTATGAGAAGAACCCGAGGACAGTTGGCAAGTCTTTGAGAAGGCTTGTATGCAGAGGATTGATTTGTTCAAGAGTTGGATAGATCTGATAGACAGAGGAAGACTTGTACTAGACCGATTGACTGTGTTTGGTACAGGTTGTTGAGCTGCTGTGGACGTGATCATAGAAGGCAGAGGTCTCTTAGGCTAAGCATTGAGGACAGGAGGTCTTCGATGGAAAGGAGTTCCACGTGCTGGAAAGAGGTAGAGGCAGTTGATCTTCTGAGGGATCATTTCTAGAGTAGAGGGGAAGGTATCTCCTTTGAGCAGAGGCTCATAAATTCTGATTGGGGGAAGGTATCTCCTTTGGGCCGAGGCTCATAAACATTGTATTTGGGAAGGATTCCCAAAGAACTTTGAGATAACTTTTAGAGAAAAGTTTTTGTGGACGTAGCCCAACCATTTTGGGTGAACCACATTAAAAATGGGTCTTCAATGTGTGATGCTTTCTGTCTTGATTAATGTTGTGTTGATGCCACTCTGCTATCTAAAGTTAAAATTATTTATTGGTTAAGTCTTATACTGTTCACCCCCCCCTCTCAGTATAAGCTTGTGTTCTTCAATTGGTATCAGAGCGGGTCTCTCCGGAAAGAGCCTAACAACTTGGAGAAGGATCTATCGGAGGAACATACAGATTTAGAAAGAGATGAAGAGGTTGAGTTCGATCTCAAAGGTGAATTCTTCTTGGCTTTAAGAAAGCTTGAGAAATTCGAGGGAAGAGAATTATGTTCTCAAGCATCAATGTCAGGAAGAAGAGATAGCAAGATCAGAATTGTCTCAAAGTGTTATAGACTTCAAAATTCTAGCTGAAGAAGGGAAGAAGGTTGAACAGGTTCTGACAGAGGCTCTAAAAGGAAAGGAAGCTGATTGTGAGAAACTAGAAGAAGAGGTTATGTCTCTTAGAGTGAAGTTGGAACAGTTGGCTCTCAGACAGAATACTCCATGTGAAAAGCAAAAGAAGGATGGTATCACCATTCATGAAACAGGGTCTTCGAGCAAGATCAATCTTCATCCTGAAGAGCGGTGGATTCCAATTGGTCACAAGAAGAACAATCATCCAAGGCATCAAAACAGGTTACATAATATTTTTCGTGGCTATTGTTTTTCTTGCAAGAAATTTGGTCACAAAGCTATGCATTGCAATAAGTCTTTGAATAGCCATAGTAAGGAAAATGTTAACCCTTTTGCACCTCTTATGAATAAAAATGTCATGTGTTACAAGTGCAAGAATTTTGGGCATATAGCAAGGATGTGCAGTTTGGATAGATCTAGCCTTGAGTTCACTAAAAAGAGAAATGAGATCAAATCTAAGTCAATGTTAGTTCAAAATGCTTTTCATGCTCAAGACAAAGTAGAAAAATGGTATCTTGATAGTGGTTGTTCAAAACATATGACTGGTGAAAAGGAAAAAATTTTGGTCTTAAAAGAAACAAACAGAGGAACAATCAGTTTTGGAGATAACAGGTCGGCTAAAATCTGTGGTAAAGGGACTCTTAGTTTGGATGGGAAATCCAAAAAAGAAAATGTGCTTTATGTAGAAGGCCTAAGACATAATCTTCTAAGTGTGAGTCAACTTTGTGATCAAGGGCACATAGTATCTTTCTTTTCGGATAGATGTGAGATAAGTAAAGAAAAAAATGGAAAACTCATTGCTAGTGCTACAAGGACTCCAAACAATCTTTACATGCTAAGTGAGATAAAAAAGGAAAAGTGTTTTCTAACTCAAGAAGATGAGAGTTGGTTATGGCATAAAATATTGGGGCATTTGAGCTTTGATAATCTTGTCAATATTAGTAACAAGGAAGCAGTTAGAGACTTGCCCAAAATAAAAAGGCCCCATAACATCATTTGCGGTCCTTGTCAACATGGAAAACAGGCCAGAACCAGTTTCAAATCAAAAGGGTATACTTATTCAAAACCATTGGATCTTATTCATACTGATTTATGTGGCCCTACCAGAACTCAGAGCATTTAGGGAGAAAGCTACTTCATGTTGTTTATAGATGATTATTCTAGAATGACTTGGGTTACTTTTCTCAAAGATAAATCTGAAGCTTTTGAAAAATTTAAAGCTTTTAAAGAAATGATTGAAAATGAGACTGACAAGAGAATCAAATGCTTAAGATCGAGATAGAGGAGGAGAGTTCACTTCAAATGAATTTGTGGAATACTGTGAGCAACAAGGAATCAAAAGAGAATATTCAGCGGCAATAACTCCTCAACAAAATGGAGTAGTTGAAAGGAAAAATAGAACTATTGAAAATATGGCTAGAGCAATGTTAAATGAGTCAAAACTTTCAGATGGCTTTTGGAAAGAGGCAGTCAGTACAGCAGTCTACATCATCACCAGGGCCCAACTTAGAGTCAATCATCATAAAACTCCTTATGAGTTGTGGAAAGGAAGACCAGCTACAGTAAAATACTTCAAAGTGTTTGGGAGTAAGTGCTTCATCAGAAGGGAAGATCAAAATTTGGGTAAGTTTGATCCTAGGTGTGATGAGGGAATATTTCTTGGATATTCCAGTAGAAGCAAGGCCTACAGATGCTTCAACAAAAGAACTCATACGAGATGTAGAGAGCATAAATGTAACGGTTGATGAAAAGACAGGGATAAGAGAACCAGTCAAGGAACTCAGTGATGAAATTTGTCAAGAAGAATTCAGAGAGGTTTCAGATGAAGAAGAGGAAAGACAACAACTGCTTCCCAAAACTCCTTCACGGTATGTTCAGAAACATCATCCCAAATATTTGATCATTGGTGATCCAAATAGCAGGCAAACAAGAAGAAGAGTCATTCCTTCACATGATTCTACAAATGTTTCATTATTATCTCAGATTGAGCCAAAAGATTTCAATGAAGCATGTGCAAATAAGTTTTGGGTAAAAGCAATGGATGAAGAGCTAAATCAAATAGAGAAAAGTGAAACTTGGGAATTGGTTCCAAGACCTAAGGACAAGAATGTCATTGGCACAAAATGGATATTCAAAAATAAACTCAATGAGGATGGAAATATTGTCAGAAACAAAGCTAGGTTAGTCTGCAAAGGTTATGCTCAAGTAGAAGGTGTTGATTTCGAAGAGATGTTTGCTCTTGTTGCTCGTCTTGAAGCTATCAGAATTTTTTTGGCCCTTTCAAGCTTCAAATCATTCAAGGTATATCAAATGGATGTAAAGTCAGCTTTTCTAAATGGGGTGTTGGTAGAAGAAGTCTACATAGAACAGCCAGAAGGAGTGTCTCTCTCGAAACAGTCAGACTATGTGTGTAAACTGAAAAAGGCCTTGTATGGGTTAAAGCAAGCACCTAGGGCTTGGTACTCAAGACTTGATGGGTATCTTCATGAGCAAGGCTTCAGGAAAGGCGTGGCAGATAGCAATTTGTATATTAAGAATGAAGATGATGATATGTTGATTATGGTTGTCTATGTTGATGATATTATTTTTGGGGGAAATAATACTCAGATGTGCAAAGTTTTTGCTAACACCATGCAGAAGGAATTTGAGATGTCTATGATTGGAGAGTTGTCATTCTTTTTAGGTCTTCAGATTGCTCAATCAAAAGATGGTATATTTCTCTCTCAAGGAAAGTATATCAAAGAAATGTTGAAGAAATTTGGGATGATGGACAACAAACCAGTGTGTACTCCAATGATTACAGGGTGCAAGATGAGTAAATATGATGAATCTCCAATGACAGATCAGAGGTTGTACAGATCTATGATTGGCAGTTTACTATATAGTACAGCTACCAGACCAGATATCATGCAGGTAGTTGGGTTAGTAGCAAGATTTTAGGCAGCTCCAAAAGATTCTCATGTTATAGCAATTAAGAGGATATTCAGATATCTGAAGGGCACTATGGACTTTGGGCTTTGGTATCCCAAAGGTGATGATTTCACCCTCATAGCTTATACAGATGCAGATTGGGCAAGCAGTATTGATGAAAGGAAAAGCACTAGTGGTGGAGCATTCTTTCTGGGAAAGAGTTTGGTTTCTTGGCTAAGTAAGAAACAACCTTCAATTTCCTTATCTATAGCAGATGCTGAATACATAGCAACGATAGGGTGGGTGTACACGAGTTTTATGGATGAAAACCACCTTGGAGGATTTCAAAGTCAAGCATGAACAACCCATCTCCATTCTTTGTGATAATACAAGTGCCATAAGTATTTCCAAAAATCTAGTAATGCACTCAAGGACAAAGCATATTTCCATCAAGTATCACTTTCTAAGGGAGAAAGTGCAAGACAAGCAGGTCAAGGTAGAGTATGTGTCTACTAAAGAGCAGATTGCAGATATCTTCACCAAACCTCTTCCAAGAGATACGTTTGAGTATCTAAGGGAGAAATTGGGAGTTGTACTCCCACCCCAGAATTAATCACCTCATTAGGAGGTGGGGGAGGGACTAAGCTAAGAGGCTCATTCTTAGTCCCGAGCCCCAAAGGTGACCCTTTGCCATTGATGACAAAGGGGGAGAGATATGAGTAAGGGGGAGAGCTTCAAAGTGAAGAGGAGAGCTTCAAGTTAGGGGGAGCAAAACTTCAAAGGAAGATTCTCAGTTGTTAGCACAGTTGGTTTTAGTTTTGGCTCTTGAGAAGTGTTTTCAGTAAAGGTTTGCCATCAATGACAAAGGGGGAGATTGTTGGCAATTTTGGGTACTTTGGGTACATTGCCTTTGCTCAAGTGTATAAGTTGTCATTGATGTCAAGAAGCTCTTGAAGGAATTTGATTTAATGTCAAATAATTTGTTTTGATGAAGGTTACGACATGACAGTTTCAAAGGTCTTTTGCAAACCCCAAGCTGACAGGTTCGAGAGAAAGAGCTCGCAAAGAAAAGTGTCACGATTTCGCGACAATTTGCAAGAGGGATTGTACGGACGAAAAAGTGTCATGATTTTGCGACAGGTTCGAGAGAAAGAGCTCGCAGAGAAAAAGTGTCGCGATATCGTGACATGTCGGGTTTTCACGACCCGAAGAAAAGAAAAGCGCTAAGGAGAAAAAGTGTCGTGATATCGTGACATGTCGGGTTTTCGTGACCCAAAAAATAGAAAAGAGCTAAGGAGGAAAAATGTCGCGATATCGCGACATGTCGCATTTTCGTGACTTAAGCAGGAGAGAGAAAGCAAGTTAGAAAAATGTCACGATATCACGACATGTCGCATTTTTGCGACTTAAGCAGGAGAGAGAAAGCAAGTTAGAAAAATGTCGCGATATCGTGACATGTCGCATTTTCATGACTTAAGTAGGAGAGAGAAAGTAAAATGAGAACTGTCACGATTTCGTGACATGCTGCAGATGAAAATGTTCTAAGTGAGAACTGTCACGATTTCGTGACATGCAGCAAAGGAAAGATTTCAAAGTGAGAACTGTCACGATTTCGCGACATGTTGCAGATGAAAGTGTTCGAAGTGAGAACTGTCGCGATTTCACGACGAGCTGCAAAGGAAGCGTACAGAAGTCGAAAGCGTCATGATTTCGGATGTAGAAAGGGTCACGATTTCATGATAGATTGAGATGGCAGTGTACGGTTGGAGAAAGTGTCATGATTTCATGATAGAAATAGAAAGCAGGTCTTCAATAGGAGAAGTGTCACGATTTCATGATAGAAGCCAAGATGTGAAGTATGGAGGCAGAAGTGTCATGATTTCATGACAAAAGCAGAAAGGAGGTCGACGAAGGGAGAAGTGTCGCGATATCATGACAAAAGCAAAGTTGATGCTGACGAAGACAGAAGTGTCGCAATATCATGACAAGAGCTTAGTTGAAGCTGACAAAGTTAAAAGTGAGCCGACAAAGTTTAGGGTTTACAGTCGATGAAGATTAGGGTTTACAGTCGACTAAGATGAGGGTTTTCATCATGAAAATTCTTGTATAAAAGGAGGGTTGTTTGGAGAATTGAAATGTCGATTTGTGTGAGTGTCGAAGTGTGCGAGATGCAGCCGAAAGAGCGCAGATAGCGCAGAAGTGGTGAGATGATGTCGAAGTGTGCAAAGTGAGCGAAGAGTCATGGCGAATTGTTCTAAGTGCCGCTATGATTGCACAGAGAGTGCAAAGGTTGAATCTCGACCAAGTGTGGCTATGATTACACAGAGAGAGCAGAGGGCGAAGAGAGCACAAAGGGCAAAGATGAACGCGGAGTGCTATTGTATGGGCACAGAGTGTGCGAAGATAGTGTAGAGTGTGTGTAGAGAGACGACTGAGAGAAGATGAAGTGCGGTTGTAAGAGCGCAAAAGATGTGTATGTTTCTTGAACAGTTTTGGATAGGTTTCGGTGGGGACTTGTGAGCAGATTTGGATAGGTCCTAGCAGAGGACTTGTGAGCTGAGTTTGATAGTTCTATCAAAGAACTTGAGGACAGAGGTGCATTGGTTCTATGAGAAGAACCTGAGGACAGTTGGCAAGTCTTTGAGAAGGCTTGTATGCGAGAGGATTGATTTATTCAAGAGTTGGACAGATCTGATAGACAGAGGAAGACTTGTACTAGACCGACTGACTGTGTTTGGTACAGGTTGCTAAGCTGCTGTGGACGTGATCATAGAAGGTAGAGGTCTCTTAGGCTAAGCATTGAGGACAGGAGGTCTTCGATGGAAAGGAGTTCCACGTGCTGGCAAGAGGTAGAGGCAGTTGATCTTCTGAGGGATCATTTCTAGAGCAGAGGGGAAGGTATCTCCTTTGAGCAGAGGCTCATAAATTCTGATTGGGGGAAGGTATCTCCTTTGGGCCGAGGCTCATAAACATTGTATTTGGGAAGGATTCCCAAAGAACTTTGAGATAAATTTTAGAGAAAAGTTTTTGTGGACGTAGCCCAACCATTTTGGGTGAACCACGTTAAAAATGGGTCTTCAATGTGTGATGCTTTCTGTCTTGATTAATGTTGTGTTGATGCCATTGCTATCTAAAGTTAAAATTATTTATTGGTTAATTCTTATACTGTTCACCCCCCCCTCTCAGTATAAGCTTGTGTTATTCAAGAGTTGTAGTTAAACCTTATGTTTTAAGCATAATGGTTGAATCCCATTGGTTGTGAAAGAACTTGAGTTAGAAAAAGACATGAGTATCATTGTTATGTGATATTTGTGGTTGAGCATTGTTGGAAATGTTTGAGTTGGTTGATTCATACTTGGACTAGGGTTGTGTGAGAGAGAGTTGTCCCTTGTTATGATTGGTTGAGTTGATTTGATTGAGCCTATTCAAGTTATGTGTGAAGTGATTTTTAAAGTTCTATGAAATAAATTATTCCATCATTCTATGTTGAGTTGAGATTGAGGTTAGAACATATTAAGTCTATAACAATTCTCTTTATGCTTCTATGAAGTGGATTTGATTTGAGATTGCCATTCATTGTTGAGTTCATTTTGAGTACTACTTGAGCATGATTGATTAAGCCTTTGAGAAGGCCTTTGGGGAATATTTGAGGACAATGCTGGGACAGATTTGAGGACAGTGTTGGGACAGATTTCTAGAGCAGATTTGGGCAAGTTCTTGATGAGATTTCTAGAGAATATTTGGGCAAGTTCTTGGTGAAGCTTACTAGAGTAGATTCGGACAAGTTCTTAGTGAGCTTGTTGGAGCAGATTTGGATAGGTTTTGTGTGAGCTTGTTATTCAGCATTGGACAAGTTCTATGTGAGCTTGTTAAGTAGGTTCTGTGTGAGCCTATTGAATAGGTTCTTAGTGAGCCTATTGATAGAGCTTTGGAGGTGATAGAGTATAGAGGACAAAGTCTCAATGGATAGAGATCCAACAACCAACACAATTGAAGATAGATCTGAGTGAGGATTCTTCAAGTGGAGGTGCATTCTATCTTGGAGACAGATTGGTCACATGGCATAGTAAGAAACAAGAGTCAATTTCTTTATTGATAATAGAGGCAGAATATATTACAGCGACAACATGTTGTACACAGGTATCATTTTTTGAAGGAGAAAGTTGTGGAAGGTGAGGTTAAGTTGGATTTTGTTCCAACTACAGAGCAAGTAGCAGATATCTTCACAAAACCATTGCCCAAGGAATTTTTTGAGTACCTTCGCAATAAATTGGGAGTGGTCACACTTCCCAAGAATTGACTAGCTACAGGGATCACATTCTCAGGGGGAGCATTTAAGTATTTGATTATATTTTTGCTCATGTTCATGATTTTTGCTAAGTGTAATAAATTTTTCCTAAGAATGTTATGCATGGACTTAGGGGGAGTCTGCAATAGCCCTTTGGTATTATTGTCAAAGGGGGAGAAGAATTATAGGAAATTGCACATGTGTTGCCAACAATTCCAAAGGGGGAGATTGTTGAGCAAGGTGCAACAACAATATTGTCATTGTTGTCAACACAATCAGATAGATCTATTGATGCAATGGACAGGACGTTCAAAAGCTATTAAGATGCAGAAGACAGGAGTTCAAAGGTTATTCAGAGGATGTACAGTGATTTTCCAAGAAGACCAAAGTGCCCCATTTGCAAAAGATCAAAGAAAAAGACAAGTAAAAAAAGTGTCGCGATATCGCGACATATACAATAGGCAAGAAAAACTGTCACAATTTCGCGACATGTTGGAAGAGAGAAAAAACAAGAAAAACTGTCACGATTTTGCGACATGTTGGAAGAGAGAGAAAAAGCAGGAAAAACTGTCACGATTTTGCGACATGTTGGAAGAGAGAGAAAAAGCAAGAAAAATTATCGTGATTTCACGACATGTTGGAAGAGAGAGAAAAAGTAGGAAAAATTGTCGTGATTTCGTGACATGTTGGAAGAAGAAAAGGCAAGTGGAAAAACTATCATGATTTCACGACATGTTGGAAGAGAAAGAGAAAGCAAGAAAAACTATCGTGATTTCGTGACATGTTGGAAGAGAAAAAGACAAGTTGAAAAATTGTCGTTATTTCGTGACATGTTGGAAGAGAAAGAGGAAGCAGGAAAAACTATCGCAATTTCGCGACATGTTGGAAGAGAAAAAGGCAAGTGGAAAAACTGTCGTGATTTCATGACATGTTGGAAGAAAAAGAGAAAGCAGGAAGAAGTGTCGCAATTTCGTGACAAGTTCGAAGAAAGAGAACAAGTAAGAAAAGTGTCATGATTTCGTGACATGTCACATTTTCATGACTCAAACAGGAGAGAGAAAGTATTTTGGAAAAGTGTCACGATTTCTCGACATGTCGCATTTTCGCGACAAAAGAAAGAGAGAAAGCGTACAGAAGCAAAACTGTCATGATTTCACGACAAAAGTAGAAAGCAAGACTTCAAAAGCAGAATTGTCACGATTTCACGACAAAACCAAAGAAGTAAAGTACAAAAGCAGAAGTGTCGTGATTTCATGAAAAAAGCAGAGAAGAAGACTTCGAAGGTAGAAGTGTCGCGATTTTGTGACAAAAGCAGAGAAGAAGACTTCGAAGGCAGAAGTGTCATGATTTCATGATAAAATCAAAGAAGAATACTTTGAAGGCAGAAGTGTCGTGATTTTGTGACAAAGGCAAAGAAGTGAAGTACGAAAGCAAAAGTGTTGCGATTTTGTGACAAAAGTAGAGAAGAAGACTTCAAAGGCAGAAGTTTCGTGATTTCATGACAAAAGTAGAAAGCAAGACTTAGGAGGCAGAAGCGTCACGATTTCATGACATGTCGTATTTTTGCGACTCAAGAAGGGCACGTAGGCAGAATAACAAAAGTGTCGCAATATCGCGCAATGTCGCATTTTCGTGACAAAGGAATAGAGAAAGCATATGGAGGCGAAAGTGTCACGATATCACAACATGTTGTATTTTTGCGGGCCAAAGCTAAGAGAAATATCAAGGAGATAAAGTATCGTGATATCACGACATGTATTTTCGTGGTCTAATGCAAAGAGAAATAGCAAGGAGAAAAAGTGTTGCGATATCGCGACATGCAACTTTTTTGTGGTCCAAAGCAAGGAGAAAGAGAGAGAAAGCGAAAGTGTCGCGATATCGCGACATGTTGTATTTTTGTGGTTGAGTTGAAGGTGACAAAGACTAATGATAGTTGAATAAAATTAGGGTTTACAGTTGTCATGAAAGCCGACTAAGATTAGGGTTTTCATCACAAGAATTCTGTTATAAAAGGAGAGTTGTTTGGAGATTTGAAGGGTTGATGAATGCATCATCAAATATGCATCAAAGTGTGAAATATGGTTGTAAGAGCACAAAAATCACAGAAGTGGTGAGATGATGGCGAAGTGCGCAAAGTGAGTGAAGAAGTCATGTCAACTTGTCCTAAGTGCGTCTGTGATTGCACAGAGAAAGCAGAAGGAGCAGAGTGCATAAAAGAGAAGATGATCATGAAGTTGGACTACAGTGAAGTAGAGTGTGTGAAGTGTTTACACAAAGAAAGCAGAGTGCATATAGAAAGCAAAGGTATCTTACTATCAATCCTCTAGTTTCAGAATTGAAGTCCAAGTTGGTGCTTGGCATAAGGGGTTGGTGCTCCTTCCAGTTGGTGTTAGTAAATCAGGGGTTGGTGCTCCTTCCAGTTGGTGCTAGTAAATCAGGGGTTGGTGCTCCTTCTAGTTGGTGCTGGTAAATCATGGGTTGGTGCTCCTTTCTATTGATGCAGATAAATCAGGGGTTGGTGCTCCTTCTAGTGGGTGCTAGTAAATTGTTTGTAAAGTTGTTTCTTTGCAAAGGCTGGATTTGGATGGTAGTCCAAGCAGTCATTATTGAGGAGTAGCAAAATTGGTGAACCTCGTTAAATCTTGTGTTGTGTGATGTTCTCTTATGATACTTGATTTATCTGGTTTTAAGGTTTCATTATTTTAGTTTTAAGAGCTGTGAATTTAAGTTTAAATAACTACACTAATTCACACCCCCTCTCAGTGTCATTGTAAGACTAACATACCAAATAAATATAAGAGAAAAAGGTTACATAGGTGAGGAAGGATAGGCAACTAGAGTGGAGTTGATAAGAAAAGAAATTATGATGGGAAGGGGAAGCAAGAGGATAATGATGATGGGGAATATTTTCCTGGATGTCATTGAATACTGGTGTTGGAATATATTACATTATTTGATACATGCTAATGTACCATATTGGGTACATCATTAGATTAGGAGAGTTTCTTAGATTAAGGCTTGAGTATTTAATTTATGTAATGTAATAAATACACAAGTATTATTAGAATGTGCAATGATGTAAATGTGCATGGTGTCCATATGTACATGAATCTATAGGATAGGAATATGAAGAGTCATAGGAATATGGAATGCCAAGAGTCATATCATCATATATAGACATTTTATAGAGTATAAGCAAGTAGAAGTGAGAAGAGTGAGTAGTAGTAAGAGATATAGTAGATACAATGTAGAACTTGTATGAAGCATGGAACATTGATATCTCCGCATATTGTAACAAGTTCAAATTTTTGTGAGCTTTCATTAATGGCTATTTCATGAGTTATTTTAGAAGTTTCTCATGCTATTTACTTGCTTATTATATTGCCATTATCATAGATATAATATTGCATTATTATTTTACTACTTGTGGTTGCATTTCCTTTAATTTTATAGAATAAAAAGATAACAGTGGTATCAAAGCACTAGGTTGATTGATAAGATATTGATAGAGCCCCAAAAGATATTGAAAGGAGATAGGAAATACCATTTTTAGAATTTTTGAAATTGCATTTCACTAGAGTCTTTCCATAGAGTTGCATAAAAACTTGTGAAGACTAGGACTCATCATTGGTTCCACTAGATTGACGAATCAACAAATGAAGTTAATTTTATTTAGATTTAAAGAAATTTCTATTGTCATTTTCTAATACTTTGTTACAGATAAGAGAAGATTCAAAGAAAGTTGAGAAGTTTCCTACAAGAGATAGGAAGAATATATTCTTTGGAATCAATCTAGTACTTGAAGCAACAAGTTGAATATAGAATATAGAGGATACTTGAGAAAGAGATCTCCATTGAATATTGAAGAGAAGACCCAAAGGAGGTCCCATTGAAGAACTTCCAGATTTGGAATATTGAAGATAGAGAAGGACTAGAAAAGGTCCTCTTGAAGATCCAAGAAAGTGATCTCATTGCATAACTTCCATAGTTGAAATATTGAAGAGATCAAGGAAAGGTCTCATTGAAGTTTTGAGAAGAAGATTTTAAGAAGCTACAAAATTTGAAGGCCCAAGACAAGAAAGTCTCAAGCATACTTAAAATGAGAAAGAAGGAGAAGGCTAGTAAAGCCTCATTAAAATTTTTGAAGAAGGCCATTGGAGGAGATTTGAGGAGAGCTCAAGGGAAAATATTGCAAGATAGGATAAGTTCTTGATAAAGAAGGATTTGAAACAATTTTCACCATCTGAAAAAACCCCAAAAGGCAAAAATATTTGGCAAGAGATTTATCAAATTTTGGAAGAGATTCTTGAAGACCTCAAGACATTTAGATTCTTGAGAAGAATGCCAACAAAGAGGCCAAGATTGAAGTTAGAATTTGACAAGGAGGTTGAAGGAGAAAGGAGCTAGAAGAGGACACATATTTGAGAGGTTTAAATATTACCTTTGAAGGTTTGAAGGCTGATTTGCAAAAAAGGAGATTGTTGTTTTTTATAGTAGAAATTGAAGAGGTAAAGATAGCTACAAATTGGAGGAATTTCTGACCAAATTTTAGAGCTAAAAGGTAGCACATTAGATAACATATTGAAGGAGAAATTGGTTGCATTAGAATATGAAAATTTCAAATTTTAGGATGGCAAGAGGGTAGTAATTTGGGCAGCATTAATAGCTGCAAATTTTCAGAATTCAAGGGAGCAACTTGGAGGAGAGTTGAAGGCACAAAACCACATTTTTGGGCAGCAATTTAGAGGAGTTATAAAGATACAAATTGAAATATTTTAGAAGCTAATTTGGACAACAAGAAGAGCTAAAAAATAGATAAGTTTAGGGTAGAAAATCATAAATAATTGAATCTGTAAATTTATCAAACTCGGAGCAACAAATAGGTGAGTTAAATCACCAAGAAATCAAGCTACAAATGGAGACCAAAAGATATGCAATATTGGTGCAAAAGGTTCATTATTTGAACATTCAGATTTATCTTATTATTAAGTTTTAAAAGCACCAAAATTTGAGGTTTAAAGTTACAAAAAAGGAAGGTTTCAAGTTTATGTCTTCAAGGGTGCAGAAGATAGCATTTTCAAGGAATTAAAACCTACACAAAAGAAGGAGAAGTTAGATATATTATCAAGGAAATAAAATATCAACTTCTTACTATCTATTGAAAGCTAACAAGTGGATATTGTATAGCAAATAAGACATTATTATAAAGCAAAAATTGGATATACTAAGCTATCCAAAAAGGTAAAGTATTGGCATGTTTAAGAAGCTTGAAGTCACCATAAGAAAGATCATAAAGCATTAAGCTAGAAAGGATATGGAGTATAAGAGTTGACAAGGAGGAGAAGGCAACATAGAAACCACTATTACCATGAATTTCAAAAAGGGGAGGCACCACCACGATGTTCAAGAGAAGAAACCACCATATTGGGAAAGTAAAGGTGAAGATTGGAAGCATATGGGGGCAAGAATTTAAGCAAGCTATGTAAAAAAATGCCATTGGTGAGAAAAACAAGTGCAAAAACCAAGGTATTCAACCATTGAATGTATGATAATGCAAAAGAAGGATGATAGGTACAACACCATACATTATTGAGCATTTAAGGAGGAAAAAAACATTGTAAAGAAGGCTTCATCATTGAAGAAGTGACTTTGAAGAGTCATAGTGCCTATAGAGAGCGTTACATTGCAAATGAGAGTGCTACATAAAATATAGTGCATGAAAAAGGAGTTACAAGTCTTAGTGCCACTTGGAAGAAGTGTCATAAATAATAGCACCACATTTAATAATACTACATAGAATAACAACATCACTTGGAGATGAGCTAGCGCTATACCAAACACAAAGGAGTTAATAAAACTTGAAAGGAAAACAACACAGAGAAAGAAAGTTACAAAGGAGTGCAATCACTTACAAGGTGAAAGAAGGTGAAGAGTCATTGCTACCAAGTTTCAAAGTGTTAAATACAAATTTAGAGGAAGATCAAACACTTGTCTTGCATGAGTGACAAGTCTCACACTTACCCATGCAATAATAAGACATTCTAGGAGTACGTAGAGTAGGATAGTGAAGTAAATTCCAAGAGCAAAATGGAGTAAGACCAAGTGCACAGTAAAGGACAATGTAACCAACAAGTGCAATTGAAGAGTATGTTGAAGAGATTCAACAATTTTGAAGGTGTCAAAAGCAAGTGTAATTAATGTTGTCATAAGCATTGAAGAACCAAAATTGAATAACATCTCAAGACAAGTGCAACTTGCAGAGAAGTCAAAGGAAGGAAGAATTCAAACTTAGCACATGCCAAAGACAAAGAAGGTATTGATTTTATCTAAATCAAAGTGCATTTTTATAAATTAAAGGAGGAATAAGGAACATTATTACTAAGGTTAAAACTAGTTAATCTTTAACACTAGATATTAATTAGATTGGAGGTATAAGGATTTGCTTTGATATAGTATAACCTTAGATGCATTATTGAATATTTAAAAGCATTTGAATTTACTTTATTCAAGCACAAGGATTATTTGCAAATATTTTATTTTGGAGGAAAAAGGAATTCTACATAGAACTTAAAACATTAAATTTGTAAATATCCATAGTTTCTAAATTTCCAATTAGGGAGATATAAGGAGTTCAACACCAAATTTAGATTATTGAAATTTAGAAATTATTGAATTGAAAATTGAAAGAAGCAAAACATAGAGTTGATAGAAAGTTGGAAATTGCATTTAGAATTTCTCTTTCTCTAAATTATGATACATAAGAAATCCAACTTAAAGGTCTTGAAAGTAAAGAACCTTATCAAAAATTGAAGGTGCATCATAAATTATCTTTAGCTTTCTATTTATTCATTAATAAGGAGAAATAAGGTGAAAAAATAGAAGTTGAACATTAGGGAGATAAAAGGGATTCAAATCAAGAAAATATAAGCATACTATCAAATCCATATTGCACTCAAAATCTTGGTAAATACAAAGTATTTTACAAAACTAGAAGAAAATATCTTATCAAACTTGATATTTTACTAAAATACTTGGGATTTAAAAGGAATACTACCTAGAGATTTGAAATACTACAAATAATACTACAAAAGTTGAAGAATTGAAAGATAGTATTTAATCATATACTCAAAACACTAGGGAGTCATAAGTCAACCTCAAAGGTTTAGAACCTTGAATTATTAAAAGCTAAAGGAATTATGGATTATTGGTACATAGATTCTGAAGCAAGTAAACATATGACTAGAAACAAAATATGGTTCAATGCTTTACAAGAAAAATATGAAAAATCAGTTGCTATATAAAATAGTAAAACTTGTGAAGTAAAAGGTATAAAAAAATTTCTAGTTAATCTAACTAATGTTTTATATGTTATTGGATTGAATATCAATATTCTTTCAATTTCTCAACTTATGGATCAAAATGTGATAGTAGAATACAAATTTATCAATGGAAATAAACAATGTCATATTATCAAACAAGAAAAATAAAAATGGATCAATTGTGATCCAAATCAGAATTCTAGGAAGCCCAAGCAACTTGTAAATCAAATAATAAAGAATCAAAGAATGGAGGTGATGAAGCAAAAATTTCTATACAAAAAAATAAAGGATAATATGATTCTAAGAAAAAAGAAAAAGAAAAATTATTATACAAGAATTTTGTAGAAAACCAGCGAACTAGAATTTTATATTGCTACGGGGTTTAAATAACGATTACATAGCCGGGAATAGCACCGGCGGAACTGAAACACTGTTACAGGAGTTGTAACAGTATGTTAAATAATAGAACTGTTACAACAGAGCCTAAATATGAATAGTACGCTAACATCCCCCTTTATTACATTATTTGGGTAATGTAATAACTAATAGCTATACTAGACTACTAACATCCCCTTACATTATTTTGCAATACAAAGTGAGCTGCGAAACAATTCAAATTTGACACGTCCAAGTGCCTTAGTGAAAATGTCTGCAACTTGAGCATCGGTGGGAATGTGTTGAAGCTGAATTCGGTGCTTTGGAACTTCATATCGAATGAAATGACATTGTGTGTCAATGTGCTTTGTTCTTTCATGATGGACTGGATTCTTGACAAGGTTTAGAACACCCTGATTGTCGCAAAACAAGTGTATTGGAGATTTTGATGGATGGCCCATACTTGTCAGAATGCGACGTAACCATATCACTTTGCACACAGCTTCACGTGCAGTGCGATATTCTGCCTCTGTTGATGAAATAGCAACCACCTGTTGCTTCTTGCTGTGCCAAGAGACAGGACCGGATCCTAGATGAAAAATGTATCCAGAAGTTGACTTGCGATCATCAAATGATCCAGCATAGTCGAAGTTCGTGTATCCTTGCAAGAAGAATTTGTTGTTCCTCTTGTATTCTAGGCCATATTCCATAGTACCACGAACATAGTGAAGAACACGTTTTGCTGCTTTCCAATGAGTGGTCTTAGGCTCCTACATGAACCTCGAAAGATAGTTGACAGTAAATACGAGATCTGGCCTAGTATTGGTCAGATATATGAGACTCCCAATCAACTGTCAATAGAGAGTACAATCTACCTGAGGTGAGTCATCATATCATGATAACTGAAGTCCATTCTCCATCGGAGTTGCCATTGGCTTGCAGTCAGTCATGCAATATTTTTCCAGCAATGTCTTGGCATATTTTTTTTGAGACACTTTTATGGAGTGCTCCTTCTAGCTGAATTCTAGACCAAGACAATAATGGAGAAGTCCGAGATCTGTCATCTCAAAATATTTGCACAAGTTTCTTTTGACAGTAGAGATCATAGTTTCTGAACTCCCTGTAATGAGCAGATCATCCACATAGAGTACAAGCAACACTATCTCAGAACCCTATTTCTTGAAATAGAGGTTTGCATCCGACGGACATCTCTTAAATCCATGCTGCATAAGGTGATTGTCCATTTTTATATACCAAGCTCGAGGAGCTTGTTTCAGACCATATAAGGATTTGACCAATTTACAAACTTTCTGCTTTTGGCCTTCCACTTCAAATCCTTTAGGCTGAGTCATATAGACTTCTTCTTGGAGATCACCATTTAGAAAGGCACTTTTGACATCCATCTGGTGAACTTTCCACCCATATTGTGCTGCCATAGCACACATAACCTGAATTGTGGTCATCCGAGCAGTAGGTGCAAAAGTTTCCTCGTAGTCAATGCCTTCTTTTTGAGCATAGCCCTTTGCAACAAGACGGGCCTTATGCTTATCAATTGTTCCATCTGCCTTGTACTTGACTTTCTATACCCATTTGTAGCCAATGGGTTTCTTTCCATGCGGCAAATCAACAAGCTTCCAAGTTTTATTCTTCATCAAAGACTCATACTCTGTATCCATAGCGGCCTTCCACTGAGGCTCACTGAGAGCATATTGCACTGATGTAGGTTCAAGACTATCTATGGTAGACATGAATGCCCTGTCATCATCAATATCCATATCCTCTACTTCTGTACTTGGAGTCACAGAAAGTTCCTCAAAAGATTGACAAAGATCATCAACCTCACCAGTTTCTTTGGCTTCTTTCTCCTTTTGAGCCATACTGCGTGTACGAGGTCTATCCAAATTCATATTGGGAGGAGTGGATAAATTTGTGTCTCTGATTGTATTTGTACACCATTTAGGAATCTTCTTCACCGGACCTCCTATCTAAGTTGACGAAGGAATCTTCTCTTCCTTAGTTTCCACAATATCTTGGTGTACTTTAGATGTGCTCTGTGATGTGAAAGCTTCATCAAAGACAACATCTCTGCTGATATGAATTTTCTTGGTCAAATGATCTATCAACCGATATCCTTTAGAGTACTCAAAATAACCAAGAAAAATACATCTCAGTGTTTTCTCATCTAGCTTCTTCCTTTTCTCTTTCGGTATGTGCATGAAAGCGTGACACTCGAAAATACGAAGATGAGATATGGAGGGTTTTCGACCACTCCATGCTTCCTGTGGAGTCATTCCTTTTAGGGCCTTTGTGGGTGCCCTATTCAACAGATACACTGTAGTGGTGACAGCTTCTGCCAAATATTGTTGCCCAAGATTAGCTCCTGTGAGCATACAACGAACCATTTCCATTATAGAACGGTTCCTTCTCTCAGTAACTCCATTTTGCTGAGGAGTATAGGCAGTTGTTAACTGTCTCTTGATCCCATGCTTATCTAGGAATGCAGAAAATTCATTAGAGGTAAACTCTCCCCCTCGATCTGAGCGGAGGGTTTTGATAGAAGCCCCTGACTCCTTCTCAACGGATTTCTTGAACTGTTGGAAGAATGCGAAAGCTTCAAATTTCAGTTGGAGAAAGAAAACCCACATATTTCGTGAGTAGTCATCTATGAATAACTAAAAGTACCTCTTCCCTCCACAACTGTTGGGTGTGAAAGGACCGCATAGATCGGTATGAATTAACTCCAGAGGTTTTCATGCTCTTGTAGAGCTCTTCTCAAATGGTACTCTATGCTGCTTTCCTGCCAGCGATCGAGCACACTTGGCAATGTGGTAGAAATGGAAGGAAGACCATTTACCATCTCATACTTGCTGAGCTCAAGTAAGTAGCCGAAACTAAGATGCCCATATCTCTTGTGCCATAGGGAAGTTGCCTCCTTGGTAGAGACAGTCATGGCAACATGTGGAGTAGAGATAGCATCTAGTGCAAATAAGCCGTGCTTATATGAAGCTGTTGCAATCTTCTTACCCTTCCTAGTAATAGTACAACACTTCTTTCCATTCTCAACATGAAAGTTGACAACCATATTTCTATCAGGATTTGTGTCACTGACAACAAATTATTGGCCAATCCCGGAACATAGAGGACTTTGTCAATCTGACACTTGCCATCAGGAAGAGTGACCGAAACTGTACCCTCTCCCTGAACCCTGTAGGTTTTATCATCAGCAATTATGACAGGTTTGCCCTCTTTGGCCACAAATGATTCAAACCACGATCTGTCACCAGTCATATGTTTACTAGCTCTAGAATCGACATACCAAATAGGATCCCTCTATGTGGAATCTGTGGTAGTCATGAGCACCTTGTGTGCCCATTCAGAATCTGAGTCAGATTCTTCAACAACAACATTCACCTGGGGTTTCTTGTTTTTATTTTATGGTTTGTTTTGGCCTTTCTGCTTGTTCTTATGCCAACACCTGTTGGTGTCATGGTTGTCTTTCTCACAGATCTTGCACCACCTCTTCTTCTATTGAGGTTGTTTGCCTTTTCCTTTTGTATCTTGTTGAGAATTTCCTCCTTTCTGAAAGTTGCCTCCTTTTTTCCCATTACCTTTCTTCCTAGAACCCTGCCTATTGGTGTATAGGGCTGTATTGGAAGAATCATCCTTGTGAAGTTGGCATGCCTCCTGTTGTTGGAGCAGATTGACCAACTCGATGTAGGTAATTTGTCGTTGAGACACCTGGATGGAGGTTATCAACATATCAAATGAAGAAGGTAAAGCTCTCATCACAAGTGAAATGAGAAGCTTTTCGTCCATAGTATCTCCCAGAGAACTCAATTTCTCTTTCAACTCAGACACTCTGCACAGAAAGAGTTCAACTGTTTCACCCTGTCTCAAACTCAGGTTATGAAGTTGTTGTTGAAGATGAAGAATGGTGGATTCATTCTTCCCCTCATATATGGTTCTAAGGGCATCCCATGCCTCTTTACCACTTGCTTTGTCAACTATATGAGGTTGCACTTCATCTGAAACGACAAACAAAATGAGCACCTTTGCTCTACTGTCTTTCTTGTCAAAAGCTATCTGATCTGCTGAAGTACCTGTGGATCTTGCTGTTGGTGAAGGCCTAGTTGCTACTCCAGTAACAATATCCTACAAATCTTCCATTTGGAGAATAGCCTTCATCTTATGTTTCCATGGTGTATAATTTGGACCTTTCAATAACTGATGCGGATCAGTCATCAACTTTGCAACAACGGCCATAGTGAAGGTTCCTTATATCACCAATTGGTCCCCCTTTCGATATACATTTTGCTAGGCCAATATACCATACAAAATACCCGCCCTTACGTGAGGGAAACTATAGGTATTTAGAAAGATCAATAAAAAATCACCCGCCCTTACGTGAGGGAGACTATAGGTGAGTTTTAGAGATCATACGATATGTGGAACATAAGTGGTACTGAAAGGGAATCGCCTTGTTGATGGCACCTATCATAGAAGATTTTTCTCATGCGTGGGGCGTAACTTCCCCTAAACACTATGAAGAATACTTCGTCAGGATTTACGCCTAAACACAAGTGCGATAAAGGGTAGTGGATGGAGTAAAAAATGCAAAAAATGGCGTACTTATTCCTCCCCGACGATTTATAGAGAACAAGCTCAGACGTCGTTATAGCAGCTATATTAGGCAGCGAGATACGATAGCCAAATCACGACAGCTTTACCTGTAAGTGCTGGCCAGAGGTATCACAAATACCGAGCAGCTGCAGTGCAATAAAATTGCACAGATGGGTTTTAAATATTCCGGGGACTTAGGGAGTGTTTTGATTTTAATTTTTAATGTTATAGTGCAAAAATGAAATATGCAACATACAAAAAAAAATGCCCACAAGAATAACCCACAAGGTGTCGGTCACAGCCGAAAATGCACCTTTTACAATTTGCCAAATTGCTATTTTTCGAAAAATTACTCACTATCCCCCTTTGATTTTTTGAAAAAATATCCCCCCTTAAAAGGCTTTCTTTAACAAAGCATTTTAATAATTATTATTTATTTAAAGTTAAAAAATAATAATTTTAATTTATATAGTTTTTAAAACTTTAAAAAATAAATTAAAAATAAATTTTAATTTATAAAGTTTAAAAACTATTAAAAAATAAATTAAAATTAAAAAATTTAACTAAAAATAATAATAATTAAAAAACGTTTGAAAAAAAAATATACCTTGGGGGGAGTCGGCGGGATTTAAATAACGAACTAGAATTGTATATTGCTACGGGGTTTAAATAACGATTACATAGCCGGGAATAGCACCAGCGGAACTGAAACACTGTTACAGGAGTTGTAACAATATGTTAAATAATAGAACTGTTACAACAGAGCCTAAATATGAATAGTACGCTAACAAATTTTATGACTATGAAATAAATCAAGAAAATTGTAATATTGAAGTCACAAAGACTGAAATATACTAACTATTCATTTGATCAAGTATACATAAAGGAAGCAAAATGGAGAAAACAAAAAATATAGCATGAGCTCCAAGAACAAAATGAATATTGGACTAGTAGAAGGACATGAACCTAATCAATTTGAATAATATTTCAAAGATGAAGACCCATATTGAACACTAAATCCTTCAATAACCAAATAATGTAATATAGAGGGAAGTTGGAATATATTACATTATTTGGTACATGCTAATATAGCATCTTGGGTACATCATTAGATTAAGAGAGTGTCTTAGATTCAGGCTTGAGTATTTACTTTATGTAATTTAATAAATGCACAAGTATTATTAGAATGTGCAATTATGTAAATGTGGATGGTATCCACATGTACATGATTCTATATGATAGGAATATGAAGAGTCATAGGAATATGGAAGGCTAAGAGTCATCTCATTATATATATAGCTTTGATAGAGTATAAGCAAGTAGAACTGAGAAGATTGAGTAGTAGTAAGAAATATAGTAGATACAATGTAGAACTTGTATGAAGAATGGATCATTGAGATCTCCACATATTATAACAAGTTCAAATTTTTGTGAGCTTTCATTAATAGTTATTTCATGAGTTATTTCAAAAATTTCTCATGCTATTTACTTGCTTATTATATTACCATTATCATAGATATAACATTGCATTCTTATTTTACTACTTGTGCATTTCCTTTAAGTTTATAGCATTAAAAACTAACAACTAGTAACAAGGTTGATCATACCAAAAAAACTAGAAGAGAAGGTCTATGATTGACATGATTGATTTATTATGGTGTAGGTTGTGTTGTTAAGTCCCCATCTTGTGATCATGGCATACTAGGTTGGGGTAATGAATTGTTAGATGTATCCAGGTATGAATTAGGAGATGAGATGGGATTATCAAATTATGTTTCCTTTTGATCAAGGAGATTGTGGACTAGTTACTTGAAGAAGCGATAATTGTTAATGTTGTGCCCTTGTTGGCAATGATAGACATAAAATTGATGTTCATTGTGCCATTTTGGTTTTGATAGATTAAGATAATTTGGTCTAATCTTATGCAAAACAATATGCCTTACATTGTGCAACTTTAGGAAGATATTTGCTAGTGGTTCGAAAAGAGGAGTCACTACACGAGGTGGGTTAAGGTGGACCAAGCTGAGGTGGAAGCTAGGATAGGGTGAGGTTGACCATGGGTTTAGATTTGACCAAAGTGAGGTTGATGCTAGGCTATTCAAAGGGTAGACTAGGGTGAGGTGGCCCTAGGGTAGGCTAAAAGTGGTGGTCACATGGTGACTAGGGGCTAAGCATAGGAAGGGGCTTAAGTGGCCAAGGAGACTTACATAGGATGAATAGTATTTTTAGGAAAATTATGAAACTTTTGAGGGCTTTGCAGATTAATCAATCATTAGCACTGCACAAGGATAAATGTGACATTTTTATTGTTGGAAATTTGAGATAATATGAGACATTTTATGTTGTCATTGATGTCACATGGATCACATTTGGTTTTGATGGCCGAAATATTTCATAAATAAGCAGTTATGATATTTCGCAAAACATGGTTTTTGTGAAAACCAAGGTAGGTAAAATAAAAGATTTTATTTAAAACCACATATGGTATATTTAAGATGGGTTTTTCTTAAAACCCAGGTTGGCTTTTTGTTTCATCAAAAAAGGTGCCCTGGAGATGAAGATATTCAACCTTGAATAATCGATGCAAATTTAAATATTTAAAATTTAATATTTAAATTTTAAAATTATAATTTAATGACATCATCGTCGACGTCATCATAAAAATAGAATTATTCAAAATCCATTGATATTGTAAAAATAATGAAGGGTGCATATATATACACACAAGATTTTGTTTAAAAACCTTGGAATCGAAGTGGAGAGAAGATGACGAGCGTAGAAGATAATTTGTGTGGCAAGCGTGGCCTAGATGTTTTGCTAGGTAGAATACTGAGGTTCAATTCCTGCTAGTTGATATTTTTGGGGTAAACAAAAGGTCCACGTTTGGTTGTGTTTTTGGGGCAAGAAAGGCCCACGTTTTGTTTTGCAAAGAGAGAGGAGAAGACAAAAGCGCCTTTCGTGCTTATTGTCTCATGTGAGCGTTGTGCTCACATGGTCATTGGCACCATGGTTAAGGAAGTGCATGGGCATATGACAAGGGTTCGATTCCCTCTAGAGGCAAGTAATTTTTTATTATTAAAATTAATTTTTGCCTAATGTTGGAGGTATAAGGTGATAAGGGTTGAGTTGTTTTGGAAGGCAAGATATATGTGCTCTTAGTAGAAAAGATATTTCTGGTATGTTTCTTTTATGAAAGTATATCATATTATATATCGTTGGAAAGCTTATTTCAAGGGCTATTTGACTAACTTATTTAGAAGGAGAAATAAGGTGTGTGTAAAGAGATATTTCTGATTTTTCAAAGGGGTTCCAAAAGTGAAGTTTGCCTTGTTCTTTTTCAAGAGGATTAATTCTTTCATGAGGTGACAAGGTATGCAATGTTGTGATTTATTTTATTTTATGGTATAAGTGGTTTTGGGATTGAAAAGGTTATGCAATGTTTTGATTTATTTTATTTTATGGTACAAGTGGTTTTAGGAGAGATAAGGAAGTTGTGCAATTAAATGCCTTGGTGATGATTATTGAAAAGTGGAGTAATGTTGATTATTTTGTGATCTACTAACCCTTGTGAAGATTGGTAAAATAATTTTGTGATTGTGGAAGATTTACAAAGAGGTTTTTCATCTTCATAAAAGGTATGGGCACATTCTCCTATTGATTGTTTATGGTGGTTGATTTCTGAAATATCATTGGAGGGAAAAGGATTGTTTGTGGTTTCCTTTTCTAAAGTGGTTGGCTGAATGCTTCAAGGTTTTCTTAATTAAGATTTGTGTCTAAACCTTATTTGATAAGCATAGTTGTTGAATCCCATTGGTTGTGAAAGAACTTAAGTTAGAAAATAACATGAGTATCGTTGTTGTGTGAGATTTGTGATTGAGCATTGTTGAAAGCATTTGATTTGGTTGATACATACTTGGATTAGGATTGTGTGAGAGAGAGTTGTCCCTTGTGATGATTGGTTGAGTTGAGTTGATTGAACCTAGTCAAGTGATGTGTGAAGTGATTGTTCAAGTTATTTAAAACAAACTATTCCATCATTCTATGTTGATTTGAGATAGATGTTAGAACATATTGAGTCTTTAACAATTACATGTATGGCTCTATGAAGTTAATTTGAGTTAATATTACCACTTATTGTTGAGTTCATTTTGAGTACTACTTGAGCATGATTGATTGAGCCTTTGAAAAGGCATTTGGGATATATTTGAGGATAGTGTTGAGACATATTTGTGGATAGTTTTGGGCAAGTTCTTGGTGAGCTTGATAGAGCAGTTTTTGGAAAGTTCTTGGTGAGCTTGCTAGAGCAGATTTGGGCAAGTTCTTGGTGAGATTGCTAGAGCAGAATTGGAAAAGTTCTTGGTGAGCTTGTTAGAGCATATTTGGGCAAGTTATTGGTGATCTTGCTTGAGCATATTTAGAAAAAAATTGTGTGAGCTTGTTAAGCAGATTTGACAAGTTCTATGTGAGCTTGTTAAGCAGGTTTTGTGTGAGCCTATTGAGCAGGTTCTTAGTGAGCATATTGATAGAGCTTTAGAGGTGACAGAGTACAAAGTACATAGTATCAGTGGATAGAGATCTAGTAGCCAGAATAGCTGAAGATAGATCTGAGTGAGAAGTATTCAAGTGGAGAGAGGTCCACCAGTTAGTGCAGAAGAGAGAAAAAGTCTTCTAGAAGATCATATAGCCAGAGTAAAAAGGGAAAGATTTATCCTATGGAATAGATCCACGAACTTGAGATTAGGGGATCAACATCTACTTTGGATAGAGATCCATAAATATTGTAATTTGGAGTGATTCCAAAAGAGATTGATTGAGAAATTTTTAGTAAAATATTTTCTCTATGGAGTACCTCACATTGGGGGAACCACATTAAATATTGTGTCTCAATTGTGTGTGGTGACTTGTGCTCTTGCTTACTACTGCTATCTAAGTTATTAATGCACATTGATATATTTGGTTATTACAATTAAGGACATTAATTGATATTGGTTTGGAAAGAAAGTAAAAAGTGGTCTTATACTGTTCACCCCCCTCTCAGTATAAGCTTGTGTTCTTCAATTGGTATCATAATAGGTTCCTTAGGAAATGCTAACAACTTGAGGGCAAATTCTACAAAGAACGTAGACGACTTCATAGAAAGGATTATCTTCAAATAAGGCTCCATTATTTGATGGTAACAATTATGCTTTCTGGAGCATGAGGATGAAGAACTGCTTGATATCACAAGGATATGAGGCATGGAAAATGGTTGAAAAAGAGTATAGGGTTGAAGGTGATCCCTAGGAAGATAATACTACCAGGAAATTGGTTGAGATAAGTGCAATAGCAATGAATTATATTTTGAGTGGGCTACATGAGACAAATTTTGCAAAGGTCATGGTATGTACTTTAGCTAATGATATGTGGACCAAGTTGAGGAATACTTATGAAGAAGATTCCAAGGTAAAGTTGGAAAATAATTCTAACTACATTGTAGAAGAAAGTGATAATTTAGATTACAGTGATAAATATCAGTCGAATGAAGAAGAATGTACATTCTTTGGAATAAGTGAAGAAAATCAAGAACACCTATTCCTAGGTATTGAAGTTAAATAAGAGTATGTACCTATTGAAGAAAGACATGAAGAGATTACCATAGCAATTGAGCAAGAAGATAGGTACAAGAAACGTCTAAGGATACTAAAATGCTTCATATGTGGAGATTTTGGGTATATAGATGATGATTGCACATACTACAACAATTACAAAAAGGAAAGTGTATTTGAAAAATAAAGCAGTAGTTCTAGTGACAATTCTAGCAGCAGTGAAAACAAAGAAGTCTCATTTTTGGTAATAGAAAAGGAAGAGTATGAGCCAAGTTAACAAAAATCAAAAATCAAAAGGTTAAAAGAAGAATACACAAATCTTGAAAACAAGATTCGAACATATGTCAAAATTAGAGAAGAACTACTTCAAACAATTAGTAATATCAGAGAAGAGCTTCAAAATGCAAAAAGGATAGAAGAGAGGATGAATGAAGAACTAAGGGTAAAAATGAAAAGACATGATACATTAGATGAAAAGATTCAAAAAGGAGTGGAAACTTATTTTAAGGCTGTATCTTACTTCCAAGAAAAGTCACACTCAAAAGGAAAGGAAGTTCTAAAAGATGAAATCAAGGAAGCACCTAATATTTGTGAGGAAAGTTCCAAAGTTCCTATGGCTCCAAATATTCAGTTTGGTTCTTGTTTTGAGATAGGTGAATCAAGTTCAAAAGGAAAATAAATTCTTAAATAGAAAGGCAAGGAAGAGGTTTTAGATTCTTAAAAGAATACTCAAGAATGCAATGGAAATATTGAAGATGATCATAAGGATAATGGTCAAGAAAGGTATGGGGAACCAAGGCATTAAAAAATGGCTTTTCAAGGATATTGTTTTTATTGTAATGGATTATGACACAAGGCTATACATTGCAGGATCCATGGATCAAAGAAGTTTGATTTTTCTAGAATAAACTTCAAGGGAAGAAGGTATGGTTTTTAGGGACATTGCTTCTCATGCAACAAGATTGGTCATAGAGCTTTTCAGTGCAAAGGAAATGAGCAACATGGTTTTGGTTTTAGAGCTACACAATTCAGAAGTCGTGGTTATAATGGTCATGAAAATAGATCTTCACAATATAGGATTCAGGAAAGGAATGGATATGGAAATTATTTTAAGAATAATTTCAGGACATGGTCACCAGCCAAAGGCTACAATATCAAGTGTTTTAATTGCAATAACTTTGGGCATATTGCAAGATGGTGTAGGACTCAATTCCAAACAGGTTCAAGGCAAGAAGGTAAAAAAGGTTCAAAAAAAGAAGATCAAGTAATTCATAAAGAGAAGGATATCAGAAAAACATGAAAGGAAGTTGATAGAGGAAAGAACGAATGTAATATGGGAGTAAAATACTCCCAACCCAAAATTGATCACCTCAAGAGAGAAGGTGGTGAGGGGGCTAAGCTTAAGAGTCATATATTTTAGCCCCATAGGTGTCCCTTTTGCCATTGATGTCAAAGGGGAGAGATTTGAGTAAAGGGGAGAGCATTGAGTTAGGGGGAGCAGCCTCCAAAGAGAGCATTGAATTAGGGAGAGCAGCCTCCATAGAAAGTATTGAGTCAGGGGGAGCAACTTTGATTCTTAGAGATGGTTTTTGCAGTGATTATGGTTTTTGCATTAGAGGTGTTGCCATCAGTGACAAAGGGGGATATTATTGGAAATTTGAGGTAATATAAGGCATTTTATGTTGTCATTGATGTCACATGGATCACATTTGGTTTTGGTGGCCGAAATATTTCATAAATAAGCATATATGATATTTTGGAAAACAAGTTTTTTGTGAAAACCAAGGTAGGTAAAATAAAAGGTTTTATTAAAAACCATGGATGGTGGATTTGATATGGGTTTTTCTTAAAACCTAGGTTGGATTTTTGTTTCATTGAAAAAGGTGCCCTAGAGATGAAGATATTCAACCTTGAATAATCGGTGCAAATTTTAATATTTAAAATTTCATATTTAAATTTTAAAATTAAAATTTAATGACATCATCGCTGATGTCATCATAATAATAGAATTATTCAAAATCTGTCGACGTTGAAAAAATAATGAAGGGTGCATATATATACACACAAGCTTTTTTTTAAAAACCTTGGAATCGAAGTGGAGAGAAGACGACAAGCGCAGAAGATAATTCGTGTGGAAAGCATGGCCTAACGATGAGCGAGGGGAGACAAAGGCATTTTTCTAGGCAGAAGACTGAGGTTCAATTCCTACTGGTTGAAATTTTTGTGGCAAACAAAAGGCCCATGTTTGGTTGTGTTTTCGGGGCAAGAAAGGCCCACGTTTTGTTTTGTGAAGAGAGAGGAGAAGACAAAAGCGTCTTTCACGCTTATTGTATCATGTGATCGTTGTGCTCATGTGGTCATTGGCACCGTGGTTAAGGAAGTGTATGGGTAGACAAAGAGGGTTCAATTCCCTCTAGAGGCAAGTAATTTTTTATTATTAAAGTTAATTTTTGCCTAATGTTGGAGGTATAAGGTGATAAGGGTTGAGTTGTTTTGGAAGACAAGATATATGTGCTCTTAGTAGAAAAGATATTTCTGTTATGTTTCTTTTATAAAAGTATATCATATTATATATCATTGGAAAGATTATTTCGAGGGCTATTTGACTAAATTATTTAGAAGGATAAATAAGGTGTAGGTAAAGAGATATTTCTGATTTTGAAAAGGGGTTCCAAAAGTGAAGTTTGCCTTGTTACTTTTCAATAGGATTAATTCTTTAATGAGGTGACAAGGTATGCAATATTGTGATTTATTTTATTTTATGGTATAAGTGGTTTTGGGAGTGAAAAGGTTATGCAATGTTTTGGTTTATTTTATTTTTTGGTACAAGTTGTTTTAGGAGAGATAAGGAAGTTGTGCAAATAAATGCCTTGGTGATGATTATTGAAAAGTGGAGTAATGTTGATTATTTTGTGATCTACTAACCCTTGTGAAGATTGGCAAAAGAATTTTGTGATTGTGGCAGATTTACAAAGAGGTTTTTCATCTTCATAAAAGGTATGGGCACATTATCCTATTGATTTTTTATGGTGGTTGATTTCTAAAATATCATTGGAGGGAAAAGGATTGTTTGTGGTTTCCTTTTCGAAAGTGGTTGGTTGAATGCTTCAAGGTTTTCTAAATTGAGAGTTGTGTCTAAACCTTGTTTGATAAGCATAGTTGTTGAAGCCCATTGGTTGTGAAAGAAATTAAGTTAGAAAATAACATGAGTATCATTGTTATGTGAGATTTGTGGTTGAGCATTGTTGGAAGCATTGATTTGGTTGATACATACTTGGACTAGGATTGTGTGAGAGAGAGTTTTCCCTTGTGATGATTGGTTGAGTTGAGTTGATTGAGCCTAGTCAAGTGATGTGTGAAGTGATTGTTCAAGTTCTTTAAAACAAATTATTCCATCATTCTATTTTGAGTTGAGATTGAGGTTAGAACATATTGGGTCTCTAACAATTCTCTGCATGGTTCTATGAAGTTAATTTGAGTTGAGATTGCCACTCATTGTTGAGTTCATTTTGAGTACTACTTGAGCATGATTGATTGAGCCTTTGAGAAGGCCTTTGGGATAGATTTGAGGACAGTGTTGAGACATATTTGTGGATAGTTTTGGGCAAGTTCTTGGTGAGCTTGCTAGAGCAATTTTGGGCAAGTTCTTGGTGAGCTTGCTAGAGCATATTTGGGCAAGTTCTTGGTGAGCTTGCTAGAGCAAAATTGGACAAGTTCTTGGTGAAATTTCTAGAGTAGATTTGGGCAAGTTCTTGGTGAGCTTGCTTGAGTAGATTTGGATAAGTTCTATGTGAGCTTGTTAAGCAAATTTGATAAGTTCTATGTGAGCTTGTTAAACAGGTTATGTGTGAGCCTATTGAGTAGGTTCTTAGTGAGCCTATTGACAAAGCTTTGGAGGTGACATAGTATAGAGGACATAGTCTCAGTGGATAGAGATCCAAAAGCCAACATAATTGAAGATAGACCTGAGTGAGGAGTATTCAAGTGGAGATAGATCCACCAATTAGTGCAGCAAAGAGATAGAGTCTTATAGAAGATCACATAGCCAGAGCAGAAGGGGAAAGAGTTCTCCTATGGAAGATATCCACGAACTTGATATTAGGGGATCATCATCTCCTTTGGACAGAGATCCATAAATATTGTAATTGGGAGTGATTCCCAAAGAGATTGATTGAGAAATTTTTAGTAAAATATTTTCTCCATGGAGTACCTCACATTGGGGGAACCACGTTAAATCTTGTGTCTCAATTGTGTGTGGTGACTTGTGCTCTTGCTTACTATTGCTATCTAAGTTATTAATGCACACTGATATATTTGGTTATTGCAATTAAGGACATTAATTGATATTGGTTTGGAAAGAAAGTAAAAAGTGGTCTTATACTGTTCACCCTCCTCTTAGTATAAGCTTGTGTTCTTCATTTACGTGTCTACACTTCTCAAGTTATATAGAAGTGTAAAGCTTAATATTTGGAGGAACCACAAACTCTCCAGATAAAAATTATCAACAATGATGTAATTGAATGTATGGTTTGTATGAAAATAATCCTAAAAAATATAACTCTTTAGATATGAAAACATTGTCTACTGGAAAATGATGCTAACATGTGTGCATTTTTGTATTAGAAGGCACAAGAGAATATGTAACCACTTTGTAATAGTTTTTTATAAGTGTAGGTGTAGGAATATTGCAGTTGTAACAGTCTTGAACTATTACCTTATTTGTAATTGCCATAAATTATTTAGGTTTGATTTCCAATATAGATTGATATCATTACTATTGCATTGTGCAAGTTTGGAGTGTGTGAAAACATGAATTGAAGGTGAAAAATCTATTTTTTCCAGCCTACTATGTTTTCTTGTATGGTGCAATCCAGATTTTATAAAAAAGTCTGAATAGCCTACTTTGGAGCTTAATATTTCTTTCTGTGTGGCTCTGGTTATTGATTGTGATACACCGTTGTAAAGCTCTTACCAGGAAATTTCCATACATATATCACATACCCTATTTCACATATATTAAGCACTTCGTTTTTACCTCTAAAAAATGATTTTTAGTCTTTCCTGCCCAGATTTCAGAAAGCATTGCAGACCTCACAAATTTTTTTGTAGTTGGTATTTTTTCATGAAATAAAGTTTTTTGAGTACCCATTATTGAGTATAATTTACCCTAAAATTTTCATGAAATTTTGAATAAGTTTTTTTATCAATTTTAGTGCTCTCGAGAAAAAGTGTAGGGTCAAAAAAACTTCATCTAGTATCAGAGTGAGGTTCGGTTGGAGGGTTAGAGTCACCTATGATCTTGCTAATAGTTTATCAAGTTGTTTGAAATATTTTTTACAATAACATTGTTTCTTGGGTGTAATGGCCAACGACACTAACTCATTGCCAATCCCTGAGTTTGATGGAGTTGATTATGAATACTGGAGTATTAAGATGAAGACCTTACTAATGGGAAAAGGTCTATGGGATATTGTATAATATGGATACATAGAACCAATATATTGAAGTAAACTTGCAGTAGTAGATAGAATAGCAAAGAAGGAAGCTCAGAAGAAGAATTGTTTGGTTCTTTACCATCTCCAATCTGCATTGGAGAAAAGTATTTTTCCAAGAATAGCAAGTTGTAAAATAGCTACTGAAGCATGGAAGGCCTTACAATATGGTTACCAAGGGAGTGACCAAGTCAATTAAGTGAAGATACAAACTCTTAGAAAAGAGTTTGAAAAATTTATAATGCAAGAGGTTGAAAGTGTTGGTGATTATTGTGTAAGGGTAAAGGTTGTTGTCAATAAAATGGCAACTTTTGGAGAAGCACTGGGTAAAGTGGTTGTTGTTAAGAAAGTTTTGATAACACTTACCCCAAATTAGAATCATGTAGCCATTATTATTGAAGAGAGTAAATATTTTTCTACTATTGAGTTTGATAATTTGATAGGTTCTCTTATGTATCATGAGGAAAGGCTAGGGGATACTATTACTATAGTTGATGAGAAGGCATTTGCTTCTAAAGCTAAAATTTCAAAGGGTGATGAAACAAGCTCTAGTGGACATGGAAATGGCTAAGGAAGAGGTCAAAATCAAAATTCTTCAAGAGAAATATGTGGTAGAAGATGAGGAGCAGCAGGTAGAGGTAGAGGCAAAAATGATAAGAGGAATGTGCAATGTTACCATTGCAACAAGCATGGGAATTATGAGAGAGAATGTAGATAGAACACTGGAAAATAAAATAGGATAATCCACTATGGTGAATAATATTCTGTTGTTCAAAATTTATTCTTATCATATAATAAGGCTGATAAGAATCTTCAAGAGACTTGGATACTTGATTTTGGTTTCTCCAATCATATGATTGGAAATGGGGAGCTTCTTGCTTCCATGGATGAGACCTTCAAGTCCAAGATCAAACTAGGATATGACAAAGCTTTGGATGTGACTGCCAAAGGTGTAATGTAAATGTACACAAAAGAAGGTAATAAATATGTTCATGATATCTATTACACACCAAATTTAAAACATAATTTTTTAATTGTAGTATAGCTATGTGAAAATAACTACAAGGTAGTCTTTGATGATAAGAAATACACCATCTATGATAAGAACAATAGCAATATGATTGTTACAATAGTCCCTATGACCAACAATATTTTGTTTCCTTTAATATTTGAAGGTCAAGGGAGTAGCCTTGCTACTATTGTTGTAGAATATAAGATTTTGTTATGGCATATTAGATATGACCACTTGAACTTCACTAGTTTGAAGTTATTAACTTCCCAAGAGATGGTTTATGGGTTATCAAAAGTTCAAGAACATAAAAGTGTTTTTGAGGGGTGTGCAATGGACAAGCATGCAAGGCAAAATTTTTCTAAAGGAAAGCATGGAGGGCCTCATACCCACTCCAATTGGTCCATTATTATATTTATGGGCCTATGCAAACCAAAATCTTGGGTAACAACTCTTACTTTCTTACATTTATTGATGATTTTTCTAGAATGTGTTGGGTTTATTTTTTTAAGCATAAGGATGAAGCATTTGATTGTTTCAAGGAATTTAAATATTTTGTTGAGAATTAGAGTGGTTGCAACATTAAATTTTTAAGGATAGACAATGGTGGTGAATTATGTTCTAATGAGTTTAAACAATTTTGCAAGAATGTTGACATTAAAGGGCAATTCACAACTTCCTATACTCCACAACAAAATGGAGTGGTAGAAAGGAAAAATAGGACAATTTTTGAGATGGTAAGAATTATATTGTAAAATAAGACTTACCAATATGTATTGGGCTAATGTATTCCGTATAACAGTCTACATACTGAATAAGAATCCTACTAGCTCATTGGAGAAGATGACTCCTTATGAGGTATGGTATGAAAAGAAGCCCAATGTTAACCACTTCAAAGTTTTTGGTTGTTTGGCTTATGCACATGTGGCTGATGAACTTAGAAAGAATATTGATCCTAATAGTGAAGCATTTATATTTATTGGTTACTGTGAAAATACTAAGGCCTATAGGCTTTATAAACCAAAAACTCACAAAGTGGTGGTGTCTAGAGATGTGATTTTTGATGAAGGGGTAGTATATGGTCATCAAAAACTTTATGTTGATGATGGCAGTAGTGGTGGAAGTTCTTATAATGTGCATCCTAGTTCCTTCTAATGTGCAGCCCAATTTAAAATCAGCCCCACCAAGTCCACCAACTAGCTTTTCAAACAGTCCCAAACAAAGAAGTTCTAGTCCCTCTACAAGTGATGATTCTCCAAACATATTTTCAAATGTTATGAAGACAAAAAGGGGAAAAGGGCACTTCAAATTCATCCTCCTACTCAAGTTTTAGACAACAATTTCCATAGAATACTTACTAGAAGCCAAGCTCAAGAAATTTACCAAGTTGTTCAAAGGCTTTAGAAGATGCACATGTATGGTGATGAAGATGAAGGTGAGCCAAAAGGAGATGTTTATTATGCTTTGATGACCATTGTTGATTTTTAACCTTCTTGTTATGAAGAAGCTTGTACGAATAGTGTTTGGATGCAAGCAATGCAAGAGGAGATCAATTCCATTGAGAAGAATGACACTTGGGAGCTTGTAGAACTACCCAAGGGAAAGAAACGTGTGGGTTATAAGTGGATCTACAAGACTAAGTATAATAGTGATGGTAGAATTTAAACACACAAGGCTAGACTTGTAGCTAAAGGATTGATACAAAGGCATGGAATTGACTATGAAGAAACTTTTTATGTAGCTAGACAAGAAACAATAAGGATGGTACTTGCTTTGGCTGCCCAAAAGCAGTGGACTATACATCACTTAGATGTAAAAAGTGCCTTCTTGAATGGGTACTTATATGAGGAAGTGTATATACAAAAACCTCAAGGTTTTGAGGTGAAAGGTAAATAAGAACATGTCTACAGTTTGAATAAGGTATTGTAAAGCCTTAAACAAGCACCTAGAGCATGGTACTCTAGGATTGATGGATAATTTCAGCAGAGTGGCTTCAAGAGAAGCAAAAGTGCACCTACCCTATACTTCAAGAAATAAGGTAATGATATTTTAATTGTTTGTTTGTATGTTGATGATTTGATTTATATGGATAGTAGTTCCAAGTTGAAAGATGAATTAAGGCTACCATGATGAGTGAATTTGAAATTAATGATATAGGATTGATGCACTATTTTCTTGGCATGGAGGTGCATCAAAGTAAGGATACAGTCTTCATTTTTCAAACTAAATATGCCAAGGATGTGTTGAAAAATTATGGTATGGATAGTTAAAAATCAGTCCCTACTCCCATTGGTCATGGTGAAAAGCTATACAAATATGATGGGGCTAAAAAGGTGAATGTGACCAATTATAGGAGCATTTTTAGGAGCTTGATGTTTCTCAAAAATACCAGACCAGATATTTACATATGTTATCTCATTTGTTTCTAGGTATATGAGTGAGTCATCTCTCTTGCATTTGAATACTACAAAGTGAATTTTGAGGTATATTAAATGTACTATTGACTTTGGTAAACATTATTATTCTGTTGAAGAGAAGGAGCTAGTTGGTTTCAGTGACTCAAATTGGGACAACTTGGATGATCAGAAGTCTAAATATGGAAATTATTTTTCTCTTAGATCTAGGCTGATAATTTGGACCTCAATGAAGCAAGTATTAGTAGCACTCTCTTCTAATGAGGCTAAATACATTGTTGTCACTTCAGCTAGTGCTCAGGCCTTATGGCCCAAAAAAGTGTTGGAGGAGATATGTGAGAAACCAAGTGGTCCTACTATAATTTTTTGTGATAATTTGAGTGCCATACATTTGGAAAATAACCCTGTCCACCATAGAATATCTAAGCATTTTCACATGAAGTACCATTTAATTCATGATATTGTGGAAAAGAAATTAGTTAAATTGAGGTATTGCAGCACCCATGATCAGTTGGTTGATGTTTTCACTAAAAGTGTTGCTAAAGCTCAATTTCTTAAACTGAGAAATATTCTTGTGATCCCTTTCAGCATCAAGGGGGGGATTTTGGAAAATTATGTTGACATGTGTGCATTTTTGGATTAGAAGGCACAAGAGAATATGTAACCACTTTTTAACAGTTTTGTACAAGTGTAGGTGTAGGAATATTGCAGTTCTAACAATTTTGAACTATTACCTTATTTGTAACTACCATATATTCTTTAGGTTTGAGTTCCAATATAGATTAATATCATTAATTTTACATTGTACAAGTTTGGAGTGTGTGAAAACACAAATTTAAGGTGAAAAATCTGTGTTTTCTAGCCTGTTGCGTTTTCTTGTATGGTGCAGTCCAGATTTTACAAAAAAATATGAACAACCTACTTTGGAGCTTAATATTTATTTCTTTGTTTCTCCAGTTGTTGAATGTGATACACTATTGGAAATATCTTACCAAGCACTTTCCATCCATATATCACATGCCCCATTTCACATATGTTAAGCACTTCGTTTTCACCTCTGAAAAATAGTTTTTAGTCTTTTCTACCCAGATTTTAGAACACATTGTAGACCTCATAATTTTTTTTGTAGTTTGTACTTTTTCATTAAATAATATTTTTGAGTACCCATTATTGAGTAGAATTTACCTTGAATTTTTCATAGAATTATGAATACATTTTGTTTTATCGATTTTAGTGCTCTCGAGAAAAAGTGTTGGGTCAAAAAAACTTCATTGACAATAAATTCATACCATAAACAACATGGATATAATTGCATGAATCTCTCTAATGGACCTTAGCTTTACACTTTAATTGCAAACTGGGATTACTAGTTTTAAAGAGATATTGCTTTGTATGAGCCCATGAAAGGATCATTTACAGTTAAGTGGTTCTTTTTTTGTATGCTAGAATCTACAAACTAAAAACTTTTGCAGAAACTCTATAACTATTTAAGAAACCAATTGAACATATGTATAGACTAATTTCTATAGATAGGGATAGAAATTCAATATTCTTTGTTGAAACAAGGTGGATTCTACCTAGACAACCCAGATCTGAATTTCCCCTTGCAACTAGTTACTAGTTAACTACAAACCTTAACACAACATAATTATAGGAAGTACTAACTTAAACATAAAAATATGAACAATAATATTTTAATCAAGATAAAATTTTATTTAGGGTTTGATGAGGAAAAATTACTCTGCTAGGGTTTGACGAGGAAAAACTGCTCTGCTAGGGTTTGACAAGGAAAAACTGCTCTGCGGGGATGGCAGTCATTTTTGGAGGAGGTCTGAAAAATTGGAGGAATGTTGTGATGGCATCGATTATTTCACAAAGAGTGCATGCTCATGATGTTTTTTCATCTAACATTGACTAGAAGGAATAGGATGTCCCAGTGCATGTTAGGAACCGCTTGTTAAAGAACAATGGATGTTTGGAACGATGTGAAGACAGGTCGGTTCTAGTGGTTCAACCAAACTCGGTGGCAGGAGATGTGGAATATTTAACCAAAAATGCACTTATTGGTAAATTTTTGGGCATCCAAATTTCTCTCCCCTTTGTGGAGGCTTGGGTCATGAAGACTTGGAATCCTGAAGGTGACGTGGAGGTGATGTTGAGTGCGAACAACTATTTTATGGTGGTTTCCTCTTGTCTTGTAGATCGCAACAAAGCATTTGAAGGGGATCCTTATTTCAATAAACAAGTGGGACTATTTCTTAAGCCTTGGCATGTAGGTTTCAACCCATCAAAGGAGTGGTCATTATGGATTCCAGTATGGGTTTGGCTTCTATGGCTCCCATTGGAATTCTAGAGAACTGATATCTTGCATAAGATGGCTCCCATAGGTTTCACAATAGAAAATGGATAAAAAGGTAATATTTTTTTCTTGTATCTGTGTTGAAATTGATTTAAATAATCCCATTCCAAATTCTATTGAAATACAGTTTGGATCGACTACATGGGTTCAAAAACTTGACTATGAAGCTCTTCCATTTCGTTGTCATATTTACCATGAATATGGCCACCTGTAAATAAAATGCCCTAATTTTGTCCCACCTGTGGCCTCAAATCCTGGTCCCTCTTGGTCTGGACAAAATTTGGATAAAGGAAAAGCCCCGATAAAGGAAGGGGAATGGTATAAGGAAGGTTTTGTTTCGGTAAAATACTGAAACAGAGGACAAAGGGCAAACAAAGACCATAAGGATAGCTGGCCAGATACTCTCCTCAATTGTTTTAAAATATTAGATGATATTGATCAGTGCATGGAGATACCTGAAACATCACTACCTGACGCAAATATAACAAGGTCAAATCAAATGTCTCTTCTTGAGGTGTAACTTAAGGAATTAGACCTAGGGGGTTTAAATGAAGAACAAAGGGCTTTGGATATGAGTATAGGTGATATGGTTGAATCTAGTCATAGGAGGGAAACTATTTTAGAAAGTGGTATAGATCTAGTTATGCACTCTCCTACTCAAGCATTGATGCAGTCATCCTTGGACTGCAAAACTCCTACGGTGTTGGGATTGCAACAAAAAATAATTAAAAAAAAAATTTTCAGATAAGAATATGAAGGTGGATCGAAAGAAGGACCAGGATAAAATTAAGTTAATGGGGGAGACTTTTGTGGATTCAGGCTTGGTGAGAACATTGGAATCCCATTTTTCTAACCCCAAAAAATGATTATCCTTTCATGGAATATAAGGGGGTTGAACAACATCCCTAGACAAAAAATTCTTCATGATTTGGTTTGTGTACATTCTCTGGATGTGGTATTTATTCAGGAGACTAAATTTGCTACTGATAGTATGTTCAATATTGCTCCCAAGTTGTGGATAAGGCGGTAATGCTAGTGTATTGGTGCATGTGGATATGTTGGTGGTGTCACTTGTTTATGGGATTCGGTGAAGATATCCCCTCTTACTTGGATTTCCAGCAGATGGTCTATTTTGATTATCGGGCATAATAATGAATCTGGTGAAACCATCCTACTTACAAATGTGTATGCTCCTATTGATTACAATGGTAAAGTGAATTTTTGGGAGCACATTTTCTTTGTGAGAAGTCTAAATCCCATGTACCCATGGATTTTGGCTGGAGACTGCAACTCTATCACTTGTCTAGAGGAGAAACGCGATGGGTTTGACCGTCTCGAGCCTTTTTCTTCTATCTTTAGTGCTCATATCCAGACCATGAACTTGGTTGACATCAAGCCAGATAATGGGATATTTACTTGGCATAATAGAAGGTGTGGGGAAGCTTCCATCTCAGAGAAACTAGATAGGTTTCTTATCTCCAGTTATTAGATGGGTAATAACATAAGTGCTAGTTCTGTGATTCTAGAGGGTAGGGGATCTAATAATTGGCCTATCAAAATATCTACTCTGGAGTTAGGGCTAAATAAGAACCCTTCCTTTAAGTTTCAACTTATGTGACTTCATGATCCTAAGCTTCATGATTTCATGTGAGGATGGTGGACCACTGGCAAACCTCCTCATGGCACCGCTATGTATTCCTTTATGAAGAGACTACAATGCGTTAAGCATAAATTGAAGAGATAGAATATAATGAATTTTGGGAACCTATCCTTGGCTAATTTGGTAGCTCTTAGGAGGGTGGAAGAAGCTTCAAGGAATATTAGAGATCAAGGACTCACGAAGGAGCTTCTCGTTGAGGAATCAAAGGCTATGAAAGACCTTGCTGAGTGGGAACTGAGGGAAGAATTTTTTTGGAAATAAAAAGATCGAGTAGATGGGATTCAGGAAGGGGAAAGAAACATAGCCTTCTTTTATAACTTAGTTAAGGCTCGTCGTAATGGTAACTTGATTACCTCTCTTGTGAATTCTCAGGGTGCCCTGCTCTCTTATTTCAAGGATATTTTAGAAGATACTAAGAGGTATTTTTCCTCTCTTCAAGGAGGACTCCCTCTCAGATGATGAGAATTAAAAGCTTATTCTAAATTGTATTCCATCGATTGTTTCTAGAGAGATGAATGAGCACTTCATGGGTCCAATTTCCCTTGAGGATTTGGAAAATGTCGTATTCAGGATGAAAAAAGGAAAATCCCAAGGTCCAGGTGGATTCCCGATTGAGTTTTATTAGGATTTTTGGGATTTAATCAAATTTGATCTTCTGGAGATGGTCTGTGAGTACCAAAAGAACAAACAGATGCTAAGGGCCCCAAATGCTACCTTTATGGTGCTTATTCCCAAAAAATAGGGAGAAAATTCCTTGGATATGTTTAGGCCTATTGCTCTATGCAATGTTGTGTATAAGATCATCACAAAAATTATTGCTAAGAGGCTAAATATATGGTTGAGAAAAATCATCCCTAAGAAGCAAGTAGGTTTTTTTGCTGGCCGAAAAATCTTGGATGGGGTTGTTATTGCTACAGAAGTTATTCACTGAATGTAAATTTCTAAGGAGAAAAATATTTTCATTAAGTTTGACATGGCCAAAGCTTATGATCATGTCAGATGGTCATTTATTCATAAAGTTCTTACAGATTTTGGATTTGAGGAGGAATGTATTAGATGGGTGATGATTTGTGTTTCTTCTTCCTCATTCTCTTTTCTTGTTAATAATGATCCATCAAAGCTATTTGAGGCCTCAAGGAGATGCAAGGAGATCATTTATCTCCTTATTTTTTTATCATTATGGCAAAAGGGTTGGTAAGATTTCTCAAGTCTCAATTTAGGTAGGGTCTCATTCAGGGGTGGAAGTGGGATAGTAGTTTGCCACCTCTTTCTCCTCTTCAATTTTTTGATGATACTACTTTGTTGGGAGTTGCCACTATCAGGGAAGCTAGCAATATTAGACAGTATTTTGACATATATCTTGGCACTTTTGGATAGTTGATTAATGAGGACAAGTCTTCTATTTTATTCTTTAATATCCCTCCTCTTATTCAATCTAGGATTGCTCGTATTCTAAGATTCCAGGTTGGGACTCCCCCCTTCATTTATCTTGGTATTCCAATTTCATCTCATCCTCTACCTAGATATTCTTTACAGTATATGCTTGATAATTTTAGAAGGAAGGTGAATCACTGGACTTTCAGATGGCTATCCACTATAGGTAGAGTGTTGCTTTTAAAATCTATTGTTCAAACTTTATCCATTTATAGATGTTTTGTACAAATAACTGCCTCTCATTTCATCAAGGACATGGAAGCTTTGTCAAGATAGTTTTTATGGTCTGGAAAACTTAATCAATCTAAATAGAGTTTGGTTAGATGGGATTCTATATGTAGGCCGATGCAAGAGGGAGGCCTTAGATTGTGACAGACATCTCTTTTTGGATAGACTTTGGCTGCAAAACTTTATTGGAGATGGTGTACCTCTTAGGAACATATTTGGGCTAAAATATTATCTTGTAAATACTTAAGAGATAATTCTGATGCCGAGATCCCTAAAGTCAGCTTGGTTGGGAAAGGTTCAGTTATTTGGGACACTCTAAAAAGAGGAGCTAATTTAATCAAGTAGGGTTTGTTCTAGATTTGCAATCGGGGATCAGATGCTCTTTTTTGGGAGGATTATTGGGATGGTCACCCTCCTATATTGAATCAATATCCCAGGTTATGTTCCCTAAGCATTTTTTTCTTGGAAGCGGGTTGGTCTCTTGTGCAGGACTTAAAAAAAATCTAGTCTTTTAGAAATATGGAGATGTACAAGTGGAAATATCTACAAGAATGACCCGAGGGGGGACTAGCTAAGGACAAAGAGGAGCTTGCTCTTATTCTTATTGGGAGGCCCTATTATTTTTTTAGGGGTAAAGATATTCTAGCTTGGAATCCTGATCCCAAGGGAACCTACTCGGTAGCCTATGGTTATCAGGTTCTTGATAAGCAAAAGTATGAGATTCTTCCTGTCACATGGTGGAAAAAGATGTGGAACAAATTTTCTTTGTCAAAATGTAACTTCTTTCTATGGCTGGTAGCTCGTAATAAATGCCTCACTTGGGATAACATGAGGAAGAGGGGATGTCAGGGTCCCTCTTTTTGTGTCGTTTGTAGTAAGAATGAGGATGACTCTTCTCATTTATTTTTCCAATGCTCATTTGCTAGAGACATTTGGCACCGTTGGTGGAGCACTTGGAACCATCCATGTTTTCATGTGTTGTCCCTGGTGGAGTTTTGGAGTAGTCTAGGCAGACCTCCGGCCAAAGCCCCCTTACTTCGGGTGGGTTGGAATTTGGGCCCTTTTTGCATCATTTTGCAGATTTTGCCTAAACAGAACCATCACATCTTTCAGGGTAATCATTTTGTTGTTCAACAGATTTGGCAAAGGATCCTGTGTGTGGTTAAGTTAACCATCCATAGCAAATGTGATGTGGACCCTCTTTTGGATTCTATGGAGGAGAAGGTACAGCAAGCCCTTGGCCTCTTTGGGGTTTTTGTGAACTCTTCAAGCCCTAACAGGGTTCCTCATCTCAATAAGAAGGTTAAGAGAGATGGTAGGTGGAGGCCACCCCCTAGAGGAGTTTTAAAAATTAATACTAATAGATCATCCAGGGGTAATCTTAGACATGTTGGCATTGGCGGTGTTGGGATAGATTCTGCTGGTGGTGTCAGTTTTTTCTTTTCTATTTATAAAGGTGTTCACTCCAACAATTTTATGGAAGCTCTTGCAATTCTTGACGCCTTGTAGAGGGGGTTTTATCTTGGATGGCGTAGGATTATATATGATTTTGACTCCCAAATTGTGGTTAATATTTTAAACAGTAAAAGGATGGAGGAAGTTAATTAGCAGTTGGTCTCTATAGCCATTCAGATTCTTAGAATGAGTGAAGAGGTCAAATTTATATCCTTTGTGCACATTCCAAGGGAATGGAATGTGGTTTCTGATTACCTAGCCAAAAGGGTTTTTGAGCTGTTGGATCCTTGGATTATCAATCTCTGGGAAAGTCTCCCATATAGGGACTCTCAATACCTGTGGGAGTTGATCCACAAGGATTTTCAGACTTAATGTGGTTTGTTCTTGTTGTCTTCTTCGGGTGTCAATCTATTCTAGTGGTTTTAGCCTATTTGGCTGTTTATTTGAGTCCTGGTTGGAAGCTCAATTGTACTCTGTAATCCAAATTTTTTATCAATAAATTTTTACCCCTTTATTTAAAAAAATATGGTATTTTATTCATTTTAAAACTCCTTAGGTAGAATTCCTTACAATGGACAACATTTGAAGCTAATATAGATTGATTTCTTATGTTTATGCTCTATAAAAATTCAACCTTTACTACAATCTGGGATGTCTAATTAATAGACAATCCCTTATTTTTGTCTTAAACAAATTCTGACAACCTAAAACAAAATAGACTATGTTCTAATATAAATCTAACAAATTAAACTGGTAGAAACCTTTTACTTAAAATAAGCACATCCACATAAATATTGTAATAAAAATAGTAATTCATGAAAAAAAAGAATATTGCAATAAAAAATATAAATGCAAAAATATATATTAACCTCAAAAATCACTATATAGAATTGTAGTCCTCTTATAAGGAGAAACCTCCTTCAATATTTTGATTCAATATGCAAAATGCTACATTCATTTAGGCCCCCTTGTCTTTATAAGATACAATCCATGCAACCCTAACTTAACACTCAAGAGTTGGATTATATGCAAAGTGTCACCCAAGATATAATATTATACCAACCAACAATTATATTTTTTATAATAGTTACATGAAATTGTCCCACTTGTCGAGGTATCTCAAGTGCCACATAACATTACAAAAATATTATAAAATATAATTATAATAGGATCTTTGCATTGGAAAGAGATTCATTACATAATAATGTTAGGATGGGGTCATAACATGCCCTTCCCATTCAAAAATCTTTGTCCTCAAAGTTGAAGATGATAAAATTGATACTATAGCTGCTAGATAGAATCCCATGTGGTATTTTTCTATTATAGTCCATGTCATTGAACAAGAACTTCAGTGATAACATAGTTGCAAAGAGTGCATGATGTTTGATCCAAAATTTGTTCAGGCTCGAGTATGATGGAACCTTCTTCATCCAACTTTGATAAAGTATATTGAATGTGTACCTTATCACCAATAACCTTCTTAAGAGAAGAAATATGTAAGACTAGATGGAGATTGGACATAGCCAAAAGGGTCAATTTGTAGGTTATCGAACAAATTTGCTATAATACTTGGTAGGGTCCATAGTATTTGGTAGCAAGTTTTTGGTATTTGTAGAGCTAGAGTGATGACTGTTTGGAGGTTTGTAGGTAAAAATAAACATATACCCCACTTTAAAGTTGTTCTCAAAATGGTGTTGATCAGATTGTTAACGCATACAATTCTAGTTCAATTAAACATTCATCTTAAGTTGTTAAAGGATGAAAACATGTTTGCTGAGAGTGGTGTCAACAATGTGAAATTTAGAGTTTCCTAGAATGTAGGAGGGTTTTGATGGAGTATGACCATATGCTACTTCAAAGGTTGTAACCTTGGTTATGGTGTGATATGAATTATTATACCACCATTTGACCAAAGGAAGCCACTTTGCCCACTATGCAAGATGGTCAAAGGTAAAGCACTGAAGGTAGGTTTCCAAGAATTTGTTAACAAATTTTATTTGGTCATCAGTCTGAGGATCATAGGTCAAACTCATTTTTAGTTGAGTTCCTTGCAACTTAAACAATTCCTACTAAAAATGACTAGTAAAGGTAGGGTCTCTATTTGACACAATAGATATGGGTATTCCATAAAGGCAAAATATGAAGTCTAAAAATATTTTGGCTACAACGAAGGCTATGTAGGGATGGGATAGGGAAAAAAGTGAGCATACTTTGTGAGACTATCCACTACCATTAGAATAATTAATTTTCCTGCCAACTTAGTTAACCCTTCACTAATATCCATTGAAATATTTTCCCATACATTTTATAGAATTGGTAAGGGTTGAAGGGTTCCACGGGAACATGCAATTTCTCCCTTCATTCTTTTGCATGTGTCACATTCAACCATAAAAGTTTGAATATTCTTATTCATTCCCTTCCAAAAGAAATTATACTTGATCCTTTCATAAGAATTTAGAAACCCAAAATATCTCATTGTTAGTGACACATACATTTCTTTCAATATGAATTCTTGCATTTGGGAGGTTTGAGGAATAATAAGTCAGTCACAATAGCTCAAATCTTATCCATCCCAAGAGTATCTGGGGCATGAGTTAGGTTATTTTTGAATTTTGGTGATAAAATTTTACAGGCCTAAACTCTTGGCCATTTCTTCTATGAGATAATTAATCCATTGAGGGATTGGTAAAGAGATAGTATTTAACATACTTTGATCTTCAAACTATCAATATAGTACACAAACCATGATATTGTCCTTTATTTTTTATATGTGATTTCATAATCATAGACCATCAATTTAGAAACCCACTTTTGTTGTTCAAGTGTGGCTACCCATTGTTCCAAGAAGTACTTGATACTTTGGTGGTCAGTTTTGATTGAAAAATGATACCCAATGAGATATGGCCTCCAATTATTAACATGTAAAATGGATAGCATCTCCTTTGCATAAGTAGATTTACCCAAATTTTGGTCTAAAAATACTTTACTGGTAGAGGCCAATGGTATTCCTTCTTGCATCAACATGACCTCGATTCCTTTGCCTATAGCATCACTTTCAATTACAAAAGGTTTAGAGAAATTAGGCATTGCTAACACTAGGGTTGTTATCATGGCTTACTTTAATTTATTTAAATCCTTCTCAGCTAGTTTTGACCAAATAAAATAATTATTTTTCAACATGGTTGTTAAAGGAGTTGCTATCTTCCCATAGTTTTGTACAATTACGGTAATACCCTATGAGTCCCAAAAATCCTTGAAATCCCTTGAGGGTGTGAGGTTTTGGCCAATCTTGAGTAGCCTACATATTTTTAGGATCAATTTTAACTACATAGTTGATGATAATGTGACCCAAATAATCCACTTATGTCATAAAAAAAAACATTTAGACATCTTGGCATAAAGTTTAATCTTAGAAAAAAGCTATAGAGTTTGGTCCAAATATATGAGGTGCTTCTCCCAAGAGCGACTATAAATCATAATATTATCAAAGAAAACTAGAATAAATTTGCAAAGGAATAGACATAATACATTATTCATTAGGCTCTAAAATGTTCATGGTGCATCAGTTAGGAAAAAAAGCATCACCCAAAATTCATAATGGCCCTCATGAATTTGAAATTCTATTTTGGTGATATCTTTCTCCTCGAGCCTTATTTGATGATACCCAAGCAAAGGTCCAACTTGAAGAAAAGCTTTTCACCATGTAGCTTATCCAAAAATTCATAAACCATTGGAATAAGAAATTTTTCCTTAATGGTGAGTTTATTAAGCTCACAAAAATCTATACACAACCACCATGACCAATCTTTCTTTCTAACCAACAACATTGGAGAAGAATAAGGACTATTGCTAGGCTGAATTACCTCTACTTTTAGCAATTATTGTACCAAATTCTTTAATTTGACTTAAGTGCATAGGGGTATTGGTAAGGTCTGATGTTAGGTGGCAAGCTACTTGGTACCAATGGTATTGCATGATCATGGGAACAATGTGGAGGTAATTTTATCAGTTCTGCAAAAACTACATCATGCTTAGTCAGAATGAGTTGTAAATCATCATGGTTTTTTTCTTCTAAATTTTATGGTTGAATTGTAAATAACTAAGCTACTACCCCACAAGAATTTTTTTAACTTCTCCATACAACTTGAACTGATAATTTGTGGATATCCTACTGGTGAACCATGAAGAGTGTATGAATTTCCATTCTATGAGAACTACATCCATAATTTAGCAAAATTCTAGGCTATTATTCCCAAGGTACCTAGCCACTATGCTCATAGAACAACATCACATTATCCTTTTTGAAAAGCAAACATATCATTTTTGAATTCATAATCTTGTATCTTCAACTTAACATTATGGCATTTACCCTTACAAGGTAATGTTCCTCTATTTGCCACCATAACTTCAAAGGAGTTGCAAGAATGTATGTAACAATTTGCTTACTTGTCTACTCAGGGATAAATAATAATATGCATATTTCCTAAATCAATGAGAATTGTAATATGTTTTCCTTTGAATAATCCTACTACCCTCATCATCTAAGGGATCGATATTCTAACAAGTGCATGGATAGAGATCTGTAGTTTTGGTTCTTCCTATGGTTTACCCCCATCTTGAGGTTATTCCTCTTGTGGTTCAACTTCTTCACTAGGTAGTTCATTCCCTATTGATTCATTCTCATCCAAAAAAAATAACCTCTTTTGGATGCATTTATGCCATGACAAATACTTCTCATCATATTTATAACATAAACTTTGTTCTCAATGGACATCCATTTCCTCCATAGTAAATCGCTTGATTGGGGTAGACTTGTTACCAATATTCGATGTGAACTTGGAGGGAAATATGGGTTTTGCCTATGGGAATTTCTCAAATTGAGTCTAATATTCATGGATAGTAGAGGTTTATTTCAATTTGGTCAAGGCTCTGATAAAGTACTCAAATTCACTAGGGCTAATATGAGTGAATAATTGGAACTCAAAGTCTTCCCAAGAAGGGTCTGGAGTCATGTTCTATAACCATTGATACCATTGTAGGGCATCATATTCATATTTAAAATATGCTATGGTGATCCACAAATATCAAGATAAATTATGAAGTTTTAAGAATTGATTTGCTTGACACAACAAACCATTGATGTCCTTTCTATAAAACTTAAGAAAGTCTAATTTAGGCATCTTAAATTGGGTATATGTGTCAAAAAGAGAATGATAGACTTATTTCTCTTTATTGACTCCTTTCTCTTTATTATATGAACCTTCACCCAATATTTTAATGTTAATATGCTCGAACACATTTGGGTCTTCCCTTATTCGCTCTTCAACCTCTAGGAATTTTTTTCAAGTTTAGATTTGGATTTAATTTGGTCAGTTCTTGTAATTTGCATTTGATATTTCATCTTGGAAACTTCTTGTCCAATGTGGGAATTTTGGCTTTATAGGTATTTAAGTGTATCATTTAATTACTCCATATAGTGGCTTTGTTCTAAATCCTATGCTCCTCTAGTCCCTCCAACCATATGTATATGATTTGGACCACTCCCACTGAATTACTAAAAATAGAAGTGTTGTTCTACACGTAACTGTTTTTGCTAATGATCCAAAAAAGTGTTTGGATGCTATATATAAAAATGATCATATCAAAAATATAAATACAATGGACTAGGTATCAAAATGACATTTTTAAACACCCTAGAAAAAGTGCACAGAGCCTATATACCAAAATAATCAGCTTCAAGAGATGACCACAATGAGCTATATCCCACAATAATATTTTCAACACCTTTTTTTTAATTTAGGGAGGTTGTCTTTAAGTGTCATCTATTTTTCTCCTAGATTCTTTGTCCACTCAAAAAATTGATTTTTGTTTGATAACTTCTTAACAAACTCTGTGATGTCCATTACTAACAAATATTTTTTTTGACTCTAACTCATTGTTTCTGACAACTATCCTGATAGACTTCATTTTTAATAAATTCCCTAATTGTTATGATTTCCAATTGTAATTGTCAATTGTAAGGTCAAATTGTCTTAATTTTTACTAACTATGTAACTGAAAACTATAGGAGTAGACTCTATCTTGACTATTACTGGCTATGGCCCTAACTGAATTGATTCCTAACTGTTATTGGCATACCCTAGCTTGATTATTACTTTCACCATAAGCTCTTTTATTTTTTTATTCAATTGATTTTATGATAGTGTAGTCTCTTTAGTATGCTCACTTTCTATGGTAGGATTTTTTGGCATGTAAGAAAACATTCATGAAACATGGTACTCTAGATCAAAGAGTATGTACAGTCTATATCACTCTATTATACCATAGTGATGAAAGATAGTTCTTAGACCAATATTTTAGGCCTCTACTAAAGGAGGATTCCATTCATATCCTTGAGCACACTACCTACCTCTTTGACACTATGGGAGGTTTATCTTTCCAAATTTTATGTTTGATGCACTTGGAATATTTACGATCAAAAATATTTGTAGGGCTAAATATTTCTCCTAATATTAGGGGATTTTTTGATATACATAAATATATATGGTAGCTCAATTTCGTATACATGTGTTGTCTAAGGCCTAGGTATTAGAGTCTAATTGCCCTTCACTTCACTATATGCTTTATGGGCAATCTAGCTTAACCAATAACAATATCTCCTTATCATATTTTAAAACCCCTAGCACAGGTTTTCTAACGTAGTAAACTAAAACAAAAAGGCTGATTTTTTTATAGGATAATACACAAAAAAATAAAAACATGAAAAATTAATACTTAACAGTCGAAATGGTAGGCCAAGAACTATTTTAGTCATAGTAAAACATGGTTGTAGAAAGTGTTATGGTACCACTTGTTAGGAACCTTCTACTTAAAATAAGCCAATCCACATAAATATTGCAATAAAAGTAGCAATTCATGAAAGAGCAAAATATTGCAATAATAAATGTAAATGCAAAAATATATGTTAATCTCACAAATCATAATATAGAATCATAGGCCTCTTCGAGGGGGCAACCTCCTTCAATAATTTGATTTAATATGTAAAATGTTTCAAATCTTGGACCTCATCGGATTGAATGCTTGTCCCTTTCTTGGTGCTTTTAGCAGCGTAAAAAGTTTTAAATGATTATGGCATGGTGGTTTTAGGGACGGACTGCATGAAGAAGTGTATGATGAATTTCGAGGTGGACAACGTAGAATACTATGGTGGCCATAAAAGCTGGACAACCTTCCTGGATTCATGGCGGCTACCAATTCCACCATGTAAATTTAAAAAATATATGCAAAATTCTATATTCATTTATGCCCCCTTGTATTTTAAAGATACATTTCATGCAACCCTAACCTAAAACTTAAGAATTGGCTTACATGCAAAGTGCCACCCAATGTAGAATCTTCTACCAACCAATAGTTACATTCTTTATAACAATTATATGAAGTGGCCCCACTTGTCTAGGTCCCTCAAGTTCCATACACCATTACAAAATATTATAAAATATCATTATAATAGGGTCTTTGCATTGGAAAGGGGTTCATTACATAATAATATTAGAATTACATAGTAATGTAAGGATGGGGTCCTAACATCAACCTTGCTCATTCTTAAGTGCATGAGGAAATCTAGCAATTGTTTCTTCCCTGTTTGGCATGAGATAATTTTATCTAGTTCTAACAAATTTCAACTCCTATATGTAAGGGATTTGATGTGGATGACATCCTGGCTTTGAGGCATCTTGATTAGAGTTTTCAAGTTTTCTCTACTATCTATCATTCTATTATATTTTAGCTATTTTGTAGGATTTATTTGTTGGATGAAGTTGTTTGGCTCTTAGATAAATGTGTCGCTCTTCTACAGTAGTTGAGTCTTTTGCAAAAGTATATACATTTACAATAATTGGGTAACAACTAAATCCAAAAATAGAGATATGCTCAATAGGAAAAAAAACATTCATCTAGAATTCTCTTATTCTTAGTAAATCATATAACTAATTAAATCAAAACAAGTAACATCTATTTTTATTTCTATTCAAAAAAGCTTTATTTATTTATATATGCAAAACATACTTATAAATCTATGTAAGGCTATAAAGGATAATCAATTTAGAGGTGAGTTAGAACAAAAAGGATAAAAAGGGATTGTAAATGTCATATCCCATTATTTTACCCTCAATTGAACATATTGCATGTCCCTATGCAACCAAAATTGAGTAACATTGTTGATAATACTGATCTTTTTGCTTATATTCTATGCCAAAGCCTTTGAAATAAATTTTCTTTATCTTATCTTAATTGGCTTGTTTCATTGGATCATCAAAAATTAGATGTCCAATGTATTTTGGCCTTTTTTAACACATGTTGAAGTGGACTATCCATGTGCCTTCTCCTTATCCTTCTCAGAAGTGGATGTTGTAGCAGATTGTCCCTATGCCTTTCTCTTGTCTTTCTCGAAAGTGGATGCTAGAGAAGAATGCCCCTTTTTCTTTCTCTTATATTTTTTGGAAGTTTCCTCTTCCTTAAAAATCATGAGTTAGGCTCTAAGTTTGACTTTCTTTGATATAGAGGCTTCATGAGAAGATTGTTTTGCTTCTTTTTATTTTATTTTTTCTAGTCTTTTCCTTTGTAGCTTGTGATGGTTAACCTTGAAGTATGCTTTGGATAATAGTAGTTGGCTCAAGTTCATTTAACTACTTCTCTATTATGGCCAATGCATCATATATCAGGCTCATTTCCTTATTTACTACTTGTAACCTCTCTTTGATACTTTTAACTAACAAAGAATTTCTTGTATTAATTAGAGGTGGAGTCTAAACTCCTTCAATGGCACTTTTTGTAGTAGCACCCTTTTTAGCTTCTACTAGAGGAGTCTAAAATTCTATAGTAGCATCCTCTTTAGCTTCTACTATAGTAATTTGAATTCCTTTAGTAACATCCTCTACAACATCTATGAGACTATGAAATTCTACAGATCCTTGAGATGAGTCTTCTCCACTAGATATTTCAACATGTTTTCTCTTCCTTTTCTCAGTAACATGTGATTCCCCTTGGAATATTTTCTCCTTTTCCTTAGCTAAAGAACATGTCACAAGTTTAAAAATTCTAGTGACTAAATTTATTTGTAGTGACATGCTCATTTTGAGACTTTTAAGAAGATTGTGCTTTATTTTTCATTGGGGGCGCTAAATTTTTTTATAGTGCTACACCCCTTTTGATTTTTATAGAATATTGTGGCTTCTTTTTTGTAAGGGGTTATATTTCTAAGAGTCTAAAGAAGAATTTATTTTCTAAAGAAGTTTCTTCATTTTATAAATCATATTCCTCTTCTAAGTCACCTTTCTCTTCCTTTGAGTCATATTCCTCTTTCCCTGAGTCATTTTTCTCTAAGTCATCTTTCTTTAAATCTTTTTTTTAGTCATCTTCCTCAGAGTCATTTTTCTTAGAGTCATTTGTTTTAATCATGTTCCTCTTCTATATAAGAATCATCATTTTTAGAGGACACAAGGGTTGAAGAGACCATGTTAGCCCATGATATCTGAGTATTTTCTAGTTGTTCCAAAATTAATAACTTTACAAGCCCATGTTGGGCCACTACATAAATTTATCCCTTCTAAACTTTCTTGGACATTACTTTAATAAAATCCACCAAATAAAAAGGAATGCAAATGCTATATTTATTATTTTGAGGAAACTTGATGGCTAAAATAAACTAAACATGATAACCATATAAGTATGTAAATCTACCCTCCAAGGTGAAATTACATAGTATTGAATTGCTTACCTCTTGCCAAATTTCTAGCAAATAGTTTCAAAAAATTCCCTTATTGCTACCTTTGTGGTCATCCATGGAATAGGGCTCCCCAAATGTGTCTATAATGTCTCTGACCTTGAGCCCTGGAGTTTTGTATCATATTTTTAATCAAAGGTAATCGTAAAATTTTTAGAAATGCTTATAAGGAAGATTTCCATAGTAATTTCATGGGATAGGCAAGATATCATGGTGCTACGTCTAGTCATTTTGCAAAATCTAGTATCCCAGAATAATTTCTTCCCTTAAATATTTTCATGGCTCGATATCATCCTACTACACACAATTTGTTTGTAACTTCTTTAGAAAAATGCAAAGAATCTATAGTGACTAGCTCACTATGTTTGTATGGTCTCACCATTTTGTTGAGATCTGATTTTAGGAGCAAGAACAAGGGCATATAAAGAAAATAAGGAATTGTATGTAGAAAATAGGGCACATCATGACTACAAAAACTAGGCATTATTTGGAATCCTTTTGCATCAAATAATCAGGCATCTATATGAGGACATGATTTGCAAAAAATTGGGTGTGTTTGCAACATAAAATGAAACGTATGCTATAGAAAAGAGGCACATTATTGCAAAAATGGGGAATACAATGAATGTTGAAAAAATACAATGGATAAAAAAGAGAATAATGCATTTGGATATTATGGCTAATGGAGTTGAATTAGTTGGCTATACTATAAAAGAGATGTGTGAAGATGAATGAGGCATACAAAGTAATATACTTATACATGTAGATTTAAATTGGGATATATGTCTCATTAGTTGAAAAATGTGATAATTATGTTTTTCAATAATGGCATGGATTGTAATTTTTTTTTTTTTAAATCATGTACACCACCATTTGTCACCTATCAAAACACATCACCCGACCAATTTTATACCTAGTCATGTGCATATTTAACTTTACCTAGATATTTGTTGCCTATCAAAACATATCACACAATCAATTTTATACCACTTTAAGTTATCAAACCATGTGTAGCATGTTACCTAGCCATGTACCATGTTATATCAAACCAATTTGACTTTCTTTTATCATTATATGCTTCTACGAATATTTACTATAGAATAATATGGCACAACCAGCTTTCTAAAGGAAATTGTACACCAAAAAATCTACAGCAAAAAACTTTGAGGATGTTCTTTGATGTATACCAGAAGGCTTACCATAGAAAACTTTGAGGATGTCTTTTTATGTACACCTTATTTCATCTAGGACAAACAACATGTATATGTAGAAAAAAATGTCTTCCATATCCCCCTAACTAAATTATTTTCACATCTCATGAAAGACCAATGCATGGAAAAGGGAAGAGGAAATATACATAGTGCAGATTTAAGAGTATACTATACATACATATAAATAAAATAAAAATTGTTAAAAAAATATAGTATCTGAGTTTTAACAGTAAGAATTTTTATTTTGGAGTGGTATGAACAGATGAGGTGAGATGTAGAAGAGACAATCTTCAACAAAAACTATCAACATTTTTTTAGATTCTAGGAAACTGTGGATGTATTGAGAGAAACTAGAGAAGAACAAATAGAGGAAATATACATAATGCATATTTAAGAGTATACTATACATATAGATAAATAAAATAAAAATTGTTCAAAACAAAAAATAAATTGTAGTACAAGGAGTATGAACAAGATAGTGCCTAAGATTTAACAAGGATTTTTATTGTGGAGTGGTATGAATAGATGAGGTGAGTTATAAAAGGGATAATATTCAACAACAACTATCAACAAATTTTCATATTGTAGAAAATTATGGATGTACTAAGATAAACTAGAGAAGAACAAATATGTGTGTGTGTCTATCTATCTATATAATGCATAAGACTTTTTCCAGTAAACTAGTTTTCAAAAGTATTATGTCCATTTGTGTCTCAAAAAGAGGTTTCAACAAATAGAATTATTCTACAAGGATGGAAAGCCAAAAATCTAGTTTTCATTTTCATCCTTAGTTTTGTAGGGACTATGAAGATTTTCAATACAGAACATTATTTTTATTTTTCTTTTTTTCTTTTTTTGGAGAGCTAAAGAAAAATATCAATGAGCGACAAAAGAATGCAACTCTTCAATGAATTATAGATTTGCTTGCTTGATAACCTACTGAATAAAATATTTTTTTAAAAGTGGTTTGTGATACAACTTTAAGCTGTGTTCATTAACTATTAAGCCTTGACTGGATTCATAAGTATTTTTCACCTTAACTTCACCATTATAAAAAAAATCAATTTCATAAAGACCTAGCCATCATGTACGAATTTTACCTTTGAAATCCTAAAAATTTGAGTCTTAAAGTAATGCCCAATCTTTTGGTTCATCGTATTTTTGCATCATTTTGAATATCTCGTTCTTTTGATGTTGTACTCTATATTAATTCTCATATTTTCCAGAAATACTTCTTTCATACCATAATTGTCATCTCATGAAGTAACAAAGTCTTTTGGTAAACCCACAAACCATATTAAGGCATCATCTTTTAATGTGAATGAAAATAATTTTTGCTTTTGTGTATCTATCATATCGTAAGTGTGAGAGTACTTCAAACTCAAAAATAAAAGCATCCAGATCTTTAGTTACCAGTCTGTTGAAGGTAGGAAAAATTGAAGGGGATATATTCTTCATCTATCCATTAGCATTGGCATCACCTCTTAGAAGATGAATTGTAAAACTGAATGTGGTTCATCCTTCCTACTATTGTTCTAGTTCATCAACCATCTTGCTAACCCATAGAGTCCACCAAGATCTGAAGGGCTATGTTGAAGTTGATGTTATAATAGGAATTGATGGTTGCTTCTTGGTGGATGATAATGTAGAAGTTGATGATGAATCAACTTGATTATATGATTTTCTCTCTTAAGTTTTAGGAACAAACAATGTCTAATTGGTTATTGTCCCTCTTTAGTCCTACGATAAAATAAATGTACAATCAACAATTATCCCTCTTCAGAAACAATTGGTCTTTTGTAGCTAAGGAAGATTGTGCTTTTTTTTTTGAAGATGGTTTCCTAATGAATGGAATTTTGGAATATTCAAGGGGTTTATCATTGATTTTTTTCGTAATAAATGGTGAAGTAGGATTAAGTAACATTTTTCTAACTATAACTAGATCTCTCTATAAGGTAGCAATTCAATAGAGTATGTTCCTTAATCCTTATAGAATTATTATTGTGCTAGTCAATTATTTGTATTGGGTACTAGCCAAGCCGGAAGAAGAGGTTGTTTTGATGGTGGAGGATTTTTAATAGGTATAGGAAAAAGATATTCTTATTGTGGTTGAGGATCCTTCCTTTTGTTTTGGTGTTGTTTAGATTGGAAGCCTTGTTGTGGCCAAGGTTGATTGTTTGAAGGCCATTTGTTTGGTTGGCACCATTGAGGTTGTTGATACCATGGGAATTATGGAGGTAGCCATCCTTGTATAATATATCAAAATTGAAAGGATCATAAGCGTTAGGCATACCTAGAGGATATCTTTCTTTTTTGAATCCCTATGATGACCATATTTGAGAGCTGACTTTACTATAGATAGATGATGTCAGTTATTTGTTAAATACTTTTGGTCACAAATACTACATATTGTTGTTTTCTCCATGAGACACTCATAGAAAGAATGCTTCTTTTTACAGTGAGGATAATAAACCCCTTCAACTATTTCAAATTTTTGGTGCATTAAATCCATGGAAGTTGTGAGTGTTCTAAGGAGTTCTATTTTAATATTTTCTAGCAGGCTTCCTAATTTATTTTGTGTTATTCCTCCAAAAAAATTCACTAACATGAGGGGTGTGCAATGTTAGCTTAGTATGAGAATAATTAGCACATAATTCTTCAACCCTATCAATTGGTAGGCTAGAAATGTCTCCTTCTCCCATATTGAAGATATCAAGTGATTCTTCTCACAATCCTTTTAAAAACATAGTTTTGAGCATGTTTTCTTTCAAATCATATTATCCTCTTCGCTAGGCAATCTCTCTTAGACTGGCTAGTACCCAATAGTTTAGGTTTGGGGTTGGAATTTGTAGCAATGAATCTACCATGGTTATCCCATGGGTGAGTCATTCACTCATACTTTTCCCTCAAACAAATTATTCTTCAAAAATGAAATAAATAATATTTGAAAAAACAAATGATTATGTAAAATAAAAGAAAATAAATTAGATTCACAAAAATAAATAATTATTGAAAATAATCTATCTATAGAACTTAACTTTCAGTGTTTCTTCTTAGCCTAAGAACAATGCAATCCTTCTTATGCAATACAAGCTCTTATGTTGCTTGTGTAGAGAACTACTCAATCCCTCCAAGCATTTCAACACTGAAAATTCTCAACTGAAACAATTCCTAACATTGTGGAACCTCTTTCCTTAGCAACAATGCCAAAAAGTGATAGGCCTTAGCTTTACATTTTAATTGTTAAACTAGGATTACTAGTTTAAAATATATATTGCTATGTATGAGCCAATGAAAGAATCATCTATAGTTAATTGTTTCTTTTCTTCTATTCTAAAATCTAGGAACCAAAAACTTCTATAGAAATTCTATAACTATTGAAGAAATCAATTGAACACATCTACAACCTAATTTCTATTGGAAAGTATAAAAATTCAAGATTCTCTATTGAAACAAGATAGATTCTACCTAGACAACCTATATTTGAATTTATCCTTGCAACTAATTACTAATTAACTATAAAACTTAACACAAAATAATTATAGGAAGTACTAACTTAAGAATAAAAATAGGAACAACAATATTTTAATCAAAATAATATTTTATTCATGTTAAAACTTCTTAGGTAAAATGTCTTACAATGGACAACATTTGAAACTAAGATAGATTGATTCTCTATTTTTATGGTCTACAAAAATTCAACCTTTATTGCAATATGGGATGTCTAATTTATAGATAATCCCTTATTTTTATCTTGAAAAAACTTCTAACAACCTAAACCAAAATAGATTACATTCTAAAATAAGTCTAACAAATTCAACCCTATAATCACAGTCAACCTTGCTATTTCTCAAATGCATGAGGGAATCTAGAAACTATTTATTCCTTGTTTGCCATGAGACAGTTTTATCCTATCCTTAAAAATTTCAAATCATGTTTGCAAGGGATTTGATGTTGCTGATGTCCTGGGTTTGAGGCATCTTGATTAGAGTTTTCAAGTCTTCTCTACCAACTATCATTATGTTATCTGTCAATTATTCTATATGACCCATTTGCTAGACACAGTTGTCTGACTCTTTAGTAATTGTGTCGCCCTTCTATAATAACTAAGTCTTTTATAAAAATTTATTTCTACAATAATTAGGCAACAACTAAACTAGAAAATAGAGATATACTTAACAGGAAACAAACATTCATTTAGCATTCTCTTTTCCTTAATAAAGCATACAACTAATTCAAATAAAACAACAAGTGAAATCTATTTTTATATCTATTCAAATAAGCTTTATTTATTTATATACATGCAAAACATACTTAAAAATCCACATAAGGTTGTTAAAAATAATCAATTTAGGGGTGAGTTGAGACAAAAAGGATGAAAAAGGATGGTTAATATCATATTCCATCACTCCCCTCTACAACATAGAATATTCAATGCCTCCATTCCTATGAACAAGTTGTAATCAACATATTAGTCCCATATATATGCATCATAATGCATGAAATACATGGCATTACCATATTTTATAGGATGCTTGAGTATGTTGATGAAGTCCTTGTAATAGTTTGTTAATATTATGTTGGAGACCCTTAGGTTTTTATGGAGATCTCATGATGTCGATCCTAGCTTTGATTCATTCAACTTATAAATTTTGTTCATCTAGACAAGATAATTACAATTTTTATTATTTTTCTTCAACATTGTTAGCTAAAAGTAGTGTACCCTTATAGTGATAACCAATCATCATAAAATTTCCATCATCCAACCCAATAAATTTAGAGAATTCAATTATAAATATATATGATTAAAGAAAAGTGGAATACATACCTTGATAAGAAAAATCAATTTTCCAATAACAAAAGAGACCATACACTTGTCCTACTCCATGCTTAGACTAGGTGGCACTCCTACCAAATAGTCATTACCATCAAATTCCTTGGAAGTATAATGTATTTAAAATACATTTAAGCTATGGAGCTCTAACCTTACTTTTCCTAAAATGTATAACTAAGTGATCAATAATAAACTTCTTGTGGGAGAAGCAATTGTTTGGGTAGTGTATAAATTTTGAACTTCCCAAAGAAGAAGTGATTTCCAAGATGGATTGAAAACTTTTAGTAATAATAGGGACTTGAAGGAAGACATCCCTTATAAGGAAAGGCTATCATGTCATTCCTTGTACCAAAAAAGATGCTTCATACTGAAATATTATTTTTAACCATTTTGCTAAGGAATTACTATAAACTTGATTTGATCTACATATCATGCATATAGACATAACAAAATGTGAATTAATATTATAAAATAATATATTTTGGATCTATTATAAAATTTTAAGATTCTAACTAGTATAGCAATTATGAATACCATTATGATGTCATTCCTAGGAAAATATAATACAACCTTAGACCATGAATGACAAAATTAAAACAATTGTGCAACCACTAAATTCTTTGCACCTTAAGCTTACGTTATGTCAATTATGCATGTAATATATAAATAAAAATTTAATTGGTTATTTAATTTTTTTATGATTATTTAAATTGCATTAAGAATATTGGCCTAGAACATTTTATTTATATAATAATAGAATATTAAAATCCATTTAATGGTCATCTTACAATACATGTGACACAATCATTGCATTATAATTAACCCATCAAAGTTTGTATCTATTAAAATCTCCATTGAGGCAAATATGCTATTGGAAAAATGTTTTGATTTGTAAGCTTATCCAATATATCTCTTATTATATATATATATATATATATATATATATATATATATATATATATATATATATATATATATATATATATATATATATATATATATATATATATATATTCATTATGCCATGGATGCAAGGGAATATCTATTTTTTTTCATTGTGTTATCTCTCATTACCTTCATTTTTTACTTTAGATTTAAAAAAAGGTCAAATAAAATTGAAGAAGGTGCAGAGGTGAGAAAGAATATCCTCAAAGCATAACAACACTACCTTCATTTTTGACTTAAAAAAAAAAGGTCAAATAAAATTGAAGAAGGTATAGAGGTTAGAAGAAAGATCCTCAAAGCATAACAACATCCAAAGGAATCTACCAAACAACCTAACCAAAAGAGAATTAAAAAAAACTCTACAAAATTTTGCTCATCCTTTTTTAAATAGATTAGTCGATCCTTAATTTTTGATCCATGGCTACTGACCTATTCATGGTGATGACATCAGCATGATCTTATCTTTTGATTTTTTAATACTCTTGACCCATTAATCAATTGAAATCAACATGACACCATTCTATTTAATTAGATTTATAGACCAAAGAATTAAAAGAATAATCATCAAGAAAGAGAATACAAGTTTTGACCCATTAGGATATAATGTCGTCGTAACGTTATCCAACCCAAAAGACTTTAAAAATATTTTAAGTTTTATTTTTAAAGATTTTCAATTATCAAAAGTTTTTCAAGGTTGAAAAACTATGTATTCAATCATGATAATATTGATAAAGTAGTTTTTGTAAAAAATATAACTCTATCATCCAATATTATTTTGACTTGAAATTTTTTCACAATATTTCTTACATCAACATGCGTCTACTATATTTTTTTAATCCAAATTTCTAAAACTTAAACTTAAAATATGAAACTAAATAAAACCATTTACTTTAAAATATAAGTTCAAATTTTTATAATCAATTTAATCAAATAATAATATTTTAAAATAATATAAATTAAATATTAAAAACAACATAGAGGACTAATTTCAAATGAAGTTTCTACCCAACATTCTATTGAACAAGTGCATAAGATGAAAAACATTTACTTTTGATAGTGCGGGTATAAATTAGTTAAAAATTGACAAATTAATCTTGTGGCCTGTAAAACTAAAATTTATTTTATCTTCTTTTATAAACTCACCGCCCCTTCAAATAGAGTTCCTTCTAAATTATTATTTTTAAATATAAAAAATTAATAATTTTTTTATATTTTTATTATAAAATAAAATTTAAATCTTTAAAGCTATATTTATAATATTTATATCATTATTTAGTAACCATCTAAAGTGAGAGATCACCAAATAGTTCCGGATTGAAACTCATCGCCAGCTAACAGACTCTCAGCCTAGTTAAAACAGTTTATTAGCTGGGGATTGAAAACCATTGTCAGTTAACAGACATTCAGCTTAGTTAAAACAGTCTATTACTTCACTGCAAGAAAGGCTTGAAAAGTTTAAATCCTGATCTCTTCTTAATAAAAGACAATAACTTACAATCCATCTAACCTTAAAACTAAAATATATATATATTTTTAAATAAAAATCATACTTGTGTCCTCTTATAAAGCTTAAATTTGCTTTTTAATAACTCCAAGCCTTAATATATTGCTTCAAAGGTATCGTCAAAGTACCTTAAGAAATATACGTGGACGCTTTGGCTTCATCGCACAGTGTGGCTGCAACAAACCATCACATGTTTCTTTCCTGCACTCTGTCACCTCTCTGAAATCGCTGCAACAAGCCATCCCACTTTTCTTTCCTGCACTCTGTCACAACGGTGAGCTCAGGGTCTCACATCCTCTTGCTATTCTTGAAGTTGTTTCCAGCATGTTGGTTGGAACCTCCAATCTTTAAAATTCATTTGAAATACTTGGAAAAGTTGGGTGGTCTCATAGAATCTCTGACGGTCTTCACTGGATGGTTTTCGAAGGAGCAACTTGGGTTTAAAACATGCAACTAAGATTTCAAATGAAAAGAAGAAAAAGCGGCATAGTTCAAATCAAACAAAACCTAACATAGCCCACCGAGTATTAAAGCGAAAGAGTTGTATTTAGAGTTGGTGCAAAAATTGACCTTTCATGAACACTTCGTCAAACGCATCACGATCATCGTTTTGGTATGAAGTTAACCCTAAAATATTCTAATTGGGTTAAACTAATTTTTTATTTCATGATTGCTTATGGTGCATGATGAAAATTTTAACAGCTTGAAGGATAGTAAAAAATCCTTTGAATCCATCGAGCATCCATTAGTAATGAGTTTAGGCGAGTTGACGTGATGTTTAAGTTGGTAAATATCTGGTTGTTAATTTTGACGATATATTTTCTTCCGTGAATTTAATTGCTGGATTAAAAAGAAGTCCATTATTGCAAGTGAAAGTGTGCGTTAGGTATTATCTAAATTCATCATTTTCAACTGTATGCGGTGGGTGACCCTCGTATGTACTGAAACCATTCAGATGGACAATTGACAGAATAGACGTAAAAGCAAAAGATTATGCTTTTGTTAGACCTTTTGCTCTTTAAAATTAGTTACAACATCACCTCAAGATTGGAGTCCAATTGCGAGTTGTTGTGTTCACACAAAGTCCATGTAGGAGTATGTATAGTAGTTAATAGTGCGCAGTGTGGATGCTGGTGACAAAAAGAGCTCGTTTTTGGCCGGTAGTATGCACCATGGTAGCTGGTGGCGAAGGCGCTAGGTTTTAAATTACTTTTAAAATTTGTATATGTGAAACTAAGAAAGTTGATTTTTTTACTTTGTTACACTTAACCCTACTTATCATTTGTTAAGATTTGTAACAACCCTCCTCCCACTACTTTAGAAAAGCAAATGAATTGTTTATTATATTAATCTTATCTTTTAGGATATGGTATTGTTGATACTCGTTGTGTATATAAATCCTAGATGACATATTGAAGAAAGGTTGTGGATAGGGTAATATGGAAGTGATGTAGTGAAGAAAGGTTGCGGATAGGGTAAGAGGGGAGTGATGATTTGGCACTCGTGGGTACATAAAAACTCATGTGAATTGCACATCATAAGGGTTGTGGATAGGGTAAGAGGGAAGTGATGATTCCGCGTTTGGGAATATATGAAAATTCATGTGAATTGCACATCATATAGGTGTATAGTAGGAAATCTTGTATTTTGCGTGAAATCTTGCATTTTTCCTGTGCCTACTTGATTTTTCCTTTGCGGCAATGAGAATTTGGGAAGATGGAAGCCACACGTTGCTAAGTATGTGTTGAAATAAAAAATGATTATATAGTTATTATTAAAAAATACATATTTATGTGAATTGCACGTCATATAGGTGCATAGTAAGGAAATCTTGCATTTCGTGTGTGCCTACTTGATTTTTCCTTTGTGGCAATGAGAATGTTGGGAACATGGGAGCCACACCTTGCTAAGTATGTGTTGAAATAAAAAATGATTATATAGTTATTATTTAAAAAATATAATAAAATGATATATAATATAAAATAATAATATGATAGCAAATATATGAATATGAAATATAAACTAAAATCATAGTCTTTGAGGTTAATGAAAGCAAATTCTATGTTAAATAGCAAGGCATATTTAATTATCATTTTAAAAATGTAAGTGTTGTAATATAATGGTTAAAACTAAAGAACCAAAAATTTTGTGTTGTCATGATGTTTTGAAGTGTGTTGTGTGGTCATTTTAACTCCATGTCTACTTGGCATTGTGAATGATATGAGGGAAGGAAAATTTCTTGAGTTCTAGGAATGGTGGAACGTCGGGAGATGAACTTACCCAAAAATATGAGCAATGAGAAAAAAGGAGGACGGTGAGTTTTCTTTGGAAGGAATGCATGGAAAAGAGCTTGTGTGTAAGTATTGTAGGGAGTATTAAAAACAGACCTGCCTGTGGAAGGATGTAGAACACTATAGATGTGATTCGGGTGTGTTGTTTGCTTTCTAAAAACTTGGTTTTGGATTGTTGGTAATTCATATTGCCTAAAAAGAATTCAACTCGAATCCAGCCTCAAACAATTGTTTCAGGTGTGCATGTTATACTTTGTGTTGAAATAACAAATTTTGCAATTGGTTGATGAAGTGCTTTTGGAAAACAAAAATGTTTTGATTTGATTTAAAACTTTCCTTGAGTGTAAAAAAAAAAATCCTTGAGGCTGTCTATGCAAAATTGAAAATGGTTAATTAAATATTCTTTGTGAATGTGTGCATATGCTATGAGCATAGCTTTATTTTACATGGTCAAAATGGCGGTGGTGTAGTTAAAATATATTGGGTGTGAACAAATAGAAAAATATTTGTTCAATTTGGTGATGTGTTATCCATATTACCTAAAAATTGGAAACGTAGTATAAAATCGGATATATGAATCTGGAAATGAGTGACATAATTGTAGTGGATAAGTACAACATCAGATTTGGAAAATGTTTTGATTATGTACTTCTGGTGTTATTAAAGTCCATCAAATGTATTGTTATTGTGCAGTCTAGTTTGGTTTACTAGGTTTTCATTTGTCTGTGAATATTAAGTAACCATGAAAATGAATGGAAAGAAAACATGTGTTACTATGTGTATAACGTATGGTTAAAGTGTGCATATATGATTGCTATGCATTAGCTAGAAAATAAATTTAGTTGCACAAATTATTGTTACCATTACTGTCATTTGGAAAGTGAATGTCAGGGAAAATGCATGCATTGAATTTGCTTGATGTAACACGGTAATGTGAATGCTATTGTGAATTTTATTTTGTAACTGCATGTTTGTATAAGTTGCATTTTTAGAAATACATACATGAAATGAGCCATAATCTGATCCCTTGCACTACCCTTGACTTACTTTAATCTTGTAAGCAAAATAATATTGAAAAGATTATCAAGAATAGATAATCAAATTAAAACACATCCAATATGGTTGTAGATGCGGGTATGCATGCAACGTGACTCAAGAGTAATTGATCTTTTGATGGGATAGGTCAGACCAAGGGATTTGTAAAAAGTAGTAATGAGGGACGGTATAGGAGATCTCCTCTAGGTTTTTGATCAAGAGTACAATGATACGTCTATGTTCCACAATGGTTGTAGAGGACTCGCATGATAATCGAAGCTAGTTTTGCCACAACGTGTGGTATGGGATAAATATTTGTGAATCAAAGTGGGCATTTGAGGCTAAGCTTAGTATCAGGGAAATGATATGGATCTAGTTGACTTAAAGTAGTTGGATAAACAACTAGATACTAGGTATATGTACGTTGAAACCCCTACATACAAAACCTTGAACAAGTCAACTGGATAGTCAAAGTTTAAGTATGTGTAGGGATGGGGAAATCACACATCCACCCTCTAGGTGTTATGGAAACTAGAGGATAATCCCAGTCATGGTTCTATCCTCATTCTAGAATAAGAGGATGATAAATGAGACAAGTTGAATCTACAAAATGGCACTTTTATGGGATCTAACCAATCTCATCCACTTGGGTGGCTATCTACAATAGTCTTGAAATCCAAAGGTGGTTTGATATGCCTTTACTAACTAAAAAATTATGTGATAATTTATTGGGTGAAATATAAATACTACGAACATGAAAGCATTTGTTGTGAACAAGAAAGCACTGTTTAGGATAAAACAATAAACTTAAACAAAAAAATACCCTAAGAAATTGCTTGGCCTAATTTTGTGGTGCAACTAGGTGAGTAGACTTGGGTTGTTACATGTGGTATCAGATTTGTAGAGATCTTAAATTTTTAGGACTAATTAAAATTTTTGTCTAGATAAAAGTGTAGACACGAAAAATTGACCCTCTAAGGTGAGTAATATTCCCTAGATCCCTTGTTTTCTCCTTGGAAAAGTAGGGTCATATTTGAGCCAATTTTTTCCCTACAAAATATTATCCATTCCTCCTAAATACTATACCATTAGATCAGGATTGAAAATATATTTCCAACGGTATATGATATGACCTATTTTGAATCTGTTTGACCCTCCAAAATGCATTCAAATCGTATAAGGGTCTAGCTGATGCGAGGTTGCGCCCCGTTTTTATGGAGCGTGATTTTTCATTTTAGGATTTTTTCTTAAGAAAAACCTAATTTTCAAAGTTGATATTTTTAAGGTCAACTGTGCTTGGTTTTTCCCACCCATTATTCTTTCAAATCCACTATATAAGGAGGGTTTGAAATTCATTTTCTTCCCAAGTATCAATGCAATCAAGCCATCAAGTTTTCATCAAGCAAGTTCATTTCTCACCAAGCATTATTGATTGAAGTCTTCTTCTTCTTCTTCCACAAGAAAGCTAACTCACAAGTGTGAAGTGTGATCTATTGAAGCTTTGTTTTCTATTGCATTGGATTATTTATTGTTGTTGCTCACTTTGGTGGATTTGTGTTGAAGCCCTAAGGAGAGATTGACTACCTAGGAGATCTCAAACCTTTCTGCTTGCTTCCTAGCTCTCTACAAGGTGATTCCACTCTTATAAATGTATGTTTTTATTTTCTATATCACTCATTAGTAATTTCACTTCAATCTGAGGTGTTTCACCTCACTTCTATGAAATTGTACTTGGTCTTTTTGGGGTGCAATTTTACCTTGCGTTATCACACCTGGTCTTTTTGAGGTGCAATTTTTCTAGAGCTCAATCTAAGGGTATTTTTTTGTTCCAATTTTCATCATTACATTTTAGATTGCATGTAGAGCATAGTGGTGCACTTTGTTTCTATAATTTCATCATTCTTATTTGTTGTATTGTATTATGTTTGTTTTTCTCCAAAGGTCAATTTTCATTTTTAATTATCAAAGGTCAAGGGGGCTTGATTGTTGCATCTCCAAGCACTATTGTACAGTGGCTTAAGTAGGCCCCTAACGCCAATCCCATATTCAAGTGTTTGTTGAGTTATCTTGCAAGGACAGGTATTATTGATAGCAATGGATAAAGGGATAAAGACAAGGATAAATAACCGTATAAGTTAAGTTATTAGTATTTAGGCTATTTTTTGAGTGCTTTTATTTCTATTGTAAACCCTAGAATCTGGTTTTATTAAAATATATTTTATTAATTCTAGGCATTTGAAAGATAAGCAACATATAGTGTGCACTTAGGGTTAATTCTATTTGTGCATTTCTTATTGAGCCCTTGCTTAAAGATTATTTATTTAGAACTCTAGGTTAAAAAGCATTCAAAGAAAGAATCATTCTAGGGTTAGCTCTTGTATTTCTACATTATCCTTTATATTTTATAGCATAGAACTAGAAAGGCCAAATCTAGGTGTTTGTCTTGAAACTGAACATCTCAAACATTCTTGAAAACCAGAGGACTTGGAGCGAGTCCTTAAATTGTTCCTGGTGAACCCTACCCCCATCCTTAACACTCGAGTGTCGAGAACAACACGACCCCTACGGTTCACCCCATAAGTCTTTTTATCTTTATGAATCCAGCATTTTAGAAATTGTACGTAGTATGGTAGTTTTCCCCCTCTACAAAAAGCAACCTATATGTATATTAATTTACTTCTTTCACCTACAGGTTAGATAGCACAAATTTTGTGGGATGGATATTTAAGAAATAATGCAAGAGGTAGGGAGGAAGAAGACACCAAAAGACCTATAATAGGATGGAGAACAGAAATAAGAAATGAAGTTCCTCAATGGAAAATAAGAATAAAACGGTTCAATGAACCTCCACCAAATGAGTCTTGTAGGGAGAAATGAAACCTTGCAAAAGTTGTGCAACTATTACAAACTCATATGGAACAAAAAAGAGAAGAAATGGCTTAATAAATAGCTCGTGTGGACCAAAAACAAGATTTGATAGTTCAACAATAGAAATTTATTGAAGACTTGTCTAGGGGTCAGGAAACTAGAGGAGGTAGGATAGAAGTACTTAGTGAGCTCGTAGGATCCAATACTGGTAGGGCCAGAGTGAGTGTGGAGTTGGCCAAAAACCTAAGGAAATTTTTAATATTCAAGTTTAATGGAACAGATGATGGTGATGCAATAGAGAATTGTCTAATTGAATTGGAGTCATACTTTTCCTTGGTGATTTTACCATCAGAATCTAAAAATGCTTTGGTAGTTATGAATATGGTTGAAGTAGCCCTAGATTTGTGAAAGATATTTAATAAATGGCAAGTATCGAAGCTACAGATCTCAAGTGGGAGGATTTTGTTAAGGAATTTAGGAATAGATTCCTAACTAAGCAATATTATGTGGAAAATTTCAAGGAATTTACTAATCTGCAACAAGAAGTTATGCTAGCTAGAGAATACCATAAAAATCATATCCAACTGCTTAAGTATGCAATTTATTATGAGAGTAATGAAGAGATGAAAGTTTAAAATTTCATTTTGGGACTACATCCAAGGATCGGGATGGTGGTGAATATGCACAACCCTGTAGATCTTCCTACTGCTTTTGATTTAGCATGAAAGGCAAAAGCAAACCAAGAAACCATAAAGGCATACTTTAGTTATCAAGATCTATCTAAAAAATAGAAATATGAACTTAGGAAGTGAAAGAGTGTTGGGTTTATGAAGTGGGAGAAAGAACAAAATAGGAAAACCTAAAGGAGGAGATCATAACAATCAGGGAGGCAAAAATAGAACTAACTCTCAAAACAATAAGTTGAGGAAGGATGGCAAAAGGTTTCCTAAAAGATTTGATTAGAGACCAGCAAATCAGGAGAAGACTAGAGAAATTATACCTCAAGGAAGGAATGAAGATAATAATAGAGGAAGCAAAGCACCTCCAAATGGTTTTTATGTATGCAAAGGGTCCCACTATGCCAACAAATGCTCCCATCAAGCTGATATTCACCAGAAATCCCTAGAAGAAGCCACCCATAGGATCTTTGCAATGATAGATAGTCACGTACTTGATGGTTAAGTTACTCATTTCTTGTTAAATGGGAAATTTTATGAAAAGGATGTACATATTTTGATAGATAGTGGATCAACTAATAAATTTATTTCCACTAGAGTAGTGAGGGACATACCTAAAAGACCTAGGTTTTTGGCTAATGGTTGGAGGTTTGAGTATGGGTTAGGGAAAAACTACCAAGTCAACCAATGTTTATTTGACCCTCTCATCACTTTGCCTCAAGGAAAAACTAATTGGCATTTGTATGTGGCACCTTTGCATGCCTTTGACATTATTTTAGGTGTTGACTGGTTAAAATCCCATAAGGCTCTTTTGAATTTTGAGGAAATATGGGTGGAATTTATGGATGAATCTAATCAAAGAATTAGAATTCATTGTGATCGTGGCACAATTAATCCACATTTGCTAACTATAATGTAGATAAAGAAATCCATTAGGAAGAGGGGAATGGTTTTTATAGTTAAAATGAATAAGAAAGAGGAGCTTGAAGTAGAGTCTGACCTCTTCCAAAAGCATCCTATTTTGGGAGAATTCAAGGATGTGTTTTTAGAGGACCTTCCAAGGTTACCTCCTCAAAGAGAGTTTGATTTTTCTATTGAGTTTTTACATGGAGTTGCACCCATTGCAACTCCAGGTAGGATGACCCCTGTTGAGCTACAAGATCTCAAGATGCAACTTTAAGATTTATTGACAAAAGGTCTAATCAAGCCTAGTGTGTCACCATGGGAATCTCATATCTTGTTTGTTAAGAAGAAATATGGTACCTTGAGAATTTGCATAAACTACTTGATGTTGAATAAGGTTACTATCAAAAATAGGCACTCGTTACCTAGAATTGATAATCTCTTCGATCAACTAAAAGGAGCAACTATCTTCTCGAATATTTATCTAAGGTCTTGTTATCATCAATTAAGGATTCAAGAAGAAGACACTTCTAAAACAACTTTTAGAACAAGGTACAAATATTTTGAGTTTATAGTCCTACCTTTTGGGCTAACTAATACCCCAGTTACATTCATGAATCTCATGAATAGCATTTTTAGAGATCATTTGGATTGATTTGTGCTCGTGTTTCTTGATGACATATTGATATATTCCAAGAAAAAAGAGGAACATGATCAACATATGAGAACTATACTTGAGATTCTTAGAAATAATCAATTATATGGAAAGCTATCAAAGTGTGAATTTTATACTCCACAAGTATAGTATTTGGGACATATTATCTCTGCTGAGGGGATTGCAATCGATCCCAAGAAAATACAAGCAATTGTAGATTGGCCTGCACCTACTAATGTTATTGAGATGCAAATTTTTATGGTAATTGCATGCTATTATAGGTGATTTATCAAAGGTTTCTCGAGAATTGACCAACCTATTACGAACCTTCAAAGGAAAGGTAAAGCCTTTAAATGGACAGAGTAGTGTGAAGAGGCTTTTTGAATTTTGAAAGAAATATTGACAATCACACTAATTTTGCAATTACCTGATCCTAATAAGAAGTTTATAGTATCTATTTAATGCATCAATTGAAGTATTATGAGGGTTTTTGACCCAATATGATGTGGTTATTGTCTTTGAATCAAGGAAACTTAAGAGGTTTGAGTTGAATTATGTCACTCATAACTTGGAGTTGGCAGTTGTGGTACATACCATTAATATTTAGAGGCACTATTTATTGGGGAAATCATTTAAATTGAAGATAGATCACCAAATTTTAAGATACATATTTACTCAACCCTTATTGAATTCCAGGCAATGATGCTAGATGGAGTTTCTATCTGAGTATGATTTTAGCATTGAGTAGATTAAGGGTAAGGAGAACAAGGTCCCTAACACTCTGAGTAGGAGAGGGCATATTACAGCAATGACAAAATATCATTATGATTTGTTAGATTAGATTAAATATCTGCAATAGAAAGATGAATTTTGCCAGTCATGTAATGCTCAAATTGAGTAAGAACTTGGAAAGGATACAAGTTTTGTTTATAGAAATAACATGCTATATTATAAAAACATATTGTTAATTGTAAATTTGGGTGGTTTGAGAGAAACAATCCTTAAGGAGGCACGCAATACTCCTTACTCGATGCACCCTAGAGGGGTAAAGATGCACGAGAGCTTGATAAAAGCCTATTATTGGATAGGTATGAAAAAGGACATCATTGACTATATGATCAGGTGCTTGGAGTGCCAGAAAGTGAAAGCAAAATATTTACATCCAATAGATAGATTTTATCTGATGATGTACCTACACATAAGTGGTAGGTGGTTTCTATGGACTTCATAGTTGGATTATCTAAAACAGGGTTCAGGCATGATGCAATATTGGTGGTAGCAGATAAGTTAAACAAGGTTACATATTTTATACTTGGTAATGTACAAGATGATGCACCTGCTATAGTGAGCAATTTCACTAGAGAAGTGGTGAGACTACATGAATTCCTAGAAGTCATAATCTCTGATAGAGATTTTCACTTTACCTCTAAATTTTGGTAGACTTTGCATGAAGCTTTAGGAACTAAATTGAATATCATTTCAGCCTATCACCCTAATATAGATGGACAAACTAAGAGGGTGAATAATTATTAGAATATATGTTGAGAATGTATTGTATGGATCAACATAGAAAATAGAAATATTACTTATACCTAGTTGAATTCGTATACAATAATAGTTACCATGCATCACTAGGTATGGCACCTTTAGAAGCCTTGTATGGACAAATATGAAAGACTCACTTGTAATGGGATAATCTGGAGGATCGGGTAGTGATCGTATCAAAAAATATAAAAGAAATGGAAGATCAATTATAAATAATTCAACAAAAGTTGAAGGATGATGTTGATCACCAAAAGAGTTACATAGACCTCAAAAGAACATAGAGGGAGTATTATGTGGGAGATAGAATATTCTTAAGCATGAAACCAAGTAAGAGTTCTATAAAATATTCTAAAATTGATCCTAGATATGTGGGTCCATTTGAAATTATGGGCAAGATAAGCTATGTTGCGTACAAACTTGCTCTACCATCAAGCTTATCCAAAATCCATAATGTCTTTCATGTGTCCCTCTTTAGGAAGTACATTCTTGATCCCACTTATATTTTTGATGTTTCTAATTTACAGATGATTGATCTGCTAAAAATTAAAGTTTGGCCTATTTGTATACTTGGTTTTAGGACCAAGAACCTAAGGAAGAGAAACATAGAGAAATATCAGGTCTAATGGGACCTTTAATCGGATAGCTATGCAACGTGGGAGAACATGGTAGTTATGCAGTAGTAGTTTCCTTATTTGTTTGAGTAGAGATAAATATTTTATAATATTTTATGCAAAAAAATGCTATACCTCCAAGTGTCGCATGCCACTAATTATACCTCTAATAGGCTTAGAAGGATCTAAAAGTGCATAGTATGCCATATAATTCCTAAAATATCACTTTCCAAAATATTTTCCTTGAATTTTATGTGGAATTTGTTTTTGGTAAGTTAAAATTTTATTAAAAAAGGGGTTGTGAAAGGGTCCCAAAACCTTTTTACAACAGGTCACCAGAAAAAAAACAAGGCCACAAGAAAGGCCGAAGGAAATGCCAAAGGATAGGCCCAAGGATAGGCCAAAGGAAAGGCCAAAGGATAGCCTAAAGGAAAAGCATGTGAAAAATGTGCCCGAAGCAGGAAAAAAGCAACTCCTGCCCAAGCAGGAAAAATTTAAAAATCCCATCCAACATGAAAATTGAAAATCTCTCCTAGCGAAAAATTTGAAAAATACCGCCAAAGTAGGAAAAATACAAATTTTAAAAAGCCCGCGCAAGGGAGAAACCAGAAATCAGTATTCAACCAAGGAAACATCGAAAAACTAAAATTGTCATATATAGAGCCACCCCAAATAGTAGGATGGAGCAGAGGAACTACCAAGAAGTAACTTCCCACCCAAGGAGGACTAGGATACACACAGGGATGCAAGACATACCAAAACAACATCCTACACAGGCTTGGAAAATGGATCAGCAATCTAAGGATCTCCAAAATCCATGAAATCCCCTTGCAATATGGTAGAGCTATGTAGATACAAGAGGAAGCAGTAGATGCAGAATTGCAAGCCATGAGAAAGGGGTGGGAAGGTCCTAGGGAACCCAAATAGGATCAGCTATAGTGTTACCTTGGCATCCTAACCAAGCAATTTGCTCACTATGTTGAGTAATTTGTTTTTTTTTGTGAGTGATTTGATCACATTAATAAGTGAAATGATCCTTGAGCTAATCAATGCTTTGTTGATGGAATCACTCCTCCAATATAATTGATAGATTTTGTGCCTGCATCACATCTTCAAAAATTTAGCAAAATTTAGAATTTTGAAGGTTTTTCTTCCATCTAGTCCCCATCTACTATTACTTGTTCTCAAATGTGCAAAATCCTATAGAAGTAGTATCGAGGTACTACATTTATGGTAACTTGATAGGATGTCAAGCTTGATTCATATAGAATCCTAGGTTCTACCTTTATCCTTAGGTGTGGAGTCTATAAAATTGGGATCCTCTCTATAAAACCAAGAATATTTATTTCTCCATGGTGCTCAAGCTCCCTAGTTAGTCTTAGATGGAAATATGTTTAATAGATTATACCATTCATTATCATTGGGAATATGTGTAATCCCTTGGTCTTTGGCCTCCCCTACTAGGTCTTTGAATGGTTTCTTAAATTGCTCCTCCCTTTAGCCACTAGTTCTTTTATTTTAGCATAGATGGGCTTCATTATTTCACATACTTTAGAGGTGTTCCCTTTATTGGATTGATTCTTTTCTTCATCAATCATGGCAAATATGACATCATCACCTAGGATTTGTTTCCTATCATCAAATATATTTGGCATTCTAACAACAATCAACCCTTAAATTCCTTCTACCATTTACTGAACTTGGATTCTAAGAGATGTTAGGTTGTCTTTGTAGATCTATAAGTTCCTTTGGACATCTAATATTTTTCTATTTCTTTTGACCATGTCTTTACAATATATCCATGCTATTGTGCATGTGTTTGGTCATCAATGCAAGGCATTTTATGTCTTGTTGGTTTTCACCCTTTGCACAAATTTGTTCTTCCACTTGCCTTATAATTTTGTTGGATATTTCCAAGATTTTCTCTATAGAGGATAATATCTTTAAGAATTCAAATGGATTCTTTATTTCATCCTTGATCTGGTTCCATAGGCCTTTGACTACCTATATTTCATGTGCCAAATTTAGATCAATCTTATTTTTTATAGGCCTTTAGGATTTCAACTTCTTTATATATTGGTATTTATTTTTTATATCTTCTAGTAGTCTACTTTTCTCCTTAGTCATCTCTTATGCAAGCTATTTAGACTTGACAATTTGGGTTCTAAGGTGTTCCACTTATTTTTTCAATTAATCCTTTTCTACCCTCTTTCCTAAGCCCTTCCTTCTATTATTAGAGTTGGTCTCTCTTGACCTTAACCTTCATTATCTCTATGTCTAACCTTATATTTCTATGCTATAATTCCTCATCATACTTTATGGTTATGCCCAGTGTGAGTCGGTTCACAAGTTGAACCATCTAATATGGATCGATATTGTCTAGTTCCAGTTGTGACACTCTAGTAGTAAAGTCACTAGGGGTTGTTGCTATCTTGGAAGGGTTAGTCTTTATAGTCTTAGTGAAGTATATTCTATATCCTTTTCTTGAATATTATGAATGGACGATCATGGAAGCTTTAGAAGTTTTTTAGTGAGTCTCTTGTACTCTTTCTTCCATGTCCTTTATTTAGTAGATAGTACTTCTATCACCTTAATAACATCTAATTTTTCAACCTTGAAATTATGAATAGGTTTGGATCCTTATGCAAAACTGATAACAGGGGAAGCTCCTACAAATTTAGCCTCTTGGATAGGGACTATGGGCATCATTGCCTATAAGAGATATTTTATTGCATGGGATGGATGATTAGTGGAAGTAGTGGCCATGGTAAGGGGTGTAAATTTGGTGGTGATGGAAGGAAATAAGATGGAAATTGGGGGAGTGGATTGTCATGATAATCTAGTTAGGGCGGTTGAAAGACACACCATAGTTTATGTAATTGCGAGATGATATGTAAGTATTTATGTGAGTTGGGATTAAAATGTAGAAATGGAGATCATTCCTACCATGATATTGATGCTAGGAGGTAGAGTGACTCTTGGTGACCCATGGGACAAGTAGCACCTAGGAGATATATAGAATAAGTTGGTGAAGGATAGGATAAGCATAATAAAAGAATGGGAAAGAGAAGGAATGCAGATAGCATTAGAAGAAGGAATGAAAAGAGAAAGGGAAATCAAAATAGAAGAAATAAAAATAGTAGAGTGAGAAGGTGGGATGGTGGATCGTGAGTCAGTAGGAGGGGTATAAGTAGTTATAACCACCAGAATAGACTATCCTTGGTGTAGAGGAGGACCTCCTTAAAGGATTTTTTCCTCTTCAACCTAGGTATCTAGATCATTTTGCTATCTATTTACTGTTGAAGCCACTTTTCCAAAGATGGACCCATACCCTTAAAACGTTTTTTACCTTTAAATTATTGCTTATTAAACTATTGCACTATCCATTGCTAGAGTTGAAGGTGCAACTAATATTAAGATTTTTGTTGCTTATTTTTAATATTTCTACTTATATGGGGCTAAGGTAGTTACCACCACTTTCCTTGTACAAATTTTTTCACCAGTTTGGTACCTTTGGGGTGTCATTTATCTTAGGTGGAAAAAGGTTCAACATCAAAAAGACCATCTCTTATAGAGTTTCCCATAATGTTTTTTTAATATATCATTATTTGACATGGTATTATTTTCCTATATGTATACCCATTATTTGAAGGGTCCCCAAAATCTAATTATTTTTCTTGATGTTAGGGTTGAATTCATTAGAGGTATTCCACTATAGGGGATTGTAAAACCAATTACACACTAATAGAGGGAACAAATTCTTAGTCTTGATTAATGTGATCTAATATAAACAAACAATATTAAGTGATCTTACTTAAGTTTATATTAATTTTATATTTATAAGAAGGCTATATTTGAGTTCATGTTAGGTTCATCAAAATTTAGATAGCAATCCACATGCAGGTTGAGTCCTTGGATACCTTTCCAAAGAGAACCTTAAAAATCACACAGGTTGGTCTACGTCGAATGTTTTATATACAAGTTTTATGGGCTAAATAATTTTTTTATGTGTAAGTTTTGTAAATCACCTAATATTGTGCAATTTAGCCCTAAAATTCTTAAAGAAGAATCTAAAATAGAAAACCAAATAATGCAAGAAAACAAATATGCAACAAACAATGATCCTAAACTATTTGTCTTTCTATTTCAATGATTGCGGTGAAAGCAAATAATATTTTCTTTTAAGGGCAAGTAGAGGGATTATGCATGCATATAAAACTAGCCTAGATATAGCTATATGATATTCATATTCCTTGCCTTAAAAAAAAATGGGATATAATTATCTAAGCCTATTATTATTTTCTTTCTTTTTTATTTAGTGTGGAACAAAAACATAGTAGAGGTTATAGTAACCAAACTCATATAGTAGAAATAATGAAACTATAGTGAAGTTTTACTATAATCCAATAAAGGAAGGAAAATTGCATCTTAAGCTAACTTGGATACTTGTGCAAAATTAAAATCTGGCAAACCATTACTGATCATCAAGAATCCCTTGCTACAAGATCACCAAGAAGATGTCTCTAAAATGGGTTTAAGAACACTCATGTTGTGTGGACAAGATAATTATTGAATCATAACATCTAGTAACCCATAGTAATATTCAACAACCTTTTCAATGATAAACCAGACCCCATCAATACTAATAGCTAATGAACCTTTTCAATGATAACTAATATGGTTGTATTATTTTTAGTGTTTGATCCAAACAAGATTTGTAGATAAGTTAGTAAGTCTGCTATCATCCATATTTACTTGGATTCATGGCTTCTAACCCCTCATACATCATCTCTCCACCACATAAGGTGAATTCATTAGGGAGAGTCAATTGATTAAATTCCAACTATGGGAATGGGTGAAGACTCGCAAGAGTTGATAATCAAAATCTCCTAAGAGATGATCATTCCACTTGACTAGTCAAGTATACCACATGGTAAAACTTCTCTACACCAAAAAATCCTTAGGAAGGAGACTAATGTTAAATGATAGAAGAGTTGCAGGTATATGGAAACACTTCAAGTTGGAGACTCTATGGACTAATTCAATATCATCATGTGTAGTTCACATCTAAGAGAGTTTTTGACAACTTTCCCTTAAAGAACTAGAAATAAGACCAAGAGTTAGAAAGCAAAGATGTTAAAACTATAAGATCAAAAAAAGGCTAAAAATTAAAATTTCTCAAAAGTACCAACCAAAAAAAGACAACAAAAGTTTTGACGATCTCAAGAAAGCAAAAGTAGAGGATGATAAAATAATCTTGAAAGAAGCAGAAGGGAAAGAGTGTTTGATAATTAGAAGTATATAAAGTCTTGAAAGAAAAAATTGAAAAATATTTCAAAAATAGGCTATTCCAAGAGAAGACTTCTAAAATTGGAACACAAAAATATTTGATGGAAGGGTAGAAGAAAGGGGTTCACTAAAATACTCCCAAAAAAGCATCTATATTAGGATAAAAAGCTTAATAGTTCCCAATAGGGAAAACGTCTGATGGAAAACCAAGCACTCTATTAAGATGAAACAAAATGCACAAACTTCCAAGAGAGGTAGATGACGTAGAGCAATGCACCATTAATAAGGGAAGACAAAAATCCAAAAACTAACAAGAGTAATGGTATAAAGTATTCTATTCAATTTTCAAAGGATCCCTAGAAAAGAGCAATTGAGATCATCACACTTTCCTAAAAATTAGAAATTCTCCCCATTTTGTAACCTATATATAGTAGTTCTCTTAACACTGTAAAGGATCAAAAAGTTAAAAATTCCATATAGCTTTCGCTTCATTTTCCATTGTATAGTAGTACTCATATTCTTGAGTGGTGTTATGGGTATGCCATTGAGCTCCCACTTTTGGCATAATTTCGCTTCATTTTCCCTTGTATAGTAGTACCATATTCTTGAGTGGTGTTATGGGCATGCCATTGAGCTCCCAATTTTGGCATAATCTTGTAATGGTTTTACATTCAAATATGCGTACTAGAGGCTTATGACTATTTTGTTCTATGTGTTTGGTTCTCCTTGTCACGTTTCTTTCATTTATGTGTGTTTTTCTACACTTATGTATGTGAAGGAGAGGACGTGTTCACTATGTCAATGCATTACACTCAGGGCTATTAAGCATGGGGTCTTATCTTGATCTTAGTGCATTGACTTAATTAGCTTAGGTTTGATTTTCTTATTCTTTTATTTTTTGCATCTCTCTAACCCTTTTTCCCAAGGCAGTTAACATAGGCTAAAGTAGGACAAGTGCACTCAAGGTCATATCTTAAAAGAAGTTGACCTTGTAATAAACTTGGAGATCCCTCAATAGAGTTGAACCCCATGCTCTTAATACTAGCCCTACTTTTTCACTCTATGCAAGGCATGATAGCCCTAACCATTTGATCCAAACCCTATTTGATGACCTAAGAAAATTGAGCATAATAGTTTAATGGTATTCTCAGTGGGATCTCATTGACACATCATTGGTCCTATAATCTAGCAATTCTAGGCAACCAAATTGGATTGATTATGCCAAGTCATCAATCTCCTACTATAGCACCTCTGAAACCAGACATAATTGTGCCTTCCACTAGCATCGGACGAAGTAATCAAATAGCCCCAAGTAGTTAGATAAAAATATATGACATCAATTGAAGGTCCCCAATAGTTATACCTCAAAGGGTACAATACCCCTAGATAGGCACCAAGCAGAGCATCCTAGAGATGCCAAAGCAACACGTATGCTAGCCAAAATTGGTCAAAACATTTAAACCAACTAGAGAGAAGCCAATATTATTACCACTAAATGTCCCCTAAAATATTTCCCCCTTGGTTGATTTAGCATGGTGAACCATCTAAAGAAGCCCATAGTGGTAGTTCCCATCTAGGACATCTTGGCTATCCTTGGATAGAAAGAGCATCTAAGGAGATCCCTTGAAGAATAGGAAATAGAGCCAGGGCAAAAAAACACACATGCAATCTTGTAGATCTCAACCCTAAAAGTAAGCAGGCTTAAGCCACCCCTTTTTATCTATCTCTCATCTATAAGGACAAATTAGTTTTATAGTTGTATGATAAATTTGGGGGTAAGTACATATGTTATTCTAAAAGGAGTGACATATTTTTTGGGCCCTAAATATCATCCTATAAATAAAAGAGGTGTAGTTTGATGGCAACACTACTCAAATACTAGCCATCATGGAGGAGCTTCTAGTTTCCTTATAAATCTTCCCAAGCCTAACGATTACATAAGATAGAGTAGTGATTGATCTTCCCTCATCTTTTAACATTTACTTATCAAAGGGTTTCACTAGTAAGTTGGGAGGGTATTTGTATTTATACTGGTTTCTTATGGTCTTGATAAATCAATATAGGACTAGGATTAAGATCGCATCTAGGCCACTCTATTTGCACCATGTTGAAAAATTACTCACATCTAGATTTGATGATAATTAGATTCTAATGGCAGAAGAGAAATAGTCTAAATTAGAGTTATCAGTCGATGAGCTACATCCATTTATTCCAAAGTAGCAAATGAATTGAAGGATAATTGAAGTCTGGGATTTAGTACCCTTTAATACATATGGAGCTACAAGAATGGGTTGAAGTTATATATAATTGAAGTCATATATATATATATATATATATATATATATATATATATATATATATATATATATATATAAAATTAATTAATTAATTTTGTTATGTGGGATATCTTCTAAAGCAAGTAAGTTGTTTAAACATTAATAAAAAGTATCAAATTAGTTGCAAAGTCAAGATTGCATAGCCAACAATAAATGCAAAAAGGATGACAAGAAGGGTATGCATAAAGGAAAAACATATTCGTGTCATGCAAATCTAGTGCTAAAAATAAATATGAAGATCTTCTTGTGTCACTCTTATGGAAGTAAGATATACTCAACCTAGAAGAAATGATAGCTAGTCAAATGAGGCATAAATTCATAATAGAATAATTTAATGCAAGAGGGTACCTTTATTTCAATGAAAATGCTATATTAGTATTATCATGTATGTTATCCATGGCCATTTCTCTACCACTAAAACTATTTCTAGGTGACTCCACACCTAAAATATAAGGCCTTATTTTTTGGGTTCATCTCCTTCTACAAGTAGAGGAATCCTGCGCACTACCAAATTTGTAGTGAATTTTCACTATAATTTAGACAAGGAAGGGCAACTGCATTTGAAGTTGACTTGGAACCTTGTACAAAATGAAAAACCCTCAAACCATTGTTGACCACCAGGAATCCTATGCCACAATATCACCAAGAAGATATCTTCAAAGGTTGAAAACGGGTGTAAGAACCCTCATGCTATGTGGCCAAGATAATCATTGAATCCTAACATCTAGTTTCCCATAATAGTTTTGTACAACCTTTTGATGATATCTGAACCAAATCCCATCATTAATAGCAACTAATGAGCTTTTTTTATGATAACTAAAATGGCTCTATCATTGTTGGCGGTTTGAGCCAAATATCAACTATGGGTGAGCTAGCAAGTCTAGCTATCATCCACATTTTCTTGGATTCATGACTCTTAACCCCTCATCCATCATTTCTCCACCACACACCAAGGTGTATTCATTGGAGAGATTTAATTGAGGAAAAGACATCTATGGGAGTGGGTGAAGACTCATAAGAGTTGATCATCAAAAGCTCTTGAGAGACAATCATTCCACTATGATTAGTCAAGGAGACCACATGGTGAAGCTTTTTTGCACCAAAAAATCCTTAGGAACGAGACTAGTGTTCAATTATAGCAAAGTTGTAGGCATATAGGAACACTTCAAGTTGGAGACTTTGTGGACTAATTAAAAGTCATCATCTACAGTTCACATCTAACAGAGTTTCTAACAACTTTGCCTTAAAATAACTAGGAAGAGGTTCCATTTATTTATGTTTGGATTTAAATAGCTTACAACATGTATTGTTAACTTATTGCTTTGCTATCTTAGTTTTAGCATCTTGGTTTATCTATTATTAGTTTGAATAATTATATTAGATATCATTTTTTTTCCATAAACATTTTCCTAAAATCTCAAAAATATATTTAGGGTATTTCTAAAATTTAGTCTTTACAATAGTAAATTTTCCCAATAGACTCATGTCGTTAACAAATTGAAGATTGATAAACATTCCATACCTTCAATCAACTTAAAACCATCTATGATCTACTATATTCCTTTAGATCACTCAAAAATCAACCCAAATATTTGTAAGAATGAGGAATAAGTAAGGAGAGAGGGGATACCCCATCCCAAACACCTTTTTGCATGAAAAAGGTCAAAAGGAGGTCCATTTATAATAATAGAAAAGGATGATGAAGTATAACAAGCATAATGCATTGGATCCAACCATCATCAAAACCAAAGGCAAGTAAAATATCTTTCAATGAATTATAGCTTAGCCTATCATATGCTTTGGATAGATCAAATTTTACAAACAGAGTTTTCTCCCTTTGGCTTACATTGAGTGGAGAGCCTCTTAGATGATAATGATTTAATCTAGTGGTTGATGTTATTGAACAAATTTGTCCTACTTCTAAGATATAACAAAGAGCAATAACACTTCCAATCTCTCTACTATTTGTTTTTAAAAATTCTTATAAATAGTGTTATAGAGAGCAATAGGTCTAACATCTATAAATATTTTAACTTGAGCTTTCTTTGGTATTAAAGCTAATAAAATTATTACTTAAAGACTTCAATATAGCTTAGAGGTTTTCAATTCTCAAATGCCCTTAAAATATCCCACTTAAAAATATCTCACACGGACTAGAAAAGCTCTATAGGAAAGCCATTTGAACTTGGAGTATTTTTGTTTTAACCATCTATTCTAGCTACTCCATGGAAATGGGCATATTCAAACATGATTTCTCTCAAATAATAATGATCTTTGGAATACATTCTAGAACTAAGTGTCTCTTCATTTTTGAATCCTCAATTGAGTTCTTGAAAAGATCTTGAAAATGCAAATAGCATATTGTTGAATATCTTTTATTGAAATTACCCAATATCTACACTCTCTTCAGATTTCTCTTAGGATTTGTAGTTCTCTCTAAGCAATTATAGATTGGTGAAAGAAAGTAGAATTCCTACACCTAACCTATAACCATTTTGCACTAAACTTTTACAGTCAAATGATTTCTTCTTGAAGCTTTGTCCACTAAGTTGTCTCAAAAGCCTCATGATGGTTAGTGGATGAGAGTAAAACACCTTATCTTCCATATTCTTTAATTCTTTCTATTATTGATAATGTGTAGTGATTTGTTCATCTTTTGGGCCTTGTCTCTCTATTTTGGTCTTGGATATCTAAATCTTGATCATTATCTAAGTAACCTTTTAAACAGAAACTTTAACTAATTTTTTTACTTCAAAGTTGAAGAGTAAAAAATAAAAATTAATTTTTTAAAAATTAAAACAATTTTTACTCTATTTTTTTTAAGATTAAAAAAATATTTAAATATTTTTCAAGGTTACAATTTTAATCCTCGTTTTCAATAAAAATTATCTTCAAAATAACCCATTAAGTTTTTTTAAATGCATTTTAAACAATATCATTCCTTTACAATTTAAAGAAAAATTAGATCGTGCTTCATGTAGTGGTGTGAAATAACGAGGTATTCCAAATTTCTATTAATGTAATGTCCCCTTCCCTGTAAAAAGGGTAAAGAAATAAGCCATTAATTTTCTTATGCTTCGTATGGTGGTGTGAAATAAAGACGTATTCCAAAAAAAATGGTTAATACTTGTTTTTTCCTTGAAAAAAGGGGTAAAGAGTAAAGTGGTTTTTCACATTGACGAGGTTATAGGTTATATGAATTAGATATTGTTTATTTTGTACATTATTTTCAATCATATATAAGACATATTTTGTTTATCCTGTATATAATTATCTCCAACTATACTCACATTATTCAAACATAATATATAACCCTATTAAACTAAGATTCAAACCTTATATTTTTATTCAAAATTTCAAAAACTCCAAATCTCCACTATTAAACTAATCTTATCTTCTTAAATATAGATCTATTGTATATTAATTTAACTAACCATGTAATTTCAAATCTCCTATACCTAAGGTATGTTAGTCTTCTCTTATACAGGTTAGACAGGAAATAATGAATCTATCATGTGTTACCTAAACTTTATGAAGTTATAGACCTTTTTCTCCTAACATGCAAAAACTCAAAGGTACGGGAAGGGAAGGTAATACAGAAGGGTAGGTAATACAGATCGAATATCAAGAAAAGCTATAAATCTTCAGACAGAGACGTCTATAAATTGTATTCCAAATTGTAGACCCAGCAGAGAAAGGCTACAGGAAAAGGTATACACGTTTTCTCCCGTATTTTATTTTAGTCATAACGCGTTATCTTTTCTATAATTTTGTTTTTGTTAGGCTTAATAATGATATATTGTTCATTATATTGTTTGATTGCTATTTAATTTATTTAAAGTCGAATTATCAAAAAGAAGGCTGTTATTATATCTCAAAGTATAATCTTAATTATACAATTAATTATATTTTACCTTAAATATTATTAAAAAATATACTATACAATTATTTAATTTTATTAATTTTAATTATGTTCGATGTGAAGGCTAGCGGGAAAACTTGTATAACACGATACAGTTGGTGTCGAGATTATACCTGACATAGGGTTGGTATGTCAGACCACCTAATCACTTCAGACATCTCCGCTTCATCTTAACTGCTAAAGACTTCTCTCAGTTGAGACCAATCGTTTGGTCTCCACTTTGAATTATAATAACTAGATTTTCAAATAGTACGTCTCCTTGGCCTCTTTCCGAGAATTCGCTTTCGAACGCAAAGAATCTACCGGCAACGCACTTCTTTAACGAGTCTGGCCTCTGTATACTCCTTTAAAAAATCGGTTTGCATGTGCGATCCATACACAGCGAGAACACCTGGAAACAAAAACGCGGAGTCATTAACGTTTCCATCGATTTTGGATTTTTAGAAGAAAGGGTGAGAAGTGAACAGCACAAGGGCAGTTTCATTCGATATGAACATGAATTGCCTTGCACTTTCCCACAAGAAAACAAGAGGGTTTTTGCAATGCAACTACTCTTTACATAGTCTACCAATGAAGCAAAGGAAGAAAAAGTCCACGAACTTGTCATTCTTTTTTCTTTTGACAGATTGGTTTTAGGAGTTGCAAGGCTCAAGGTGGAAACTATTTAACTGGGTCCTATTAAGACGCCCGAGTTCAAAGCTGAGCTCTCGGAAATTTCTCTAGTAAAGAAGACTTGTCTATGGCGATGTGGTGAAAGTCAATAGTCTCACCTGTACATGCTGATAATAAGATTTGCGTTGCTCAATTGCAAGTTAGCTTAAACGTTTTTGGCCATGGAGGTTCTAAGAATTTTGTGCAGTTTTATTTTTGGGTACATGATTAGTCTGTGTGAAGCAAAATTCTTTGTCTTGCCTTCTAACTGGACGGTGGTCAACAACGCTAGCCTCCCCATCTACAACACAGAACAGGGGCCCTTCAGGGCAGTCACAGATGGAGAGGGCAATGCCATTATGAGTGAAGATCACAGATATGGGTTGGGATTCATCAACGTTGATTGTTCCGGTGGATATATTCTCTCCATTGTTTTGCGAGTAAATGTCACCTCCTATCCTATTGGAACAGAAGTTTGGACTGCAAACAGGAACAGGATGGTTGCAGAAGGAGCAGTGCTGAGGCTGCGGAGTGATGGAGATCTGGCATTGGAGGACTCGGATGGAACGGTGGCGTGGAGTATCCACACTGGAAGGACCAAAAACAAGGCCATTGCAATGGAGAAGACAGGTAATTTGCAGATTTATAATACAACAAATTTTTCGCTGGTGTTGGCAAGCTCAAATCTTGTGTGGCAGAGCTGGGACCATCCCACACATACCCTTCTGCCTGGGCAGGTGCTAAAGAGAGGCTATACTTTGGTAGCCAATGCCTCTGCATCAAATACGAGCCAAGGCTCCTACAAGCTCACAATGGAACCTGGCGGGCTGGTGCTCTATTACAAAAGCAATTTTGAAGAGCCTTACTGGTCTCTGGGGCTCCCTGGACTAGATTATCAAGCCATTCTAAGACCATGTTTCTATAACTCTTCTTCGGAGAATGTCCTTGGCGCCGAAGCCTTGTACACAGGGCACGAACTGCAGGTTTCATTCAATGGAAGTTTTGGCAATTCATCCACTTCTTGCTCAAACGAAACCACGGTTTGGCCTCTGGCACCACCTGACCTGAATCGGACCCAATACAAGTTTATGAGGCTGGACAATGATGGCAACTTCAGGGCATACATGATACCTGGAATGCCAGGGGCACCAAACTATCTTTCAGCTTGGATCCCTGACACCGGAATAGATCAATTTGACAGGTGTGTGCTTCCAAGGGAGTGTGGATCTTATGGTATCTGTGTGAATGGCCAGTGCAGTTGTCCGGGCTCCAACACCCCTGACAACTTTGAGCAAATACAGAGTTTGGATATAACTCAAGGATGTTATAGCCGATCAGGTGAGCCAGAATTTTCTTCTTTCCTTTCTGTTTTGTAAACAAATAAAGTATATTCGTCTTTTTTGGATTTTGAGCTTGTGTGGCTTAGGGATCAAATGCTCTGTATTGGCCTACATCTTCTGCAAGGCAAGAAAAGCTAGCACATCTATATTGGTGTTTCCGCACAATTAAGATCCACTGCATTGTTCACTGAAAGCTTAGCATGAACTTAGAGCACCTGAATCATTTAGAGATCAAGAATGTGGAATGATTTGCTACTGATTTTTTTCTCTTGGACCAGGCGTGCCAAATTGCAGCGAAACCTCTGTGGGTTATCATTTTTTGCCTATTGATGGGGTAGATTACTACCCGAATACGTTTATGTTGCCTCTGAGGAATGTGTCCACCGTTGAAGACTGCACTGCCATGTGCTCTTCCAATTGCTCTTGCGCCGCAGCCTTTTTCCAGAATAGCTCTGCTTCATGTTACCTTGCAAATGGCTCCTTGAACACCCTGAAATATGTATCAAACCAGACATACAAGGCCTATATCAAGGTCCAGGATAGCATCCTTCCAAACCAAAGATCGGTGTCGACTTCCTTGAGTTTTGGCGGCGTAGCAGGGATAACAGTAGGTTCAGGTGCAGCAGCTCTCTTTTTGTGCCTGATCATCATTGTACTAGTTCAGCACGTGCGAAAGAACAGAGTCCATGAGGAAGACGAGGCTGACGAGGAGACGGATCCAGAGGAAATAGAAGAGGAAGCATTCCTGAAAACCCTTCCAGGCCTGCCACCCAGATTCACATTCCATGAACTCAAGGAAGCCACTGATAACTTTAGCAAAAAGCTTGGAACGGGAGGATTTGGATCAGTCTATGAAGGCGTGCTTAAAGATGACAGCAGAGTGGCAGTGAAAAAGCTAGATGGGCTAAGGCAAGGATACAAAGAATTCAGAGCTGAGGTTGCAACCATAGGCAGCATTAGCCACATAAACCTGGTAAGGCTCAGAGGATTTTGTGCCCATGGTAAGCAGAGGCTATTGGTTTATGAGCTGTTAGAAAATGGGTCTCTGGAAAAATGGCTATTTCGACCAAGAACAGGAAGCCCAGTAGGTCCAAACCCAGAAGAAAAGAGCAATACTTGTCTAACATGGGAGCAACGTTACAATGTTGCAGTAGGAACTGCCAGAGGCCTGGCCTATTTGCACGAGCAATGCAGGGAGGCCATCATGCACTTAGATATAAAGCCTCAGAACATTCTCTTGGACAAGAACTTCATGCCCAAGGTCTCTGATTTTGGGATGTCTAAGCTCTTGAACGAGGACATGACTCAAGTTGTTACAGCAGTCAGAGGAACTCCTGGTTACCTGGCTCCTGAATGGCTCAGTCATTCTATTGCCACTAAGAAATGCGACGTCTACAGTTTTGGAATGGTGTTGTTAGAGCTGGTTTCAGGGAGAAGGAATTTTGACCCTTATGCTTCCGATCCTCGGCTCTGCTATTTTCCTGCATGGGCAATGCTCAGGGCTCTGGAGGGCAGGTATCTGGATTTGGTAGACAAGAGGCTTGAGAACAATGTTGATACGGAAGCCGTTATTCGGATGACCAAGGTGTCATTCTGGTGCATTCAGGACAATCCGAATAAGAGGCCATGGATGAGTGTCGCATTGAAGATGTTGGAAGGGGAGTCGGAGATTCCTGATGTACCCTTGTGTCTCTTGCAGAAGGGTTCTGAGTTCATGAAAGGATATGGGCATGATCCCATGGAAAAAGAGGACGAGGAATCATTGCTTGGGAGTGTGGGGGCAAACGATTCCATCCCGTCGATGACCCCCACAAAGCTGTCGAGTCTTAATTGAAACGCATCAAATTAGAATAATGTCCTTATGACCTCCATGGGCCCTTGGTTTTTGTATATAACTAGGAAAGTAGGAGGCTAGAGGAAGGCCATTTGAGGTAGAAGCTAAGCTAGAAGGCAATGGCAAGAAACCATGCCATCCATGGCACCAGGCTGTAGTAATAATCCACAGATATGAGCCCTATGTTACTCTTGAAATTGTTTCGAGCTTGATGCAACTTCCAATCTTTAGAATTCATTGGAAATAGTGAGAAAAGTTGATTGCTTGCATAGAATCTCTGACATCCTTCACTGCATGCTCTTCAAAGCAGCCAACTCAATTGGCTTGAAAACCTGCAGCACAGATTTTCAGTTGAGTAAGAAAGGGCGGCCTAGTTCAACTAGTCTCAAAACTTTGCACCTCTTGTATGCCTAGATAATCTTAATTTTGCATCGTTGTAGATGATTGTTCATTAAGTTACAAACTTACTTGAGAATTTCTTGGTCACCAATGTTCCGGTTATAGCTCGTCAATGACCTTCACAGGCCTTTATTTTTCAAATGGCAATCGATATGAATGTACTCAATAGAATGTCTTAGTTTCTTTTATTTCCAGGGGCATAAAAATTTGTCCATCAGTAAAAGTTCCATATTCTCTAAGATCGACCATTTCTAAACAGGGCGGACCGCTGGACTAAAAATTATTTTTTTCCCGGCATGGCTATAACTGTAAGTTAACAACGAGCCGTCACATTGCAGTGAATCTGGTTAACCAAGAGAGAACACTAACTACAAAATGACTAGACGAGTTGACGTAAACTTCAGTTCATGTTGGTAAATGAGAGTTACTACGATAGTTAAAGTTTCCCATGGATTCTTCCGTCAGTCAATTTACTGGATTGAAAAGAGATCGATTATTGGACGTAAACCTGTGTGATTTACATCGAAATACACGAGTGCGTTAGGGTATATAATGACTTCGTCATTTTCAATGTACGAAACCTTTCAGACGGACATTGAAAGCAATACTTTCTTTTTCTCTTTTTATGATATACGTCCCTTCAAATTAAAAGCATCTGCATTGCTTACTGTGACTAGTCATGTGTTTGTTTTGATTGCTTTAAAGGGTTGAGATTATTATTTTAATATATATTATATTAAAAATTTATGGTATAAAATTGTTTAATCAAAATATTTACATTCAATATAATAATTTTAATTAATTAAATTTAAAAATTATATATTTTTAATATGAATTTATGTAATAATGCTCACTTTAACATTTGAAAAGATTGTAGTGGTTATTTCTTTTAATAATATTAAATTTTAACAATAAAAATTTATTTCATTGGATTTTTATTTATATCATATTAATAGTTAATGTGGATTTTTAACAATTGAATGACAGCATCTTGGTAGACACCCATGTGAATATTAGAACATGAGAAGCAAGGTTGGTGACTTCCTTTGCCGCCTTTAATGGGCACCTTCTACTGAACATATATTTTTAAGACGGTGACCTATTCATCTTCCGAGGAAAAACAAGGAGACTTTATTTTTTTTAAATCTAATTTAGATTGGTTTTTTTAAATAAAATATAATTATTAATTTAAAAAAATATTATTAGAAAATAATTATATTTTTGTTATATTATAAGAAATTTTTTAAGTATAAATTAATGGTGAAATTTGATTTATAATATTAGGAATCTTAAATTGTGGTTAAAAAACCTAAAATAATTTATTAAAATAGCATACTAATTTAAACTTAATAACTTAACATGTGTTTTATTATCAAAGAAGCGACTAGACATATTATAAGGGACAATCTCTTATGTTGAACTAAATATATTTTTTAAAACTTGTATCTTAAAATAATTACTAATTGGACAAGTGTGAGGACTCAAAGGTACAAAGGTAATAGGTATATATACCTACAAATGGTTATTAGAATTTACCTATTATTATTTAGACATACATGGAACAAAAGATCAAATAATGTTGATCCATTTATACTTCACCCTGATGTGGTAATACAAGATCTACTTCTTGATGTTTCGATTTTCTTGGGATAACATTTGTATCCTAGATCAAAGTTAAGATTGGATGGCTTAGAAATTGCTTCTAAACCAACCTTTGAAGAAGATCAATTCCTTATCTAAATTTTACTATGTAAAAGATAAAAGAAGAATAGGAACAAGGTTGAGAAAGTAGGGATAGAATGAATTATTAATACAAACGGATCTCAAATAGCAACATTGTCTTCAACTGAATGAGTACTGACTATTTACTACAAGCAATGCTTTATAGACTACACCTTAATTAAATCTTATGTAGAAAACATGATGAGCTCAAATATTGCATCATTCAACATTCCAAGCACTTTAATAGAAATAAGCCAAACAAATTTAAGCCTAACAGATCTTACTCTTGCTAAAACATAAACAAAAATGTCGAAAGTGTGTAGTTTATATTCTCTTACACTTCAACAAAAACAAGTCAAACAAAACTTGATTGCATTAGAATAGTATGAACATACTGTTTACAATAGGTAAACCTTGAATTATCCAACTCTTTATAATGAGGGGTATTCCCCTATTTATAGCTTTCATTGAGCTAAGATAAAGCTAACTACTATGTATAGTCAAGAGCAAAATTGACCAAGCACAATCAATGATGAGCTAGCACCACTTGACATATTCAATATGTACTCTATCAGGTTATCATGATTTGCAGGTTCATTAGATATGCTTAGATAGAGTAGCTATATCTTTCAAGTTCCACCAATCAACATATTTGACTTAAACCATTTTTATCCAAGAGCATTATGTATCTTTTTCTTTAAACAATGTTGCTTTGTAAGCATATCAGACATTATTGATGTTAACATCAACCTTCTCACGAAGAAACCTTGGTTTGGGATGTTGTTCATTTATCTTGCCTTTCAAATTGCTTTTCAAGCTTAATATAAGCTCTTTTCACCAGGTAAAAATCTTTTGAAGGCTGAACTGACATCATTGTAAAAAATTTTGGCCTTCTTTTGCTTTTTGAACTTCAGCTTAAAGGATAAGTGATTATCGTCTATGGTGGGCTTTTAAAAATGCTTTTTTGACATCATTAGGAAAGGCTTTAGCATGTTTCCTTTCTAGTCTTGATCACTATATGCCTTACAAGCTCTTTAACTTACTAGATATTTTGAAACGCCTTGCTTACGTCAATGCAAAAAAAATTGGCTTGCAAAATTTTATAAGTCCAACTCTAAAGAATAACTGCGAAGTCCATAAGTACTCCCTTAAGTTTTGAAATAAATAATATTTAAGGTATTATGATTTTGAAAATAAAGAACTAAAAGAATGATGAGTCTATAAGGCTCTTCAAGCTTTAGAAGCAAAGAATTTGACAAGTCTAGCCTATATGTTTGAACTTGTGAATGTAGGCAAAGAAAATTTTCAAATAATTTTGACTACACTACTATATTAGGAGTGTTGATTAGTCAACTTATATTAAATAAAATAGAAATGTCACAACCCAATATTTTTCCATCCAATTATATATATATATATATATATATATATATATATATATATATATATAAACACTTCCTTAACATGGGATATAGAATTTTGCTCTAGTGTGCCTACTAAAGTCACAACATCAACTTCCTATCTAGATCTCCCTTGGGGCACACCCATCCTTGCACCTTATATAAATCCATCTATGTAAGCGCACTAGGTGTTTCACGTAATGGGTCAATACTATCCATCTCACAGATTCAATGAGCTAGCATTGACCTCCCTTTCCTTATTTTGAAAGGTGCATGCCAAACATACCCTCTACATAGGTCCTTCTATGTAGGGTCATGCACGTGTAGGGATTGAATATCTTTCTCATATCCATCTGAGCTAGACATATTGTGAAAATCCTATCCGAAATCCCTTCATTGTGGGAACGACACCAAACCTATCTATTCATTCTATTTAGTCTATCTATTTCTTTTAGGTCTATTCTTTAGTGCAAGAAGCTTAATCATTTCTCTTATGTAAGACATCTATTATTTATACCCATCAAGGTCCTTTGCAACTTAGAGTAAAACTAACCAGTCTATCTAATCCACCATCTAACAAACGAGACATACACAATTCCATGAAAGTATAAATCCACCTTAATTAAGAGATTTACAAGGTATTTCCTTCATTCTTAAGCCACATACATGCTACATAACGAATGATCCATTATTATACAAGTACAACCATTATTCTTGTAATATCAAACATTACATTATAAATAGACCAAGATTTCCTCAAAAGTTATTACCTTACACAATTATTTATTTCATAACCAAATAAAAATTAACACAAAACATCACAATAGTCATAACACAATGATTACCCTAGGAGAAACCCCCCGATGGGGAAAACCCAACCTGAAATTCCTTTATCCTTTCATTTCATAATTTGAATAATTTTTACATTGGATTGAAGACCCTCAACATCATCAACTCTAGCTAGAGTCATTTCCAACTTCGGGCATAGTCGTTATGAATTGTTCCTTCAATGTTTTATCATACTGACTTATCGCTTAGGACAACCATGTCCCTTGGCCATGTAATAAACTTACATAATATTTATAAAATTTAAATATAAATTTAAAAAACTTCAATCCAGTAATGTTAAGCCATAACAGAGACTTCTATCTAGTACATTCTTAAAACCATATCTCACGGACTCCAACCAGTTTACCTTTAACAAACCAGTGTCAATTATTTATCTAGTGGTAGTAATTGGTAATGGTTACACATGTCTTCCAAAGCACCACATTGCTTTCAATGCTAATCCTATTTATACGCAAAGGCTCAATTGTGCATATCCTAGCATAAACTACTTATTTGGAATAAGCTCTAGATCCCCGTAATAAAGGAATTCACCGAGACAAGGAGACACAGATTAAAAATACATAGATGAAACCATTCTAGTTATTAAAAGATAACATGAATTTATTTAATTTCTTTTAAGAGATGATAGTCCAATTTCTTCTTCTAGGTCGAATCAATGATTCCATAGTTTCCTTTACATACAATAACCATGACTAAAAACATATTTTCCTTTTTAAGAAGAGTGTTCTCTTATTTATCACTACTTTTTCAAAGAAACTCTAAGAAAAAGGATAACTCAATAACAATCCTTCCTATACTCATATCCTCTATTAAAGTAGGTCCAAAAGTCACCATAAATGCATGAACCACCAAATTAAAACAAAGGTTTAAATCAACCAACCAGTATACCTTTTACCTAAAGTTCTATAGATAATCATGAAAGCGTTACAGTGCTCAATTACGGCTAAAGCTGACATAAAATTGATGTCCTTCCTTATGATGTCTTAGGAACATGAACACACTTTAATCCATATAATTACCTATAACAATGAGGTTTATAACATATCTATCAGTTGGATTCATAGGCGATGGTTTCCAAAGTAGCATGATCTTTGTCGTGATAAAAACTAGAGGCTAATTGTGCTGGAAACACATGGATAGTTCCTACATGGAATTCATGTAACTAGCCCTCAAAGCATTTGGTTAACCTATGAAAACATAAAGGTGGGTGGGTTTTATGTTAAAATCACAATTGCACCACACTTCACCCTTATCTACAACTCACATATTATGATCTACAACTTCTACTCAAAGCCGACTCTCCCTTCTATTTCATAAATTAATTAACTCATGCAAATGGTCCTTTATTACTTACACAAGACACATACTGCTAGAAACACTTAACTAGTTTTACCTCTAGTTTATGCTAACAAAAGAGATCTCAACGAGTTAAAGTTCCAAATATAAGGCAATCGTTCATCAAGTCAACCACAAATAACAATTACAACAATACATAACATTCAAAAGCAATAGTACTATTCTTTCACTTCTTAGAGGTAAAACATCTATTCCCTCCCTTGCACAACATACTATCTTACAGGAATCTAAAATATAACTTCTACATTCCTTAGCTTTTTAACACCCAAATCAAATCGATGTACTTACTTGCCAAAAACAAGCATGTTTATCATCTGAGCACACGGTAGCACTGCCAAATTCTAAAATTATCACCATCCAACTCCTTCACACCGTTCCTCACCAAATATCCTCCCAAAAAGTTTTTGTATGTTCCCTTTCCCTGACTTTCCTACTACACGTCCATTGTGACACTCCCATTTTGGAGCGAAGACAATGTTCATTGTGTCACCCCTAGATTATTCCACTATGATCCATGATACCACTCCCTCCAGATTTCCTTGACATCATTAATAAATATGATTTACCTTGTCTTTCATTTTTGATATAATAAAATCCCAAGATTTTCCATTGCACCATCACAAAATTGTCAATAACCAAAACCTTCTATCAACTCCAAGTAGAGAATTTGGCCTGCCAAAAGTGGTGAATTTGGCAAGCCAAATTTATGCCTTGTATGGACCAGGCATGAATTTGGTAAAGCTAAGAAAAAATGACAAAGGAAGAGGGGAAACATGCCCTAATTTTACACTTAGTAATCTTGGGTGGATTCCTAAGGATCTAAGGAACTATTGAATTATTTTGATGGGTCAATTTTCCATGTCTACATTTTTCCCCCTCTTTGATGCATTTATGGCCAGATAAATATGTCAAAGAAAGGTGTAGACTCCTATGGGCAAAAGAAATGAACACACAAAAAAGAGGTGGTCGGGTTCTGATGAAGGTGTGATACAAAATGGGGTCTCATATTGAAAACCACAAATTTACATGAAAATCAAGGTATTAATGTCATTAATGCCTCTAAGGCTAGGGTGCCCCCTCGAGTTTTTAGAAGGAATACAAAATTCCTGAAAAAACTTGAAAAAGGTGCAAAAAGAAAGCAAAAACAAGAAAAATAAAGAAAAGCAAAGAAGAGAAATAGAAAAAACAAAAGGAAGAAGGGAAGGAGAGAGAAGAAATGGAGGGAAAAAGAAAAGGGAGAGAGAGAAGGAATATGAGGGAACAGGAGCTCATTTTCACCATGTGAGGAGGAGAAAGGAGCTCTAGAGAAGAAAATGAGAATGGCGCTTCCAACTCACCATGTTGTTGTGGTGAGAGGTGATGCTAGCACTGCTGTAGATCAGGCAAAGATATGGATTAAGACCCACATGCTAGAATTACATGCTTTACCTACAAATAATAATTTTTTAGCAAATATTTTCATTTTTTGGGTTTTTAAGCAATATTTTACAAAATTTACCATGGAGCATGAATTTGGTCATAGAAAGTGATTTTGTTTAAGTGCCCTTGCTAAATTTGCGCTTGGCCATTCCAAGGCAAAAATTTGGTAAATTTTACAAAAAAATGTACTTTTTTTATAATGAATATGATGAAATGTGTAAATGTTGTTATGTTGATTATGTAGCTATATGTACTTCAGAGTAGAGAGTGGTGGCCAAGCACACTCAAGAAGGCTATGATGGAGCTCACAACAAAAAAGAGGGAGACATCAGAGAGCATGGGGCTACTATAGTTAGCATAGATACCCCACATTGAGGCTGATAGGCCATTACTAATGACTCTGGTAGAGATATGGTATCCAAAATCATCCACATTCTGGTTATTGATAGGGGAGATGACCATCACACTTAAGGATGTGTTGTGCATCTTGAGGATCCCCAATAAGGGTATAACTATTTACATGGTATGAGTGTCAATGGTAGCATTGAAGATGATGTTTCGGGATCTGACACATGTGATCTAACATAGCATATTCCATATCGATGAGATGCCATGCCAATATGAATTTGGGGCACTTATGTTTGTACTATGAGGTGGTGGCAGATATGATAGTGTGCCACACGTGTAGGAAACACCTACCATGGGCACTGGTGGGAGTAATGATAGACATGCAAGATCAAGGAGTTAGGTTCACATGGGGACCATATGTATTGGCCCGTTTGTATAGGATGATACACGACATCGTGTATAAGCGATACTTAGGTCTAATTTATATGGCATTGCTCTAGATGTGGTGTTTTAAGGACATAGTGGTTCAAAGACTGAATGCACTACCAAGGCCATTGCCCAATGTAGAGAAATCAATAATATTTAGGTGGAGCTAACACTATGAGCATGAGCATAGGTCGTACATTGGTTTCTTACCACTAAGGAGGCATGTGATAGATGAGTTATAGGATCACTAGATCATATGACGACCATGGTGTCTACATCCTAGCTAGATTAAGAATATGAAGAATAAAGTGGGTCATCATTAAGAAGGACAAGCAGGAGCTATACCAATTTGATCGGGTACAATGTCAATTTGAAATTCTATAAGATATTTTAGACCTCAAAGAATACTGGTTCAAGAGGGTGAGGAGGGATCCATCAATATTCAAAGGTACTCCAGATATGGGTATATGGGTAACCTAGATGACCCATTGTACATGGATTCATGGGTGGATGACATCAGGATGACCTTTAGTTATAGGATATGGTATAGGGGCATTGCACCCTTGAGGATCTCCCTACTAGTGCCAATATAAAGATGTTAGGTTAGGAGCTGGTGAGTGTGTCTAGCACTTTGAGAGACCACTTAATGAACCATGGAGTAGGAGAAGAGGGGCACAATCCCACTGAGACCAATTTGGGTTTAGGTTCATGTGGAGATAGTGACAACCATGAGGGGTACGATAATCATCTCTAGCTCAAGAGGAGGAGGAACTACAAGAGTTACCCCAAAAATGACACAGGAAAGACCCAATGAGGCTGGAGGTCCAAGGAAGTATGTGAGGTAGACAAAGGTGTTATGGGCCATGGTGGTAGCTATGTAGGTGAAGATAGAAACCATCCGCATAATGCTAGACTAGACCTGAACAGAGTGGGACACGACGAGGGCTAATATGGAGTGCCTCAAATAGGAGATGGAATAGTTGGAGTGAGAGTGGTAACAAGCCCAGGCAAAGGGGATGGCTATCATTGTAGGCAACCAATAGAGTAATGGAGGATACCTATTGCTAGTAAAGTTATAGAGGGTGAGGAAGTCATATGATATGGTAGTGCAAAGGGAAGCCTACTACAAGATGGTATATGACCATTCCATCCTAGCAGATCAAAGGGTTCCCCCATCATCATCTATATGATCATATAGTTTCTTAAATTTATAAGCACGATCTATGAATATGGCTCCTCCACCACCTCCAATAAGTGAAGAAAAGGGGATAGGCTCACACAACTAGGACATGGATCAAGATGATATGTTAATTTTTATTGTGGTATGCATCCCCTAGGATGGTCAAGTGTGTCAAGCTCTCTACTGTGGCACATCGATTGGCTAACATGCACTTTTTACTTTCGAGTAATACAAGTTGCTTTATTTTATTATGTTTTATGTGAATGATTATTATTATTATTATTATTATTATTATTTGTTGTTTAATGATGCATGATGGTCATGAACATGATGAGTGCAATGCATGATGATCCTAACTAAATGAAATGCATGAGTGAATCTAACTAAATAAAATACTATCTAAAATGAATGTAAAATGAAATGCATGGATGATAAGATGGAAGGAAGAAAGGACAAAAATAGAAGAGAAGAAGGAAATAAATGATGATAGAAGAAAGAAATATGAAAGAAGAAGAAAACAAAGCTCCAAAATGTCAAAAAAGGAAAAGCAAAGAAAAATAAGAGTGGAACCCTTGTAAGAATGTATGCTCACAAATGATCAAGATGGATGTTATCCCTCGTGTGTGGTCATGAAGCTTATATTGAAAGGATGTTATGCTTGTAAATATGGATATGTGTGGAGCGATACCCACTATGAGTGTAGTTCTTGCTAATGACCAGATAGATACCCACTAGGATGTATGCTCACAAATGATCGAGATAGAGGCTATCCCTTGCATGTGGCCACGAAGCTTATCCTATATGGGGTGATTTTAATAAAATGAGTACTACCCGATAGGGGTGTGGTGTGTTTCAAATATGTATGAGCAAAGCAAAGCATGACATAAGGAGTTTAAGCGTATGCTTATGTTAAAAGAAAACAAAATAAAGAGAGATACAATAATTGAAAGATAGTGTATGTGTACATCCGTAGTGAAATTTTAAAAGCTAAGAGGTGTGCGTAATATAGTGGTCGTATGAATACCATAAATGATATCCATGTGGTATCTAGCCTATATTACAAGGACCACTTAAAAATAAAAATACCAATAGGTGTGAGCAAATATGAGTAAAATAGAAGAAGGAATGTATATCCTTTGTCTTGGGGAGGATAATAAATGATTAAAACTTTCAAGGACAAAGGACATATAAGAGATGAAGAACTATATCCCTTGAATTGGAGATAAATTTGATGATAATTTTAGACTTTCAATATCAAGGAATATAAGAGAAGAAAAGAGAATAAGAGAGATGGATGAATGAGAATGCATGGATATGGGCCCTAGGTTGGGGATTCACTAGGCATTAGAGTCTTAGTATGAGTGCAATTCATGTGAGCTAAGACCTAACTAGGTTTCATCACTTGTCATCCTTATAAAGTCCTCAAATATATATGATCAAGTAGTCATGCAAATATGGTCAAGCAACAATGCAATTATATGATAAGAAAAATACAAAGTGATAAAATATGTTAGGTAAACCATGCAAGATATGAGAGGTAGACATGTAATATGAACAAGTAAATCAAATACAATATGAAAACTAAGCTAAATGTAATATGAGAAAATGAAAATGCAGAGTCATACATAGTATCTCTTTAGATGCATTATGTTCATTGTTCCTTTAAATTATTTACCATATAAAGAAGATAAACAATAGGCACCTAAGCCATGGTCATTATGACAAAGGGACCTAACCAATTGGGTTAAACTTAACTCTGAGACCTGATCGAGCATTAGTGTTCTTTTGGTTCTCCTTGAGGACAAGATCCCCAACCTCAAAAGAATGATTATGAATGCTCTTGGAATAATATTGCTTAAGCCTATTATAATAGGATTGAAGATGCTCTAAGGTATGAATGCTCTTTTCATCCAGCAACTCTAATTGATTCAAATGATTGAAGTGGTACTCATCATCAATTGAGGCATCTAGCAACAAGATGCGTAATGAAGGAACCTCTAACTCAAATGAAAAAACTACCTAAGTCCCATAGACCAAGACATATGAATAAGCACCTTTAGGAGTTCATACACTAGTATGATAGGTCAACAAGGAAGGATATAGTTGGATATGCTAGTCTTGATTGGTCTTACTAACCAACTTATTGAGGATATTAATAAAAGACTTATTGGATGCTTTGACTTATTTCTTACCTTGGGGGTAATCAGGGTTATGCACAAGGGCGAATTTCACAATTTATAGCGAATTTTAGGTTTTTAACATTTTTTATTTTGCTATTTTTGGGACCCTAGAGGTCGGCCCATTCACCCAAAAATTACGGAAATTATTTTTTTTAGGGTAAAATCACCCCTATACAATATGTATTCCCGCCTAATATTCGCACTAAAATTATTTGAGAAAGAAATTATCCCGTAAAAATCGCCTCTTGTATCCCACTATATATAGGTAACCTTGGAGGCTGGGAGCAACACTAATAGTCTCAACTTGACAAGGCGACCACAAAAAGTGACTGGTAGAAGCGAGGGTAAAAAGGCTATCGGTAGAAGTGACAGATACGCAGTGACTGTAATCGCACGACTGACACGGTGTGACTGACACCATGCAACTGACTTCGCACGATTGACAAGTTCGACTGGAAAGTGTGACTGACAAGTGCGACTGACAAGTGCGACTGACAAGTGTGACTAACAAGAGTGACTGACGAGTGCGACTAGCAAAGCATGACTGGCACTATACGATTGGCATGCTACGATTGCCATGTCACGATTGAAAATAATGACTAATAGGTTGTGACTAACAAATCGCACCTGATAGGCCATGACTATCACGATGTGAATGCCAATCCACGACTATCACAACGCGACTGAGAGGCCGTGACTGCTACAACGCGATCGTCACACTGCGACTGTAATAGGGCAACTGACATAGAGGGCCAACCATTTTCCAATAAGTTTTTATTATCAATTTTATTTTTTTTATACATTTGTGTTCATTGATGCTCAATAAGGAGGTTTGTGATGTGTCAGATATTGTGATGTATTGAATAGTAGTTCTCTCTTTAACTAGTTATTTCCATTTTTCAAAATGATTTTCTTATTACTCTTCTTTTTATATAGGTAAAATGTCACATTTTGGCAATGGAAAGAAGGGAGTCTAGTCTCCCAGTTCTGATAAAAGGAGTATCCTCAAATACTTTCATAATATTTCAAATTATAGTCAGCCACCAACATTTGCACAAATTGAAGGTATAAATGCTTTTACTTACTAGTTAGTTATTTTTTGTTCATTGTTCATTTCATATATAATGTCTTCATTCATTAAGAAGGGTGATTTTTGGTGTATGGATTTGTCCATTGTTTATCTAAATTTTTTAAAAGAAGGTATGCTTTTAATAGAATGTATGATTTTAAAAAGAATAGTGATAATGACCCTTGTATTTAGTATTGACCCTAGCATTATCTCTATAGAAAATAGTGTTGACCCTCGTATGAATCCACTTCCACATGACTACGATATTTAAAAGTCCACAGATGAAAATTTTCTTAAAGAAATGGAACAACAAAATGAAGATATTCCTAAAACAAACATGCCAAATGGAAAAAAAAGTAATAGTTCTTATGTAGTACCCACTTTCAGAGAATCTTCTTCTAAAAAACATAAACGTGCCAGGTCATCTAGATGGACAATTAACAGATCATTTCAGCCTGATTGGGTTTCAAATTTTCCATTTGTTGAGCCAGTGCTTCTAGAGAATAGTAATGAGGTAATAACAGAATTGAGATGCATAATTTGTAGTTGGAAACATGGAATGATCACAGATTGCAAGTTAAGAAAGATACAGTAGAAAAAGATTACGGAAAGGTTTATATAAAAACAAAAGAAAGTGATGGACCAAAATAGAAAAATTATAGGTGGAAGGATGCATCAGAGTGTACCCATATCAGATATGCACAAGAATACAATAAAAAAATGAAATAAAAACAAACTTTGGTTGAGAAAGGTGCAACGATTCAAGCCCAATTTCAAAAAATGGAAAAGTTCACTTTAGTTTCAAAAAGTTTGTAGTTTGTTGCTGTACTCACTATTTTTAAAAAGGGTAGACCTATGTCAGATTTCACAAATTATAAATCTCTATTTTGACTAGATGATGTGCAGAATTTACCCAATGTCCATTGGTCAGATCAAAGTGGTTGGGAAATTACAAAATATCTATCATTGGTTGAGCAGGATGACCTCAAAGAGAAAATTAAAAAGGCCAAATTCATATCACTTTCAATTTATGAGGTGACTACTGTTGAAAACACATCTTGGATTTGCATGCATGTTTACACATTGGAAAATAATTTAAGGCAACCTCATTTACTTGGACTACGTAAGATGGTGGAAAATTGCAATGTAGAAAACATTTACAATGTTGTTGTTTCTAGTTTAAAGGAAATAGTAGGAATGAATGAAATGGAAATATCCACTAAGTTAATATGTGTTGGAGCTGATGGTGTTGCTACAATGCAAGGACACAGGAACAATCTTTGTGTTAGACTACAAACATCTGTTATCCCATATTTGATCCCTATTCATTGCATGGCTCATAGAATTAATATTGCATATAAAATTGTGGATACATTTATAAATGTATCTAGAGTGGAATAGCTTATTCGTGAAATTCATGATTATTTTTTACGTAGTCCAAAAATATTTTTAGAGTTTCAACAGTTTGCACTTGGAGTTATTGATGGTAAAAAACTCATAAAAGACGTGGATATTAGATGTATTTTAATGTATCAATTGACATATAGAGTTTTCAAAGAATATCAGTCCTTGGTAGGGTTTATGTATGTAAACCATAGGATAATTGATAAGGCTAAGGATTTGCTATTACGAATGACTGACTTTGAAACACTTCTCACATTATGTGGTATTCTTCCAATTTTGGAAGAAATGAATACTTTGATCAAAATTGCACAGGAAAGATTGATTTATATTGTGGATTTCATCAGGGCGAGAAAACGAATTTGTTTACATATTGATACGATGTACGCATCTGGTGAAATTTTTATGGATCCCATGTTTGAGAGTTGGAGAGCATTGACAAACATCCCTAATCCTCAAAAAATTTTGAAGTTCAATATAAACGATCGTCTTTGTATTAATATCCATAGAAAGGAAATTCCTTTCTATTATTTTTGTCAGCAAATGGATATTGCTACAAATGAAGTTGAACAAATGTTCGTAACACAACAGATTTCATGTAGTTGTAACAGATACAAAAATAAAATTGAAACACATAGCATAATAATTAACAAAAGAGATCAAAGACTATTTTCAAAGAGATGAATTGCTTGAGGCTATGGGTGTGGTTAACCCAATTTTTTGGAATCCTTGTAATGAATACCATAATATAAGTGGTTTGTTTCAAAAATACATGGGCAATATTGGTAGCCATTTCACAAAACATGTTGTATTCATTGGTATTGAAATCAATGACATTATCAACAAAGATCTTTCGACAAGCCAATCAAACTGTTTTGTAACAACAATGTTTTCTCAAGTTTCACAATTTGCTAATCACCATGAGAGGGGTTCTATTTCACGTTTTTGGAAACATTTATATCATAGTAGTATCTTGCAATATAGTATGACTGAATATTTTAATTTGTATAAATTATGCCAAACGATGATTTTAGGATTTGTTGAGGATGAAAGGGTATTTAGTGCATTATCATATGTAAAATCTAAAGTTCGAAATAGATTGGACAAAAATTTGGAAAATTGTTTGAGATTATATGTGTCGATATATGAGGTTGAGAAGTCTCCTTATGAAAGAGCTTTGTCATATTGGAAATCTTTTGCAGAGATAAGAGGTGTCATGAATACTCTAGATGATGAGGATAATGGTAACACTAATGACACTGTGATGACCGAATTTTATGGAATGAGTGCAGAAGAATTTACACAATCTGAAAAGAGGTTGTTCTAGATTTCACCATTATGATGCAAAGATGCTTTCATTTCCCAATATTATATTGGGATTTAATTCATTTATTTGATTTGATATCAAATATGGATATTTGATTATATTTTGAGACAAGTTTCATGTATTTTGGAACAGAATATTGATTACTGCATCACAGATATTACTATTTTTTACATTATTTTGATTTCATATATTATGCTATCAATTATCAACAAAATATGTGTATATTATGATTTCATGTATTTTGAAAAGTCCATGTATTCAAAAAACCATGTTTTGAAAACTATGTATGGCAAACCATGTATTGAATAAACTTTGTATTGAATAAACCATGTATTGAAAATAATGTATGGCAGACAATGTATTGAATAAACCATTTATGGCAAACAATGTATTGAATATACAATTTATCGAAAACAATGTTTGGCAAACCATCTATTGAGAACAATGTATGGCAAATAATGTATTGAATATTAAATTTGTTGAAACCATGTATTGAATATCAAATTGGTTGAAACCATGTATTGAAATCATGTATACAATTTACTAAAAACAATGTATGATAAACCATGTATTGAAAATAATGTATGGCAAACAATGTATTGAATATCAAATTGACTGAAACCATGTATTGAAACCATTTAAACAAACCATGTATTGAAACCATTTATACAACAAACCATGTATTGAAACCATGTATACAAACCATTTATGGCAGACAATGTATTGAATAAACCATTTATGGCAAACAATGTATTGAATAAACCATTTATGGCAAACAATGTATTGAATATCAAATTGACTGAAACCATGTATTGAAATCATATATACAATTTAGTGAAAATAATGTATGACAAACCATGAATTGAAAACAATGTATTGAATATAAAATTAACTGAAACCATATATTGAAACCATTTAAATAAACCATGTATTGAAACCATGTATACAACAAACCATGTACTGAAACCATGTATACAAACCATTTATGGCAGACAATGTATTGAATAAACCATTTATGGCAAACAATGTATTGAATATACAATTTATCGAAAACAATGTTTGGAAAACCATCTATTGAGAACAATGTATGGCAAATAATGTATTGAATATCAAATTGGTTGAAACCATGTATTGAAATCATGTATACAATTTAGTGAAAACAATGTATGACAAACCATGTATTGAAAACAATGTATGGCAAATAATGTATTGAATATCAAATTTACTGAAACCATATATTGAAATCATTTAAACAAACCATGTATTGAAACCATATATACAACAAACCATGTACTGAAACCATGTATACAAACCATGTATTGAAAACAATGTATGGCAAACCATGTATAGCAAACTAGATATAATAAACTAGATATAGAAAACCATGTATAATAAAACGTTTATAACAAACTAGATATTGGTGCTCCATTATTGCATCCACATAATTCAAAATTATTTATTGCATCCACACAACTAATCAAACCATTACAATATTGAAAGAAAAGCTAAAAAGTAATATAACATTTATATAATATAAAATATTATGTTTAAAAATATGTTAAAATAGGAGTCTTTGAAACCATGTTTTTCACCACAATGCCACATTCCTAAATCATCAAATAAAGAAACAACAATTCTAATTTTCTATGTTTTCTTGCTGCAAAGTGCCTGAAGTGTCAATTGCATCTACCTCAATATCCTTTACTTCCAATGCACCAGACCGTACCAAAATTTTAGCTGTAGTGTTTATCCTTGATAGCATTAAACCTTCTTCTTCGTGAGATCTTACTTAAACGGTGCATTTAGCTCTTTCTCATTTTATTTTATTGTAGCATCCACATCTAGGCCCTTTTATTTGATAAGCTTATTCAACCAATTATTTTGTCGAATAATGTGTTGTAGTCTCTTTTTCAATTCAAAACCATTATTCACACTGATTTTTGCAGTCTTGATCTAGGTTTTCATGGCTGATACCTGCTGCTTTAAATGCTGATAATTAGACTGCAAAATACAAGAGAAAAACATTAATATTAATTAAAAAGTATATTAAAGAAAAAAATAATTTTCAGATATGTGTAATACTTACATCTACTATAAGTCTTGCAGTTTCTGCCACTGTTACTTTTTTCTTGGATAGTTCCCATTCATTGAAATATGCTTGGGCTTTGGCATTTAGGTCTTTAATCGGTCAAGTATAATGGCGAAAAATTCATCATTGCTTGTAGCATCGGCCTTGACAGTGCCAGATTCAACTTTTAGTAACAGAGCATTGAGGTTTTGTGATTCATTCTTTACCTTCAAAAACAACTCCTTTCTATGTCCAAAATTCTTGTATCGACCATTTATTTCTTTGATCATAACCTTGGCCTGATATTCCCATTTTCATAATATATCAATGTCAAAAAGAAGATTATTAGTAACATTAGCCCTACAAACATTTGCTACTAAAATATTTTCAAAAAAAATTATTTTATCATCATTGGTCGTATGATTATCAGTATCGACATGCTGGTGGGGGGAAGTGGAAACATTGGTAGCATCTCATTCAACATTCTCCTATGCTTCATCACCTAGCCCTAGACCATGAAGTAGATCACATGTTTTTAAGGGAAAATTAAAATTATTCATATCTTGATACATAAAATCATCTTCCATATTGGCATCTCGAGGGGGCATCTGAGAAGCACTCTCTATATTTGATTATCAAGTGTTAAATGAGGTAACCCCATCCCTAAAACAACAAATTGAGTCTGAGTCTGAATAGGCTGACGCGATAGTGTGAGGAACTATTTACCACGCATGTGAGATTGGTTCCTCACAGGTGGTGCTTACTGTGGTGATTGTTACACTTGTCATGGATGAACTTGGCATTGGACTTGTGGTTGGATTGGTTGTTTTTCCTGTTGTGCACTTGATGGAGGCATCTATTTTTTGAGTCTTGTAAATCGAGTCGGTGCCTCTACAAAATTCAACATGAAAATTATAAATTAAAACTAGTTTTTAAAAATAATGCCATTAAAATATAACAATTTTAACTAAACATACATGACTCGGACTCTATAGCCGTTGTCATTGCTGCTGCAACGGTTGGCCTTTGCTCTTCCTCTAAAAATAGATTAATTTTTTTCTCAAACTAAATATAATTGAATATTGTTAAAATACATTATTAAAATTAGAATTTTTGAAAAATATGTTTACCTTGTGAGGTGGAGGTTTCATCTTCAATGTTCATTGTAGCATATGCATGTCCATAAGTATGAGGAGCAACACATGTATGTTGTTCATCAGGAGACCTCCTATGTTTATGGGTGGAGGGTGTTAGTGATAATTTCGACTATGAGTGAGAATCGCCAGATGCTTATTGAATCCTGATGGCAGCATCCCTTTTACTGGACGAGTGAGCTGCTCTTCTCTATTTTCAAAAGAAAATTAATAAATAACAATATTGATTGAAATTTGAAAAGACAAAAAAAAGACACTATTCCAATATATAATTTTACCTGTATTTCATTGTCACTTAACCCAATACACATCAAAATCGGGTGCAATACAGTTGGAGGACTTTTTGTTTGAATATTGTAATAAGCTTCATAAAAAAGACAGAATATATTTGATAGAGGTTACTGTATACGAAGATTGAATTTTCTGCGTAGAAATGAGGTCCTGTTTTAAACGATTATAAATTAAAGTGGACTAATTATATCTCTCTCCATAAATACAATGAATCAACAATGACAAAGCCCAAAAGGGCATATCTGTTTGTCGGCCCTGCAGAATAAGCCTTCCCAAGAATAATTCAACATAGCCATAAAGAAATTTATCTGAAATGTTTGAAATGTTCATACCCCTTTTCGATTTTGAAGAATTAACTAAAAAATGAAGAGAAAATTATAGAGAATGGACATTGAAAACAATAATACATCAAAATAAAGGATAAATAAAAATGTACCTTTCAAATGGTCTGGATTTACGACATATTTGGATGTCAGCGTTGATTTGTTAGAATCAGTCAACATGTACTGGTTGTTAACCAGGAGACCATCCAAAAATAGCAATCCTATTAATCACTGGACATCCGAGGGGTTCACAATAAAAACAACTTCCTTGTCAAATAGGATCTGTACAGTGGACACATTGTGGTCATAACAACTAACAATACGTTGCATGAGGGAGATGCTGATGTCCAACTATGGAATATTTACGACTCCAGTAAGTTCGGAGGTGTACAACCAATTGGAATCTCTCCCTGGAATGTTAAAAAGGTTCTTCACATTTAGGTAATAGCAACTCTTGAATGATACCCTTGTTGGTAGAGGAGAGGAACTGCTAGCCATTTCTAAAAATGTAGGGAAAATGATCAGAAAAAACTCAAAAAACCGCCTGAAAAAAGGTCTAAAAATGACCTAAAAATGATCTAAAAATACCTAGAAAATGGCCTAAAAACGATCTAAAAATGCCCTAAAAATGACCTAAAAACACTAAGAAAAATGCTTGGAAAAGGTCTAAAATTGGTCTGGAAATCGTCGTGTGAAAGCTAAAAATGATGTTGCTTCTCTATTTATAGAAGTATGCATGCCTAAAGTCGATGGATGCATGACACATGGCAAACAAAAGGACACGTGGTAGCATCTTATTGACAGTAATTAGCAACCATGGTATGTGGCATACAAGCGATCGCATATTGACAGGCGCAACATGCGAGGCATAATATGGCGGTCGCCTCTTGGTAATCACCTCTTAACACATGCACCTTGTCAGTCGCATGGTACCATATGCACCTTAATAACCGCCTCTTGTCAGGAACCTCTTGTCAGTCGCCTCTTACCAGTCATCTCTTGACAGTTGCGCCTAGCCAGTCACATGTTACCAATCGCATGTCACCAGTCGCACTTTGCCAGGCACCACTTGACAATCACCACTTGATAGTCATAAAATGGTAGTCACATCATGCTAGATGCATCTTGCCAGTTGCACATTTCCAATCATTATTTTTTAGCCACACCTTTCCAGTCGCTACTTGTCATTCGCACCTTTCCAATTGCATCTTTCCAATCACACCTTACTAGTTGCATCTTTCCAGTCACCACTTGTCAGTCGTAATATGAAAATCACCACTTAATAGTCACCACTTGACAGTAGCCTCTTGTTAGATGCCACTTTTCAGTTACCTCTTACTAATCATCTCTTACCAGCCGCCTCTTGTCATTCGTTGCTTGTCAATCACCACTTGTTAGTCACAACTTGTCAGTCGCCACTTGTCAGTTGCCTCTTGATAGCCACTGCTTGTCAGTCGCCACCTGTCTTGTGTCGGTTGCCTCTTACCAGTTGTAATGTGTCATTCACTTCTGCCATTCACATTGTGTCAGTCGCTTCTATCGGTCACTTTGTGCCAGTCACTTTTGTCAGTCGCTATTTTTAAGGTTGAAGAATTTTCTATATGGTTTTCAAAAAATTGCTACAATTTGATAATTTTTATACAAAAAAATGAAAAAATTCACCCCAATGTCTATACACCTTAGCACTAGATTCATCGCGATTTTATAAATACACTTTGGGGCCGATCCCTTATGCATAACCTTGGGGGTAATACAAATTTGACCACCTGTGCTAAAGGAACCTTGAACCTACAAAGGGTCTGGTTGAAGATGAACTTGAAGACCTGAGTTCTAGATACCATGGCCAAGGGTATCACTTTGACTCTTAGAGTGAAGTATTTGGTTGTTGTTATGATAAAATTGTGACCATCAGATGATGTTGGGTTAATCTTCCCTACGATGTCCAATCTCCACATGGAAAATGGCCAAGGAGAATAAATAACCTAAAGGGGATGGGTGACTTCTAGGGGAGCAGAGGTTAACTAATTAACAATCATCTGATCCTTGATAGTATTCTGACCTATGAAGCTGAGGTCAAACTCACTAAGGGCTAAAACCCACTTAGCAGCTTGACCTAAAAGGTGGGGTTTAGACATTAAGTAGTGTAAAGGATCAAAATTTACAACAATTAATATCTTATGGTTGAGCATGTAGTCTCTTAGATTTTGGGAAGCAAACACCACAATAAGGCAAAGCTTCTCTAAACTGCCAAAGCCTTTCAAATATTTGTCTTAGATTGTGAATATGATCATGTCGATGTATGGAATAATCTAGAAGATTATCCACATAGTCCTCTAGAATATCATGCATAATGTCATGACAAATATAAGTTATACCCCTAATATGTGGCACCAATATTCTTTAAGCCAAAAGGTATGACTTTATAACAAAAGGTACCCCATGGTGTGATGAAAGTTGTCTTGGCCTGATCCTTAAGGGTAATCATGATTTGATTGTATCTAGAGAAACCATCCATTAGTGAAAGCATATCATATTTGGGTGAAATATATGATCATATCTATGTTGGGGAGAGAAAAATCATCATTGGGACATGCTAAGTTAATGTTCCTAAAGTTGGTACATAGTTTGATTGTTCCTACCTTCTTAGCCATGGGAATGATGTTGGAGATCCAATAAGAATAGTCAATAGCTTTTATAAAATTAACATTAAGGAGTTTTTGGAGCTCCTCCTTGACCAAAAGGGTGACCTTAGGATGCATATTCCTAGTTTCTATTTAACAGGCTTAGCACTAGGCTTCACTACAAAATTATGCATAACAAGGAAGGGATCAAGCCTTGGCATGTTGGAATATGACCAGCCAAAAATATCATGAAATCCCTTCAACAAGTTGGTCAATAGCTCCTCCTCATTCGTGGACAAGGATTTACCTAACTTAAGTATTCTAGGGCTCTCCTCAAAACCTAAGTTAACATCTATGGTCTCCTCAATGAGAATCTAAGACTCATCCTCAAGAGGAGACGAGGCAAGAATCACTCCTAGTTGCTAAAGGTCCTTGAGAGACATAGAACCAAAATCCTCTTGAGAACTAGAATACTTGACATGCATGACATAAGGGATTGACCCATAAAATAAGAAGTTGTTTTGAAGGATATCCTCATGATCCATGTCACAAAGAGTATCCCCTTCAACATACTCCCTTGGGATCACAACTAACTTAGGATGCACCAAAGTTACCACATTTCAAAATAGAATTTTAGTGGGATAATGTAGTCCCTCATCCTCATCACTCCAATCCAAGCCTTGATGATGTAAATATTTGGCATAAGAAATAAGGTGGTCATCATCAAATGGTAAAGGTTGGTTTTTATTGGGTATGTAGCCTATGCCACATCTCCTAGGACAAAGCTCAACTTCCAAAGGCTCTTGAATACCTTTATGTTGTGTTCCTAAACCTTTATATATATAACCCATACTAGATAGGATTTTATTGGGAAGTGGGTAATCATTAGATAGGTAATAATGGGTAAAAGAACGCTCTACAAGAAGAGGGTTGCTATGATGGATCTTTTCTTTGAGGGAGACTACTATGAAGATAAAGGTACACTTTCCAATGTGTATGAATTCACCTTTCTTATAGGGTAAACCCATAGTCCTTGATGAATATGGTATCTTGGCAAGATGTAGAAGAGGTTCATGAAGAAACAAATTGACTTGATCCTGTGATGAAACATTGATTAATGATTCCTCACTCACCTTTATATCTTCAAGTTGCTTGGTGATGTGAGATGAGGAAATTGATGGACATAAATTGAGATAATATTGAGCTTGCTCAATCATTGAACAATATTGAAATGGATGAAGGTCACCTAGAATGGTGACAAGTTGATCCTTGAATTTAAATTTCAAACATTGATGAAAAGTGGAAAGGACAACCCTCATCCCATGAATCCTAGGGTGTCCAAGAATAAGATTAAAAGATGCACGACAAGATACCACATCAAACAAGGTGTCTAAGATCTTAGGTCCAACCCTAAGGGAGAGAGATATAATGATGCAGGTCTCTTAAGACTCATTGTTGAAAGCTTTGATGATGATATCGGATTTAGTTAAATCTTCCTCTTTTAATCCAAAATTTTGGAAAATTTGATAAGTTCATAGTTTAAGGGAAGAACCATTGTCTATAAAGATTTGTTTGATAAATGTTTCCCAAATAAATGCAGTGACATAAATGAAATAATCATATTGTAAGTCTAAGGAAGGAATATCATCATCCAAAATGTGATATGATGTATCCCAAGGGAGCCTACAACATCAACTATAGTGGCAGGGAAAATGTCTTGAGGAATAAATTGTTGTATTAGGAGCTTCAACAAGGCTTCCCTATGAATATGAGAAGTTTTCAAAAGCTCTAAGAGGGATATATTATTTGGGGTACTAACTAACTATTTTTGAATATCGAAGGAGACTTTAGGTTGTGGTTTCAATACTATAGATGGGTTTTCTACCATTGTGCTCCCTTTTTGGGTATTCTTCAAAACTAAGGTTGGTTTCAAAGGTTGATTGGATGTAGAACTTATCTCCTACTGATATCATTGAGTTGGTTGTGCTTGAGCTTATTGCCTTTATTGCTACTATACCAACCATATTGTTGTAGGTAGGTGGCACATTATGATATAATGCTTGATTAGCTGCTAGTTGCTCATGCTTAGGTAGGGGGTCTTGGAATATCCCCATGTCTTTATTAGTTAAGGATGCTTATTGAGTATGAGGTTGATTATTTGTTGGAGGATTAGGTGGAGGATTTTCTATAACAAGGTGACCTTCATCAATTAGGTCCTGAACACATGTTTCAACCTCTTACATGAATTTGTCTTGTGCTCTTCCACTCTATGATACTCACAATGTTGACCAATCTTTTACCAATTAGCCATGGTGCCAGGTTACCTTATGGGAGGTAACTCAATCATATTATCTTCCAAAAGTTGCTTTAGTACCACGTTCATAAGTGTTTTGAGCCTTGTAAAATTTCTTGGTGGGGGCTTTTGAGGTTGGCTAAGCACCATATTTTGTAGGGTGTTAAAAACATTATTAATATGTCTACTATCTATTACCCCATTACCAACCACATGCTTTCTCTTATACTAATTTTTTGGGTCCTATTTCTTCTTTCTTTGGCTTAATTTGACCTTTGAATAAGGGCTTGATCTACCCTTCTTTTTAAATCTATAGCTTGGTCAAAAGAGGTTATAGTCATTGTTTCCAATTCATAAGATATTTTCTCTTGTAAATTTCTAATAAATATCTCAAGCATGTATCAAGGAGGTAAGGTATATCTTAATCATCTAACTAGACTCCAACGAGACAAAAAAAACTTTCATATTTACCTTGTTTCAACACATAAAAATCTTTCATGGTCACATTTTTCTCAACATAAGCTCTAAATTGCTGAACAAACAACTTTGTTTTCTCTTCAAAATTCCTCAAATAATGATGAGGCAGTTGATAATACCATTCCAATGTCATACCACCAAGGTTCTAAGGTAACATATTTAGCAACAACATGTCATCATATATAATATCATGGAATGATGTCCTGAACACCTTAAATGTTCAATTGGGTCCTTTTTTTCCCTTATAAATAGGTAAAACTAGAATTAGAAAATTCTTAGGGTAGGGCCTAGAAGCAACAACATGGACTAAGGGATGATTGCACGTTTCCTTATAGTTTTAGGTGAAACTTGGATGTTGTATCATATCCACTCTTGAAACCAATTATTTCACCACACTTGTCAAACTTTTCATACTAGGATTATTGTTGTGCCATACCCCTATGTTCCGTAAGGTATGGGTATAGGTAGGATGTTGAATGGCAACTTGGCCAATGTTGGAGGCATTGACATTATTATGGTATGGGTTATGATATATGGTATCTTGTTGTGAAGGATAAATGATATTTGGTGAACATAAGCATGAATGTTGAGATGAGCAGAATGAGGAGGAAATTGAGAATAATATTGAGATGCACTACTATTTGGAGGAACTTGTGGAATTCTCCCAACATTGGTTCATGAAAAGGATTAACATGATGTGCAAATTCAAACAAAAGGTTGTTATGAAAATTTCTAGGAGATATGGTTGGAAGATGAGGCATCCCACCTCTTTCAATTCAGCCTTCCTCTTCTATAAATTTAACCAAATCCTCATTATGGTGTTTCTTAAAATCCCATATATGATCAAATTATGTGAAAGTGAAACCTCCATTAGGCTCCTCAAAATGATCAAATTTATTACCAGTTTCTTCATATTCTTCCTCTTCCACATATATATTGGGATTCTCCCTATCAATTTGATCATCTTCTTGAAGAATCTAACCAGAATCTAAAAGCTTTCACTTACTCCTAAGGTAGGGAGCTATTAGGAGGAAGAGAAAAGATAGAAGAGAAAACTAGAAAAAGACACATAAGAATATTTTTAAGATGTTTTTAATGTTTTCAAATTCCAAGCAAACAAAATTAGTAGTCTTGCTTAAATTTTTCAAAAAGAAAAAAAAAAAGTAAAAGGCTTCCTATCTTGGCCACTAAGATGTGTCTTCACATCAGGTTCACAAAATATGTAGAGGGGGAAAACTGCCCTACTGTGTACGATTATTGACTAGATCCACTAGGAGCCAAGGTGACCATTGGGGTGTGTTATATTCTCTACACTCAAGGGCTTGGGTATCAAAAGATTCACCAAGAATGATTTAAGGACTTGTCCCAAGTCTCGAATGGAGATGTTTGATGTTTATATTAAAAAACACCTATGTTTGGCATTTCTAAAAGCTAAACTATGGAAATGAAAGAACAATGCAAGACAAGCAAAGATGCTTGAAGACAAGAAACTAACCCTAAAATGATTCTTGATTTTCAATGATAACTAAACTCTAACTTGCAATAAAATATATCTTTTTATTTTAAGCAATGGTTTTAGAGAATGCACAAAAAACATTAACCCTAGGATGCAAACTATATGATTTTATTCTATAAATACCTAGAAATAAAAGATTAAATATTTTCCTTTCCTTTTATGATCAAGATCTGAAATAAAAAGGAATAAAGACACACAATAGTTAGCCTAAAGATCTACTAAGACACTTAATTGATTTTATGGTTGATCCTAGATTTAAATTGTGTCCATAATATCCAAACAACTTCAAACATGCGAAACAACTTACGTAACCCTAGAAAATTTGATCAACATTTAGGCCTACTTAGGCCACTATATGACTGAGCTTGGAGGTATAGCACTCAAGCCCCCTTGGTACTTTTAGTTGATCATTCAAAAATAAAATGGTACTTGACCTTTGAAACAAGCAAAAGTGAAATGAAATGGACATGCAATAGTGAAATAAAATGAAATAGAATGCAGGTGATAAAAAGCTAAAATGCAACCAGTGAACTAATGTTTTGGGAAGCAAAAAATTACCCCCAAGTCCTAATTGACCAAATCCATGTCCTATAATGAGGTGTCATGAATTTGGCTTACCAAATTTGTACCCTATATGGGCAGGGCGTGAATTTGGTTTAGATGCACTTCTTGGGCATGAATATCCAAACAACTTCAAACCTACAAAACAACTTACATAACCCTAGAAAATTTGATTATTGTTTGGGGTTCTACTTAGGCCACCATATGACTAAGCTTGGAGGTATAGCAGTCAAGTCCCCTTGGTCATTTTAATTGACCATTCAAAAATAAAATGATCCTTGAACTTTGGAACAAGAAAAAGTAAAATAAAATGGGCATGCAACAATGAAATGAAATGCAACAAAATGCAGGTGATAGAAATCTAAAATGTAACCAATGAACTAAGATTTTGGGATGCAAAAATTTACCCCCAAGTCATAATTTACCAAATCCATGTCCTATAATGAGGAGGCATGAACCTGTCTTGCAAAATTTTTACCCTGTATAGGCAGGATGTGAATTTGGTTTAGATGCACTTTTTGGATCTCAAAACATCAAAAAATGTGATGCAAAATAATGAAAAATAGAGCTAATGACTTATAATGCAAGTAAAGGACCTAGTTAGATGATGAAGTAAAGAGAAATGATAAGGTGAAGGAAGAAATCAAAAATGGTGGACTTATCCAACCATCAAGACTCCTCCACTTGATCCCCAAGGGTAGCCAACACCAAATCAAAAATACAACAAAACAACAATCCACAATAGAAGAGCACTTGTTAACAAATAAACAAATCAAGATTAGGGTTTTCGAGAGAATTTTTTTCTCTATATCTATATGGGATGAAAGAGTGAATCTAATCCCCTATTTATAATATTTTTGGAGGGATAAAGGACAAGAAAATGAAATTTCACCACAAGCAAGGGCCGACACCAAAACGGGCCAATGAGGGATGGGGTTTTTGAAAGAAAAACCCCTAGGATGCCAAATTCACATCTTGTAATTATTGGGTGCAAATTTAGTAAGCCAAATTCATGCCCCATATGGACTGAGTGCAAATTTGGTAAAGCTAGGGAAAAAGGACAAAGGAAGAGGGGAAACATGCCCCAATTTTGTACTTAGCAAGCTTGGGTGGCTTTCTAAGGATCTAAGGAAAATTTGACTCCTTTTAATGGGTCAATTTTCCATGTCTATAGTAGTAAATGAAACATGTCATTTTATTGAACATAAAATATCTTACAACATAATCTTTTCAAATGTCGCTTGGGCTACAAAGTGGGTTTTCAATGTGAAATCCCTTTCACAATACAATATTTGGCACTCTTGTCTTCTTTGACCACCTCAAGAGGGGTGGGTTTATGCTTGTGTACCACCATAGGTTGAGCAAAGTCTACATACCTACTTAACCAAAGAGGCTTCATTAAAGCCTATATTATTTGCTTCTTTCTTATTATTGTATGCACATGAAAAGAAGGATATCTATATGGTATTTTAATGCATTAGAATATTTCAAAGAGTATTCCTTTGAGATTTTGGTTGGAGGAAGAATTTCCTCTACCTATTTTTTCCTTGATGAGACACTAATTTCTCATAATTTAAGGTATTAATCAATTTACTAATATAGACTTATATATACTCATTGGAAAGTATTTTTGAGGCAAATCTAGTGGAAATAAATTTTTTTAGTTTTGTGAAGTTTTAACATGGCTAATGGTGCATCAAATTTTCTATTTCCCAATTCCCAATTACTGTGAGGGAATAATTATTCTACTTGGAAGATAAAAATCAAAACTCAAATTGAGTTTGAGGAAGTGATTGAATTTGTAGATGAGTCCATTACCTATCCTAATATAGATAATGTAAAATAGATAAAATTTAATAAAGTAGATAGAAAGGCTTGGTTAATCAGCATGTTTAGTGTCACTAATGAAGTACAACCATATATTCATGACTTAACCATGACCAAAGATGCATGGGACAATATCTAAATAATATTTGAGGTAAAAAAGAACCAAATATTATTTCTTCAAATATAACTTTATTGCTTAAAACTGAAGAATGGAGAAAAACTCAAGTCATTCTTGAGGTAAGTTGTAGATCTACGTGCATCACTAAAAGCTTTGGAATAAAAAGTGTTTGATGATAAACTTGTTCCCATTATTTTAAGATCTCTTATTTCATAATATAATATCTTTATGATAACTTTTGATGTCATTGAGCAAACACCAACATTTGAAAAGTTGGTGTATCTACTTCAAAATGTAAAAACCTCTTATACATCACAAGATGAATATTAGGTTCTTATTTCAAATAAAATAGGGAAGCAACTACTTAAGAGAGGTACAAGACCTAAATATCACTTCCAACATCAAAAAATAAGTTTTACATGCAAAAGATATATGAAATTTGTGGTAATAATGGCCACATATTGAAGGAATGTTGGCACAATCCCTTCACAAATGGTTCATCTTCTCAAGTAATGCATCCCCAATAGAAGTCATCAACGAATAAGAAAAATACAAATTGGAAGAAAATACATCAACAACATAGTAATATTGTCCAAGACTACTATTTAGGAGAAAAATAAAATGACCACTCAGGAGAAGAGGAGCATGTATTTGCTACTCAAACTCAACTAAGTCAACTCAATGATGTTTGGCATTTCAATTTTGGATCAACCAAACATATGGTTGGTAAAAATATTGGTTCCAAACTCTAGATTGTTCTAGTCATACAAGAAATGTCTCTTTGAGTGATGATATATCCTATGACATCAAAGACATAAGTGATGTAAAATTATGACTTGGATCACACAAATGCAAGATAACACAAGTCTTGTATTTTCTAGGACTCACTAAAAATATGCTCTCCATTAATTAAATACTCAACCATAATTTGAAGGTTGAGTTTGACAAATGAAAGGGATCCAAGGTATGTCTCATTTGTGACAAAGTTAAAAAGTCCATGTTAGTGCATATTGTAAAGGAATAGGAAAAATATTTGAGCTCTATACTATTCATCATGACAATCTAGTATTAAATGTCAACTCTAATATTTCTACATCACTTTGATATCAACAATATGTTCAACTAAATTCTGGCTATCTTATTGCACTTTAAAATAAGCACATGGTTAGAGGTCTTCCTTATTTGAATAAATCTATTCAAATTTATCCTCGTTGCTTAGATGGAAATCAACATTGAGATCCATTTGGTTCTTCAAAATCTTGAGCCAAAGGACTTATCGATTTGGTCCATACTAATATTTATAGGCCCATTACTCTAAGCTTAAATGGATCCAAATATTTTTAGCTTTTTTTTATGATCATACTCACAAAATATGGGAATTATTTTAACAGAATAAGGATGAAGACTTTTTTACTTCAAATAGTTTATGGCATAATTTGAGACATTCACATGTCATCGGATCCATGTACTCCACTTAGATCAAGGGGGAGTTTACCAATACTGAGATTCTAGATTTCTTTAAGAAACATGGAGTTCATCAATAAATGATAGCTACTTACAAACCACAAAAAAATGGTTGTTTTGAATGTAGAAATAGAACCATCATGGAAATTGTTTGGTGCATGTTGAAATATGCTCAACTTACACTCTCTTTTCTAGTAGTATATACAATAGTCTACTTTCTCAATCGTACCCCCACTACATAACTTGATCACATCATTCTAGAAGAAACATGGACTGAATGTAATCCATAAATATCACATCTTCATGTGTTTGGTTGTACAACATATATGCACATCCCAAAGGAGAAGATAAATTGGATGAGAAGATTTGTCAATGCATTCTATTAGGATATGGTGATGAATAAAAAACCTATTGATTATTTGATCTAGCTACCAAAAAATTGTATATCAGGCATGATATCATATTTAATGAGAATTATAAGTCACATGCATCCTCTCCATAGGAATATTCTTCCAAATCTATTCCAGTAATACTTTAAAGGGATGAAGATGAAGAAGATACTAATGAGGAAATTTCCAAGGACAACAATGATGACAAAAATGGATATGTGGATCAATTTTCTTGATCACATCACACACAAAAAATTCCCAAGTGGTGTATTATAATATTAATAGCTTCAAGGATAGATGGATTTCCAAACACATCTATCATGATACCAAGGACACATAGCATGGATTGTGATGAGGTAAATTTAGACCTAATGAGCACTATTGTACAAATTTTTGAACCAACCATAGCATAGGAAGCTCTTCAATATAATTATAGGAATAATACTATGGATATGGAATATAAAGCATTAATAAAAAATAGAATTGATAGCTTGTTGATAATCCACCAGATAATAAAACCATTTGATGCAAATGGATTTTCAATATTAGATATAAATTAGAGGGTAGCATCAAAATACAAGGTATGACTTGTAGTCAAAGGCTATGTACAAAAATAAGACAACAACTATAGAAAGGAATTTACACCTACAACAAAAATAAAAACCATGAAAATGATATTTTCTGTAGTTACACAATTTACATGAGGGATTCATCATATGGATGTCAAAAATACCTTCCTCAATGGAGACTCAAAAGAAGAAGTCTACATGACTCAACCAAAGGAATTCATCATACATGGACAATAAATAAAGGTGTGTAAATTGATCAAATATCTTTATGGTCCGAAATAAACTTCTTGAGCCTGGTATATAAAAATAGATGAATATTTTGAATAACATGGTTTCAAGAGAAACATATATGATCCAAGCTTGTACCCCAAGGAACAAGGTTGGGGCGAAGTTGTGATCATCATTTTATATGTGGATTATTTGGTCATGACAACAAGTTCTAAGAAAATGATTCTAGCAACAAAGGAGGACTTGAAAAACTCATTTGACATGATCAATATTGGTATATTGCACTATTGTGTAGGATTGAAAGTATGACAAACACATAACCACATATTTGTCTCACAAAGCAAATATGCCAAGACACTTCTCGATAAGTATTTCTTGAATAATTGTAAGTCAACGATGACTCCTATGGAACTAGGGCTACAACTCTTACGACATGATTCCTCTCCTCCAATGAATGTAGTTATCTATTGCCAATTTTTTGGAAGTCTCATTTACCTAACATACACCAAATCATATAACAACTTTGCAGTGTTATCTCTCATGATACATGCAAGAACAAAAATTATCTTATTGAATGACAATAAAATGGTATTAAGGTATGTCCAAGGTACCATTGATTATGGTATAGAATTTAAGAAGAGCAATGAGTTCTTAATTGTTTACATAGATGTATATTATGTATGATGTATTGATCAAAAAACCAATTTTGGATATGTATTCTTTCTAGGATTTGGACCTGTATAATGAGGAAGTAAGAAACAAAAAATAGTTGCTCAATATTTTATCAAAGAATAATATGTGCTATATGAGGATCTATCTATAAGGAAATATGGTTGAAATATATGCTATAAAGTATGGGTGTACCACAAAATAATCCAACAACCATATATTGTGATAATCAAGATGTATTGAAACTTGTTCATAATCTATTGTTACATAAGTGAACCAAACACATTGAAGTATAGTTCCACTTAATATGCAAACATGTTCAACAACACAATATTCAACTCATATGTTTCCCTACTCATGAACAATGTGTAGATATATTTACCAAGTCACTTGTACGTGTTAAGTTTGAAGCCTTTCAAGACTTTCTCTCCAAGAAACTCTAAACTATGATGTAATAAGGATGGAAATGTTAGGAGTTATTACCATCATAGTTGAATTAGCATGATAATAAGAGTGGATGTAACAACCCATCACAAGGTTTATATGTTTCTATTAGTTAAGGTTAGTTGCTATCCTCATTTGGAGGTTGTTATACCATATTGGGCATAACTATTGTATTTAAATAATTTTGTATCAATAAATCAAATTATCAAAGTAGTTGCATCACCAATGAATTAAGAATGTATTATCCATTTCTCCCCATGTGTACCCATTATTATTTTTAGTCATAAAACTTAACAACCATATTTTAGCTTCCTTTTCTAAAAATGTATTAAGGTGGAATTTCCAATAAGGATTATAAAAATAGAGACATAACATTTTACATTATTTTCTAGCATCAATATCATTTGCTCTTAGAAACCTTTTGAAGCACCATGAGTTCACATCCACAAAAATGATAGTGCAAACTAGGGTTTTACAAAAACATATATCTTCCCACTAATTTGAAGCTAAAATCCCACATAAACAATTATAACTAAAAAAAATCCTTCAAACACAACAACAATACATGATTTTATTACCCCAAGTAACAAATATCTCAAACTTTATTTTCTAGAAAAAATGCAATTTGAAAAAACATCACTACCCTATTTCAAATGGCTAACTTCATAGGATCGTATCTCTTTCAATACTACTTGGTAGTATTATTTAATCCACATTTATGGATAACCTTGCTTAAAAGGTTAATTTACTATTATTTTATTGTAAGGTTAACATCAAGGTTAAGTTTATATTAACCTAAAGTTAACCTCTCATTGGATATGTGGTATCACTATAAATATTGCTTAATGAGGATCCATTTGTATCATAGGTGTGAATAAAATGGGGTGCCTAATGGAACCCACCTTCTACTTATTATTGTCTCTCTTTCTTTATATCCTTTATTTTATTATGGATATCTTCAAATTGTTATTTAATCCTTTTTTGACTTGATGGTGGTGAATGTATTTTTTGACACATTCTTGTAAATTTGAGCATGGTATTAGGGCAAAGGACAAAGCAAATTCACTCTAAAAAAGGAAGAATTTCTTTTAAGGTAACAATCTATTGTTTTTTAAATTTTGAATTTTCATATTCAAAAAAGAGCTCAAGCCATTTCCCTCTAGATTTTGTGTGCATGCATGTTTGTGTGTATGCAAACCTTTAGGCTCATTATCACATACCTATATACATACCTCCTTTTTTTTAAAGTTTTGATTCCTTATCAACTGAATACTTCCCATCTATATGTGGAACAATGATGAAATTGACTATGACTTTCTTAGCCCACTTGGTGTCATGGGTTTGATGATTGAATATGAATTATTTTGCTTTATCTAGATCTGCTTGCCCTTGAACTGACTTTCCCTCTAGTTTAACAAAATAATATGATGGTAAGGCACTATGATAGTAGGATGATCATTGTAGTTTCAATTTCTGAGAAATGTTCTTTTGATGCAATCTCTTGAGAGGGTATATCCCACAAGAGGTGAGGTATTTGATGTATGCAAGATACTTGAACCCCAAAATGTAGTACCCTATGTTGAAGTAATAAAGTAGAGTTATGGCATAGTGGTTTGATTGTTTCTCTAGTAATCAGACATCATTGGTTTGATTCTCAAGAAAACCCTTTTTACAATAGTAGTAGAAGATCCATATATCTTTATATCGGCCTATCTTCACAAGGTTTAGTCTATGCATGTAGTGCAATGGATGGTCACATTGTTTTGTCATAGAATGGTACAAGTTAAAATCCCTTAGAGGTATTTTTTAAAAGGAATGAATGTTATTTTCCGCTCATGGGCCAAATTTTTTTGTACTTAGTCGACTCTAGGAGTTTGTTCAAATGCTTTCACCTTAATCTCTACACTAAGTGACATGGAAAAATGGTTAAGGTAGACCTTTTTGGTTGCTTAGTGAAGGGTTAAATACTAAGTGATCCAATGTTTTAAAAAAAGGTAAAAGAAACTTGGTGTTTTAGAAGATAAGTGCAATTTCTATCTCAATGCACACACATAGTGGACTAGTACGATTACCCATTATTTTGGGTAAGGTCTATGGTTCAAGCCCTAAAAAATTCAAACCCTTTGAAATTTATTTTTATTAAATACATGCAATGATGAACTCCAACCAATAAAATTCATAAATTTGTCAAACTTTGGTTTGCTAGTCAAAAAGCACATCATCCAATCTAGTGGTGCCAAGTGATAGTTTTTGATTAGATGAATGTTTCTAAGGTTTAGCATTTAAGTTTATTTTATAATTTGAGTTCTAATATACCAAATATTTTGGAGGTTATAATTTTTTTCATATAGAAGAATTTGGAGCATTTTTTCAAATTATATGTTTTTTGAGCTCTACGTAGTGATGACATCAGTTTACAATCTATTATAGTCTTGCTTAGGGATTTTTGTGTAAAATATATTCCTTAGGGTATGTTACTTGCCTTAATGGATAAAATTATAGCACTTGGTCAATTCAAATGGCAAGAATACTTTGAAGCAAGAATCCATGGTTCATCTTCAATACTGTATTAGGTATCAATGATCCTAAAATCAATAAGAGAAAGGAGAAAGCTCTTGGACTCTTCATGTTAATAGAGATAAATGCACATTTTCAAATTAGAGAGAAAATTGATACTATTGATTTATGGTCTACTTTGGAATATATTTATCAAAAAATGAGTGTAGTGAAGTTATCTCTAAAGGTAAAAATTTGCTATTTTAAAATTATTGAATTTTCAAATTCAAAAAAGGGCTCCAAGACTCACCGGACTGAACGCTTGTCCCTTTCCTGGTGCTTTCAGCGGTGTAAAAGGTTTAAAATTATTGTGGCATGGTGGTTATAGGGGTTGACTATGCGAAGATCTGTGTGGAGGCTTTCGGGGTGGACAACACAAAATACTGTGGCGGCCATAAAAAGCTGGACAGCCTGCCCAGATTCGTGACGGCTACTGATTCCACCATGTAAATTCAAAAAAAAAAAGGCCTCCAAGACCTTTTCCTCTATTTTTTTATGCATGTGCATCTACCTATATGTAATCCTTTTGGCTCATTGTCATGTGTCTATGCATGTGCCTCTTTATTTATGTTTGACTTTCTTATCGAATGGCTACTTCTCGTCTACATGTGGAACAATGATACAATAGATTATGATTTTCTTAATTTACCTAACATCAAGGGTTTGATGACCCCCTATGCACTTTTTTGCTCTGTTTGTATCTTCTTGCCCATAAAATGACCTTCCCCATAGTTTAATAGAGCAATATGGTAGCTAGGCACTATGGTAGCAGGATGATCATTGCGGTTTCAATTTTTGAGAAGGGATCTTTTGATGCAGTTTCCTGAGAGGGTATCTCCCATGGGAGATGAGGGATTTAATGTATGCATGATCCTTGACACCCAAAATGGAGTACCCTATGTTGAAGGAATAAAGTAAATCTATGACAAAGTGTTTGATTTTTTCTTTGGTAATTAAACAACATTGGTTCAATTCTTGAGAAAACCCTTTTTGTAGAAGTATTAGAAAATCCATATCTCTTTATAATGAAATGTCTTAAAAATTTTCAATTTATGCATGTAATACAATGGTTGGTCACCTTATTTATTTAGAGCATGATATAGGTTCAAATATCGTAGAGGTATTTTAAAAAAGGAATGAACTTTGTTGTGTGCTCATAGGTTGAAGTTTATTGTATGTAGTTGACTCTAGTAGTTTGTTCAAATGCTTTCCCATTAATCTCCACACCAAGTGGAATGGCACAGTGGTTAAGGTGGTTCTTTATGGTTTCTTTGTGATAGTTTTGAGATTGAATGCTCTTTTTTTTTTTTAATAATACTTCTTATAAACATCCGTTGTGGGGATTGAACCTGGGTCACATCACCGATAATGCAAGTGGCATCCTTGCCGGTAGACCACACTCACATGTATAATGCTCCTCTTTTTGAAAAAAGGTAAAAGAAACTTGGATTTTTAAAATACATGTATCTAACCAAACAAATTTATCAATTTTTCAAACTTTAATTAATTGGTTGAAAAGCATAACATCCAATATAGTAGTGTGAAGTGGCAATTTTTGATTCGACTAAATTTTTCTATGGTTTGGAATTTGATTTTATTTTTTAATTTTGGTGATAATATATAAAATATTTTTGAGGGCATAACTTTTGCATATGAAAGCATTTGGAGCATGTTTTTCTAAATTGCATTATTTTTTTGAGCTTTACATAGTGGTGACATTAGTTTACAATCTGTTACAATTCCACTTAGGATTTTTTGTACAAAATAGATTCCTTAGGGTATATTACTTGCCTCAATGGAAAAATTTATAACACTTGGTTAGTTCAAATAGTATCATTACTTAGAATAAAAAATCTGTGTTTCATCTTCAATAATTAATTAGAAGAAGGTCTCAATGATCTTGAAATTAATAATAGAAAGGAACCTTCATGTTAGTAGAACAATATATAATTTTCCACATTAGAGAGAAACATGATCCTATTGAGTTATGATCTACTTTAAAATATATTTATGTAAAAGTAAGTTCTAGTGAAGTCATAATAGAAATAAACTCTTCAATCTCAAAGTTTTAGATTTCAATAATGTTGAAGACTACATATCTCACTTCAAAGATCTAAAAGTTGATCTAGCTATGATAGGAGGCAAGGTAAAGAGTGATGAAGAGTATATCAAATCTATTACTTCCAATATTTCTCCTCATTTTCATACAATTAGCTTGGTTCTTTATGTGAATGCTATGACTATCAAAGATCCACAACCATCTCTTTTGAAGGACTTTTCAAGCTTCTAATCCATTATAAAGTTGCAATGAAAATATGTGTAGTTCTTTATCATACACAAGCTCATTCAAAATACTTAAATTCGATAGAATCTAAGGCTCAGTTGCCTAAGGGAAAGTATAACATTTCAAAGAAGTCAAAAACTTACGAGAATTTTAAAAGGGAAGGACACTCCATAAAGAATCACATTACAAGGCTAAAGAATATTGAGATAGAATTATAAAGGGTTGGGCACAAGCTTTTAGATGATGAATATGGTAAAGGAGAGACCCACTAGAGCATCCTTTATGGGGAAGGTATTATCTCTAATGTTTTATCTTCTTGGTTTTATCAGGACATACTATGGGGGGGTTGTTGAAATATGTGTAATATGGTCTGGTTTAGGCTGAGGTCAAAAGTGAGAAGTACTTATGAGCACTATTTATGTAACATATAGGTATATGATTATGTAAGCCTATAAGAATGTTCATGTAATCCTAAGGTCCCCTTTCATATTTCACCCTTAGTGGTTTTGGGTAATCCACCTTTATGGATAATATTACTTAAAAAGGTAATTTATTATTATTTTATTATAAGTTTAACCTCTCATTAGAGATTTTGTATCACTATAAATACCCCTCAATAAGTATCCATTTGTATCATAAGTGGGAATAAAATGTGATATATTGGGATACCTACGGGTACCCACCTTCTACTATTGTCTCTCTTTCTCTCTCTCATTTCATTTATTATTGCTATATTCAAATTGCTCTTTAATACTTTCTAGACTTGATAGCAGTGCATTATGTTTTGACACTTTTGAAATTATTGTAAATTCAAACACCAAGATGTGGAGAAAAAATATCCTTCAACTAATTTTTGATATGTGTGATAGACTCAATGATTACATCCAACTTTTGGGTATAGGTGTATTGACCACACCCAATCTAATGAGTCCTACATGTGCATTTCTTTCTATTGTATGAATGAATTGGAAAACCTTTGGTTCTATACTTATAGGGGAGGATTGAATTGATTTAGGTGTTCTACAAAAAAAGTTGAAAGAGGAACTCATGGTGACAATGGTTGAAAAAGCATGAGGGTTGAAGTTATAGATGCCCTCTAGGATGTTGAGGTGCTTGTCTTGATTCCTTGGATGATACTTATCTTGAATCATATATCATTATTAGAAATATTTATCCTCTATAAAGACCTTTTGATCCATTCCCAATCTATGGGATCTTAAGGACTAAACATGTACCACTAGACAAATGGCAAGGCCAAAGTAGACCCCATATTTTCCTAGAAAAATGGTTACCAAATATACATCTTGTTCATACCAACATGATGAGACAATCAAAATAAAATAGGTCTCTCACAAGGGTCCTAGCAAACCCTTATTGTGTTCATAGAATGCACATTATTTTATTTAAATCATAATATTACAACAAATAAATATGCTAAAATATTAGTAGAAAAAAAGATGGTAAAAAATTGCCCAATTGGAAAACACAAATTTGACTGGAAGAGTTTTGAAATAAAGCTCATTTGGAACTCCATTGCCATTTTAACCATTATAGGAAGCCAAAATTGTTGATCTAATACCACTTGCAACAAAATGAAATTCTAGAAAACAACAATTCCAATATTCTAGAATAATAACAATAGAAATAACACACACTAAAATATTCACAACAAATAGTAGATCTAATAAAGTATCACAAATCCAGATTCCAAGTCTTAGAAACAATCCAAGCCACTCAAAGAGGGCAAAGTCTCCTAGCCACTTAGAGAGGGCAAAGTCTCTTATACACACTAGAGGCAAATGAAGTTAGATAAATAAATGATAATCCAACTGCATCACATTCTTGCTTATTTATAGTTTAACAAAGTAACAAAGCCTAACATAATGATCAAGGTTTGACTATTCTATCTTAAATACCTGAGCTAATCAAATAAAGATAACTAACATGGCTAAATTAGTGCCTTTATATGTCAATCATTTGTTAGAGAAATTCTCTTATGCATAGTAGAAGTGAAATGAAGTTAGACAAATGAATAATGATCCAACTACATCACATTCTCCCTAATTTATAGTTAATAAAGCCATAAATCCTAAACCTAATGCTCAAGGGTCGACTATACTATATTAAGGACCTAATCAGATCAAATAAATATAACTAGCATGGCTATATCAAGGCCAATATAGTTCAACAATTTTTTTTGCTTTCGACAAGAGAGGTTGTGTTCCAAAAATTGCTTAAGATTACTATGATCGATTTTGATAATAAAATTTCATCCCTACATGTAAGGCTTCCATTTGTCCATGACATGCATGATGAATAACATATCCTTTTTATAAGTAGATCAACCCAAATTCTTAATGTAGAGTTGTTTACTTTCATAAGCTAAGCCATGGGGTGAACTTCCCACCTACATCAAGACAACACCAATACTTACTCCATAAGCATCACATTCAATGATAAAATTGTGCTAAAGTTTACACCTTACTATGGTTACTGAACTAGAATTAGGATAGGAATTACATCGAATTCTTGACCAGATAGATATCAAAGGGGGTTACTATAGTTGTATGAAAAAAACAAAGACGTCAACCAATTGTAGGCCAATTGTAGACCAAGGAGAAAAAAGTTATAAACATGTTCTCCCAACGTTTTTACATTGCTTTGTTCAATTAGTATGAAGTTAATAGTGATGGTATTCGTATATCACTAAGAAGTCAATCTGGAGAGTACATGCCTTCGTAGATTGTTAGGATGTGACTGCTGAAGGCTTATTTTAATTTGGACCAATCGGTATACGCCCAACGTAATTAACTTTGCAAAATTTGTGTTGTATTGGTTTCAATTCAAACTTGACCATAGGCTCACCATGGAACCTGGCGGGTTTGTCCTCTATTACAAAAGCAATTTTGAAGAGCCTTACTGGTCTATGGGGCTCCATGGACTAGATTATCAAGGCATTCTAATACCATGTTTCTATAACTCTTCTTCGAAGAATGTCCTTGGTACCGAGGTCTTGTACACAGGACAAGAACTGCAGGTTTCATTCAATGGAATTTTTGGCAATTCATCCACTTCTTGCTCAAACGAAACCAGGGTTTGGCATGTGGTACCACCTAGATTGAATGAGACCCAATACAGGTTCATGAGGCTATACAATGATGGCAATCTCAGGGCATACATGATACCTCCAATGCCAGGGGCACCAAACAATCTTTCAGCTTGGAGATCTAACATTGGAATAGATAAAATGCAATAGATGAGTTCTCCCAAGGGTGTGTGGACCTTATGGTATTTGTGATAATGGACAATGCAGTTGTATGGATTTAACACTCCTGATATTTTTGTACAAATACGAAGTTTGGATATAACTCAAGGACGTTATAGCCTAACAGGTTTTTCTTCCCTTCCCCTTTTTGCATTTTCAAAAATGAAGCATGACATAACGTGTAAAGCCTGCTATGTGTTGGACCACATATTCTAGAAGGTAATAAGAGATAGCATATCCATATTTCTTGATCTCTAAAATATGGTCTTGAACATAGAGCATCTAAATCATTTATGAACATGGAAAAATCCATGTCACTAAATTTTGTTTTGAAATAGGTGTGCCAAATTGCAGCCAAACCTCTACAAGTCATCATTTTATGCATATTGAGGGAGTATATTACTACCCGAACGAGTTCATGTTGCCTGTGAAGAATGTGTCCACCACTAAAATTTGTATCTCCATGTGATATTCCAATTGCACTTGCTTCCACAATAGCTATGCTTCATGTTACTTTACAAATGGCCCCTTGAACAACTTAAAATCTACAATAGCTCTCCTTCTATGCCTGATCGTCATAGTACTAATTCACATTCGAAAGAATAGAGTTGATGAAGATGACACAACTGATGAGGAGATTGATCCAGAGGAAATGGAAGAGGAAGTATTCTTGAAAACCCTTTCAGGACTGCCACCCAAATTCACATATTACGAACTCAGGGAAGCCATCGATAACTTTAGCAAAAAGCTTGGAATAGGAGGATTTGTATCAATATATGAAGGTGTGCTCAAAGATAATAGTAGAGTGGCGGTCAAAAAGCTTTATGGGCTAAGGAAAGGATACAAATAATTTAGAGCTAAAGTAGTAACCGTAGGCAGTATCAGACACATAAACCTCTTAAGACTTATAGGATTTTGTGTCCACTATGAGTTGTTAGAAAATGGATCTTTGGACAAGTGGTTATTACCACAAAGAAAAAGCAGCCCTAGAAGTTTAAATTCAGAAGAAAATAGCAATGTATTTCTAACATGGGAACAATGTTACAATGTTGCAGTTGGTATTGCCCGGGGCCTAGCCTATTTGCATGACCAATGCAGGGAACCCATCATGCATTTGGACATAAAACCTCAAAACATTCTCTTGGACAAGAGCTTCATGCCCAAGGTCTCTGATTTTGGCATGTCCAAGCTTTTGAATGAGGATACGACCAAAATTGTTACAGTAGTATGTGGACTAGGTGCTCAAGATCCATCTTCGATTGATGGTAATGCTGCCCATACCATCTACTGTTGGATCTTCCAACAACATGTTTAGCTCTCTAACCATGCCTTCTATTGGCTACTCCTCAACCCGAGTGGATTATTGAACACCCTCACTTACTAACTGATTGTCTTCCTGGAGCGATGTCCCATACCACCGCTCTTTACTCTCAACAACATGGACCACTATCCTTAAGTGTTGGAGAACGGACACCACAATCTCACTCAAGTCACCACCGCAGCTTAGTGTAGTTGGGTGGGTTGTGTCCTCAATCAACATGACCCAGTCTTAAGTATAAAGTTTATCCAAAGTCTTCCTCGGTTTTATATACTTCGAACTTTCAATTTCCATTATGCTTTTCCAACAATGTAATTATATATTATCCATATGCTTTATATATTTAATTACTAGTCTAAAGGAATTATGTTTAATTCATAACTAAAAGAGATATATTCAATCTATAATAAAATTAGATTTGTTTAACTTTAATACTCATAAGCCAACTAAGGATTAAGTCATAATATATGTACTTAGTCTAACAAAAGGCTCAAGTATCTATGTGATATCTTTTAAGAAAATTTTAAAAGAATTCACATAATACAAATTCCAAACTTCGTAAGTAAGGCATATTTAGAATAGCTTCCTCTTTAAATCTAAGAAGGTAATACCATATTTTAATTCTATTTTATATGTCAATATCCATCTAACTAACATACCATTAGCAACTTAATAGAATACTTTATAAACCCAACATTCTTAAATTATTACCATAATAATCTTTATAAAACATCTACCTATATAAATTAACATAATCTAACAAAAGAGAACATCTAATAAATTTGTTTTAAATTTCCTTTAGTTCTTGTTTCCACGCAAAGGTCCTGATAACCAAGCTCTAAGTTTGGATAAGTAATAGTTAACTGGAACGTCTTTCGCCATGGAGAGTATTATAAGTTTTTCCCTAATGTATTTTTAGCCATATAAACACCCTTGAGAGGACTACATTCTTCACTATATTTTATAATACAATACTTCTCTTATAGTTTACTTAAATTCGTGTCTAAATGATCTTTGGAAATTCTTTTCCCATATTTCAAGTGACTTTATACAAGAAAAGCTCTGGAAAATTTAATAATAATTTTAAAAAGATGTCAGTTATTAAGACTTCAACACAAATCACAATTCATTATATAAAAAATGCAAGGATTTTGTCTTATAATATTTTGATGCTGCCATCAATCAAAATACATTTGAAATGAACAACCATATATATATATTTTAAAAAGATGCATACATTTGAAAAGAACAGCCATACATTCTTTTAAAAGATGTTAAGTACTCTACTCACAATCTTGAGGCACCTACTGGTTTAAAAGAAAGGTAAGCCTCTCTTAATATTTCGTCTAAAGACATTTATTTTAAAAATGTATGAACCAGAAAATTTAGGACCAAGAACATACAATTTAATTAGGAAAATACAAATATGAAGACAAATCATTCTAGTGGTACATTCAATAAAGCTCAATTAAACCGTTCTTCACGACTTTGGACTAGCAATCTGCTCTACTGTGGTCGCATTTTTTGAACGCCTTCCATAAACCCACCCTCTCAAACTTTGGACAAGGGGATGGAAAATCGTGTTTGGATCAGCTTGGTCCATAAATGCTTATACACACAGTCATACAAAGTAGGAAAACAAATGCAATGTTGAAAATAAATTCAAAGCTTTTTTTTTCCACCAGATGCATAACGCTTACGCAAAGGAAGAGAAATTGGGAACACACTACCCTTCACACTCAAGCATTTATTCAAAGCACAATCCACATTATTACCAATACCTAGGAAAAAGAACAATTGAAATCTTTAAATGCAGTATACACAGACCTCATCACTTATTCCTCACTCAGAGACTTGAAACCATCTAAAAAAAATTAGAGCTTACTGACTCTAAAATCCGAACGCATTCACAAATAAAAGAGGTGACGCAATTCACTATCCTTCAAAAGCATCGCACTCACCATTTTTTAATTTAAATTGATTACAACTCTCACAACTCTTAACCAGCATTTTCCATTATTTTCTTATATAATTTTACTGACTTCTATCACCCAAGCTTTCATATGAATTCAGGCAGAGCCTTTTCCTTAATTTTTTATTTTATTTTATAAAAGTCAAGGTTTAATTGAGTATCCACCATTACTTTGAAAACACGCAGAATTGATTTAATATAAATATATATATATATATATATATATATATATATATATATATATATATGAATCTATTTTCCACTATCTGGTTCCTTATAAAAATTACGCAGTGGTTAGAGATTATATTCTAATTATCACAAATTTTATAACATCAACCAAATTTCCATTCTCTCAATAAAGTAAATGCGATTAGAGATTATAATATAATTATCACAAATTTTATAACATCAACCAAATTTCCATTCTCTGCAACTAAAGTACAACCAAACTTGCCTGGTTCTCTGAGCTTTCCTTGTCTGACGTAAAGAGACGTCCTTCCTTATTTCTCGCCCAATCCAGAGGAAAAATAATAATGCCTTAACCCTTCTCCCCTCTTTGTTAATATAGCAAAACTTATGAAGCGATGCGTTGACACCTCAACATTTTTCCTGCCAGATATCACCTCTTAAACGCGTCCAGATGGTAGGTTTCATTCTTCCGAATGGTTGATAGGTGATAATTTAACATTATTATTTTTACATATTGTTTAGATCTCATCCGAGCTATTCCATCATTGCTTATAGGTAGGTATTGTTTTAATTTTCCTTAGTTTGACTTATAATATGTTTTCCTTTCCAAAATTCCTTTCAAAGTATAAGCTATTTCATAGGGATTTAAGCCACTCCATATAGTTGGGTTTAGTGATTTTGTTTGTTTATTATTTATTTATTTTTTATATTTTATAAATATAGGGAATGTAAGACTTAGTTAAGTCGTAAAGAGAGTGAGTCTCTTTTAAAAGATATTATATATATATATATATATATATATATATATATATATATATTTATTTTATTATTTATTATTGTATATATATTTTTAATTTGATATCTTAAATCAATAACAAGTGACATACGATAAACAAGACAACATCAGGTAAACTGACACTCATGCAAATAGGTATTTGCCCTAAATGCAATGATAGGTAGAATGCAAAATATATGAAAACCTATGGTGGGCTTCCATGTACCCACGGACCAAGGTGCACTTGGCACAACATCATATCCCACCTTACCTGACGTTTCCAACCATTGTCCTAGTTAGGGGTGGGGTTTCTCCTTTACTTCCTGCACAAACCCTGTGCTCGTACTTTCCATTCATAGTTTCCTAGCACGATCCTTGTGCCTGCATCACAAAAGCTAAGCGTAGAATCACATTCTTCCAAATAAAGTAGACACAAATAATGGAGGATGTGACATACTCCCCCTCTTAGGATTAACACAGTCCTTGTGTTAGCTAGAAAATCAGATATATTTATATGCAAGTTAACACTTTCTTTATAATCAAGCAACTAAAAGAAATATTACATAGCAAGAATGTCTGATATGCATAGCAAGTCCCATCATGGCATCATATATATAAAAGAGAAATTAAGTAATTAGCATGTCTGATATGTACAACAAGTCCCATTTCGATATTACAAAAGAGAAGTTAACATCTTAATAATAAAATAGCAAATTGTCTTTTGGTATCAATTTTCAAACAAGTATGGAAACTGGTTTCTCATGCTAGAAACATCCTCCCAGGTGGCATTCCTTTCAGAATACTGATCCCACTGAACCCTACATTGCTCCACAGTCCTTTTCCTTAGTTGTTTGGTTCTATAGCCCAAAATTTTTACTGGTTGAACCTCAATGAGTTGTGGGTCCGACATCTGCAAATGAGTTACATCCAAAATGTGGGATGGGTCAGCTACATATTTACGTAGGAGGGACACATGGAAAACACTATGGATTTTTGACAAGTTCGGTGGCAATGCAAGTTTGTAGGCAACAAGACTGATTTTGGCAACTATTTCAAAAGGACCGACAAACCTCGGACTCAATTTGGTGGACTTAATAGAGCTTTTGGTAGGCTTGACTCTAAGGAAAACCTTATCTCCTACAGAAAATTCATGGGGTGTTCTTTTAAGGTCAGCATAACTTTTTTGACGATCAGCGACTTCATGCAATCGCTGACGAATTTCCTTAAGTTGGTTTTCCATTTGCTTTATAGCTTCAGGACCGATCACCTCTCGATCATCCAAATTATCCCATGTTAATGGTGTCTTGCACCTTCGCCCATATAGGGCCTCAAAAGGGGCCATGCCCAATGTGGTATGATAGTTGTTATTATAAGAAAATTCCACCAGGAAGAGATAATCTTCCCATTTGCTTTGGTGGTCCATACAATACATGCGTAGCATGTCTTCAAGCACTTGATTGACCCTCTCGGTCTGTCCATCCATCTCTGGATGATAAGCAGTGCTAATATTGAGCCTTGTTCCCCAAGCTCGGTGCAAAGCTTACCAAAACTCAGAAGTAAATCGTGAGTCCCTATCTGATATAATTATTTTAGGAAATCCATGTAACCTCACAATTTCTCATGCAAATTTTTGTGCTATTGTAGAAGCATCATCACGCACACTTCCTGGTATGAAATGTGCCACTTTGGTTAACTTATCCACCACTACAAATATTGCATCATGTTGAAATTGGGTTTTTGGAAGACCCACAATGAAATCCATGGATATTACTTGCCACTTTTGTTCTGGTACTTCGAACAGATGCAATTTTCCACCAGGATGTTGATGCTCCGCCTTGACTTTCTGACATTCAAGGCATCTTGCAACAAATTGCACTACATATTTTTTCATTCCAGGCCAGAAATAGTCTTTCTTCAAGTTTTCCCTCATTTTAACTACCCCTGGGTGAGTAGAGTAGGGAGCATAGTGAGCTTCCTGTAGAATAGTTCTTTTAAGCTCTTCATTATTGGGTACTACTATTCTATCCCGAAAGTATACCAGATTTTGCTTAACACTGTAATCTCCATGCCGATTTGGTTCTTGCTCAAACTTGTTACGACATAATTTGCAAAATTCATCATCCTTCTGCATCTCCATGATCTGTTCCTTCAACCCATACTGACATCTTGTATAGGCTGCTATATGCATTCTTATGCTAAGAGCATCTACCAACTTATTTTATTTTCCCTTGATATACTCGATACCAAAGTCATATTCAGCCAAAAACTCCATCCATCTTCGTTGTCGGGCATTTAGCAATGGTTGTGTAAAAATATATCTCAAACTTTGGTGATCAGTATTAAGTTCAAAAGGCTTTCCTAACAGATAATGCCTCCAAATTTTAAGGGCATGGACTACTACTGCCAATTCTAAATCATGAGTAGCATAGTTTATCTCATGTTTCTTGAGCTTTCTGGACTCATATGCCACTACAACTTCATCTTGCATCAATACTCCCCCCAGTCCCTCTAATGAGGCATCAGTACAAACTGTAAATGATTTATTTAGATCAGGTATTCTCAGTATAGGTGCAGTTGTTAGTTTCTCCTTAAGAGTTCTGAAGGCTTCCTCACACTGAGTTGTCCATCTAAATGCTTTTCCTTTCTTTTGCAAGTTAGTTATGGGATATGCAACTTTTGAAAATCCCTTCACAAATCATCGATAGTAACCAACCAATCCCATAAAACTTCTTACCTTTGACACATTGGTTGGAGTTGGCCAATCTATTATGGCCTCAATCTTCTTGGGATCTACAACTATTCCTTCAGCTGATACAATGTGCCCCAAGTACTGTACTTGTGGTGTATAGAATTCACATTTGGACAATTTACCATATAGTTGATTTTTTTGAAGAACATCTAATACTATTCTCATATGTTCATCATGTTCTTCTCTATTTCGGGAGTAAATCAATATATCATCTAAAAATATAAGCACAAACCGGTCCAATTGTTCTCGAAACACACTGTGCATTAAATTCATGAATGCAGCTGGTGCATTAGTTAAACCAAATGGTAATACTGTGAACTCATAATGTCCATATCGAGTTCGAAAAGCAGTTTTGTAAGTATCTTCTTCCCGAATTCTTAATTGGTGGTATCCCGACCTAAGGTCAATTTTAGAAAATATTGTGGCTCCCTTAAGCTGATCAAACAGGTCATCAATTCTGGGCAAAGGATACTTATTCTTGACAGTCATTTTGTTGAGCATCCTATAATCAATGCATAATCTTAAGGAACCATCCTTCTTTTTAACAAATAAAACCGGTGCTCCCCATGGTGACACACTGGGTTTAATGTGCCCTTTCTCTAACAAATCTTGTAGTTGAGTTTTAAGTTCTTGTAACTCAAGTGGTGTCATACGATATGGGGTTCGAACTACTGGAGTTGCTCCTGGCACAAGTTCTATTGAAAAGTCAAACTCCCTTTTTGGTGGTAATCCTGGTAAATCTTCAGGAAAGACATCCCTATATTCACCTAATACTGGGTATTGTTGGAACAATGCTGAACTTGAATCAGTTTCCTCCTTTTTGTTCATTTTTACCACATACAATTTACATCCTTTTCTCCAAGCTCTCTTAGCTTGCATACTGGTTATCAAATGAGGCTCAAGAGATGTTCTATTGCAATGGATACGGATTCTTTGGTTCATATTGTCTGTAAAATCCATCCATCTTTCTTCAAAGTTCAATAGTGCTTTATGAGCCTTAAGCCAATCTACTCCTAAAATTATGTCAAAAGCATGTAAAGGTGCCACATACAAATGCCAATTGATTTTTCCTTGAGGTATTTCTATTTGTGGGTCAAATAAACATTGGTTGACTAAGTAAGTTTATCCCGAGCCATACTCAACTTGCCACCCATTTGCCAAAAACCTAGGTTTAACAGGTATATCCCTCAAAATATTATTTGAAATAAAACTATCTGTAGCTCCACTATCAATTAGAATGTTTACATCTCTTTTGCCTATTTTTCCCTTAATTAAAAATGGAGTAGTTTGCCCTATAAGGTTAGGGTTACCTATGGCAGCAAAGATTCTGTGAGGTGCTTCTTCAGTGGGGTTCCTACGATCTGCTCTTTTTGGGCATTGCCTGGCAAAGTGGTCCAGTGCTCCACATGTAAAACAGGCGTTGGGTCCATCATTCTTTTGTTTGTCATTTTCCTTGTTCTGGTTTCCATTTTTGCCTTGTTCTCTATTATTATTTTTCCTTTCTTGAAAATTCCTTCGGTCTGACTGCCCTTTGTACCCCTGGTTTCTACCCTTGTTCCTATTGTCATTTCTGTTACGACCCCTATCTCTGTATTTCCTATTTTGTTCCATACCTCGATTCTGCTCAGGATACCTTCTCTTCCTTGAATTATCTCTTTCTTGTTGGTAGAAAGCTTTTACCTCTTTTTGGCTCGATTCCTCATATCGAGCAGCATCATAGGCAACTGATAGTGTTTGGGGTACTTTCCTTCCTACAGGTTGACTATACTTTGGATGCAATCCCATAACAAATTTGTGTGCCTTAAACTTCTCTTGCCCATCAAACTCTGGGGCATACTTAAGTAATTGCACAAACTTCTGGTAATACTCAATTACCGTCATGTTGCCTTGACGTAAATTTGTAAATTCTCCATGTTTCTCAATATAGAATTGCTCTGTGAGGAAATGGCTTTTGAATTCCCTTTCAAATTCTTCCCAAGGTATATCTGCTGCCTCTTTCTAAGTAGCTTTCTTGTATGTGGTCCACCAGGTCTTGGCAGGACCTTCTAAATGAGCAACTGCCCATGTAGTTTTTGACTCAGAGCAAAGGGGTTGAATGGAAAAATACCCCTTGGCTTCACTCAGCCAATTAACGATGATTTCTCCATCACCACTTCCATCAAATTTAGAGATATCCAACTTCTTTATCTCTTTTTGCAATTCTTCACCCACTTTCCTCCTTGAGGATCCTTCTGGAAATTGACTCACATTACTGTTTGTCTTTTTTTGAGTCAGGTTTTCAATAACCTTTTGTTGTTGGGTGATCAGTTCCTGCTGTTGGGCCATCTGTGCCCATTGCTGATCCATATGCTCACTCAACTGAGCCCTCTGGATCTCCATCTGCTCACGCTGTTGGTTCAGTTGATCTTGCATGAGCTGAATCATACGAGCCATGTTCTCATCATTTTGGGTAGCTCTTGCAGCTACAGGCTCTTTTTCCTTTCTTACCACCCGACGTGGTGTTTCAATAGCTTGCACCCTTTTTGACTCCTTCATGAGTCATCTTGGTCCCTTTCTCGAAACCTCTGCAATCCCCTCTTGTATATTTATACTGGCCCTCCACGAGGTACCTGCAATAACTAGCATCAAAAGATTTTGTTAGAACAACTATGTTAGCTAGGGTTTCACAAACCTAGGCTCTGATACCAACTATGTCAAAACCTCAAAATAATTTTTTTTTGAACATCATTCAATACTTCATTTAATCCCAACTTGATGTTAGTTTAGGCATAAATATTCCACACTTCAAGACTATTCACCACTAGCTGGTGTCTTAAGTGCTCGAGACTAGCCAACTTCCCGTAAATGTTTGCCTTATAAGATCCTAACTCCTTTCTCGAGTTCACATGGATCCTGGCGTGGGGTTGTCCCTCTCAGGGCCCATATCACCTGAAAGAGAAAATGTTGTAATCCCCTATCCAAAACACAAGGATTCTCAATCCATGTTTTCATAGGCCCTCTAACCTATTTGTTCTGGAACCAACGTTATTATGCCAGTGCCAGCCATTGACCCTCTGCTAAGGTTTGACTAGAGTCCGCCATCGCATGGCATGTGGACTAGGTGCTCAAGATCCATCTCCGGTTGATGGTAATGCTGCCCATACCATCTACCGCTGGATCTTCCAACAACATGTTTAGCTCTCTAACCATGCCTTCAGTTGGCTACTCCTCAACCCGAGTGGATTATTGAACACCCTCACTTACTAACTAACTATCTTCCTGGAGCGATGTCCCATACCACCGCTCTTTACTCTCAACAACATGGACCACTGTCCTTAAGTGCTGGAGAACGGACACCACAGTCTCACTCAAGTCGCCACTGCGGCTTAGTGTAGTTGGGTGGGTTGTGTCCTCACTCGACATGACCCAGTCTTAAGTGCAAAGTTTATCCGAAGTCTTCCTCGGTTTTATATACTTCGAACTTTCAATTTCCATTATGCTTTTCCAACAATGTAATTATATATTATCCATATGCTTTATATATTTAATTACTAGTCTAAAGGAATTATGTTTAATTCATAACTAAAAGAGATATATTCAATCTATAAAAATTATATTTGTTTATATTTAACACTCATAAGCCAACTAAGGATTAAGCCATAATACATCTACTTAGTCTAACAAAAAGCTCAAGTATCCATATGATATCTTTAAGAAAATTTAAAAAGAACTCACATAATACTAATTCCAAACTTCACAGTAAAGCATATTTAGAATAGCTTCCTCTTAAAATCTATGAAGGCAATACCATATTTTAATTCTATGTTATATGTCAATATCTAGCTTACTAACATACCATTAGCAACTTAAGAGAATACTTTATAAACCCAACATTCTTAAATTATTACCATAATAATATTTATAAAACATGTGCCTATATAAATTAACATAATCTAACAAAAGAGAACATCTAATATATTTTTTTTAAATTTCCTTTAGTTCTCGCTTCCACGCAAAGGTCTTGATAACCAAGCTCTAAGTTTGGATAAGTAACAGCTAACTGGAACGTCTTTCGCCATGGAGAGTATTATAAGTTTTTCCCTAATGTTTGTTTAGCCATATAAACACCCTTGAGAGGACTACATTCTTCACTATATTTTATAATGCAATACTTCTCTTATAGTTTACTTAAATTCATTTCTGAATGATCTTTGGAAATTATTTTCCCATATTTCAAGTTATTTTATACAAGAAAAGCTCTCGAAAATTTAATAATAATTTTAAAAATATGTCAGTTATTAAGACTTCAACACAAATCTCAATTCATTATAAAAAAAAATGCAAGGATTTTGTCTTCTAATATTTTGATGTTGCCATCAATCGAAATACATTTGAAATGAACAACCATATGTGTATATATATATATATATATATATATATATATATATATATATATATATTTTTTTTAAAATATGCATACATTTGAAAATAACAGCCATACATTCGTTTAAAATACGTTGAGTACTCTGCTCACAGTCTTGAGGCACCTATTGGTTTAAAGGAAAGGTAAGCCTCTCTTAATATTTCATTTGAAGACACTTATTTTAAAAATGTATGAACCAAAAACTTTAGGACCAAGAACATACAATTTAATTAGGAAAAATACATATCTGAAGACAAATCATTCTGGCTGTACATTCAATTAAATAAAGCTTAATTAAATTGTTCTTCACGACTTTGGACTAACAATCTGCTCTACTATGGTCATGTTTTCTGAACAACTTCCATAAACTCACCCTCTCAAACTTCGAACAAGAGGATGGGAATCGTGTTTGGATCAGCTTGGTCCATAAATGCTTATACACATAGTCATACAAAGCAGGCAAACAAATGCAATGTAGAAAATAAATTCAAAGCTTTCTCTATTATTATTTTTCCTTTCTTGAAAATTTCTTTGGTCTAACTGCCCTTTGTACCCCTGTTTTCTACCCTTGTTCCTATTGCCATTTCTGTTACGACCCTTATCTATGTATTTCTTGTTCTATTCCATACCTCGATTCTGCTTAGGATACATTCTCTTTCTTTAATTATCTCTTTCTTGCTGGTAGAAATATTTTACCTCTTTTTGGCTTGATTTCTCATATCGAGCAACATCATAGGCAACTGATAGTGTTTGGGGTACTTTCCTTCCTATAGGTTGACTATACTTTGGATGTAGTCCCATAACAAATTTGTGTGCCTTAAACTTCTCTTGCCCATCAAACTCTGGAGCATACTTAAGTAATTGCACAAAATTCTGGTAATACTCAATTACCGTCATATTGCCTTGACGTAAATTTATAAATTATCCGTGTTTCTCAATATAGAATTGCTCTATGAGAAAATGGCTTTTGAATTTCCTTTCAAATTCTTCCCAAGGTATATATGTTACCTCTTTTTGAGTAGCTTTCTTGTATGTAGTCCATCAGTTCTTGGAAAGACCTTCTAAATGAGCAATTGCCCATGTAGTTTTTGACTCAGAGTAAAGGGGTTGAATGGAAAAATACCCCTCGACTTCACTCAGCCAATTATCGATGATTTCTCCATCACCACTTCCATAAAATTTAGAGATATCCAAATTATTTATCTCTTTTTGCAATTCTTCACCCACTTTCCTCTTTGAGGATCCTTATGGAAATTGACTCACATTACTTTTTGTCTTTTTTTGAGTCAATTTTTCAATAACCTTTTGTTGTTGGATGATCAGTTCCTATTGCTAGGTCATCTATGCCTGTTGTTGATCCATATGCTCACTCAAGTGAGACCTTTGGATCTCCATCTGCTCACGATGTTGGTTCAGCTAGTCTTGTATGAGCTAAATCATACGATTCATGTTCTCATCATTTTGGGTAGGTCTTGTAGCTATAGGCTCTTTTTCCTTTCTTACCACCCAACATGGTGTTTCAGCAGCTCGCACCCTTTCAAACTCCTTCATGAGTCATCTTGGTCCCTTCCTTGAAACCTCTGCTATCTTGTCTTGCATATTTATACTGGCCCTCTGCGAGGTACCTGTCATAAATGGAATTAAAATATTTTGTTAGAACAACTATGTTAGCCAGGGTTTCGCAAACCTAGTCTCTGATACCAACTGTAAATCTTCAAATTTCACCAACATTCAATATTCAATTTTTTGTTTTGTTTTGTATATCAGTTTCAATACTCTACTTTTATTTTAACCCCAACTTGATGTTAGTTCAGACATAAATATTCCATACTTCAAGACTATTCACCACTGCATCTGGTGTCTTAAGTGCTCAGGACTGGCCAACTTCCCACAAATGTTCACCTTATAATATCCTAACTCCTTTCTCGAGTTCACACGGATCCTGACGTGGGATTGTCCCTCTCAGGGCCCATATCACTGAAAAGAGAAAACATTGCATTCCTCTTTCTAAAACACACAAATTCTCAATCAATATTTTCATAGGCCCTCAAACCTATATGTTATGGAACCAAAGTTATTATGCCAGTGCTAGCCATTGACCCCCTGCTAAGGTTTGACTAGAGTCTGCCATTGCATGGCATGTGGACTAGGTGCTCAAGATCAATCTCTGGTTGACGGTAATGTTGCCCATACCATCTACCGTTGGATCTTCTAACAACATGTTTAGCTCTCTAACCATACATTCAGTTGGATACTTCTCAACCCGAGTGGATTATTGAACACCCTCACTTACTAACTGACTGTCTTCCTAGAGAGATGTCCTATACCACTGCTCTTTACTGTCAACAACATGGACCATTGTCCTTAAGTGTTGGAGAACGGACACCAAAGTCTCACTCAAGTCGCCACCGCAGCTTAGTGTAGTTGGGTGGGTTGTGTCCTCACTCGACATGACCCAGTCTTAAGTACAAATTTTATTCGAAGTATTTCTCGGTTTTATATACTTTGAAATTTCAATTTCCATTATGCTTTTCCAACAATGTAATTATATATTATCCATATACTTTATATATTTAATTACTAGTCTAAAGGAATTATGTTTAATTCATAACTAAAAGAGATATATTTAATCTATAAAAATTAGATTTGTTTAAGCCAACTAAATATTAAGTCATAATATATGTACTTATTCTAACAAAAGGCTCAAGTATCCATATGATATCTTTCAAGAAAATTTTAAAACAATTCACATAATACAAATTCCAAACTTTGTAAGGCATATTTAGAATAGCTCCCTCTTTAAATCTAAGAAGGTAATACCATAATTTAATTCTATTTTATATGTCAATATCCATCTGACTAACATACCATTAGCAACTTAATAGAATACTTTATAAATCCAACATTCTTAAATTATTACCATAATAATCTTTATAAAACATCTACCTATATAAATTAACATAATCTAATAAAAGAGAACATCTAATAATTTTTTTTTAAATTTCCTTTAGTTCTCGATTCCACGCAAAGGTCCTGATAACCAAGCTCTAAGTTTGGATAAGTAACAACTAACTGTAACGTCTTTCGCCATGGAGGGTATTATAATTTTTCCCTAATGTTTATTTAGCCATATAAACACCCTTGAGAGGACTGTATTCTTCACTATATTTTATAATGCAATACTTCTCTTACAGTTTACTTAAATTCGTGTCTGAATGATCTTTGGAAATTCTTTTCCCAGATTTCAAGTGATTTTATACAAGAAAAGATTTGGAAAATTTAATAATAACTTTAAAAGGATGTCAGTTATTAAGACTTCAACACAAATCACAATTCATTATATAAAAAAATGCAAGGATTTTATCTTATAATATTTTGACTGCCATCAATCGAAATACATTTGAAAAACCAAATATATATATATATATATATATATATATATATATATATATATATATATATATATATATTTAAAAATATGCATACATTTGAAAAGAACAACCATACATTCTTTTAAAATATGTTAAGTACTCTGCTCACAGTCTTGAAGCACCTACCGGTTTAAAAGAAAGGTAAGCCTCTCTTAATATTTCATCTAAAGACACATATTTTAAAAATGTATGAAACAGAAAATTTAGGACCAAGAACATACAATTTAATTAGGAAAAATACAAATCTAAAGACAAATCATTCTGGCGATACATTCAATTAAATAAATCTCAATTAAATTGTTCTTCATGATTTTGGACTAGCAATCTACTTTGTTGTGCATGTGTTTTATGAATGCCTTCCATAAACCCACCCTCTCAGACTTCGTACAAGGGGATGGGAGTCATGTTTGGATCATCTTGATCCATAAATGCTTATACACACAATCATACAAAGCAGGCAAACAAATGCAATGCAAAAAATAAATTAAAAGCTTTCCTTTTTTCCACCAGATGCATAACACTTACGCAAAGGAAGAGAAACTAGGAACACATTGCCCTTCGCCCTCAAGCATTTGTTCAAAGCACAATCCACATTATTACCAATACCCAGGAAAAGAACAATTGAAATATTTAAATGCAATATACACAGACCTCATCACTTATTCCTCACTTAGAGACTTGAAACCATCTAAAAAAAATAGAGCTTACTAAATATAAAATATGAACACATTCACAGATAAAAAAGGTGACGCAATTCACTGTCCTTCAAAAGCATCACACTCACCATTTTTAAATTTAAAATGATTACAACTATCACAACCCTTAACCAACATTTTCCATTATTTTCTTATACAATTTTACTATCTTCTATCACCCAAGATTTTATATGAATTCATGTAGAGCCTTTTCCTTAATTTTTTTTTTAATAAAAGTCCTGGTTTAATTACTTTGAAAATATGCATAATTGATTTAATATCTATATATATATGAATCTATTTTCCACTATCTAGTTCCGTATAAAAATTACACAGTGATTAGAGATTATAATCTAATTATCACAAATTTTATAACATCAACCAAATTTACATTCTCTACAACTAAAGTACAACCAAACTTGCCTAGCTCAGACTAGAGATTATAATCTAATTATCACAAATTTTATAACATCAACCAAATTTCCATTCTCTGCAACTAAAGTATAGCCAAACTTGTCTGGTTCTCTGAGCTTTTAGTTGTCTGACGTAAAGAGGCGTCCTTCCTTATTTCTCGCCCAATCCAGAGGAAAAATAATAATGCCTTAACCCTTCTCCCATATTTGTTAATATAGAAAAACTTATGAAGTGATGCATTGACACCTCAACATTTTTCGTGCCAGACATCACCTCTTAAACGTGTCTAGATGGTAGGTTTCATTCTTTCGAATGGTTGATAGGTGAGAATTTATTATTTTTTTATATATTGTTTAGATCTCATCCAAGCTATTCCATCATTGCTTATAGGTAGGTATTGTTTTAATTTTCCTTATTTTATCTTATAATATGTTTTCCTTTCCAAAATTCCTTTCAAAGTATAAGCTATTTCGCAGGGATATAAGTCACTCCATATAGTTGGGTTTAGTGATTTTGTTTATTTATTTATATATATATATATATATATATATATATATATATATATATATATATATTTATTTATTTATTTATTTTTCTTTTATTATTTATTATTGTATATTTTTTTATTTTATTGTTATTATTATTTTTTTAATTTGATATCTTAAATTAATAACAAGCGACATGTGACAAACAAGACAACATCAGGTAAACTGGCACTCATGCAAACAAATATTTTCCCTAAATGTAATGACAGGAAGAATGCAATGTATGTGCAAAAATCTACGGTGGGCTTCCATGTACCCACGGACCAAGGTGCACTTGGCACGACATCATATCCCACCTTACCTGACATTTCCAATTGTTGTCCTAGTCAGGGGGTGGGTTTTCTCCTCTGCTTCCTGCACGAAACCTGTGCTTTTACGATCCATTCATAGTTTCCTTTCATAATCCATGTGCCTGCATCACAAAAGCTAAGCGCAAAATCACATTCTTCCAAATATAGTAGACACAAATAGCGGTGATGTGACAAGTAGAGACTCGAGACCCCATGGCATTGAATACAAATTCATATTAATATGAATACAAATTCAAACCATAAGAGTTACTCCCAACAAGTACATTTCATCTCATTGTTGTTGACCCAATGTGAGAAGGAGACCATTCAGTTGCTCAGGATTCATACTATCATCGTCGGTCTGGTGCACACTCAAATAATTTAGAGCAGACTACTACCTTTGCAAATTGGCACCCCCAAGGTTTGAACCCAGGTCTCTTCTTGGTAAGTGCCTGGTCAAACAAGCAATTACCAATCCACCTAGCCTTTGGGGGTAAAAGGGTTTATGGTAGCTAGTGTAATTTGAACAAAAGTTTAATGGACACATGGTACGGATTGTAGAGCTCAGTTGATCATCTCACACAAAGCTACTCACTCATCCTTAGGCCAAGCAAATTGTGATTTTAAGTTTTATACAAAAGCTATTGTAATCATTAGTTTTTTATTATAAAAAAGATCTTTATTGTAAAAAATAAAATTTGTTTGAAATTTAAATAAATTTACAAATATATTTGTTTAATTATAAAATTTATGTACTTATGTTTTAAAAATAAAATAAGAAATAAAATTTCATGCTTTGAAATTTAAAATAAAATAATAAAAACCAATTATACAAGCAAGTATAAATTAAGTATTTTTTTTGTTTGTGGAAAACACCCCTTTTGTGATGCCACTTTTGGGTAAGACCCAAAGAGGTAGGGGTATCGATTCCACTAAAATATGTTCAGGGATCACACCTAGCATACCCTCTTTGACACATTCAAAGAGAATTACTAAAAAAACAAAAACAACAAACAACAAACAACAAACAACAACAACAAAATACAAAAACAACAACAACAACAAAACAACACAAAACATAATAAAAACAACAAAAACATAATAAAAACAACAAAAACATAAAAACACAAAAATAATAAAAAACAACACAAAACCACAAAAAAACACACATAAAAATTAAATGAAGGAAAAACAAACTATATCTATGTACAAACCAATCCAGCAGGCCTTTTAGCCAAGATTCAACAGAGAAAACATAAGAAAAATCTATTTGAGCTGGAAACTGAAAAACCTTGATTGAACCAAAGAGAAGCTAATATAAAGAAAATTCATCTCTAGAATCAAAGCCTTCAAGAGAAAGGATATAAAGAAGAGCATCCTTGATTTGTAAATCCCACCATCTAGGAGTGTGGCCATAGCAAGTAATATCAACTTAGTAGAATGCCCAATTATCTAAAGCATCAACAATCCTATTCTAACAGACTTCCTTTGAGTCCTCTAATATTCCAAGCAATGATATTCATTAATAATGGGATAAAGATATTGGTAAGGGCATTAATCTTACCTTCCTCTACAAGATTTTCACTTATTTTAGGATATGATGTTGATTAGTCTTGTAGCCTACCTTTTGGTTAGTGTTCATCTTCATTTTGTTTTTACCTATTTCTTGTCTTACCCCAAGTGAATTTGGGATAGCTTATAACCCTGAAGTATGCATATACAAAACCAAAGCATTATTGGATGATTCAACAAACTCTATATTAGGGTTTGAATAGTTTGAAGTTCAAGTATTTAGAAGATTGTTCTTTTTGTTTATGTTTTCCCCCTTTTTTCTTTGTTGAAAACCTTTGATTTCCTAGTTTATCTCTAAGTCCTTCCCTGCAACTTTAAACTGTTTCTAAGATTTTTTCTACATTTCCTCACCTAAGAGGTTATTTGTGGAAAGAATTCTAAACATATTAGTTGACAACATCGCTTGATCCTTCATAACTAGATTTTTTTGAGTGTTTTTATTTTTAGGCATTTGAAAACCTGCTAAGTTTGTGTCCTCTTTCTTTTGATCTAGAATCTTATTTGGACAAACACTAGCCAAATGACCATATTCATGGAATATTCTACAATGAAAAGAAATGTTCTCATAGTACATTACCTGCTCCCAAGTATCCTCCCTAAATTATAATGAGATATTTTTTGGAAAGGGTTTGTTAAAGTCCATTAAGACACAAATTTGAGCATAAATAATGTGTTCAAATTTGTGTGTATAGTTAGTAGTCATTATGAAAGTTCCAAGGGAGTTTTCGATTGTAGAAAACACAACTAGATTCCAAAATTCAACTAGGAGGCCAAAGATTCTAACCCACATAGGTCCTATAGAAAGCATCTCTTCTTCAAATTTAAATTTAGTGTGCCAAGGATTCATGAAAAGTCCTTCCCTTCCAAAGAACCAAGGATCCCCTAAAAATATTTTCTCTCATGTTCATCATTAGCAAAAATAACAAGAAAATAATTATTGGGATAAACAAATATTTATAACTCTTCATGTGTTTTCCAATATTATGTAACCCACAATTTGAAAGTAGATAGGGTCAAATGAAAACCCAAGAAATGATAAATTAATCATCTTCTCTCCAGATCTATGCTATACTAAATGTTGGCCCATTTTTAACTTAACAACTAGGGTTCCATCAACTGCTCTTAGACATCACAACTTAGTTTTTTTGGAATCAATATTAGGCACTCTTAGAGGTCTATGAGAAGGCTTAATACTAATGTTAGCATTATTATGAGATTTCCCACCATAGAGGGTATCCCTAAAATTTATTTTTGGGGCCAAATCCCCGAAATCCTTACCCTTGAAAGGGGTTTCCTTAGTGGATTTGTTTTGGGGATGTTTCTTAGCATTAGGATTACTTAATTCTAAATCATTTTTTATTTTTCTAACGAGGCTTCTCTTGTTTGATCTGCAACTTGAAAATTGTGTATGGGTCTCTTTAATCCATGCCTTGGATGCCAAGGAAAGGTATGATTTTTGCTTTTTCCTTGGGTAGCAAATTGGAGGTAATTTTCAATAAATTTCATAGCATGAATATTTTTTGAATGATAAATTCCTAGTCCATTGTGGATCTCCTATAGCATATCCCATAAATATCTTGGGTAGAAACAATAAAAAAAACTAGCCACTAGGTTCCATAGGCCTTGAAAACCAACCTCTACCACCGCTTGTGCTCGAACCACAAATGAAACCCTCACATAGTCATCTTCAAAACCCTCCTTATCCCTTATTTGATTATAGTTAGAGTGTTTCAAGTACAAACTAAGTATTACCCTGAAGTAACATGCATAAATGAAAAGCATCTATGCTCACAATACATACATGGTTCTTCTTTAATGTTCCATAAAGTATCCATTACTAAGAACTAGATAGGCCATGTTGGTTCATGTATATTTCATAGGTAATTTCCTCAAATATGATTGGATGGTTGTATTGTGTTGTATTTAGCAGGTATATATGATGTTCATTAGTTTAGAATATCCCAAAGTATTTCAACTTATAAATAAAACAAACATCACCATTAATGTCATAGGTTTTCTTTGAACGTTGAAAATTTTTAAAATTAAGAAAAAAAATCATGATCACACTCACTTGGGAGGCAATAACAAGAAAATTAAATCATTGCCATATACTTTAATTTGTTTGTTGTATTCTAAATATCTTAGAAAATGGTATATCAGTGGTATTATGAGTTAATTTTTTATAACAATGATATTTGTTGTAGATAAAACATTGGAGGGTTGTTAAAGGTTGTTTTAATTACCTACTAAATGTAAGGAGGAAATGATTCAAGATTATATTTCAATCGAGACATGTTATAGGCATATGAATTAATTTGTGTGTCAAATTCTTAAGCACCATGAATCATCTAATTCATTAATCATACTGTCCAAAATCATGCCAAGTGAACCAATACATTATGGAGACAATAAATTACCTTTTAGAATTTGTAAATCCTTCAATTATAACTAAAATAATATTTAATGTCCATATTTTTAGATAACTTTGTTTTGAAAATTCACTTTCTAGAGATGGTGAATCAAGTCCCTTCAAGGGAATCATCACCAAAGAATACTAAAATAAATAAAATTTTATCATTTAGAAATTATAAATTTTTAAGAATTGTGACTAAAAAACTTTAAATCATGGATGAAATCTTAAAAATCTTCAATTTTTATTTATATAGGAGTTCTTATTAATTGTATAGCCCAATGACATAGTCCCCAAAGGTATTAATAACAATAACAATTTAACATGTGAAAAAAATAATCTATATAATTGTTTTTCAAATAAAAAATAAGGTTTTAATTTCTCCCACACATTTAATTCTCTATCATGCTTGTGCTTTTCTAACATGTGCATTTCACTAGCATGTTGAAACATCTATCTCATTTCAGTGAACTCCATGTTACATTATATTATTTTCTAATTAAAATAGGTTTTCTTTTTAGATATATGTTATTGCACTTTCATCTATGATAGGATAAAATATATATTTTTCCAAATATGTTTCTAGTTAAAGTTATTATTTTTAACTACATATTACCACGCATTCATTTTGTAAAATATTTATATTTTTGTAGACAAGAAAAAGATGCATCATTGCAAATATAATTTAAAAGATATGTATTGATTCTTGTTCATTTTTATTACAAATAAACCCATGCAAGTTGTACAAATATGAAGGATCGATTCTCCTTTTATAAGTAAAATGATGCAATTGTCTTTTTTTGCTACAACATTCGACAGACGGGTTTCTTGTGATCGTTTCTTCGTTTGATCTGTATCTATGTTGGATCTATTGGATGTGATAAATCTGTGATTGGGTCATCAAGATCTGATAGATGACATCTAAATTCTGATCATTAGAGTGGATGATGACTAAGTCTATTGATCATCTAGAGGTAGGACGATTGAGACCTATAACCGTCTAGGATAGGGCGACAAAGAGTTGGAGTCTCCTACTCCAGCTGAAGGTCGGATATAGTGGATCTAACTATGCGAGATCTACTTGTTTAATATGGATATGTGTCTAGATTTCTTAACTTTGGATTTGTATACCTGCACACAAACCCATTGCAAATTGTTAGTAATATAAGTTGGGCCTCTCGAAGTGAGACTTAGATTCAAGAATATAAACGAAAATGTAGAAGGTAAGTACGAATGTATAGAAGGAAGTTAAATACCAATAGATTCTACCTTCATGTTTATTGTTATCATTGTTATGTTGCATCATGTTGTACTATGTTGTTTCTAGAGATCTCCACACATGTTATATGTTGATCGTATGGGTCTGAATGATCATTACCTGAGATTTTTCAGCATCGGACAACCATAAGCTATGGTGTGTTATTGCTGCCAAAAGCAATATTTGGGTCTATGGAATATTGTTATTGATGTCTGGAATGGGATAGGAATGGTTGCATGTGATGACTTAGGCATTTGGATGCGAAGTGGGCTTTGGAATTTTAGTAGTGCTTTAAGGCATATACCATCCTCATGCTCCATGAAGGAGGAGAGAGTGCATTTATAAACTTCTCAAGGGGAATGGATGAGGTGGTGGCTTAACCAGTTAAGTGGTGTTAGTTGGTGCTTTTCTTCTGCATTGATATTATCCCAAAGGATGCATGCTTGTAGAGGAGGATAAGCTTGTATTGGAAATATCATCAAATGTGCACACCTCAAAGTTATCACCAAGAATGTGCATGCAATTTTGCAATGTGTGCGTATTGGATATGCATGTTAACTAAGTGTGTATGTTGAACTAAAAGTGCATGTGGATTAAATATGCATTTTAAATTAATTATGCATGTTTGAATTGTTTATGCATTTAAATTAAATATGTTTATTTAATTTAAATGTGCAAGTTGAACTGTGAGTGCATGTTGGGATTGCATGTGTATTGGAAATATCCAATGTACTGATGGAGGTGCAATTGTGAGTTATGATGTGTAGTAAACTGAAGTTCATTTCTGGAAAAGGGTAATCCTTTCTTGCGTGTAACCAAAATGGGGGTGTGATATGGAACAAAAGTGAACTACAAATGATGTGGCCATGGGATGGAAAAGGGTATGTTCCCATAATGTCCATGGGTTAGACATAGGGGGTGAGTGGATGGGTAGCTTAGGCATTAATTAACTAATTATTTAATTGATTAATTAATTAATACCTAGGTGGATGAATGTTTAATTTAATATTAATTAATGTAATTAATATTAAATATACTAATCAATTATGATTAATTAATTAATAAGAGGCTAAATTTTGGTGTCTAGGTGAATATAGATACCCCTTTTTGTATTGTGTTGTGTGAAAACACAATGCGATGCAAAAATAAATGACACTATAGTTTATGGATGGATGAATGATGGATGCAACTTTTGTACTTGAGGTAATATCGTTTGATTGTCCCAAAAAAAGAACAATGCAGGATGCCCTAGTGATGGAGGTGAAAAATAGCTTTGAAGCTTATCATTGATAAATTAATGAGTGCCTTGGTTTTGGTGAATGAACTAGTCATATGGTAAGTGTTCTCATGATGCTATAATCGATTATAAGTGGTCGATCAACATTGCCACCTCGATTATAGCATAAGGTATGCAAACCCTTACAAAAATTGACCTAGCATGTAACCACTTGGATTTGTTAAGAGAAATTATGCATTTAGACCCGATAGAGTAGGGTGTATGATTAGTCGTAGACAAGGTTCTTGGAAAAATATTGAGTCCAAAAAAGGTGTTTGATTATTGATATTGTTTGAGGTATAATTTTGTTAGTGTTGCCTACCCCCTCAAACGATGAGTTAATGGAAGACAAGGTGGATGACAATGATGAGGTGATTGACCTTATCGATATTATGTCAAATTGATGAAAGGTGGCAGGTGTCTGGATGGCTTCAAGAGGGATTGCAAGATCAGTAAGTAATGTGATATGCCATTTCTTATGAATAAATATGGTGTGCATTTGTTATTTATTGGTTGTTGTTTTGTTGTGTTTGTTTTTTAACAAGTGTTCTTATGGTAATCTACCCATCCTACCAGATTGCATGGATAATTAGTCGCTACAACCACCAGGTGGCTAGAGTAAATTACGAGATACAAGGTTCACTTGAGGATCTAGGCTAGCGAATTGAAAATAGGACATGGAATATAATCTTATGAAAGTAGGTATATTATGTGAAAGGAAAGTTGACCAAAGGGGTTTTGTACCTTTGGATATTTTAAAAATAAAATCTAATCTAATGCGCATGAGAGGGAATCCAAGTTATGGTTCTACTTTTTCTCAAGTATAATGGGGCTCTAATCTATGGCTTTGCTTTTTTTTGAGACAAATAGCGCTCTAATATATGCCTCTGCTTTTTCCAAGTATAATGGGGCTCTAATCTATGGCTCTGCTTTTTCTTGAGTAGAATGGGGCTATAAGCTAGTCTAATCTATGAAGGTAAAACTATGTTATGGTTCTGCTTTTACCAAAATGGAATGGGGCAGTAATATAATCTAAGATATGAGCATAAAATAGGACCTAATATTCAATGAGTGTCCTTATGGTAATCTACTCGTCCTACCATATTTTATAGCTAACTAGTCGTTGCAACCATAAAGTTTATAGAGTAGATTATTAGGTACAAGGGTCACATGAGAGCCTACCCTAAATCTAATCTAGAAAAGCAAAAAATTATATTAAAGTAAAGCTAAGCTAGAAAGCAAGTAAATTGCATGAAAACAATTTTGACCAAAGGGATTTGGGGCCTTTGGAGCCTTTGGGCTGAAATGAAAATTGAACTAAAGGGGTTTGGTACCTTTGGGGCTTTTGAATGGAAATGTGACCAAAGGATTTTGGTTCCTTTGGGGCTTTTGAATTGAAATGTGACCAAAGAGTTTTGGTGCCTTTGGAGCCTTTGAGCTAAAATTTGAATTATACCAAAGGGGTGTAGTGCCTATGGGGATTATGAATGGAAATTTGACCAAAGAGGTTCAATGCCTATGGGGCTTTTGAATTGAGATTTGACCAAAGAGTTTTTGTGCCTTTGGAGTCTTTGATCTAAAATTTGAATTGGACCAAAGGGGTTTAGTGTCTTTGGGGCTTTTGAATTGAAATTTGAATTGGACCAAAGGGGTGTAGTGCCTTTGGGGATTTTGAATTGAAATATGACCAAAGGGGTTTGGTGCCTTTGGGACCTTTGAATTGAAATTTTAAAATGTTGACCAAAGGGCTTTAATGCCTTCGAGGCCTTTGAGATGGAATGTAACCAAAGGGGCTTGGTGTTTTTGGAGCTTTTGAACTAAATTTTAAATATGATCAAAGGGGTTTGGTTTCTTTGGAGCATTTTGAACTAAATTTTAAATATGACTAAAGAATTTTGGTTCCTTTGGAGTCTTTCGAACTAGAATTTGATTCTTGAGATGGCATGGAAAAGGCTGCAATATTTGAAAAAAGAACATAACCTTTGAAACCTAGAAGTTGATGTTGTGTTGATATGTGAATGTGAGGAAAATGGTACAACCTTTGACAAAAGGATGCAACCTTTTGAACCTAGAAATTGGTGTATTTTGAGATGTGAATGCAAGGCAAAGGGTACAACCTTTGACAAAAGGATGCAACATTTTGAACCTGATAGCTAATTTTTTGATTGAATGTGTGCTAGTATTGATAAAAACCATACCAAAATCTTGATGGCAAGGTAAATTGCTTGATTGATTGAGTGATTGAGCCTTTTGTTGGATTGGTGGGGAATGTGCAATACTTGAAATATATTCCATTGTGTATTGTGTTTGATTGATTGATTGAGCCTTTTACTAGATTGATGGGGAAGATGTGATACATGAAACATCCCCAAGTGGTATTGTTGATGTGATTGGGGGAATGTGTGATACCTTTGAACACCCTCAAATTGCTTTATATCTAGTGACTAGTTGATTATTGATTGGTTGTGGCTTTTTTTGGATTGGTGGGGAAGGTATGATGCCTAAAACATCCTCGATTGGTTTGATGATTGAATGTGACTAATGGAGAAGGTGCAATATCTTGAGCATCCCCAAGTTGGTTAATTGCTTGATATGATTGATGGAAAAGGTGTGATACCTTGAGCATTCCCAAGTTGGTTGATGACTTGATGTGACTGATGGGGAAGGTGTGATACCTTTAGCATCCCCAAGTTGGTTGATGACTTGATGTGATTTATGGAGAAGTTGCAATACCTTGAACATACCCAGTTTGGTTGATGATTATTTGATTGATTTATGGGGAAGGTGTGATATCTTGAACACCTCTAAGTGTTTGATTATTTTTAGGGGAAATGTGTGATACCTTGAGTACCCCTAGGTTTTTAATTGTTTTAAGGGGGGAGGGTGTGATACCTTGAGTACAATTACATTGATTGATGATGGAATAGGTGTGATACCTTGAACACCCCCAATTGTTTAATTATTTTGAGGGGGAAGGTGTGATACCTTGAGTATCCCTAGGTTGGTTGATGGTGGGGCAAGTGTGATATCTTAAACACCTGCACTTTGGTTTATTATTGTTTAATTAATTAAGTCATTTTTTGGATTGGTGGGAAAGGTCTGATACCTAAAACATCCCCAAGTTGGTTGATGATTGTTTGATTTATGGAGAAGATGTGATACCATGAACACCTCCAAGTTGTTTGATTTCTTTCTCTTTTTTGATTAATCGATTGATGTGATTTGATTAATTTGATTGATTATATGGGAATATGTGATACCTTGAACATCCCCAATTTGTTTTATGGATTGTTTTATGTGATCGATGGGGAAGGTGTGATACCCTGAACACCCCCAAGGTGGTTTATTATTGTTTGATTTATTTATGGGGAATGTGTGATACCTTTGAGCATCCCCGAATTGGTTGAATGCTTGATTGATTTTTGGGAAAGGTGTGATAAATTTAACATCCCCAAGGTGGTTGATTTGCTTGTTTGATTGAGTGTTGGGGAAGGTGTGATACATTGAACACCCCCAAGTTGGTTGATGATGGTTTGATTGCTTGGATTTGATTGATTTAATTGATTGGTGGGTGGGGAAGGTATGACACCTTGAACATCCCTGAGTTGTTGATGGTTGTTTAATTTATTTATTGATAGGGAAGGTGTGATACCTTGATTATACCCAAGTTGTTTGATTGCTCGATTGATTATTAAGGTAAGGTATGATACCTTGAACACCCATAGGTTGTTGATGGTTGTTTTATTGATTTATTTATGGGGAAGGTGTGATACCTTGATTGTCCCCAAGTTGTTTTATTGCTTGATTGATTATTGGGGGAAGGTGTGATACCTTGAACACCCCTAGGTTGTTGATGGTTGTTTGATTGATTGATTAATGGATAGGGTGTTATATATTGAACATCCCCAAGTTGTTTAATGATTGTTTGATGGATTGAGCCTTGCACTTGATTGGTGGGGAAGGTGTGATACCTAAAATATCCCCACTTTGTATTATGTTTGATTAATATGATGTTGCTTTAATTTTTTTGCCTCATGTATTATTATGATGTGATGAATGATGTGTGTAATGAATGAATGTGATGGATATGTATGCATATACATTTGATTATCATTTGAAAAATGCTTAAACACATATTGCTTTTCATAATTTTAATCAAGTAATCAAGAGTATCAACACAATTATAGTGACATATATGTGGAATGGATGTGATGTAATGGTTGACAAAAAATATGCTATTTTGGAGGCCAAGATGATATGACTTGTTATTTCATGTGTCTTAGGGAAGAATAATTTAAAAGTGCTTTCAAGAAGCTCAAATACCCTACCGACATCGATCAAACTCATATACTAATCAAATAGGCACTTGAAGATGCTAAGACCAAATAAGTTAGTCATGTTGCTCAAAGACCAATGTGTGTGTAGTGATTGTTCATTTGCAATTTTTGGCGATATTGAACTCATTGTTTGTGACTTACGCCAATAATCTAGTTCATATTTGAGTGTACATATGTCTTTATAAAAGAAGTTTGCTAATGTGATAGATGCATCACCATGTAAGGTGTACTCCACTACCAGTCAAGTATCTATAGCCTTGATGGAGGTTAATCCCATGATATAATGACCTAAGAATTCTATGGATTCAAGTTTTTTATTTACCTCTCTTTTCGGAAGACTTTTTTTTTTTGCTTTGTGGTTGTCCTTTTGCCAATTCTCAAGGTTAGACCATGCGCATGATATGATGAGTAGGAAAAAATGTTCACTTTATGGATATAGTGACTCATGATTTTGTCTTTCCTATGCATCATTATTTATTTAATATGTGATACAAGTGTATGGTTGAAAATAAAACTTAAGTTCCCTGGGAAGACCTAAAACATTCAAGGAATAATGACATTCAATGTTAGTTGAATGAGATACTAGGTATGGTTGAACAATCAAAAGAACCTAAATATTGTCCAAACCAAAGACTTGGAAAAGGAGAAAATGGCATAGGATTTTTTTAGGTGAAGGAAGGGTGATGGGTGGGAGATGTAGCAATAATTTATGAAATTAGGAATAATGTAGGATAGATACCATAAGGAATACACCCTTAATTAGTGTGACAAAATCAATTCTAGAAAAATAAATGAAAGCATTAATCGAACAATAACCAAAGCATTATTAGCAATGAAATGATAGAATTATGAGATGTGTGTGAATGCAGTGCTTTGTGTAGCGGTGTATGATTATTTTTTCATTATTTTTTTGGATTTTTGATTGATTTTGATTTTTTTATTATGATTATGACTATGGGGAAGGTGTGATACCTTGAGCATCCCCAAGTGGGTTGATGATTGTTGTGATTGAATGATTGATGGGGAAGGTGTGATACCTTGATTACCCCTAAGTTATTTGATTGATTGAGTTTTGTGCTTGTTTTATGGATTGATTGAACCTTTTGATTGATTTGATTGATTGGTGGGAAAGGTGTGATACCTTGAACATCCCTAATTTGTTTGATAATGGATTTGATTGATTTAATTGATTCTATTGATTGGTAGGGAAGGTGTGATACCTTGAGCATCCCCAAGTTGGTTGATAATTTGATATGACTAATGGGGAAGGTGCAATACCTTGAACACCCCCAAGTTGGTTGATTGCATGATGGGATTGATGGTTGGGGAAGGTGTGATACCTTGGTTTCCCCCAAGTTGGTTGATGATTGTGTGATTTATTAAGTTTGAATTGATTTTATTGATTTTATGGGGAAGGTGTGATACCTTGAACATACCCAAAGTGGTTTTGTGTTTGTGATTATGGAAAAAGTGTGATACCTTGAGCATCTCAAATTGCTATGTTGCTGGTAACTATGAGGAAGGTGTGATACCTTGAGCATCCCTAAATTGTTTTGTGTCTAGTGACTGATGAGTAGTGACTATTTTATTATTGTTTGATGGTAGCGTAGTGGGGGAAGATGCAATACCTTGAGTATCCCCTAATTCTTTTGTGACTGTGACTACGGAGAAGGTGTGATACCTCAAGCATCCCAAAATTGTGTTGTGTCTAGATTGATGGGATTTGTGGAGAATGTGCGATACCTTGAGCATACTCAAAATTTTTAAAGTCTAGTGACTATGGGGATGATGCGATACCTTGAGCATCCCCAAATTATTTCATGTTTGTGATGTGGCTGACGGTGAAGGTGTGATACCTTAGGCATCCCCAATGCACATTGTGTTTAGTGTGATACAATTGATTTGATTAAGAGGAGTGATGGAAGTTGATGCCTCATGTTGTAGAAAGGAGTTTCAGTAGATGTCAAGGTTTTTATTGGGTGATGCAAGTGGATTATCTATGGTAAGGGACCCCTTTTGATAAAATCTTGAACCAGATTTTTAAATGTAAAACAATCATTGATGTCATACCTTTTTTGACAATGATAAATGCAATAGTGATTTTTCTTATACTACCTAGGTTTAGCTCTTTTGGGATCTATGAGGTGTATCTTAGGTAGAGAAACTATTTTTGCATCTTGCAACTTTTGAAAAATTATCGAGAATGGCTCTAATAGGGATGTCTAGGTACAGAACAGGTTGTTGTGTAAGATGGGGGGTTCGGCACCTGGGGTAGTGGTTGGAGTGGATGGTATGAAGTGGGTAGAGTAGATATAGTAAAATGGTATGTTGCATTAAAATAGAACTAGTGATATTGGTTTTAATCCAAATATGTGGATATGTGGCTTGCATTGATTTGGGGATTAGATCCCTGTTGGAGCCTAGAAAAAGCCAACATGAGAAGTACCCCTAATTTTAAAAATTTAGAAGGCCATGTCCAAAATAGGGGTTAGGTTAGTTTCATCAAATCAAAAGGGCTTCCAATTTTTCTACAATAATGATAAATAAAGGTGTACAAATTGTTCATTAATGTTGATTGTTACCAAAAATTACCCCAATGGTCTTGGTTGAGGTTATTAAGTCCTAAATTCTAGGCATGTTTTATCAAAAAATCAAAAGGATATGGATATAAAAGAAGAAAGGTTGTGATATTTGAAGAATTGATTGTCTCTTAAGTGTTTCCAAAGGTTTCAAAGGATTAATGATTGCTTAATAAAATCTATTTCTATATCCTAAGTCTATTCCTAAATTAATTCTATGGAATTTTCCTCTAACTATAGTCCCCATTGATTAAAATCTGAAGAAAAATAATCTCCTTGTTATTTCCTAAAGTCACCAAATATTATCATGTCTGTGCCCCCCATTAAAGCTAAATATCATGCAATTTCCATAAATATTATGGAACACAAGTATCATAAAAATATCCAAAGGAGCGCATTACGTAAAGGAGCATGTAACTTGTGCGGGTTTTAAATTTAAGTTTAATTTTACCTTAAACCTAAGCATACCTAAGGTCTAACTTAAAAGGGAAGAAGGATGAACCCAACTTAAATAAATCCATGCACCCCCTTCACAATAAATCCCATGCATCTTCCTCATATCTGACAGTGCGCACACACCAATATGAAATCTAACAATGCACACACATCATTTATCCCAATGCTTTAATTGAGGTCCAAAGTCTAAGTTTTCTTAAATCATTTATAGAAATTCCTAAAGGCCCAATATCTAAGTCACTCTAATGCACCCCTTTCAAGTAAATGTTATGAACCTTTTTAAAAATGGACAACATGTGGATACGACCCATTTGATCTGAAGATGCACGCGTATTAAAGCTCCCCAATATTTAGTGAGAAAATTCAAAACCACAAGATTAAATATTTATTAAAATATTTCTTCTAAGGCTCCCAATCAATGTGAAATCTCATCTATTTTTTATCATGTATATAAGGCTCCCAATCATTTGATGATAAAGAGTGCCATATACCTAAGGTGAATCATCATATCATGACAACTGAATCCCTTGTTCCATTGGTGTTGCTTTTGGCTTACAATCAGTCATACGATACTTTTCGATCAGTGTCTTGGCATACTTATTTTAAGTCACCCTTAGGTGATTATTTTTTTGTTTAATCTCTAGACCAAGACAATAGTGGAGAAGTTCCAAATATGTCATATAAAATGACTCTCTCAAGTCATTATTCATGATGACTATCAATATCTTTGAGTTGCCAGTTATGATCAAATCATCCACATAGAGTCTCAAAACCAATGTTCTTAACATAGAGATTTACATCTGAAGGAATTCTCTTAAATCCATGCTATAGAAGATGATTATCTATCTTTATATACCATGCTCTAGGGGCTTGTTTCAACCCATACAATGATTTAACTAGTTTTCAAACATGTTCCTCATGGCCTTCCTCAAAAAATCCTTGTGGTTGAGTCATTTATACTTCCTCATTCAAATCACCATTCAAGATGGTGCTCTTTACATCCATTTAATTAATTTTCCATCCGTATTGTGCTATCGTAACACAAATAATATGAATGATGGTCATCCTTGCATTGGGTGCAAAGATCTCTTCGTAATCGATGCCTTCCTTTTGAGCATAGCCCTTTGCCACAAGGTGGGCCTTATGCTTTTCAATGGTTTCATATGCCTTGTATTTAATTTTGTAAACCCATTTGTAGCCTATGGGTTTCTTACCTGAAGGTAAATCAACCAGCTTCCATGTATTTTTCTTAATGAAATATTTATATTTAGCATCTATAGTTGCCTTCCACTATGGCTCACAAAGTGCTTCTTTGACCATGGTGGGTTCATGTTCATCATATGAAGACATATAAAACCTTCCACCATCAATATCTATTTCTTATCCACTATCAATATCTCTGTATACATATAGCTATTCGAAATGTTAGAAAATGTCATCAACTATTGGTGATTATTTTGCTCTCTTCTACCGAGACATGCTACGAGTTTGAGGATAATTCAGAGTAAGATCAGGAGGTGAGGTCAGCTTTAAATATCTCACCGTACTTGTATACCATTTTAGAACCTTTTGATGAGGTGGAGGAGTTTTTTTCTGTGGCTCCTCATATTCCAGGTATACAAAGGATGTGATGTCAGGTGTGAAAGCCTCATCGAACACCACATCTCTACTTATGTATATTTTTTTTGTTCTAGGGTCAAACAATCGATACCCTTTACAATATTCATGATATCCAAGGAAAATGCACTTAATAATTTCTCATCTAGTTTCTTTCTCTTTTCTTTAGGTATATGCATAAATGCCTTACATCCAAAAACTCTTAGATGAGAGATGGAGGGCTTCTTGCCGCTCCATGCTTTCTATGGAGTTATATATTTAAGGGCCTTTGTGGGTGCCCTATTCAAAAGATATATTGTTGTTGTGATAGCTTCTACCCAATAGCAATGCTCAATATTTTCTCCCTTAAGCATACTATGAACCGTTTCCATGATGGAATGATTCCTTCTTTAAGCAACTCCATTTTTTTGTGGAGTATAGGATGTGGTTAGCTACCTTTCGATCCCATGTATTTTTAGAAATGAAGTGAATTTATTTGAGGTATATTCCCCCCTTGATCTAAGTGAAGGGTCTTATGTAGCATCCTAAATCTTTCTCAATTAGTTGTTTGAACTACTGAAAGTAGGTAAATGCTTCTGATTTTAGTTGGAGGAAGAAGACCCACATCTTCCATGAGTGATCATCCACAAACAACTGATAATACCTCTTTCCTCCAAAACTTGGTGGTATGGGACCGCACAAATTAGTGTGTACTAACTCCAATGGTCTCTTAGCTCTTGAAGAGCTAGCTTCAAATGGTGCTCAACATTGCTTCCCTGCTAAGAAATCTGAGCAGAATTGCAATGTAGATGAAAGGGTGGGAAGTCCCTTCACCATTTGATATTTTCTTAACTCTAGTAAATACCCAATAAGATGCCCAAATCTCTTATGCCAAAGAGAAGTGGCCTCCTTTTTGTTGACCACCATGGCAACATGAGGCGTAGAAAAAAAATCTAGTGTAAAAAATCCATGCTTGTAAGAACTGGTTGCTATGTGTTTACCCTTCTTGGTGATATAGCAACGTTTCAGTCCATTTTCCACTCTAAATTTTACAACCATGTTTTTATCTAGGATATGTGGAATTAACAAGTTGTTTTCCAATCCTCTAACATAAAGGACATTTTGAATGTGACACTTTCCATCTGGAAGGGAAACAGATACACTACATTATACCTGGACATGATAGGTCTTATCATCAGTAATTGTTACTGGTTTGCCTTCTCTTGTCTCAAATATCTCAAACCATTGCTTATCGCCAATCATGTGTTTTCTGGAACCTGAATCAATGTACCAAAACAATCCTTCTATGTAGAAACTGTATGGGTCATGAGCACCTTGTGTGATATTTCTAAATTAGAATAAGAATTTTCAATAGCAACATGTCCTCATTGTTGTTTATTTTTTTTCTATGGCTTTTTTTTACCCTTCTTGTCTTGTTTGTTTTTAAACCAAAACCGATTGGTGTAATGGTTGTCCATATTGCAATTTTTACAATACTTATTTTGTGATTGAGGTTACTTGCCCTTATATCTAGAAGATGACCCTCCCTTCTGAAAGTTACCTTTATTCTTTCCATCCTATTTTTTTGAGTAAAGTTCATTGTTTGACACTTCATCTCTTTGGAGTTGATTTGCTTCCTCAGTTTGAAGCAAATTGACTAATTCCACAAAGATTATTATTATTTGAGATACATGAAGAGATATTATTAACATCTTATAGGATTCTGGAAGAGCCCTCAATATTACTAAAGTTAGTATAGTATCTTCTACTTTTGCTTCTAAAGAATTCAACTTTGACTTCAGTTATGCCACTCTACAAAGGAATAGTATAGCTTCCCCTAACTTCATATGGAGTGTATGAAGTTGAGTTTGAATGTTTAGAATAGTTGATTGATTCTTACCTTAAAAAATGGTACATAATGTGTCCCACGCATCTTCACCATTTTTGGCTTCACTTATGTGAGGTTGGATTTCATCAGTAGTAGCTATCAAAATCAACATGAGAAGTATATTGTTCTTTTTATCCCATGCAATTTGATCTTCTCCTGCTATAGTGGGTTTTTATTAGTGCCATCCATTATATCCCATATTTCCTCAATAGTAAGAATGACATTCATCTTGGTTTTCCATGTAGAAAAATTAGAACCTTTAAGCAACTGTATATCATTGAGATATTTGTTTATAGTAGCCATTATAAAGGTTTTCTATGGTTCCAATATGGTCTCTCTTTCTCTCTACTTGATATTTAATGGAACTTGCCTAAAAATATTCTAGAAGAAGGATAATTAGTTTGATGAGATTAAGACAATCAAGGAGTTTGTGAAATAGAATCCACTCTAATTGATATTTAATGGCACCTGCCTAAAAATCCTATTGAAGAAGGATAATTAGTTTGAGATAATTAAGCCAAACAAAGAAGAGTGAATTAGGGTTATTGGTTAGGAGTGAATATAAAAAAAATTGGCTTATACCTATGCAATGAATTTACACAATTTAGTGTAAAATTTGGGGATTTTGAGTGCTCTTTTTGATGACTTATAATTGCAAAAAACAAGAAATTAAATGCAATAAGAAATCAAAGAGTCCCCACAAATGTTTATCACTTAGTTGTCAGATGCAACTGAAAATGCACCTAATTTTACCAATTTTAATAAAGGTGTAAAGTAATATAAAAAATGCACCTTATTACAATTTTTTTGCAACAAAAGATTGATTTGTGTTTTGCCAAAAAAAAGAAATTTTGATATTCACTTTCTCCCCCCTTTGTGTTACAATTTTGCAAAAGGAATCACAATTATCCCCCTTTGTTTTGCAAAATTAACAAAGTAGCTCACATTTCAAGTCAAGTCGACACATGACAAGCATTTGAAAGTTAATCCAGAACCATATGACACATGACTTGGTTTTAGTGGACCCGAAATTATTCAATACTCAAAAATTGGAGGTGCATCAGGATTAAAAGGTTCTCTAATCCTCATGGTATCATAGCTTCGATCCAAACCCTTCCAAGGATTTGTGTAAGTATTGAAACATGGTAAAATCCTTTTGTGTCTTCTAAGCATCCATAAAAATTTGGATCTAGTGGTTTGATGATGGAGTTCGTTTCTCTTTTGAATGACTCGTAGACGATGAAGATATTTTAGGATCGAAGGTTTCTTCTTCATGAGATAAACTTATATTCTCAAAATAATTGATTAGAATTTTTTTGGATCAAAGCGTTAGAAGTCTCAATTTGTAAAAAATATTGTGCTTTGATTTTTGTCTCTTATCTCCCTTTTTGGAGAAAACAAAAAAATCAGTTAATATTAAAAACAATATTTTAAATCAAAATAATATTAAATTATTAACAAAAAAACATTAAAAAAATACATAAAAATATTAAAAAGCTTTACCTTTTGAATTGAAAAAGTTTCAATTCTATGTGAAAAAGGTATTTATCATCCTCAATAGGACTCAATCCTATGATCCCGTGGGTATTAGCCCAACGACTAGCACTCCTGCCAGTCAAACTGGCCAATCCAGTGGGATGTGTAGGAAAGCACCTTCAGTTTGAAGGCTTTCCCGCTCCCTAGCAAGAAAGAAAAAAAGTGGAATTTTATCCCACATGCATCATGTGGATGCACTTACTCCTCTTTAAAAATGGAAATCCTCCCCCCTTTAATCTATTTCCTACGAGAAATCATATCCTTCACAACCATTTTGTCATCCTCCACAGCCAATGAAAAAGTTCCACGTTAACAACGAATCAAATCATGCCAAGTCAGCACTTCTACCACATCAACGACCAAGTGAGGTCATGCCACATTAGCAACCCACATCTGCAGTTTGAATTCTACCACATTTCCATCTTAGTCTACATAGCTTCATCACATCAGCTATCAGGTCTTCGCTTCTAGGGTCCACATCAGCAGTCTCAAGATTTTTGCTACTTTGGATCACATGTAGAGGATCAGGTTTCTATGTCATTCAAATCATAAATACGATGTGGTCAAATCATTTGTAATGGGATAGGTCAGGTGGTTCAATTGAGGGACACCAAATTTGAGGAGCCATCATCTGATCAAATTACCATTAGATGTGGAGGAGTTTTGGGCCTATCGCTGGTAGCCTTAGGGATAATGCTCGAGAGACAACGAGATGTCAGCCTGACTGGTAGTCTGTTGTTTGTCCTATAGTTAGTTTGACTATGTGACTTGGATCACATGGATTTGTGATAATAGGGAGTGAAAGAGAAATTCATGCAAGCTTTTGCCTCAAAGAATGAGCTCTGTCCAAAGGGGTCCAGTTGGAATGAGATGCCTCCCACATTGTCTAGAATTAGTCCAATAATTGTCCAGGTAAGTCTACATGGATCTAATACCAATTTTAGAGAATAGGAGAACAATTAGCTAAAATATTATTCAATGAGGAGCTTAAATAATACATAGGAACATTAGGATAGATATTAGAAATAATATCTTCCTATGTTAATGCTAACAAACACACTTTGAATAATAAGCACCTAACTACTAACCAACTAGGTAGGTTAACGTAGTCAAGTTGACTACTATCACCTAGTTACCACAAGATATTCCAAACAATGAATATCTTCGAGGTAAAAAGTAAAAGTAAATGTAATAATCTAGTAGTAAAAGTACTATACTACATTTTACCCTAACAACACCAACTTGCCTTAACATTAAAAAATGTCCCCACAATAATTTTTCAGTTAATAAATCCCTCTATTCTTAAAAGTCTTCCCTTTATGTTTAAATATCTCGTACTTTAGCCAAATCAAGTGGTGCACATAGATCAAAAGAAGATTCGATGATGCACGCGTACCCTTTGGAAAGGTTGTTTAATCACCTTGATACTAAAAGATAAATTTCCAAAGCCAAAGACTAAGGTCCCATGGTGCACATATAATAAAAATCAAGTTAGGGGTTTTCTGAAAAATCCTAAGTCTAATGCACCTCTTCTTATATAAAAGATCAGCACCTTTATAAATATAGATGGTGTGTGTGCATCATTGTTCTAATCCAAAGACACACACACATGGAAAAATTCTTGACTTGCCCAAATTTTAAGAGTCAAAGTAGTCATAGGTAATAAAATTTTCCCCTAATTTTGCATGTCAAAAATTATTAAAGTCTTCCTACACCCCGAAGGCTGAAGTTTGATTGATTTTTCCTAAGTTTCATGGGTCTTCTCCCCCTTTCCACAAAGGTTTCACATCTTTTTTCAAATTCTATGGAGTGCATATGTCCCCAATTCAATCTAGTGGTGCGTGCGCATGAAGAAGGAGCTAAGTTACTCATATTTTAAAAGGAATTTCAGATCATATTTCATAAAAATATTATTTTTCTAATTCAAGATGTCAAATTTATTAAAAAATCCCTAAGCTAAGGTTTGCCCTCATTATTTCAATCTAATGCACCCATTTTCCATTAAATACATGCATCTTTGGAAGAATGAACGGTACGCATGCATAATCAATTTGATTTGGTAGTGCACACACATGAGAAAGGGGTCAAAATGCATGAGTACTCATATCTAAAGGAAATACAAAAATTAAACTTGTCCTAAGGGTCAACTAGAAATCTACCCACATGTTGTAGGTCAGTTGGAGAGGGTAGGATGATCCTACAAGGGAGGTCCCTGGTTCAAATCTCCACCCTACCAAATGCACACTGGGTACCCAAAATCTAGTTGATTATGATGGTGCGATTAGGGACGGGTGCAACTCTCAAGTGATTTTGATGATGTAAAACACCATGGTCATGGTTTCTCAAACCAAGGAGACCCCGTAAGGGATTTTTTTCTAAATTAAAAAAAAGGGTCAAATAGAAATCATGAAAATTAATTCTATTGTTTTTTTTTAATTTACATGGTGGAATTGGTAGCCACCATGAATCCGGCAGATTGTCCAACTTTTATGGCCACCATAGTATTTTGCATTTTTTGCCCTAAAATATGCTACATAGATATTCATGGATTCTGCACCTATAACCACCATGCCGCAATCATTTTAAACCTTTTCTGCTGCTAAAAGCACCAAGAAAGGGACAAGCGTTCAATATGACGAGGCCCAAAATTTGAACCTCGGGCCTCCCTCCCCTTATGGGGTTTGGTTGAACCAATTGGTCTACACCCCGAACCTAAATCATTTCTATTGTTGTATCAAATAATTTTAAATATTTTATAATACTCACAAAAATCCCTTTCTCTTTCTCCTTTTCTACTAACGTGCTTGTAAATTTTGAAAATCTCATAGTATGCATGTACCATAGTCAGATCTAACTATGTGCATGATTCCAAGCCAAGTGTATTTTATCTGATAGCCACAGTACCAAAGGGATATTTGTCTTATTCAAAAAAAGAAGGCATCCAATGCCACACTTGAACCCTATCCAGATCTAACATCAGCAAGAAAAGTATATGGTGCTAACCATATTGCACAATTTGAATTGAGCTATAGGTAGCCTTTCCAGAGCCACGTATGACAAAAATATACAAAGAGAAAGTGATATATTTTACACAGACATGCTCAAAGCAACTCATTATTCAGTTAAACATAGTTGTAAAATTCAACTAGCACCAACTCAGCTTCAGGAACATGCAGTAGATGTATTATTGAGTGCTTAAAAAATTTCCAAGAGGGAAAGAGAAGAATTTAGAATCACATAAGATGAAAGAACAAGAGTTGTATGGGGTAAATTTAATTTAAGAGTTAGATAGCATGAGTAAAAGACTAAGCTAATGAATGAATGACAATCCAAGCAAAGCCAAATATTCTCAAGTCCAAGAGGTACGATTCATAGTCATCAGCTGAGAAAAAACTTCTCCTCAGTTCAATCTCATATAAAGAGAGACACCCATTCAAGATCAAGGTGAAAATTTAGCATAAAAAATAGAGCGAAGCATGCGATAAAAAATTTACAGAAAATATTTAAGTGACTTAAGGAATTCCTTTTTATGAATAATAAGAAGAGCAAGAAACGTATATCAGACAGACAATCACCTAAGTGGACAATGTAAGTAGTTTGGGAATATCCTTGGACCCCTATGGAATATACTTATGGAAGTACCACCCTAATAGAATATAGTTATGGAGATATTTTGTTATCAACAGTTCACTTATTTTGTGTACCTCCAATTCCCATTTTTGATATCTTTCTATTCCTTATCATAGTAGTGTTTCTTCTTCCTTCATGTTTGTAAATATGCTACATATTCCACCTTTTTGGATATTATCCTTTGTTCTTGTGGATCTACGTACAATGCATGTTCTCTCACCACCATTCTAAGTGCTATATGGGGCCCACTCTATTTTTTTCCCTTATCCCATACCCATTAGTATTTCCACACATTTTTGTATGAACCCTTTTTTTGTCCCCTGGTGTGTTGGTTAAAACTCTATTTTAGTTCATAAAATATCAACATCTAGATGAGATCATCCAAGTTCAGTAAATTTTCAAGAGAAATATGGAAGAATTTTAATTACAAGTCTAAGAAGCTGAAGTGGATAGCCACAAAGTGTAAAATCACAATGACATCCTTTTTTTTTGTGATGAATCTTAAGGTCAAAATTGTGAAATTAATGAGAATGGAGATATCAATAAAAATTTAGCTAGGGGCCCACTACCGTAACAGAAATGGAAATAAAAAAAGAGACTATTTACTAGGGGACCAATTCATAACAAAATAACAGACAATTGTAAACCACTTTTTGAGAAAATATAAAAACTCAACAAAGATAATTTTGTGAAAAAAAAATATCCAAGACACTTGTTGTATAATCAAATAATCAGAGGTAGTATATAATGAAACTTGTATGGCTTAGATTCAATTAGTTATAATAGATTCAAGAACTAGAGGCTATAAAAGTAATAGTTGTTACTAGAATCTACCTCAAGTTTTTACATAACACATTTTTGCTAAGTATACTTGAGTGCCTTGTTCTTTGTTGTTGTATTTTCCCTTGTGTCTTTCCTTCTTTTCCATCTCTTATTCTTCCCATTACTGTGCAGGTTTTGATAGAGAAGTGCTCAAGAAACTGAGATTATTTCTAGATATTGAGCTAGAGGTCTAGAGACTCAACTATTACTGTTATCAAAATAGAACGGGGGAGTGAAAAGTACTTATTACATCATTTGAATGAGATTTTTTATTGTATTAATCTTTAAAAGAGTTCAATGATGATTTCAAGCCAAATATTCATGTAATAACTTTTGATATTAATACAATTTTGGGCTTCTTATCTATCATATCTTTGTATTCAGTCTTGTGTGTGTCTCCATTACATGTTACATTATTTAAACGTATGGATGGACACTTCTTTCATTGATCACCAATTATATTTATTACGATATTTGAATGAACTTAATTTAATTAATTATTTCTTCCTCCTTTGTTTCTATTACATTGAATTGTTCTAAAATCTTTCTAAAATATCCCAAAGGATTAAGGCATCGGTCATACACATAAGGTATAATTGAACTGTTATAAGCAATCTTGATGAAGAAAATGTAATTTTTACATCTTTTTATTTGGATGAGCATGATTTTATTGACAAACATTTAGTATCACCTTAAGGGTTTCCTTACCATACTTGGTTTGTCTAGAATAATATAAAACTCTATTCCTAGGTTAAAGAGGCAGGTTGACCAAAGCCTGTAATTGTTGCTTGGTAATAGGTTTTTCTTGTAGCATGACAAACAAATCCTAAGGATGCAAGAAAAATCTCTAATATTTTAATGGCATCGTTACCAGGGAGTGAACTTGTAATTTTGATTACAGTTTAATACCCTATGACAAGTTAAATATTTTAGCAACAGTTGGCCTAATAGGAAACACCCAATTTTAATTTAAGAATATTTATGATTCAGTTTCTTTATACATCCACAATTTTCAAAAAAATCCAAGAATTCGATTTTCTCAGGATTTTCTTGAAATATTTATCAGTTTCTTGAATGATCATTATCACAAGAAACATTTTCTATAAGATTGAAAGTGAGAAAGGTCAAGCAATCTTGAATAGAATGACTATTCTTTCTGCACCCACTGTGTTGGCGACTCTGACTAGTTAAACCCAAAAAAATCAAGAAATCAAAAGAAAGAGTAGATCGTGTTGGCACAAACAAGGAGAATAACTTGGAAGCTTTATCGATAATTTTCAAACCTAGAGGTATGCTTTAGAACTCATAATTCTAGCTCTTCACCGTATCATTTTATTTCTAGAGAAAATACAAATGATGAAAATACAAATTATATAACTGTAGAAAATATATTTGATAATGTTGGATGTGTCTCATCTTTTGCAGAGGAAGTATTGTATGGTAGGCCCCTACTTCGATGAAAGTATTGTATTTTAGGCCCTTGTCCATGTATGTGAAGAAGTACTGTATGGTAGGACCTTATTTTTTTGGAGATTATCAGAGCTATTTTCGGAGGCGTTGGTGGGATTCCCGTGATTTATGGGTATGGGTAGTTTTAGCCCATGGTATTGTAGCCACTGTATTCTAATACCACATTGTGGTTTAGGGTTGTAAGTGTTTTCTTTATATTGATTGTAATGTCCCATTATGGGTAGGAAGTGAATAATAATATCAAAAGAGGTGTGGTTCTTGTTTGCTGGAGTAGCTCATATTAGGTGAACCAGGGTAAATATTGTGTGTTCTATGTGCATGATTTATTGTGAGTTTTTTTTTCTTCTGAGTTATTTATTTCTATATTAATTATTCTAGAATAAGTTTGGGTAGAACTCTTCAAATACACCCCATGCTACTGTTGGTAAATTTGACTTTACACCACCTATTGGTAATCTTGTAAATCTAATTGAAACTCCCCTAGTATTCAACATGACTAATCTTCCCCCTTCCCTAAATAACTAGAATATCCAATTATGGTGAACAAATAGATACATGCCCTTTCATTTATCTTCAGTTCTGCATGACCTCCCTAGTAAAGCACATAAGTATTTGCTAAAGTTTTAAGCAAATAATGCAGTCATAAGAGAAGACCATATTAAGAATTTCTTGTATTTTATGGATAGCCTCGAGGTTGAATATGAGGATGTAGTTTTTATATTATTTTTTTAGAAATTAGAGAAGGATGCTAGAGAATGGTTTAACATCCTCCCAAATAATGGCATTGCTAACTTTTCCAAAACATAAACTATTTTTCTAAAAACGTTTAGAGAGAAGAAAAATGAACAGTCACTGCTAACAGACTGGGCAACCATAAAAAATAAAGAGCATGAGACTGTAAGTGATTTTAATAGAAGGTTTACCAGAACTAGAAATAAAATTCCTATTTATTTAAGACCAAATGATGTATAATCTATTTGTTTTTATAAGAATACCTTTCTAGGATAATTTAACTATGAATTAAGACAAGAATAGGTAAATACAATATATGCATGAATGGATAAAGCTATATAAATTGAAAGAAACATGTTAGATAGTGGAAAAATGAAACCATACTCTCTAGAGGTGAGTCAACCTGATAGGAAGCCTAAGAAGGTAGGATTCATTACAAAGAAGAGTTGAACAAGATCCTATGGAGAAGTTGGCCAACCAAATGACACAATGTTTAACACAATGAATAATAGGCTAGTTAGGATAGAAAGGAATAAAGATAACACTGGCGAATATTCACACCCTCAAGATAATAAATAGTAGAATGATAGTAGGCCACCGTATAGGAGGAATTTTAATAGAAATTGGGGAAATAATAATTGAGAAGAGGGAAAAAAATAGATATAATGGAAATAATTGGAAGGAAAGGAAAATTGAAAAATATCAAGATGTTATCCCTAATCCCATACCAACTGTTAATATTACAAAAAAAATCCTTATTGATGTTCAGCCTGTGATGCTCCCCATAATCCTGATGGTTGTAGATTTTATTTAGGCATACATAATAACATAGATTTAGATGATGGATTTGAAGATGATATAATAATTAATGTATGATGGATTCAAGAGGATGAATCTAGAGAAAGGTTATTTGAAGAAAATATGGATTTGTATACCTCTAACCACTATCCTAAAATTTTAGTAGCAAAAAATACTAAAATTTTGTAAAGACCATAGGATTCTAGGTATGAAAGATGAAACAAGAAAAATAAATCTCAATAGCCCAGGAGGTAGAAGAGTTAGAAGCAACACATGCCTTTAATTTAAGAAACATAACTGTACCAAACATGACTAATAAAACATCAACCAATGAGGCTAGATGATAATCTGTTGCTAATAAAAATATGTTTAAAGAAAGAATTATTCCTTAAATAGTAGAAGAAGAATTACAAGGATAATAATGTGCAAAAACACTTGATGTCAATAAAATAGAATTTGATGCGGGTTCATAATTAAGTAGACAAAAGGTTAATATAACCTTTAGTAAATTAATAAAAGTCTAGAAATATAGAGAACAAGTATGCAAAGCCTTTGGCCTGATAGAACAAAAATAAAACCAAACATGTAATGCTACTAGACCTGCAAATCAAGATACTAGAACATCCTCATCAGTCAGACCATTTTATGTATCTCTTAGATACAATTTAGATGAAGAAGAAAGGTATGTCATCCACAATTGTATGCTCGATAGTGGTTCATCTTACAACATTATGACTAAAAAAATATAAGATCAATTAGGACTCATTTGCACAAGGGATTCTCCTCTTGTTTTAGTAATGGATAGTAGAAAAATACCATGTGTAAGGGTAATTACTTGTTTGCTTGTTTATTTGGATCAATATCCCAAAAAAGGCATAGTGATGGATGTGGTGGTTGTAGATGTAGAATCTTTTGTTTCTCTATTGCTAAGCAAACATTGGGAAGAATAGTTGGGTGGTTCTATTCAATTAGACCGGTCTTATGCAACTATCCCCATATCAAGAAAATAAAATATTATTCTTAAGAGATAACCATTTAACAAGTATTCATTCGTATTGATAAAATCAAATGATACTATGGTTAATTTGGTGAACTCTATAGAAGAAAAGGAAATGGGGGTATACTCAATTTGGCATTCTCCATTCCTAATGGAAGTCCCTGATGCTAAAGACATGGACCCTAAAACTAGAGAATTAGTATATGCTAAACCCACAAGATTTCTAACTCAGGAAAATGTGGACCATGACATTCGATGGAGCCAAATTGTAATCTAGGGTAGGTGAAGAAATTAATTTAATAGATATTAAGGGTAAATACTTAGGAATCCCTTACCGATTAGAATTCTCTTGCACCAATTATGTTATCGAATATGAAGCCTTATTGTTAGGATTAAGGAAAGCAAAATAACTCGACAATAATTTTTTGACTGTCAATGGAGATGCATAATTGATTATTAAATAGGTCAATGGTAAATATCAAACCTAATATCCAAGAGTAAAGGAGTATAAATTGGTATTCTTAGATGAAATTGATAAATTTTTGGTATTTAATATTACGTACATTCCTAGAGAACAAAACCACATCACATATTTACTATCAATAAATGCTTTAGGTGCAGACTATCTTGAAATTGACACATAATACATGGAAATATTCCCCACTATTTTTGTTTGTAAACCTTTTGTGCCTGAAAACATCGTTTAACTGTAAGTATTTCAGGATGATATAGATATCAAAAACTTCATGACTCTTCAAAGCCAATATGTAGATGTATTATGTGAAGAAGATGATGAAGAGAAGTTAAGAGATGTTATTGAATACCCGTGAGAGGTAATCTAGCTAAAAACAAATAAGAATCCTAAGGGGTTAGTTTCTTTAGAAATTTTATTTGATAATTTTGACAAGGCATATAAACCACTCATCAAAGAAATAAAATCTGATGAGATAAACATTGGGATAGAAAAATATCCCAGGTTGGTTAAGATTGATAAAGCTTTGTCAAATAAAGAGAAAGAACAATATTTTAGATTTGTAAAGAAAAATAAATAAGTTGTTGCTTGGAGTTATGAATATTTAAAAACGCTCAAAATTGATGTCATGACTCATATCATCCCTCTTAAATAATATGCAAAGCCATTCAGGCAAAAGCAAAGAAAATTCAATCCCACATTACAGCCAATCATGCAAAAAGAATTTCAAAAGTTATTGGATGCAAAAATAGTTAGAAAAATAAGATTCTCCTCTTGGATAGCAAACTTAGTATCTATGAGGAAGAAAAATGGAGAAATTAGGCTTTGCATTGAATTCAGAAACTTAAATAAAATTTTACTCAAAGATAACTACCCTCTTCCAAATATGAAACAACTATTGTAGGCAGTAGTTGGATCAACCAGGATGTCTTTATTGTATGGATTCTTAGGATATAATCAAACTTAGGTCAATACAAAAGATAGACATAAGATTACTTTCACTACTCCTTGGGGAACTTTTGAATACCTAAGAATACCATTTGGGTTAATGAATGTAGGTGCAATATTTTAGAGGGCCACGAAATTTAACTTTAAAGGTTTAATGTTCAAGATAGTTGTTTACTTAGATGACATAACAGTATTTTCAAAAAGCCCAGAAGATCATATTGAACACTTAGCCATAGTATTTACCAAATGCAAAGATTTTGGGATATCTTTAAATCCAAATAAGTGTATATTTGGAGCAACGCAAGGGAAATTATTGGGCCATATAGTATCAAAAAAATTAAGAAGCATTGATCCTCAAAGGGTAGAAGCTATTGCAAAAATACCTCCTCCTAAGAACTTGAAAGGAGTTAGATCTTTCTTTGGAAATATTAACATCGTAAAAAGGTTTATGCCCAATTTTACTGAGATAGTCAAACCAATTAACAACATGATTAAGAAATATGCTAATATAAAGTGGATTGTGGAGAACACTAAAGCCTTTAAAATAATCAAGGAAGCCATTACCACAGCCCCAGTGCTAAATTGTCCTAATTTTTCCAAATATTTTAACATATACTCATTCACTTTAGAACATACCATTACTGCAGTCCTTTCCTAGACATATGATGAAAATAATTAAATACCAATAGCGTTCATGAGTATAGGACTTAAAGGAGTCCAACTAAGATTTAAAGTTATAGAAAATCAGGCTTATGCTATGATAAAAACACTAGAATATTTCAAGGGCATTTTTGGATCAAACAAGGTTATATGTTATATCTCTTTCATAGCCATTAGAGATGTTTTCATCCAGTCTAAACCTATAAGTAGTCTTGCTAGATGGATGGTCAAGTTACTAAAATATTATGTAGAATTCAAAGTAGTTTTGATCATTAGAGGATAAGGTTTAGCAAAATATCTGGCTAACAAGGAAGGGGAAGATATGAATAGAATTGTCAAGTTGACAAAATGCATAAAATCAAAAAAACTGATAATGTCAAATGCAAATGGTATGATGACATATTTATGTATCTTCAAACCTTTTCATTCCATAGAGGCATGTCTATGAATAAAATAAGATCAGTTAAACAACAAGCTCAAAAATACTATGTCCAAGAAGGTAAATTTTACTCATCTAGATGAAGTATTATTGTTTTGTATTTTTGAAAAGGAGGTCTTAGATGTGATAAAAGAATATCATGATGGATTTTGTGGAGGTCACTTTGCACCGAAATACACTACAAATAAAATCATGAAAGTAGGTTATTATTGGCCCTCCCTATTCAAATATGTTCACCAATATGTAAAAGGTTTTCATAATTGACAAGTTTTTATAGGGAAGAAACATTTAGTAACAATGTACCTTAAGCCATTAATTGTAGAAGCACCTTTCATACAATGGGGGATTGACCTCATTGGTGAAATAAACCCCAATATCTTAGGTAGATATAAATGGATCATCACAACAATAAATTTTTTTATGAAATGGGTAGAAGCAACTCCTCTAAGAAATTCAACAACCAAGGTAGTCAAATTTTTAAGAGGAAAACATTCTAACAATATTTGGAGTTCCAAAGAAATTGGTAACTAACAATGGGAAGTAATTTATCTCTCTTGAAATAATAGAATTTCATGTCAAATATTTTATAGAGCTATCTCATTCTGCAAATTACTACCCTTAGGGAAATGATCTAGCAGAATCATCAGATACAAATATGATAACAAGGATTAAAAGGTCATTAGGTAAAAATAAAAAGATATGGGATAGTAAATTAAAATTTTCTGTATGGACAGATAGGTTGTATATTAAGATAAGTACAGGAAAAATCCCATACGAGATGATATTTTGAGAAACAACCCTTCTACCTCCTAAAACAGAAAGAATAACCATGTCATTGTTACTCTAAGATCATGAAAAACCTAATGCCTTGTAAATAATGTTAGAACAAATTGCACTTTGTAGGAAGAAAGAAGAGATGCATTGAAAAATACGCTAAAACAGACTCAAAATATAGTGCAAAATTTCAACAAGAAAGCTAAAGGCACACCATTTTCAAAGGGGATAGTCATTTACTAGGATTCCAAAAATGAAAGATATCGAGAGAAGGGTAAGCTTGAACCCAAGTGGTTAGGTCCCTATCAAATAACTCAGATTTTTTGATAGTACACTTACAAGTTGTAGACCTTGGAAGGGGAACAAATGAATCTTCCTATAAATGGCCAACATCTGAAACTATACAACCCCTGTTATAGGGTCAAAAGAGAATAAGTTGTCTTGTCTACACATATAAAATAAATAAATAACTAATTTTTTAAACATATGGAATTGAATGAACAAGTCATACCATTGCAAGAACTCCAATAAGGTAAAATTTTGATGTGTATTCTTTTCATATTTTTAGTCATTATAGGGTGTCAACATTACTTTGAGAGCTTTCTTATCAATGTTTTATTTTATCTTTTATATTATTATTTATTTTTAATCATTTAAGAAGAAGAATTTATATTAAATATAGATGATGCTAATAACTTATGGGTTAGATCATTTAGCAATTATCCCATAACCTTGGAGCTAAAATAGATGAGGTTGTAAATACTACAACATTATGCCACAACCACACATATATCACAAATATTAAAGTCATTCTAGGATCACTAGTATGGAGTCATCATTGGTAGGATGTTTAGGTCCAAAAAATCTACACTCTTTTATTTAGCCTAAAATATTCCTAACCCAGAATGCATTCTCTAACTTTGAAATTCATCTTAATTCTTGTAAATCAAGAAGAAAAATACAAATAATACAAAATAGACAAGTGTTTGGGCTATCTGGATAACCTCTATGGGGGCTATAGACGGTTGACTAGAAGTAGAGCAGGTTTAAAGGGAATCAAGGTCATATCCACTAGAACTATAAATGCTTGTCTAGAAGTGGAGAAATGCAAAGATAAATATATTTCAAAGTAAAATATTTAATAGGCCTAACTCCTATGAAGGCGATAAAATTCTGATTGATCAAATAATAAAAATGAAAACACAAACACATACTTCAGGACAGGGCATAATGCAACAATATCCTCTAACCAATTTTATCTAACTCTACCCTAATACATTGCTAGACCATTTGTATTTCATAAGAAAAGGCTCATTTGATTTTAAACTAGGTCCTTTGATTTTAGTGATTAAGAGCAATGTTAGTTTTGTTCACTGATTTATTTTTTAGTTTTTATATTGTCTTTTAAAAAGTTGATTCTTGTTGTTATTTTTTTACCTTCATTTTGCAATTGATTCTCAATCTAATTTTGTGTTTGCAAATCATGTTTTTGATAACCAAATATTCTGGAGTCGTCAAGTGCCTTAGGTTTTTACCACTTGTCCTAGTCAAAGCCTATGTTGGAGCTTAAAAAATCCAACATAAAAAGTACCCTTAATTTTAAAAATTGGAAAGGCCATGTCCAAACTAGGGCTTAGGTTGGTTTCATCAAATCAAAAGGGCCTCTAATTTTTTCTACAATAATGCTAAATCAAAATGTGTACAAATTGTTCATTAATGTTGGTTATTACCAAAAATTCCCCCAATGGTCTTGGTTGAGGTTATTAACTCCTAAAGTCTAGGTATGTTTTGTTAGAAAATTAAAAGGAGATGATTATAAAAGAAGAAAGGTTGTGATATTTGAAGAATTGGTTGTCTCTTAAGTGTTTCTAAAGGTTTCAAAGGATTAATGGTTGCTTGATAAAATCTATTTCTATATCCTAAGTTTATTCCTAAAGTCATTCATCCACTCATAAATATTTTTTTCCTCTAATCATAGTCCCCAATGATTAAAATCCAAATAAAAGTCATCTCCTTGTTATTTTCTAAAATCACCAAAGGTTATCATATCTATGCATCCCATTAAAGCTAAAGATCATGTAGTTTCCATAATTCTTATGGAAGATGTGTATAATAAAAATATCCAAAGGAGCGTATTATGTAAAGGAGTAAACAACTTGTGTGGGTTTTAAATTTAATTTTAATATTTACCTTAAACCTAAGACTACCTAAGGTATAAATTAAAAGGGAAGAAGACCAAACCCCACTTAAATAAGTCCATACACCCCATTCACGATAAATCGCATACATCTTCTTGATATCCGATGGTTCACACATGCCAATACAAAATATAATAGCGTGTGCACATCATTTATCCTAGTGTTTTAATTGAGGTCCATGGTCTAAGATTTCTTAAAGCATTTATCAAAATTCCTAAAGGCCCAAGCTCTAAGTCACTCTATGTCTAATGCACCCCTTTCGGGTAAATTCCATGCACCTTTTAAAAATGGATAGTGTGTGAATATGATCCACTTGATCTGAAGATGCGTATGTATTAAAGCTCCCCGACCTTTAGTGATAAAATTCAAAACCGCAAGACTAAATATTTATTAAAATGTTTCTTCTAAGGTTTGCTTTTACACATTGAGCAACTTTTTATGGATAAATGACATGCATGAAAAAAAATGAAATCTAAAGGCGTGCGTGCACCAACTTGCCTAAACATTCAAAAATGTCCTCGTGATAATTTTTTAATTAATAAAGTCCTCTATGCTTAAAAGTCTCCCCTTTATGTTTAAAGACCTTGCACTTTAGCTAAATCAAGTGGTGTGCATACATCAGAAGAAGATCTAATGAAACATGTGTATCCTTTGGAAATGATGTTTAATCACCTTGATACTGAAAGATAAATTTTCCAAAGTCAAAGACTAAGGTCCCACGGTGCGCATTTAATAAAATCAAGTTAGGGGTTTTATGAAAAATCCTAAGTCTAATGCATCCCCTTCTTATAAAAAATAATAGCACCTTTATAAAGATAGATGACACACATGCATCATCATTCTAATCCAAAGGTATGCATGCATGGAAAAAGTCTTGACTAACCCGAAGTTTAAGAGTCAAAGTAGTTCCCCTAAGTCCGCATGTCAAAAATTAATAAAGTCTTCCTAAGCCTCGGAGGCTAAAGTTTGATTAATTTTTTCTAAGGTTCATGAGTCTTCTCCCCCTTTCCATAAATGTTGCATATATTTTTCAAATTTTGTGGAGCACATATATCCCTAATTCAATCTAGCGACATGCACGTAAGAAGGAGCTAAGTTACTCGGATTTTAAAAGGAAGTTCGGCTTATATTTCATAAAAACCTTATTTCCTAAGTTGGGATGTCAAGTTTATTAAAATTTCCCTAAGCTAAGGTTTGCCCTCATTATTTCATGTCTAATGCACCAATTTCTATAAAATATGTGCATATTTGGAAGAATGAACAATATGCACACATCATCAATTTGATCTGGCAGTGTGCACACTCGAGAAAAGGATCAAAATGCATGAGTGTTAAAATATAAAGAAAATATAAAAATTAAACTCATCCTAAGGGTCGAATGAAAATCATGAAAAAACAATTCTATTTTTGTATTAGATAATTTCAAATATTTTATAATACTCAAAAAAATCCCTCTCTTTCTCCCTTTCTACTAACATGCTTGCAAATTTTGAAAATCTCACGGCATGCATGTACCATAGTCAGATCCAACTACATGCACAAGTCCAAGCCAAGTGTGTTTTATCTAATAGCTGTAGTACCAAAGGAATATTTATCTTATTAAAAAAAATGGGGCATCCAATGACATGCCTAAACCCTATCCAGATCTAACATCAGCAAGAAAAGTAGATGGCACTAACCAGATGATACAATTTAAATTGAGTTACAAGCAACCTTTCTAGAGCCACGTCTAACAAAAATATACAAAGAGAAGGTGATATACTGTGCAAATGATTATTAAGAATGTATATTAAATATTTACCAATAAAAAACATGCTCAAAGCAAGTCATTCTTTAGTTAAAAAAAGTGGTAAAATTCAACTAGCACCAACTCAGCTTAAGAAAAATGCAGTAGATGAATTATTGAGTGCTTGTAGCATTTCCAAGAGGGAAAGAGAAGAATTTATAATTGCATAAGATGAAAGAACAAGAGTTGTACAATGTGAAATCATTTTAAGATTCGGTTAGCACGGGTTAAATACTAAGCTAATGAATGAACTCCAGTTCAAGCAAAGCCAGATATTCCCTAATCATACAATCATTAGTTGATGAAACACTTCTCCTTAGTTTAGTACTGTATAAAGAGATACATCCATTCAAGATCAGGGTGAAAATTTAGTATCGAATATGGAGCGAAGCACAAAGGTGGAAAGTTGCAAAAAAAATATGAGCGACTTAAGGAATTCTTGTTTTCCATTTGTAGCAAAATATTCAACACCAAAGCACATACATGAAAGTGAACAATTGTAATAAAAAGAATGCTTCTCTTGTATTGAAATGGGGGAGCCTTAGTCTCCTAATTTACAATGTTTTATGCCCCAATGTTTTGGAATGGATATTACAATGCTTTATTTTTATAAAGTACAATGCTCAAATGATAGTCTCTGGTTCTCCAAGCAATTCAAACTGGTGTCTTTCATTCTTCTGCTACAACTCCAAGGGTGAGTGGTATTTTGGTATCCAGCAATGGGACCACTCCAACTTCAACATCTTTGCAAGCACCTTCTTCCTACACATATCAAACACAAATGAGGGTTTAGTAGCACCTATTTATCGATATAGAAGATATTACTATAGAACCCTAGTTGTGAAAACATGGAATACAGTGCAGAAAATAGATAAATGAAACTTAAAATACCTTGCTAAAAATCAAATTACCAATATATGTTGGTCATTTTTTTTTAATTGAAGAACCATATGTATGTAGTTGGGTTTGGGAAACCATGAGAGCATGGTTGAGAAATCGTAGGAGGGAGGTTGTGACTGTGTAACTGCAAGCAAGTGGTTGGACCTAAAATATAGAAAACTCTCAAGATGTTAATCCGGAGCTCCGAATGGTTGATCTCTCCAACTAGTGGTGATCTCCTAGAATAATTTTGGTAGAGTGTCAACGTATTTTCTAGCCTCTTTTGGTTTATGGGATGAAGGTGCCTTTATATTCCCCTTAGATTTTTAGAGGGAAATATAGGTGGTAAGCTAGTATTGCCAAATGGCAAGCTATGGTTGCCACTTCTCAAGGGCAGTTAGGATGAGTCACTAAAGGTGCCCCATATAGGTTGAGGGATGTCCCATGTGAAGGGACAAGGGTGAGGGGGTGTGTGAGATGTGGTAAGGGATGGTGGTGAGGTGGCTAGGACACTTTTCTAGTGGGTAGGTAAGGTATTCTAAGGAGATTTTCCAGATTTACAAAATCTGGAAAATACCTTTAAATGTGCAGGATTTTAAGCCTAAGTTTAGACTTAGGTATATTATTATTCAGAAAATATGATGTACCATGTGGATGGATTATGTGTAGGAGTTTATATGCCTATGTTAATGCCTAGGCATATATTTTATTATGAAGTGAATGGGTGATTTGCGAATGCCTTGATTTTTGTGTCTACAAATATCCCTTTTTATACCGTGTTGCACAAAGCACAATGTGGTGCAAAAACAAGAGACACCTAGATTTATTGGATGCCTGGATGGGCTCAAGTTATCTCGATGAAAAGAAAATTAATTGTTGGGAAATATTATTTTAGCTTACCCCCTCAATTGACGAATGGATGAAGAATGAAACCCGCAAGTCAATTGACCAAATTTGGGTGATGAAAAGGTGGCTGATGTGATGAATGCAAATGTTTGAAATCAAGATCAAGTTGGTTACCCAAAGTTTGTATTAGGTGTGCATTGTCGAGACTTTGCTCTTAGTAGCATGATGTGTTTTTTTTTTTGTAGGTGGACCATGCAATGTAGTGTGCAGAGATTGGAATCGTTCAAGGGCAGTTTGTACACCAGATTGCAGTCATTGCATTCACATTATACATTGTTATGGTACATACCGATGTGAGAGAGGTTTCTACTTTATGCCTCCATGAAGAGGGTTTTATGATAGCTTCATACAAAGTTCCTTGAATGTATTCACATTCTAAATTTGAGTTACCAAATTAATCTAATTGACAAGCATAATTATAGTCATTTATCCATCCTACCTGATTGCATGGTTGACCCATCATTGCAACCACTAGGTGTGTAGATTAAATCACTAAATACGAGGCTCACTTTGTTTGATGATGATGGAATATGATTATTTGAATGCATGCTTTTTTTTTGCTTCTTTGCAACCACGTGGCGGTGTTTGGTTGCACCAGACAACCGCAGATGCGCTGTTGGCTTTGCCAACCATGAATACGTGATTGGGTGTACGTCATTAAATGCGCACTCACAATTGTGGCCGCTATTTTTGGCTATAAAAAGGTAAAGTGGTCAATTTGAATTTCATTTCTATGGTTGATGTTTTCTTGAGTGGTTGAGAGAACAAGTGAGTTATGGAGGCGGTGGGTAAGACGAGTGGAGCATATTGGAGGGCAGAAGCCAGATTTTGATACGTTGAGGTAGATTCTCAAAACCCTTAGCTTATTTTTATTATGTCTTGTTTATATATATATTTGATAACTAATAGAGGATGGTAAAAAATATTTTCTTTTTACTATGATAAAGGGGGAGGCGAAATATTTTTTTTTTGAAATGACGTGTATGAAAATATTTTTTTTTGTTTTTGTATAACTAAAATGCATGCCAGATGTTTTTTTTTGTGTTTTATGTTTTTGAAATGAAGATAATGCATTAAAATATTTTTTTTTTGTTTTGACTATGATAAAGGGTTTATTTTTTTTTTTTTTTGAAATGACGTGTATGAAAATGTTTTTTTTGTATGAGAAAAATGCATGTTAAATATTTTTTTATGTGTGTTTTTATGTTTTTGAAATGAAAATAATGTATGAATTTTTTTTTTAGATGACGTGTATGAATTTTTTTTTTTTTTGTTTTTGTTTGTTTTTGTATGAGAAGAATGCATGCCAAATATTTTTTTTTGTGTTTTTTTGTTTTTGAAATGAAAATAATTTATGAAAATGTTTTTTTAGATGACGTGCACTGATCTGGATTCTCTTTGTGTTTTTTTGTAGGTGGAATTCATTGAGTCTCAACATTTATGGCCTTGTATCATATCTCGAGTGTGAAAGGCTTTGATTAATGATGATTGGAAGTGGTTGACGATGATGTGATTGGATGGTTGTGGGTGGGTGGAAACTGTTAGAGCAGATGAGGAGTACTTGTCTGCCTTAGTGGAGATATGGGACCCTGAGAGAGGGTCATTTCAGCTTTCAATAGGGGAGCTTACTATCATCCTTGAGGATGTTTACCACATCTTTCGTGTTCTTATTAAGGGCTCACCAGTCCGGGTTGGCCACGATAAGGAGCATGAGTTGAGGTCGATATATGGGGATGATAGGGATGTGGATGTCAACTAGGGTTATGCATAAGGGGTCGGCCTTGAAACCTATTTATAAAATCAAGGTGAATTGTCTCGAAATCCCAGTGATATTTATAGAAGTATACATGGCGAATTGCAATTATTTATTTCCAAAAAACTTCAAATTGTGGCGAATTTCATTAAATTATCTCCAAAATATTTCAAACTATGGCAATTTTTTTTGTGTTGGGGGCTATGAATATCGGTTTGCAAAATCTAAAAAATGTAAGGCATACTTAAAAGCTTTCGGTCGATATGAAATACTTTAGGCCGATATGATGACTGATAGCAAGACGATCAGCTGTAGGTATGACGATCAGCTACATGTATGATGGTCAGCTACAGGAATATTGATCAATTACAGGAATATCAATCGGCTGTAGGAATACTAATCAATTGCAGGAATGATGATCAACTTCTAGAACATTGATCGGCTACAGTTATGATGATCAGCTATAGGAATGATGATCGACTACAGGCATACCGATCGACTACAAAAATACCAATCAGTTGTAGGAATACCAATCGGTTATAGGAATACCGATCAGTTGTAGGAATTTCGATCGATTGGAGGTATATCTATCGGCTAGACGTATGATGATCGACTAGAAGCCTATTGATATGTTGTAGGAATGATAATCGACTACAGACATATCGAGCAGCTGTAGGCATAACGATTGACTGCAAGCATGATGATAGTATGCAGGCATGATGATCAGCTACATGTATGATGTTTGGCTATAGGTATGTCGATCAGCTATAGGCATATCGATCGGTTGTAGACCTATCGATCAACTATAGGAATAACGATCGACTGTAGATAGACATGGATCTACAACCGATCAGCTCATAGTGATAGACATGGATCTACAACCAATTAGCTTATGTCGACAGACATAACTCTACAACCAATCTCTTTATATTGTCAAACATAGCTCTACAATCGATCGGCTTACACCAACAGATATGTCTCTACAACTGGTATCCTTATGTTGACAAACACAACTCTACAACCGATTGGCTTACATCGATAGATATGACTTTGCAATTGATCCACTTATGCAGACAGACACGGCTCTGTAACTGATCAGCTTATGCCAACCAACATGACTCTACAACCAATCGAATTATGAGAACAAAAATGGCTCTACAACCGATCAAATTACATCATCAAACATAGCTATGAAAATTATCGGCTTATATCGACAAACACATATCTGCAACCGATCGTATTGCACCGATCAACATTCCTCTACAACCGATCGATTTATTTTGACAGTCACTCCTCTACAACCTTCTCAAGTTTTTTGTTGTTTCAGAGCTATTTTTAAATTAGAGTATTTTCAATGTATGTTTATCGGTACCCAGTATAGTATATATACGGGTAGTATATAAGGTAATTTGGGAGGGAAAAATAAAATCATTTATAATTTTAAGGTGATTTGGGCAGGAAATATAAAATCATTTATAATTTGAAGGCGATTTGGGTGGGAAAATCAAAATCATATGTAATTTGAGGTCGCTGAATTAAAATAAAGTTAGGTTCATGATTATCAACAATGGGCGAATTTACCCTAAAAAAACTTCCATCCCATAAATTTCGAGTGAATGGACCCTAGTGAAAGGATCCAAAATTAGCCTTTTCAAAATTTAAAAAAACCTAAATAGATCCAATTTACGATATTGTGTGCTTATGCATAACCCTGATGTCAGCAAGGGTGGTATTCCATACATTCAGTTGTACAAGGATGGAAGGTTAGGCATGCTTTCAATATTTGTGATGTACATATTATGCAACATGTTGTTACCTAACAACATGGGATATAGGTTCCCTTGAAACCAAGTGAGGCTTATGATTGATCTGATTGGTGATCCTTGGGTCTATGTATGGGCTCCTGACCTAATTTACCAGTTGTATGTGAAGCTCTATGAGGTGAAGAGGTGGGTGCAGAAGGGACTCGAATGCATCTTGATTTTTCAACTATGGTCTTGGGAGCACATCATGATTTCTTAGCCAAAGGGTCTACCTTGTGAGTGGGATCACTCATTACCTTGTGCTCTTCATTGGTGGACTAGCAAAGAGGTTTTATCGAGTTGCCCTATTCATAGTGGACAGGAGTACCTGGATGTGTTTGGTTATTTGACTAGTGGTGACATCACTTGGGTACCATGGCAAGGTCTGACTTGGGATGGTGATGTGGAACAACTTCGGTGGATTAGGAAAGGTAAGTGGTTGGTTGGGTGCCATGGGAGAGATATGGATTTTTCTTAGTGTTCTCAAATGATGTAGTTTGGTTTGGTGCAAGGATTTCCTGATGCTCTAGTTGTGTACAAGAATTAGGGTGATGAGCTTAGTATCCCATCTACTCCTAAATTTTGTATAATGGATGACATGCATGATGATGCAATTATGAATGTCCCAAATGTAAATAATGTCAGGACTACTACTGAGTATGAGACCTAGTTTGCTTCATAGCCTCCATGGGCACCTAGTCAGGTTTTTAATGATGTGGCAAGGGGTGATGAGTGAGATATCGATGAGTAGGATTCTCAATGATGAAGGCATCAATGAGGTAGTGGTATTAGGGGATGATTTGGGGAATATTTTCAGCCTACAAACACTGGGGTTAGGGTTGGTGGAGATGGATATGAAGGTAGCGATGATGGAGGTGGTGGTGATGGAGGGTAGGATCTAACTCTATGCTATATTGAGGAGGATTAAGGTGTTCTCCAGGTTGAGTGGGCAACATGGGTCAAACTATATAAACTCACGATGTAGAGATCATGAGGTTATAGAGTGTGTTAGTGGTTCAAGATGCCAAGATAACTTGGCTACAGAGTGAGGTGGATGAGCTATGTAGTGCACCTAGTGGACGTGGTGATGGTTTTGTGGTTGTAGCTCTTTATACTGATATAGCTCAATAAGAGGCACATCAGGACCTAGATTTGGTTACTTCATAGACACAGGATAGGTACATTGAGTTGCTTGAGGACACTCTTTCTCAACATCATATTCTACTATCTCTATCACCTTTGTCATCAATTTTTGGCTCTAGCAAATGGAGTGAGTCTAGGCGTAGTGGTTCATGTTCATGGGTTCCTAGCTTCCATGCTCCCTCAGGTTCATAGGGATCAACTCATGGTCCTCATAGGAGTCATGGTGGCGCTATCTAGTAGTGCTTATTACCTCTTTTTGTAGTTTTCATTTTTGTTTACGAGTCTCAGTGCTTTGATGTATACAAACTTTTGGGCAATTTTTGTACTATGTTGTTTATATTTATACATATACATGGATTTTATTGTGATAATTTGTATTGTGATTTACTCTATTGTATGTATGGATGCATATGAAATATTATATGTTTAAGTGGAATGAATGGTGGATGTTATGATTTGATGATCATTTGTGTATGTTATAGACTTTTTGCGTGATCAAATTTATCATTGTTATTTAGTCAAGGGCACTAATATTTGGTATTTATAAATGATATGGTTTATGGCATACAATAGTGGAAATTATATATAATGGTTTGGATAAATGATCTAGGGTTATTTTACAAAGACTCAAACATCGTAGTGATCTCAAACAAGCTCATCTATGTATCTCACAAATATTCATGATGCTAAGGTTGTCTTAGTGGTTTCAAATTTCTCAAGGACCAACTATGTGTGAAATGATTATTCATTTCTAATTGTGAGTAAGATCTGACTAATAAATTGGTAACTTATACCAATAAGCTATCTCATCCATGAGAATCCATAGGTATGTACAAAATAAGGTCGCTAATGTTATAGACATGGCACCACGTATAAGGATACAACATTTTCAGGCAGGTTTCATTCAACCCGTTGTTATAATGAGGATCACCCCACGATTTTTGAAACACTAAGAATTCTAGGGATTCAAGCTCCTTCCCTTATTTCATTGCATTGTATTTTTGAGATTTTAATTTTGAGTTTTCTCATTTTGTAATGGAGCAAAGGGGGTTTTTATTGCTTTTGAGGCTTGCTCATTTTTTGGAGAAGAGCAAGGGAATTTTATTACTTTTTGAAATGCTTTTTGGGATACTTTATTTTTTTGAGAAAGACCAAGGGATTTTTATTGCTTTTTGAATGCTTTTGGAATACTTTCTCGTTATAGGGAAGAGCAAGGGATTTCTTTTTTTGCTTTTGGGATATTTTCTTAGGGGGGATGAGGGTGGAGCTTGTTCTTTTGTCAACTCTTTAAAATTCTAGACCGTGCACATAATTGGATGAATAGGGGAAACCTTTCACTTTATGGCAATAGCAACTCATGACTTCGTCATTCCTAAGCTTCACAATGTTTTAATATATTTTGATGTGCATGGTCCAAGAGGAAACTTGATTGACCATGTTCAAATTATTGCATATAAATATTATTTGATTCTTAATGAAGGTTGTTCAAAACACTATGAGTGGCTGAGTGAATGAAAACACCTATATTTTGCTCTTGGACTAATGTGTTATATGAAATTGTGTGATAGCTTTGCTACTAGCTTTTGAAAATTAAAATGTGTACATAAAATAGTCAATGGTCACATAATCATTATTGCTAATGACTATATGGTATCTATCCTAGTTTATGTGAACCTCTTAATCCTCAAAATATTGTAAGGAAAGTTAATCCTCAAAATATCGTAAGGAAAGTTGCAAATTATTGCAATTGATGGAGTGATAAGTAATATTTGATATAAGGTGCCCTTGATTAAGGAAACAAGACATAATGGACTATCAATCATCCATATTATATAAATAGTACTTAACATAATGTATGGTATAAATAAATACAAATGTTTGAAATGTGTCTATGAAATGTAGACAAAATGCATGGATGGATGTATGAAATTCAATAAATATAGAACACTATTGAATGTTCCATACAATTCGAAACACTCCCCATAAAAGTGTTGAAGGCGTTAGGATCATCTACTTGAATTTCGATGGATTTTAATATTTCCATCAATACCTCTCGATGCAGGGAAGATTGTTGTATGAGCTCATATATTGATAACTTGGTTGAGGCCATCCTTAAGCTATGTTTCAATCAACTTATCAATATGATGATTGGTCTTGGTGGATTATTTGGAATAGGGTTATGCATAATGGTGAATATTCACAAATTGGGTGAATATTAGGATTTCCAAAATTGGAAATTGGCAAATATGAGGACCCTCGACATCGATCCAATTGCTTGAAATTTTTGGGACTAATTTTTTTAGGGTCAATTTGCCACAATATATATCCAACCATAGGTATATTTGTACTCATTCAAAATCTCTTTTCAGGCCTGAACTAATGGTATGTTTGTATGAAGTTATAAGGTGATTTAATAGGTGAAAATTTATTTCAAATATGACCTTACTTTTTAGGGCTTCAAATGCCCCAAATTTTATTGTGAAGAAGATTGATTTGATTTCCTTAGGATTCACCTTGATTTTGATTAGGATTCACCATTTTTTTACAAGTACATTTTAAGTCTAACCCCTTATGCATAACCTTGATTTGGAATATGAATGGGTAGAGATGTAATGGTTGGTTTTAGTTGTATCGAAACATTTGGTTGTGCTAAAGGATATGGTACTTCTTGAGTTGGCTCATTTGCTTGTGTGTGATTTTTTTTCTTTGTCCCTGAGTGACTATGTGAATAACCCCCTCAAAACCTTGGTATAATTGTGACACATGATTGACTTGATTGGGAAGAACTGTAGAATTTGATGCTCATGTTGTTTGTTTATTTGCTTCATGATGAGGTAATGGTGTTTGATATATTCTAAGGTTTTTGTCTTGCTAGGCTAAGAGGTTATCAATCTTTATTATTCTATTTTCAAGTAAATCTTGCACAATGTTCTTAAACCCATAACAAGTCTCAATGTCATGACCTTTCTACCAATGATTGGTGTAGTACAGATGCTCCTTATAGCTCCTAGGTTTTGGCTTGTTTGGATCTTTAGGTTTCATTTTTGGCAATGTGAAAGCTTGTGCATCATACAACTTTTGGAATATGGATGATTAAGGTTCAAGAAATGAGGTGTTATTGTATTTTGGTCGATTGTATTGATGTTGATTATTTTATATAGGTTGGGCTTGATTTTGCATCCATTGTGGGGTGGAACCGCCTAATAAGTCTATTGTTCTAGTTGTTGTTGTTGTTGTAGGGGTTTTTGGACTTGCACTTGAGCTTGTTGGATTTGCTACGAAGGTTGGCTCAAGACTACTTGATTAACTTTGTTGGCCTTGGATTGACCATGGTTATTCCCCTTTTTATTTTTGCTCTGCCATTCTTTATTTTTTGATTTTCTCACCCTCTTGTATCTTGATTTATTCTATTACTCTAGCTTGGGAGAGCGTTTATTTGAATATTCTATATTATTGTAGTTGTAGTAACAAGGAGATTGGTTTCACATAACTCCTTGTGAACATTCGGGTTATTTTCACCATGGGGAGGAAGAACGAAAGTTTGGTAATGATTGCCCTCCAATGGTTTCCAAATTCATAGACCGATTCATCATCATATTATTGTAAATTGAGCAAATCGATCAATGTTGTCATACTTTTTTTTTTAGCCATGTATATGTACTTAACAATATTCTCTAGGCATATTATACCTTTAGGTGTATAATATTTAATTAATCAAGTTCCAATGTTCCCTATAAATTTACAATTCTATATGTTCTTGGACCCAAATTTTTCTTGATAATGTATGGACCAAACCAATTAGCCATAAATTTATCTCCTAAATGCGATAATGCATTTGTGTTCTATTCATTTTCTTTAAGCACAATATCTCCTACTTGGAATTCGTGAGGATGAAATTTAGCATTATAAGCATGTTTGATGTGATTTTGATATATTCATAGATGTTCTAAGGTATTGATTCACCTTTCATGGACGAGTGTAAGTTGTTCAAGATGTGCTTGTCTAGTTGTATCATCATCCATGAATTCTTGTAATGTAAGTCGTAAAGAAGGGATCTCGAGCTCAAGAGGCATGATTGCTTCGAATCCATAGACCAATGAAAATGGAGTTGCCCTTGTTGGTGTTTTGATGCTTGTTTGATAAGCCCATAATACCAAGGGGAGTTAAGTATGTCAATCTCTATGGTTCTCTTTGAAAATTTTCTTGAGAATGGCTATCAAGGTCTTATTGGTTGCCTTAGCTTGTCCATTTGCTTATGGGTAATAAGGAGTCAAGAAAATGTGTTAGTATTTATATTTGTTGCATTTTTCTTGAATATCCTTATTTTTGAAAGGCTTATCATTATCAGAAATAATTTTTTAGGGAATCCTAAAATGATAGATAATATGTTGGAGTATGAACTCTATAATTCAAGGTCCAGTTGTAGTGGTCATTGGGATTGCTTCAACCCATTTGGTGAAGTATTCTATGGCAATTATGATGAACTTGTGTTTTTATGAAGATGCGGGTGAAATTTTTCTAGTCAAATCTAGGTCCCATTGTGAAAATGGCCAAAGGCTTTAAATGGGTTGTAGTGCTTGTGATGGTACATGAGTCAAATTGACATGATGTTGACATTTTTTATATTTCTTTACATATTGACAACAATAATTTTCCATGGTGGGCCAATAATAACCAATACGCAAAATATTCTTTGTAGTGACCATTCCACTAAAGTGGCCATCACAAGTACCATCATGGACTTCAATTATGGCTCTTTGTGCCTCTACGGGATCTAGGCATCAAAGTAAGACTCCATAATAGCCACATATATACAACATGTCCCCTAAGAGAGTGTAACAAGATAATTTTTGTTTAAATTTTCTCTTTGTAGTTTGCATAAAATCTGATGGGAGGGTCCCAAACTTGAGAAAGCTCTTTATTTGATCAAGGCAAGATCCATATGGTTTTGCATGAATGAAACAAAGACTCTTTTCACCTTCAGATTCTACCCATCAGATTACATATTTGGACATTGTTGTGATGATAAGTGATTTTACTTTGGAATAAATGATCCTAGAGAAGCCATCTCATCCACAAATATATTAGTCGAACGAGGTAAGTTATCAATCTTGTACCAGTCAAATTTTACTAGAAATTTCATTACTACTTCATGGTATTGTTTCAATACTGGTTCTCTACATTGGTAAGTTTCTTTAAATTGGAAAATGACAAGTTGAGAATCACAAAAAATGCTTATACATTTAATGCCCATAGCTAGAGTTGACTAAAGCTCTAATATTAAGGCTTCATAATCTGCATTGTTATTTGTGCATGGAAATTCAAGTTTGAATGATAAAGGAATTGGTATTACTTTGGGTGTATAAAATATGACTCCAAAACATTATCTTTTATAGCATTTTGATCCATAAAATAAGAGAGTTATGTCAACATCATCCTTAGGAGGGACTAATTCTTCTTTTTTAGTGACGAAAAATACTGAATCATCTAAAATATCAATAAGAAGGGGTTGATCATTTGGAAGTGGAGCTTCTATGATTTTATTGGTTATCACCTGGCCCTTGATAAATTTTTATCTAATGAATTCAAGATCAAATTTCATTAAGAGCATTATCCATTTTGTGGTACACGTGTTTTTGTATGTGCAAGTCATTATATAACGTAGAGGATTTTCTCTAGCTATGACATAAGTAGTGTTACTTAGCATATAATGTCTAAGTTTCTTAGTGGCAAAAATCACTTCTAAGAACAACTTATCAACATAAGCATATATTGTATCATAACTCACCAATGTTTGATTAATGCAATAGATTTCTTTCTCTTTTTTATTTTCATTCTTTTGCGCAAGCATTGTCCCTAATGCAAAATCTATGACAGAAATGTAAAGGTGAAAAGGGACTCCTGAATGAGGTGACGTTAGTATTTGTGGTGAAGCTAGATATTTCTTGATGTCATCAAAATCCTCTTGACATTATTTTGTCCAAGAAAAGTGAACCCCTTTTGTAGCAAATGATTGAACGACCTGCATTTGTCTGAGAGTTGTGCAATGAACCGATGAATGGATTGAATCTTTCCTTGCAAACTGTGCAACCCTTTAAGATTTGTTGGAGGAGGCATTTCAACAATTACCTTGAACTTATTGGGGTCCACTTCAATGCCTCACTTAGAGACAATGAATCCAAAAAAATTTCCCTGATGTGACTTTGAATACACACTTCTTAGGTTTTGACCTCACTGACAAGAAAACTAAATTGAAAATACACTAAGTAATATTATTCACATGAGGGGCTTTAAATAATACATTTAACAAATAATATTCTAAAATAAGAAGATGCTTAACCAAAAGCTATAGTTAAGCTAATATGCTAACTAATAGATCTTGCAAACTCTAACATCCAAATGTACTGATATTTACAAGTTGGAATAAGATATTTATTAAATCACTCCTAGACTTAGGACTTAATACTTAATTAAATAAGTAAAGCTAACACCTAGTCCATAACATACAATCTAACTTAGACTTAGGACTTTAGGATTTAGTAAATAATAAAATAAACTAAGCCTAATAAACATTAACCTAGATATAATGATGTCCACATCATCTCTCTCCACCATAGAAACATTGGAATCTAATTATTTTACAATAAGGATGAAGGGGTGAGATACAATACGTTGAAAATAAAGTTGACTGAGATTTTGAACAAGATCATCTGGATCACGAGTCGTAGTCAATACTAGAGTACAATGTCATGGTACATCTTGGTCACTAATCTATGTAGGGTCTCGATGAGGTAAATATGAAGCACCAATAGTCTACTGCAAAACCGATGAAGGCTACTAAAAAATAGGAATCGGTGAAGATGGTAACAAATATGGACACTCTAAAATAGGTGGAAGAAGAGCTGGAGTATTAGGAGGAGGTGTCGATGAAGAACTTACCTTCGTAGGAGGAGGCAATGTAGTGGAATATGATGATGATTCCACCTTGGAAGGAGGTGGTGCAATGGAAGCACGTGTGTCATGAGGCCTATTGAAGACTAGAGATAGATTCTCTGGTAGATAAAAATTAGGCATAAGTATGGTATGTGGTTGAGAATGAAGACAATATTGCCTATGCCTATGATGCAAAGTGTATTTCTGATGGTATGCATCATAAATAGCCCTATTATCAAAATGATAGGGCTATCCAAAAATAAGACCATAGTAATCCATGGGAGTCAAATCATAGATAACTCAATCTACATAATGAGGCCCAAAAGCAAATGACATAGTGTAAGTCTTTGTGATGTAGGAGTTGGAATTCGTATCCTTCTATCCCAATGGATAAGTATGAGGATGTGGGTTCGTAGGAAATTTGAGCCTATCGATAATACATTGTGCAATTAGATTGGTTTAGGATCCATTATTGATAATACAATCCACAAAGAAGTCATGTGTGAGGTGGGATTTGGTGATAAAAAAATGGTCATGACCACCTTTTTGATGTAGTAGTGTAACATTTTTCAGTTTTCCTCTCAATTCATCATATGCTCTCCCTTCTCCCATAACCACAATGGGGGACTTTAGGGGCTCCTCCACTATAGGTTGTACAAGTAAGTTCTTTTGTTTCCTAAAACACTCAGATTCTAAGTGTCCATGTCTCTTACAATGATTACAATATTTCTTTGCATTATAAGACTTTGGAGAAGAATAAGAAGAAGAACTAGGAGAAGAATTGGAAAGCATCTTGGCCTTCAAAGACTACTACTGATTTGAAGAGTGATAAGCTTCATGTGCTCAAGTGGTGAACTTCTCTTCTGACAATTGTGTATGATTGAAGGCTGCATCAATAGTTTCCAAGGGAGTATATTTGAGCTCCCTATACAAGTGCTCTTGAAGACCACTTATAAATTTGACAATCAATTCATCTTCAATAACTTTCATGCAAAGCAAAATGCATAATTTGTTTAAATAAGAGACATATTCCTACACAAACATATTAGAAGTTTGGTGTAATCTACACCATTTTACTCTCAATTATTTAGCATAATCAGAAGGATAAAAGAAATAATTCAATGCTTGGACCAATTCTTCCCAAATGGTAATGGGATTTTGGTCTTGTTGTCTATCCATGATGACTAGTTTTGCTAACCCAGTTAATTTGAGTATAGCAAAAGAAACTTGATCATTAACAAAAAAAATTGTGTATACAAACCAGGTTTCCATGTCCATGATCCAATTATTTAATATATCAGGTTTTCGAGACCCATCATACAATTTTACTTCACATTTTGTGTGGGACATAGCATATCTAGTGGATTTTTCTTTAGGATCATAATGAATTGAAATATCATCCACTTTGTTGACCAATTACCCAATAGTTTTGGCTAAGGCAAGCATTTGGTTAGATAGATTAAATGTCATTTGTGATCTAGTGTAAGCCAGATCAATTACAAGAGAATAGCCTCTCCTAGGCTATGGACTTACAAGTGTGCTACACTAGGGGTTACAAAGAAATTTGCCAACAATTGTAAAATTAACGTCCTCTTTGACAAGTTGTGTGCCTAATTTCCCAAGCAAAAATAATGAATTTTGCTTATACAAAATTATGGGAAATAAAATAAAAATAATGTGGCACAAAAAATTAATTAATTAAAAAATAATAATTAATTAATAGTTGCAACAATAATTAACTTCAACCAAAAAAATTGGTTTATTCACTGCCAAGTATATGGGCAAGCAACACGAGGGGCAATTCAATCACAGGTCCACAACAAAAAGTCAACCAATCAAACAACAAGAAGTCAACCGATCAATCGGGAGAGTGCGTGCAACAACGCTCTTTTACTAGTAGTGATTGGTCACAACATAGCCAACCTGAGTGTTTGGCTAAATTATTTTCCTCTCGTATAATCTATGCGGGATAATTCATGAATAAGATACAAACAAATGAACACAAAAACTTTGTCTATGAAACCTGCCAATTCAAAAATAGTCACACCGGTGCCACGTGTCTAGGGTTATTTGTTGCATAATTCTAGCTCGAGGCTATTCAAGCCCCTACCAGTGAGTGCTAGCTATTCTACTATGTGTATACTAACCTTAATTTTTCACTCTTTTTCTCCCACATCCCAAATGTGGGATATCAAAGAAGCAAAATTATTGGCACGATCACTGGAAACACATTGAAAATGTACCAGGCCATCGAGAAATGCATAAAATATGTTGATATTTATCTACAATCATTGGTGATCTGATCAAACATCAAATAATGATGTGTATCCACCAAGTTATATGTGGAAATAACCATTTATGGCACGCTTCAAAGGGCACCATTAAATTCAGGAGGTATCAAAAAACACAGTAGAAGTCATTGGAAAATCATCAATGTAGTTGAGAAGTTTACCATCATAATGGTGCAAGCTCACATCATCATCATAGACCTCATGTATCGCAAACCTTTCAATAGCATAGCGGAGCATCGAAAGTTGTTGATCGAAAGTCAAACAATGGTGAAGGCTGTCAAAAACCTTTTACCGTCAAGCATTAGAGACTACCAAAAACCTTTCAACAGTGTTGCAAAGAACCAAAAAATAACCAAGGGAGGGTTGTAGAGTCACCAAAAAATCAAGGTAAATTGCCATCAAGGAAAGGGCACTGGTGAGTAGTGGAGCTAGATTGATCGAAGGACTATCAACTGGGTCGAAGAGGAGAGTGTCATCAATGGTCGACGGTTGTTCAATCTACACCAAGAAGACACTTGGACACCAAAATTAGGAATCCTTATATCAAGAATAGAGAAGTTGTCAAGGGGGAGAATCCTAATGATCAACACTAAAAATGGGAGCACTAGCAAGCAGTTTCGATGGGAATTGGCCTTTTATTTCATCGAAGAGATTCTATTATCAATGAAATTCATGTTTCCAAAAGGTTTACCGACATCAAGCTAGCACCGAGAGTGGTTGGTGATGTCACTAATAGGATGGATTCTGGTGATTGTGGCCACCGACAAAGGCAAGGGTCTGTCGACTTCGATAGATCATAAAAAACGGTTGTCAAGTTGGTAGTTGGTGGTGCCTGACAAGAGTAGCCAGGGATGTTGATAGAATTTTGGGTGGTTTCTTGGGAATCAAGCAATTCATCCAATGAAAAAAAAATTATAACCACACAAAAAAAATAATTTAAGATTAATATTAATATTAAAAAAAATATTAATATTAAATTTAAGTAAAACCTTAAGTGCACCTTAATGCAACTTATTACAGGCCTAGGACTGATGTAAACTCGCTCAAATATCTCCAAATTTTATGCATGGAGGTAAAATAGATAAAACTAGCAAAGAGCCAATTTAAGACCTGCAATTAGGAATTTTGAGGGTAATTTTGCATGAAATTTAAGAGCTATTCCTATGCAAATTAGGAATTCCTAGATAAACTAAGAGTCCAACTAGCACAAACCTGATCACAAGCTTTGATACTAGTGACGAAGAAACTTAATTGAAAACACACTAAGTAATATTATTCACATGAGGGGCTTTAAATAATACATTTAGAAATAGTAATATTCTAAAATAAGAAGATGCTTAACCAAAAGCTATAGTTAAGCTAAGATGCTAACTAATAGATCTTGCAAACTCTAACAAGAAGACTAATCTTACCCAATGACTTATGCCATCCAAATGTGTCAACATTTACAAGTTGGAATAAGATATTTATTAAATCACTCCTAGATTTAGGACTTAATACTTAATTAAATAAGTAAATCTAACACCTAGTCTAGAACACATAATTTAACTTAGAATTACGACTTTAGGCTTTAGTGAATAATATAATAAACTAAGCCTAATAAATATTAGCCTAGATCTAATGATGTCCACATCACTCACCTTGTGTTCAAGCAATAGATCAAATACTTTTTCTAGCACTTCAATGTGCTCAATACGTGTTTTGGATTTTGTAACAAGATCATCCATAGTCTTCAATGATTTTGTGCATATAGTGGTGGAAGATATACGTCATGGCATGTTGATAAGTTGTTCTTGCATTTTTGAGACCGTATGGTATCACCTTGTAATAAAAAGTGTCCCAAGGTGTGGTGAATGTTATTTTGTGTTGGTCATCAAGATTGATTCAAATTTGGTTGTATCCTAAAAAACCATCCATTAGAGAAAGCATTTCATGGCCCACATAAGAGTATACAATTTGATCAATGTTCGATAATAAAAAATCATCCTTATGACATGCTTTGTTTAAGTCTCAAACATTTGTGCATATGTGTATCCCCCCATTTTTCTTGTGAACGGGTACCATGTTTGAAAGCCATTCGAGATAATAAATGGGTTGTATGAAACCTACATTTAATATTTTTTGTAGCTCTCCTTTTACAATGAGTGCTATGGTAGGATGAAGTTTCCTCAAATTTTACTTGAATGGTTTAGCTTTGGGAGCTAAGGTGAGTTTGTGGACCACCAAGTTGGGTTCAAGGCCAGACATATCTTTGTACGACCATACAAATATCTTCTTCCTTGTCAATACATCTAGGATGCATTATTTCTCTTCTACGGATAAATATTTTGCTATTTTCACAATTTGTGGATTGTTTGCATCTTGACTTAGGTTCACATCAATGAATTATTCAATAAGTATGTGATAATCCTCTTCCAACTGATGTAGAGTAGGAATAAGATGAATATCATCCTCCACATGTTCAAATGACTTGAGTGATGCTTCTTCTACTTTGGTTTAAAAAATAGAAGCATTTGAATGTGAATATTGATAAGGAGTATAAGTGTTAGAAGCTCTTAACAATTCTTTGGACAGGATGAACTCGACGTGGGGATGAAATCCTATTCATGTTGATAAGGCTAGCATCGATTGGAATTGGTTTTGCCAAATCATATGGATTATGGAGTGGGGTGAACAAGTCAACATAAATTATGTTAACTTTATGGAAATGAAGTGGCTGCAATTTGGAGAGTGAACTATCTTGCTCACTCTCTCTAGGGAGCAACTTACCTATGGCAGGTGAATTATTATTTTATGAATGCAACCAAAGTGGTGGTGGTGGATCTGGTTTAGGTCACTCTCACAAAAGATACAATATAAATATGGATTGATCGATAGAAAAATTTGTAATGTACTACTCGTATCTCTTAATGGGCTCTATAGGGGCCACATCTTCTTGAGGACCATCAAAAATATGATTGATCATGTCCATGTTTGGTCCCATTTCCTAAAAGTCCTCAAAATCATCATAAAAAATATCATCATCGGAAATGTAATTGATCATAGTTATATGTGGTCTCATTTTTAGAAAGACCTCATGTAAATAAGGTGTAAAATTAGGGTCTAAATACTCATCATCGCTATCATTTTTGTCTTTGCTCTCCTCATCCTCATATTAGGACTTTAGGGTGAGTTGCTGATTTGTATTCTCAAAGGATAATTTTGAAGCTAATGGCATGTATCCTAAGCCAGAACGATCATGTGCTTATCGATATTGCATCTCAATAATGTTATGCAGTCCTGCTCATGTCATTCAAGACCAAATCCCTGCTAGTTAACTTGATAAAAATATTTTATGAGGAAATCTATGTTGGACAAATATTCTAAGCTTGCACAAAATTCTTGCATGGGTTATTCATTAGGAGGAGGTGGATTGGGTGAAGAATCCACTCCCACATATACAAATTTAATTCCATTTGGCTCAAAAACCATTCTATACATTGCACCTGTAGCCAATGGTGGATTGCATGGGTGACCATACTATCTAAAATATTGAATATGTGGAGTTATTATGACACTCTCAACTATGTATTCACCAATACTAGGATTGGTGAGATGGATTGCAACTTGAGTTGGCTAGGATGTTTATGATTCAGGTGCTAATGTGGAGGCTTTAATGGTGGCTTGTGGTTCATATGGAGGAGATGGCTCATTCATAAATGGTTCCTCTCGTATAGGTGACCTTATCTACAAGACTATGAGTAGCGAGGTTTGATATGGATTTGGTTGAATGGATTTGTTAGTGGTTGGTGGATTTGGTTGGAATGAAAAGGTTAAGGGTGTTTGTGAAGTGGGAGGTGTATTCAATGAATATGATGGTTGGTTGGTAGGATGATCATGCATGATGGAAAAATGGTATGAAGCGGATGGGGATTGACTTGGGTTGATGGTTTGAGATGAAAATGCATGATCAACTATTGGCAAAGCCTTTGGTATGGGTGTTTTGTATGATGTGTTGTTATTTGGGATGGTTTGAATGATGAGGGGCTAAATGGAAAGATGGGCATATGGAAGGGATGGCTCATATGGATTGGATATCAAGTTGTAGTACTTGAATGGTTCAATGTCAGCTGGAATGCAATGGAATTTTCCCTCATGCACATATTTCAAACATTGATGTAATGTCAAGGGAACACACTTCATTTTCCTAATCCAGGGATGTTTAATAAGTATGTTGTATTGCATGGCTCCTTCCAAGATATGAAAGAGTACATGGATTATTTTCACCCCCACTATTACAGATAGAACTATATTTCCTATAGTGGAACACAAAGCATCATTGAAGGCCTACAGGGTGAAGGTGGATGTGGTGATGTGAGATGATGGTAGGTTGATATGTTTTATGGTTGGGGTAGTGATGAGATTGATAGAGGAGCATGTATTTATGAGCACTATTTTAAAGTATTTTCAATCAATATGAGCTACAATATGCAATAGGGGATCAAATAACTTCGATGATATGCTCTTTTCTTCAAAATTATAGAACGCTATTGAAGGTTCCATACAATTTTGAGCACTTTCCACAAACATTTTGAAGGTGTTAGGGTCTTCTGCTTGAAGTTTGATGGACTTTAATATTTCCATAAATACCTCTCGATGTGGGGGAGATTTTTGTATGAACTCATATATTGATAACTTGGTTGAGGCCATCCTTAAGCTCTATGTCAACTGACTTCTCAATGGGATGATTGGTCTTGGTGGATGATTTGGAATATGAATGGGTGGAGATGGAATGGTTGGGTTTAGTTGTATGGGCACATTTGGTTGTGCTACATGAGTTTATGCTACTTGATTTGGCCCATTTTATTATGTGTGATTTATTTTTCTTTTCCCTCAGGTGACTATGTGAATAACCCCCACAAAACCTTGGTATAATTGTGACACATGATTGACTTAATTGGGAGGAACTATAGAAGTTGATGCTCCCATTGTTTTTCAATTTTTCTCATGATGAGCTAATGGTGTTTGATATATTCTAAGGTTTTTGTTTTGTTGGGATAAGGGGTTATCAATCTTGATTTTTCTCTTTTCAAGTAAATCTTGCATAATGTTATTAAACCCATAACAAGTATCGATGTCATGGATTTCTATTGATGATAGGTGTAGTATAGATGCTCCTTATAGCTCCTAGGTTTTAGCTTATTTGGCTCTTCAAGATTCATTTTTGGTAATGTGAAATCTTGTGCATCATACAAATTTTGGAAGATGGATTAGTATGGTTCAGGCAATGGGGTGTAATTACATTTTAGACAATTGTATTGATGTTGATTATTTTCTATAGGTTGGGCTTGATTTTGTAACTGTTGTGGGGGTGGAACCACCTGATAAGTCTGTTGTTGCAGTTGTTGTTGTTGTTGTAAGGGTTGTTTTACATGCACTTGAGATTTTTGGATTGATCATGGTTATTCCCCTTTTGATTTTTTCTCTACCATTATTTATTTTTTAGTTTTATCTTACCCTATTAGATCTTGATTTATTCTATTACCCTAGCTTGTGTGAGTGCTTCTTCGAATGTTCTATATTGTTGTAGTTGTAGTAACAAGGATATTGGTTTTGCACAACTCCTAAAAATTTACGTTATTTTTGCCATGGTGAGGGAGAATGGCATTTTGGTAATGATTTCCCTCTAGCGATTGCCAAATTCATAGGCCGATCCATTGTTATATTATTGTAAATTGGACAAAATCAACATTGTCTATCAAGCAAGATCTGCTAGAGAACCAAGAATGAGGTCCTTAGAGAAACCTAAAGAGCAAGATCTAAAAAGCCCTATCTGATAATATACCTACTGACAAATATTGATATGGTAGTTGACCTACAAATAAAATGAAACACCATTTATTAGCTTGATACAATATATGATGCAAAACAAACATTATTGTTAGCTTTTGATGCTATAAACTTAAATAAAATGCAACCACAACTAATGAAATAAGCAAGCAATGTTATAACTATGATAATGGTTAAATAATAAGCATGTAAATATGAAAAGAAACTTTTCAAAATACTCATGAAACAACCATTAATGAAAGCTCACGAAAATTATACAATGTTATGCAATGGAGGTCACTAACACTCCATATTACAAATATGTTCTACATTGTACCTACTACTACTACTCTACCTTACGCACAACAAAAGCCTCTCCTTCTTTTACTTTAAGAAGGCCTATATATAGTGTGACATGACTCTTGGCCTTCCATATTCCTTGACACTTCATCATTTTATTTTTAGGACTCTTGTACATGTGGACTACATGCACATTTACATAATTGCACATTCTAATAATACTTGTGTATTTATTACATTGCTTTAAGAAAATACTTAAATCCTAATATAAGATAAACTCCTAATATAAACATGTACCCATGATGGTACATTAGCAAGCACCAAATAATGTAATATATTCCAACACCCCTTGTATTACATTATTTGGGTATTGAATACTTTAGTCTTCAATATGATCTTTGACTTTCAGATGTTCTTCAACTTGATCTGGTCCTTCTTATTTTGGTTCAATATTTGTGCTTTCTTCATTGTACTATTTGTTTGTATCCTGATGAGTATCTTTATCTTGTTCCTTCTTGTCATGCTTCCTCTTCCTCCTTATTCTTCTTATTCTTTTTCGTCTTCTTCTTTGTTTTTTTATTTTTATGAGGGGAATATCTTCTTCATGATGAGTTAGTATATCACCATAATAATATTGACTAGGATCGCTATTTTATTTTATGTTTTGAAATTTTTTAAAAAGAATTAATAATAGATATATCTGTAGACACCTAAAATGTGTCATGTCAAGCTGACTACTCATATGGGACATGCTAGAAGACCATATGGAAGATCTTGAACAGATTCCAAGGTATAGCAATGGTTCTAACCACTCATTTGGTATTTTGGCCTAATCAGTGTTGGCCACGACTGACACCCGCAGTTAAAAGATCTGATCGTGCCTCAGATCTGTGGTTAGCCTCAAAAATCAATTGGACCTTAGATGATCCAAAATTGGTTTCAATGACCAGTTGGTTGCATATTAGAGCGGTTTAAGAGAAGAAATTTTTGAAAACTTCCCTCCAACTACCCTAGCTGTCCCTTCTTGATCTTGGCTTCTCCATGAAGCTAAGACATGGCCTCCTAAAATTCTATAAGAACCCCCTCTAAATTGGGAAATAAGAAGATGAATCTTGATTTGAAGAGTAGCGAAGCCTTGTCTAATTGCATACTCATTTGCATACATTGAGAGGAACACTTTTTTTTGCCTAATTGGAGATCAAATTGTATTTGGAACCAAAAAGGCTATGGAGGGCTAGGAGGAATCAAGAAATGCAATTGAGCCCATTCCATCACCAATCTAAGTAATTTAATTGCTAAATATATCAGAGGACATCATGTCAACCCTTGATCATCAATTCATCGAAATAAAGTGAGGAATCAAGTCTTGATTTGGAGAACAAGGACATTCACGCCTCAATCGCAGCTGTCAGTTGCGACTAACAGTTCCAACCACACGGTAAACCCACCGTCAAGGTTTAATCCTCAATTTAGTTGGTTTTAGTAAAATTTTACATTTTACTTGTTTTATATTAGTTATATTTAATTTATATTTATTGTATTAGAGACAATTGTGCAGTAGAATCATAGTTTAAGGCTCTCTTTCCTTGCATTTTGTCATTTAAACAATTAGGGCAATAATTGCTACTTTTCATGTTTTCATGCTTTCAATGGTTTAATTAGGATATTAGATGGATTGATCTATGCTTCCTTTACATTCTTGATGGTCAATTATTATTGTTAGCGTGGATTTCTATGCTTTATGTACTTTCTTGATTTCTAGATTTCATGATAATATTTTGTATAATTTCTTCTAAAAGCCTCATCAAGAGAGGCTCCTTTGCTTCTAATTTCTTCTTATTGTTTCTTGAATGTAGGGTTAATAGGTTCTTGACATTCAAAGCAACAAATGCTTCTAATCATGGAGAAGAAGGCTACATTTGCCTTAGAGTAGTTCATGTCAACCTAGGAAGCTTATGAATTACACCTACCCTTACGTGGGGACTTTTATTGATTGTAATAACTGTATCACATTGGGTATCCCTAAGAGGGATGGATTTGTAACCGAGTTTCAATGGAAAATTAATAAAGGAAACCCTTATTTATTTTCATTTGCAAATTTGTCTATATTTCATGCATTATGTTGATTTTCAATTATTATTAGCTTAGGTGTATGCATCCTAGATTGCTACAGAAGGTGATCACAACGAAACTCCGTAAATTAAGCGATATAAAAGCTAACTTTCTTTGTTTTCTTATGTCAAGGCTTAGCCAAAATGGATATTCATGGTTAAAATTTGTAGCCACACCACAGATCCATTGGTAACAGTGTTGAGCAAGGTGCAACAACAGTATTGTCATTGTTGTCAACACAATCAGATAGATCTGTTGATGCAGTGGACAGGAAGTTCAAAAGCTATTCAGATGCAGAAGACAGGAGTTCAAAGGTTATTCAGAGTATGTACAGTGATTTTCCAAGAAGACCGAAGTGGCCCATATGCAAAAGATCAAAGAAAAAGACAAGTAAGAAAAGTGTCGCGATATCGCGACATATACAGCAGACAAGAAAAACTGTCGCGATTTCGCGACATGTTGGAAGAGAGAGAAAAAGCAGGAAAAATTGTCACGATTTCGTGACATGTTGGAAGAGAGAAAAAGCAGGAAAAACTATCACGATTTCGTGACATGTTGGAAGAGAGAGAAAAAGTAGGAAAAACTATCACGATTTCGTGACATGTTGGAAGAGAGAGAAAAAGTAGGAAAAACTGTCACGATTTCGTGACATGTTGGAAGAGAGAAAAAGAAAAAAAACTGTCATGATTTCATGACATGTTGGAAGAGAAAAAGGCAAGTGGAAAAACTGTCATGATTTCATGACATGTTGGAAGAGAAAGAGAAAGCAGGAAAAGTGTCACGATTTCGTGACAAGTTCGAAGAAAGAGAACAAGTAAGAAAAGTGTCACGATTTCGAGACATGTCACATTTTCATGACTAAAATAGGAGAGAGAAAGTAAGTTTGAAAAGTGTCACAATTTCAGACATGTCGCATTTTCGTGACTAAAATAGGAGAGAGAAAGTAAGTTTGAAAAGTGTCGCGATATCGCGACATGTCGCATTTTCATGACAAAAGAAAGAGAGGAAGCGTACGAAAGCAGAACTGTCATGATTTCATGACAAAAGAAAGCAAGACTTCAGAAGCAGAAGTGTCATGATTTCATGAAAAAAGCAAAGAAGTAAAGTACGGAAGTAGAAGTGTCATGATTTCATGACAAAAGCAGAGAAGAAGACTTCAAAGGTAGAAGTGTCATGATTTCGCGACAAAAGCAAAGAAGCTAAGTACGAAGCAAAAGTGTCACGATTTCACGACAAAAGCTAAGTTGAAGACTACGAAGGTAGAAGTGTCGCGATATCATGACAAAAGCAAAGTCGAAGTCTATGGAAGCAGAAGTGTCATGATATCATGACAAAAGCAAAGACGAAGTATACGGAGGCAAAAATGTCATGATATCATGACAAAAGAAAAGACGAAGTCTACGAAGGCAAAAATGTCATGATATCATGACAAAAGAATAGAGAAAGCGTACGGAGGTGAAAGTGTCATGATATCATGACATGTATTTTCGTGGCAACAACAACAAAAGAAGCTACAGAGGCAGAAATGTCATGATTTCATGATAGGTCATAAATGCGCAAGTCAAGAAGGAGAACCCGACTGAAATGAGAAGTATGACAGTGGACCGACATCACTACGACATTTACAGGGGCAGTTATAGAGTGATTTCATACTACTAAAATACGAAGAGTGATCAAAAGTCAGTATGGCGATTACAAGGTCTATCCAGAATGAAATCATCAAGCGATGGATAAACCAAACATCTTCTTGAGTTGAAGCCGATGAAGATCGATGACAACCAACTAAAATTAGGGTTTACAATTGTTATGAAAGCCGACTAAGATTAGGGTTTTCATCATAAAAAATATTGTTATAAAAGGAGGGTTATTTGGAGAATTGAGAATATGGTCGAATGTGTGTGAAATACGGTCATTGTGCATAGAGAGCAAGTCATGTCGAATCATGCTAAGTGCAAAATTTGCAAAGAGAGCAGAGTGCACAAAAGGAGAAGACAATCATGAAGTTTGACTGTAACTGAGCAAAGTGCACAAAAGGGAGAAGACGATCATGAAGTTTGACTATAACGAAGTAGAGTGTGCGAAGTGATTACGCAGAGAGAGAAGAGTGCATAGAGAATGCAAAGGTGAAGAAGACCAGTCAGGGTCTTGCAAAAGCAAAGGTATCTTACTATCAAACTTATAGATTCAAATTGAAGTCCAGGTTGTAGCTTGGCATCAAGGGTTGGTGCTCCTTCTATTTTTGGGTTGGTGCTCCTTTCTATTGGTGTAGATAAATAAGGGGTTGGTGCTCCTTCCAGTTGGTGCTAGTAAATCAAGGGTTGGTGCTCCTTTCTATTAGTGCAGATAAATAAGGGGTTGGTGCTCCTTATAGTGGGTGCTGGTAAATTGATTGTAAAGTTGGTGCTTTGCAAAGGCTAGATTTGGATGGTAGTCCAAGCAGTCAATTTTTGAGGAGTAGCCACATTGGTGAACCTCGTTAAATCTTGTGTTGTGTGATGCTCTTTTGTTATACTTGTTGTATCTAGTAATAAGTTTTAATTGTTACGGTATTAAGAGCTATAAATTTAAGTTTATAGAGCTACACTGATTCACCCCCCCTCTCAGTGTCATTGTAAGACTAACAATTGGTATCAGAGCTAAGTTCCTGTACAAGCTTAACCGGCTAGGGTGATCTTGGAAGTAACACAATGGCAGGTGGTGAAGGCTTCTCATCAAACAAAGCACCATTGTTTGATGGATCTAATTACGCATTCTGGAGAATCAAGATGCAGACATATCTCTATGCTTTGGGATACGACATTTGGGATTCAGTAGTTAGTGGATACACAATACCCATCACTCCTCCAAAAGAGGTCGACGAAAAGAAACTGTTTGAAAATAACTCAAAAGCAAAGAATGCTATCTTGTGCAGATTAACAAACGGTGAACTAGTAAAGATCATGAGCTGTAAAATGGCAAAAGAAATATGGGACAAACTGAGGAGTATTCATGAAGGAGATGATAAGATCAAGGAGGCCAAGTTACAGACACATCGAGCTCAGTTCGAAGCATTAAAGATGAATGACGATGAAAACATTGAGGCATATATGCTGAGAGTTAATGGAATCATTAATGCGATCAGAGGACTCGGCGAGGATATCGAAGACTCTACCATCATGAAAAAGGTATTAAGATCTCTTCCTCAAAGGTTTGATTCTAAAGTCTCAGTGATAGAAGAAGCTAAAAATCTAAATTATTTTAGTATAGATGAGATGTATGGTTCTTTGACTGCATATGAGATGAGGATAGGAAGATCTAAACCCATAGACAGAGAAGCTACTTTTAAAGCCCATAAAAATATGAAAGCAAAACAAGAATCCGAGGAAGAAGAGACATCAGATGAAATGGAAGCAAACTTCGTTCGAAAACTAAAAAGGGGAAAAGGAAAATATAGAGGAAAGTTACCATTTAAATGTTTCAATTGTGGAGGCATTGGGCATTTTGCAGCTAAATGTCCACTTAATGAGAAGAACAAAAGTGATGAAGGATCGCACCAAGAAAGAAGTGACTGGAAGAAAAAAATAAATTTCAGAAAAGGCAACTTCAAGAAGAAAAGTTTCATCTCCAAGAATGTTAGTTCATCAGAAGACAACTCCGGTGAGGATTCTGAAAAGGAAACAGGTGAAGCTCTTTTCATGGCACTCAAAGAAGAAAAAATAGAAAAAGAACAGGAATGTGATGAAGAAGAAATTGATGCAGAAGTAAATTTGGAAGAGGAACTAATTGCAGCTCTGGATGAATTGAAGATAGAAAGAAAAAAGAATAAGAAAATTTCAAAAAGGCTTGAGGATGCAAATGAAATCATAACCAGTCTGAAAGTACAGATAGAAGAATACAAGAAAATATCTAAAGATCTCGAAGTACAAATTACCATGAAAATAGATTATTGCTACAAACTAGAAGAAGAGAATGTTGGTTTACGGATGCAGATAGAAGAGATGAATCACAAAATTAGTTGCTATCACAAACGTGAAGAAAGTTCTATGAAGCTGGATAAGATTATAAATGACCAAAGGCCTACAGGCATCAAATTTGGTCTGGGTTTCATCGAAGGAGAATCATCAAATGGATCAAAGGCCAGAAATGTAGAATCCATAAAGAATGAAGATAAGAAACAAGTTGATCAAGGAAAAACGTCTCATGCAAAAGAAAGCAATAATGCCAGGCATGAAAGGAGAATTGACAATGATGGATTCACCAATGTCACACATCAAAGAAGAAGAAGACCTATGGCTCCTACGACAACATGGCAAAGACCATCACCCAGGTTCAATTATCCCTTTTCTGGTTTCTGTTTTAAATGCAATGGCTATGGACATAAAATCTCAGATTGCAAATATAATGTAAGACCAAGGAATTTCACCAGTAGAAATGCTTTTTCTCCTTTGATGAATTATACAGTAGAATGTTATAACTGTCATAATTTTGGGCACATTGCAAGAAACTGTAGAAGTACATTTGCATCAAATCAGTTTCAAGGAAGAAAATTTCAACCAAATAGGATGAGACAAAATAGAAAACTTCTCGAAAAACATGCACAAGCTATTGATAAGGGAAAGGCAAAACAAGAGCCCAAAACTACTATCAAAATGGAGTGGAAAGAAAAAGAGCGACTTAAGGAAGAAAAGGAATCCTTAATCGTACAAACAACATTTAAAGCACAGAATAAATATGTACCATGGATACTTGATAGTGGATGCTCCAATCATATGACAGGTGACAAACAAAAATTTGAGAAGTTACAGAAATATGAAGGTGGTTCAGTAAAGTTTGGAAATAATGATGGAGCTAAGATAGTTGGCAAAGGTTCAGTTAAAATTAGTGATGAAAAAATTAAGTCAGAAGAAGTCTTGTTTGTGGATGGTTTGAAACATAACTTGTTGAGCGTAAGTCAGATTTGTGATAAAGGTCATGAAGTAGTTTTTATGAAGCAGGGTTGTGAAGTCAGAAAAACAAACAGTGGAAAATTGATAGCAACTGGATCAAGGACATCTGGCAACCTGTACACGCTCTTAGAGACTTCAGAAGGAGCTTGTTTTATTGGACAGGAAGAAGAAAATTGGTTGTGGCACAAGAGACTCGGTCATATCAATTTTGATAATCTAGTAAAAATCAACTCAAAAAGGGCAGTGAGAGATATTCCCACCATCAGCAAACCTGCAAACAACATTTGTGCTTCATGCCAAAAGGGGAAGCAAACTAGAGTCACATTCAAAACAAAAGAGTACTACACAAGCAAACCTTTGGAACTAATACACACTGATTTATGTGGACCCATGAGAACACAAAGCATAAATGGTGACAAATATTTTATGTTGTGCATTGATGACTATTCAGAATGACATGGATATTTTTCTTGAAGCATAAATCAGAAGCTTTTGAAATGTTCAAGACTTTCAAAAACCATGTTGAGAATGAAACAGGAAAGAGGATCAAATGTTTAAGATCAGATAGAGGAGGAGAATTCATTTCAGAGGAGTTTACAGAGTACTATGAAAAATACGGTATTAGGAGACAATTTTCAGTGACCAGGACACCTCGAAGAGAATGGAGTGGTAGAAAGAAAGAACAGGACAGTGCAGGAAATGGCACGGACTATGTTGGCTGAAAGCAGAGTAGCAGATAGATTTTGGAAAGAAGCGAGTCCATACTACGGTGTATATCCAAAATAGGTACATGCTGAGAACACATGAAAGCAAAACTCCTTATGAGTTGTGGTTCGGTAAAAGGGCAACAACAAAATACCTCAAAGTTTTTGGCGGCAAGTGCTACATCAAAAGAACTAAAGATAATCTTGGTAAGTTTGAAGATAGAGTGGATGAAGGTATTTTTGTTGGTTATTCATCAAAAAGCAAAGCTTACAAATGCTACAACAAGAGGCTAAAGAAAATTGTGGACAGTGTCGATGTTAAATTTGATGAAGGTAGAGAACGAGTAATTAGCTATGAAAAGAACTACCCAATTTATGAAGAGGTTATTGAAGGAGATGAGGAAAACGAAACGGAAAAGATACAAAAAATTGACTCGAGATGATTTAAGTTGTGATTCAGAAGTGGAAGAAAATAAGAAATTCAAAACAAGCAGCTGCCAGAAAAATCATCCTAGAGAGCAAATAATTGGAGACCCCAAAGTTGGTGTTCAGACAAGAAGAAGAGTAGTAAGTAACTACTCTCTATTATCTAGCATTGAGCCCAAAAATGTTGTTGATGCAAGCAAAGATGAAAGTTGGATGAAGGCAATAAATGAAGAATTAGATCAGATCGAGAAAAATGAAACTTGGGAGTTAGTACCTAGACCTGCAAATAAAAATATAATCGGGACTAAATGGATTTTTTGAAACAAATTGAATGAAGATGGACAGGTAGTCAGAAATAAAGCAAGATTGGTATGTAAGGGTTATGCACAAGTTGAAGGCATTGAATTTGAGGAAACTTTTGCACCAGTAGCTAGACTAGAGGCAATTAGAATGTTTCTGGCTTTAGCAGTCTACAAGAATTTCAAAGTTTATCAAATGGATGTGAAATCAGCATTTTTGAATGGGAAACTTGAAGAAGAGGTTTATATTGAGCAACCGGATGGTTTCCAACTTGGTGATGATCCCAACTTGGTTTGCAAGTTGAAGAAAGCATTATATGGCTTAAAACAGGCACCCCGAGCATGGTATGCAAGGCTAGACAACTATCTCACTCAACAAGGGTTTAAGAAAGGTATGGTGGATAGTAATTTGTATGTCAAAACAGAAAATGGGCATCTTATTGTTCTTGTTGTATACGTAGATGATATCATATTTGGCAGCAGACAAAGATGAGTCATGTAAAGATTTAGCAAATAAGATGCAGAAAGAATTTGAAATGTCAATGATTGGTGAACTTTCGTATTTCCTCGGGTTGCAAGTTAATCAAAATAAGAAGGGCATATTTATTTCTCAAGTTAAATATGTGAAAGAGATGTTAAAAAGTTCACAATGGAGGATTGTAAGCCAGTTAGCACTCCCATGACGACAGGTTGCAAGTTGAGCAAGGATGACAAATCTCCACCTATTGATCAAACCATGTACAGATCTATGATTGGGAGCTTACTGTACCTGATAGCTACCAGACCAGATATTTTGTAGGCAGTATGCATGGTAGCACGATTTTAGGCTAATCCCAAGGAGACTCATGTGACAAGCAGTGAAGAGGATTCTTCGGTACCTCAAGGGTACTATGGAGTATGGGTTATGGTATCCGAAAGGTAAAGACTTCACCCTTATTTCGTATTCAGATGCAGATTGGGCAGGAGGTGTCGATGACAGAAAGAGTACCAGTGGAGGTGCATTCTATCTTGGAGATAGATTGGTCGCGTGGCACAGTAAGAAACAAGAGTCAGTTTCTTTATCGATAGTAGAGGCAGAATATATTGTAGCAACAACATGTTGTACGTAGGTATTGTGGATGAAACAAACCCTGAAAGATCTTGGTATTAGCTTCAGTGAGCCAATATCAGTTAAGTGTGATAACACCAGTGCCATTAACATCTCCAAGAATCCGGTTATGCATTCATGCACAAAACACATTGCTATCAAGTATCACTTTTTGAAGGAGAAAGTTGCGGAAGGTGAGGTTAAGTTGGATTTTGTTCCAACTACAGAGCAAGTAGGAGATATCTTCACAAAACCATTGCCCAAGGAAGTTTTTGAGTACCTTCGCAATAAATTGGGAGTGGTCACACTTCCCAAGAATTGACTAGCTACGGGGATCACATTCTCAGGGGGAGCATTTAAGTATTTGATTATCTTTTTGCTCATGTTCATGATTTTTGCTAAGTGTAATAAATTTTGCCTGAGAATGTTGTGCATGGACTAGGGGGAGTCTGCAGTAGCCCTTTGGTATTATTGTCAAAGGGGGAGAAGAGTTACAGGAAATTGCACATGTGTTGCCAACAATTCCAAAGGGGGAGATTGTTGAGCAAGGTGCAGCAACAGTATTGTCATTGTTGTCAACACAGTCAGATAGATCTGTTGATGTAGTGGACAAGAAGTTCAAAAGCTATTCAGATGTAGAAGACAGGAGTTCAAAGGTTATTCAGAGTATGTACAGTGATTTTCCAAGAAGACCGAAGTGGCCCATATGCAAAAGATCAAAGAAAAAGACAAGTAAGAAAAGTGTCGCGATATCGCGACATATACAGCAGGCAAGAAAAAATGTCACGATTTCGTGACATGTTGGAAGAGAGAGAAAAAGCAGGAAAAACTGTCACGATTTCGTGACATGTTGGAAGAGAGAGAAAAAGCAGGAAAAACTATCGCGATTTCGTGACATGTTGGAAGAGAGAGAAAAAGCAAGAAAAACTGTCACGATTTTGTGACATGTTGGAAGAGAGAGAAAAAGTAGGAAAAACTGTCACGATTTCGTGACATGTTGGAAGAGAAAAAGGCAAGTGGAAAAACTGTCACGATTTCGTGACATGTTGGAAGAGAAAGAGAAAGCAGGAAAAAGTGTCATGATTTCGTGACAAGTTCGAAGAAAGAGAACAAGTAAGAAAAGTGTCACGATTTCGTGACATGTCGCATTTTCGCGACTAAAATAGGAGAGAGAAAGTAAGTTTGAAAAGTGTCATGATTTCGTGACATGTCGCATTTTCACGACTAAAATAGGAGAGAGAAAGTAAGTTTGAAAAGTGTCGCGATATCGCGACATGTCGCATTTTCATGACAAAAGAAAGAGAGGAAGCGTACGAAAGCAGAACTGTCATGATTTCATGACAAAAGAAGAAAGCAAGACTTCAAAAGTAGAAGTGTCACGATTTCATGACAAAAGCAAAGAAGTAAAGTACGGAAGTAGAAGTGTCATGATTTCATGACAAAAGCAGAGAAGAAGACTTCGAAGGCAGAAGTGTCATGATTTCATGACAAAAGCAAAGAAGCTAAGTACGAAAGTAGAAGTGTCATGATTTTGCAACAAAAGCTAAGTTGAAGACTACGGAGGCAGAAGTGTCACGATATCACGACAAAAGCAAAGTCAAAGTCTATGGAAGTAGAAGTGTCACGATATCACGACAAAAGCAAAGACGAAGTATACGGAGGCAAAAATGTCATGATATCATGACAAAAGAAAAGACGAAGTCTACGGAGGTAGAAATGTCATGATATCATGACAAAAGAATAGAGAAAGCGTACGGAGGTGAAAGTGTCACGATATCGTGACATGTATTTTCATGGCAACAACAACAAAAGAAGCTACAGAGGTAGAAATGTCATGATTTCATGATAGGTCGTAAATGCGCAAGTCAAGAAGGAGAACCCGACTGAAATGAGAAGTATGACAATGGACCGACATCACTACGACATTTACAGGGGTAGTTACAGAGTGATTTCATACTACTAAAATACGAAGAGTGATCAAAAGTTAGTATGGCGATTATAGGGTCTATCCAGAATGAAATCATCAAGCGATGGATAAACCAAACATCTTCTTGAGTTGAAGCCGATGAAGACCGATGACAACCGACTAAAATTAGGGTTTATAGTTGTTATGAAAGCCGACTAAGATTAGGATTTACAATCGACTAAGATTAGGGTTTTCATCATAAAAAATATTGTTATAAAAGGAGGGTTATTTGGAGAATTGAGAAGATGGTCGAATGTGTGTGAAATACGGTCATTGTGCACAGAGAGCAAGTCATGTCGAATCATGCTAAGTGCAAAATTTGCAAAGAGAGCAGAGTAAAGAAAAGGGAGAAGAAGATCAAGAAGATCACTAACAAACGAAGTAGTGTGCGAAGTGATTGCGTAGAGAGAGCAGAGTGCGCAGAGAACGCAAAGGTGAAGAAGACCAGTCAGGGTCTTGCAAAAGCAAAGGTATCTTACTGTCAAACTTATAGATTCAAATTGAAGTCCAGGTTGCAGCTTGGCATCAGGGGTTGGTGCTCCTTTCTGTTGGTGCAGATAAATAAGGGGTTGGTGCTCCTTCCAGTTGGTGCTGGTAAATCAGGGGTTGGTGCTCCTTTCTGTTGGTGCAGATAAATCAGGGGTTGGTGCTCCTTCCAGTTGGTGCTGGTAAATCAGGGGTTGGTGCTCCTTTCTGTTGGTGCAGATAAATAAGGGGTTGGTGCTCCTTACAGTGGGTGCTGGTAAATTGATTGTAAAGTTGGTGCTTTGCAAAGGCTGGATTTGGATGGTAGTCCAAGCAGTCAATTTTTGAGGAGTAGCCACATTGGTGAACCTCGTTAAATCTTGTGTTGTGTGATGCTCTTTTGTTATACTTGTTGTATCTAGTAATAAGTTTTAATTGTTGCGGTATTAAGAGCTGTAAATTTAAGTTTATAGAGCTACACTGATTCACCCCCCCCTCTCAGTGTCATTGTAAGACTAACAAACAGTTGTAGTTGCACTTGACAGACACGGTCAATAGAGAATAGAAAAAGCAGATATCAAAAACCTTCATCAAACTTGGATCGAAGGTAGGATCATTTTACCCTCTCTGTCTTTTTTTGTCTATGTTTTTACAGGATCAAAATTCAATAGATGGATGTTAATTAGAAAACATAGCAAAAAGTAAAATAGGGAAATCCTATATGTTTTTTTAGTTTTCTACTAGCCATTGCTAGGAATAGCAGATCTCTTATTGCAGTCTATCCTAATCTCTAGTGGTCTAGGATAATTTGTGTTTTAGAGTTTGCATTCTTGAGGTCCAATCAGTGGCTATTCCTTCATAGGTAATTGCATTCTCTGAAAAATCATATAGCATAGTTTTGCATTCTTTTAAAGTGAAATGTTCTTTTGAAAATCATGTAGCAAAATCATTTGAGTGTTGTTTTATGCATATTTATTTCATGTAAAGTAAAAAAACCACACACACCATGACACACTTTAAATGCTAGTGAGTTGGAAGTCACATCCAACCACTAGTAGGGTTCAATGATGGTGGTAGTGATTTCCATCCATTGGCCCAACTCCCTCGATCCTTTTGTTACTAGACCAATACCGAATCCAAGACACCGACATAACCCATGGAAAATTTGCATGTATCTCTCCTTGGAGAGGTATATAGCTGACTACGGGTGAACAGGGTGAGGATCGGGAGGATTTGTGCTCCCTGACCATGTGTGGACTTCATTACCACATATTATAGGTGGGATTACGTAGCCTAGATTTCATTTCTAGGTTTTCGAGCTATGAGCATACAGGTGAAAGCCCTTTAACAATTGAGTATATAATCAACATTTTAAAAATATGATGAGAGTTATTTTTTGATACAAAAAATCTCAAAACACATCAAAATATTTTAGGGCTCACAAATAAAAATTTAAAATAGATAATCATTATTGTTTGCTTTTGTTTGCCTTAAAACTTAAATACGAGATAATATAATATCATGGTATATACACAGAGAGGCCGATTCGAGCATAGACCCAAGGTCGAGGTTGAAGCTCCACCCAATGCACATCAATATGCATAGATCCCTCAACCACAAAATCCTTCTAAATGTTGTTTGACGAGTATTAGAGGGGATAATTCTATGCACGAGGATCCTGTTGAGAATACCCCAATTAGAGGAACCACTAGACATTCCTCGAGATATAGATCAGATCATGGGGCTTCCCAGGATGGGGGTCCTAGATAGGTTAGAATTTATTGTGATCACATTCCATGTGGTTCCACAGGATCTACTGAAGAGTACATCATAGAGGGATCCAAAGTGGTACCCCTTCGACCTATAGCTAAGGGAGGCTCAAAACCCCCACCATCTGAGTATAGACAAGTTTGACATCCGCCCATCTAGGGGCAAATAGAGGGGGATGCTTCTAAGCATAGACCCAGGTAAAATCCTCACAAATATGAACCTTGTAAGATCACCATAGACATGTCTAAAGTGGGAGTAAATGGTACACCGCCTCATGAGCCATGACATAGTAAACAGTTAGACGGTCTAGACAAAGTTTTAGGATAGCTAGGTTATAAGCCTACTCCTGTACCTTCTCTTTCTATGAGCATGCATAGTGGTAGTACCATTCGGTCCGTCAAAGAACCTGGAGAGTGCTCCAAATATTCTCATGATATGTATACCCCTACATCCCATGTGGGCATAGAGTATAGGTGATTGCTAAATATAAATGTCATCTTCACAGAAAATGGCAATAGCATAGCAAATCAGTCCATTGGAGGACACACTCTAAAAGCTGCTCGAATAGAGCGCACACACCAGAGGCCTCATACGACTAATCACATATATAGATCTCACAAACTAGTGTTAGAGTAGAGATGTCATATTCTCCAAGATCAATTGGAGTGTGTTCATGCAAAGCGGGAACACCTAAAAAATGAGAACACTCAGAGGTAAAGGTTCATAAGACAACGCTTATACGAACAATGCATGTGCGAGCAATGCATCCTTGATTAAAAGGAGCATGTTGAGAGGAAGGATCGATTGGATAGTTTTGGTTTACCTCCCCACAGTGAGTAGAAGGAGAGCATTGATAGGTGAGCTACTTTATAGCCCGAGTTTCATCCTAACCATATAGATACCCATACTTGTCATACGATCCAACTTAGAAATCGATGCCCTGCATCTGAATATCATGGGCATAGGCAGTATGAAGAATAAGTGGGAGAGGAATTAGATCAAGAATATCCTAAAACCTCCCAAGTCAAAGTGGATGATGAGCCTAGTCCTCCACCTCAATCGAAGAGGAACATGCCTCCAAAAGAACCTCCAAGGCAATCTAGAGAAGAGGAGTTCCTATATTCATAGGCCTATAAGGCCTTGGCAGAAAATTTTAGAGCCATCAAGAAGCAAGGGATGGCTTATAAAAATCCTACCTTGAACAAGATTCATAATGAACCTTTATGCCCATCAGTTCATATTTTGGCCTATCCTGAGCATTTTTAGATGCATAGGATGGAAAATTTTAAAGGAGAGGATGTTCAGGAGCATGTTACTTTCTAGACATGTGCTTTCAGATCGAAAGTAATGATGCCTTGCTCCTATAGACTTTCATTACAACCCTATCATGCCCAACCTGTGAGTGGTTTAATCAACTAAAGAGGCAAAAAATCACATGTTTTGAACAATTGGCTGATGCATTTCTTGAACGCTTCTCCTTTGGCATAAATAAAAAGGTGAACCTATCCAATCTGGCTACTTTAATGCAACATGATGATGAGCCAGTTATGGATTATGGGAAATTATGGAGAAATATGATGGTAAAGCTACTGTTCTCCATCCCTCTTTCTGAATTAACTTGAATGTTTATAAAAAGTTGTGCAAAGCACATTTCATTATTATTATAGTTTTAGTAATATCAAAATTTCAAGGAGGCTTTGGTGCAAGCCAAAGTGATAGAGGATATCAAGTTACAGGAGAGTAACTTGAAACTCAGGAACAATAAGGAATGGAACAAGAAGAGCACTGAGAAACAACAGGCCAAACCAGCTCATGTTAATCAAGTGGTTCTAAACCTTCAAAAATGGGATAAGGTGCAGCAACAAAAAAATTATCAATCTCAAACCTCCTCCTGCATAGTACGAACAGTGCAATAACAACCAGAAGCATAAGGATAAAGAAATACGCCTTCCTCACATATTCACTCAATTATCAGAATCGTTAACATCAATTTTCCATCAATTGTGTGAGGCAAAGGTAATAAACTTGCCATAAATCAAACTAGTGGACCCTAATCAACCCAAGCCTAAGGGGTATAAGTATTATCAGTATTGCATATTTCATTGAACAAAATGCCATGACATAGAGGTATGTTGGTAATTCAAACATTTAGTGCAAAACATGATCGAAAGAGGTACGCTTCTTGTTGACAACCTACAAGTACCAAAAAATTAGAATATGGGGATTTACAAGAATCCTCTACCCAACCATGAGGTGCCAAGGAAAAATGTTGGCCAGGTAAATCAAGTACGCATTGAACCACCAACTCACGGGTTCATCAGAATGGTCAATGTCATCACAAGACAGGCAAGGTATGAAATACCAAATCAACCTCCATTTCTCATTGGAGTCCAATCTGCACCTACTCCAAGGCTAGCTTAGAATGTTCTAGGCCCACAAACTATACTGGTGGTGACAAACATAAGTAGGTTAGTTCAAAATCTATAGATAACTCTAGTAAATTTTTTTATTTATGAGCCAATTCAACAGTCCCCCAAGTACAAGGAGATGCTTATGGACATTCTAAGGTCCATAAAAGTGTAGTCCCAAGATCCTAAAGTGTTTACACACTTTGTGGGACACGCACAAAAGTGTCAGGAACTAATTATACAATTTTATGACCATGAAATCAAGATGGTTTCCACTATCACGATAGACCCACCACTTCATATCATTGCGTGTGTAAACCACAAACCTTTCAAGTAGGTTTTGATTGATACAGGATCATCAATCAATATAATCATGACCAAGGTATTGACATACTTGAAGTTACCAAAGACACATATCATACCTTCAACCTTCACATTGAGAGCTTTTAACGATACATTATGCTCAACTATCGGTACTATAGTCTTACCCATTCAGGTGGAACTAAAGACCATCCTGGTGATGTGTCATGTGATTGAAGGTGCTATACAGTACAATATACTTCTAGAGTGGCCTTGGATAAGAGAAATGTATTGTGCCCCTTACATTATCCATCAATGTATCAAATACATGCATGAGGGACAGGTTCACACGGTGCCTTTAGATGAAGAACCATTCAAATACGTGAATTTAGTAGATTTTTCAGGGAACTTCGTGCTCCCCTCAATGCACCTGGAAATATAGCTAGTGTCATCGATCCAAGAACTATGAGGTAAAATTAAAGAAGTGTGTGCCCAACCTACAATGTTTATATCTCAATGATCGGAGCACACGACAACTACTTCTACTAAACCATTCATATTCATAATGCAACGAGATGATAAGAAGCTAAAGGTAAATATGGGAAAAAAAGAGATAAAGTGAACAACCAAAATAGTTGTCATTGAGGTCCCTACTCCTATGGAAGTAGAGGATTCTCAAGGAGAAATCGAAGGGGCACCTCAACCTACTTCACCTGCATCTTTAGCAGGGTCATCTGCACCACAGGTGACCATTCATTTGGTTAATCTTGGATTAGGGGAATATATTATGAAAAATGTGACATTTACGTTGATCATGGAGACTACACAAGACATGGGCCAACCACAAGCCCATCACCTTCTCGTAGGGATGGTGGTACTACTGGGGGTACCTCCTAACCAAACCAATTTCATCTATGGAGGGCTCAACCAGCTTGCATCTTGCACTTCCATGGATGATGGTGATGATGAACCATTTGCCATGAATTTTCATTATCTCTCTAACCTAAAATATGCCTTATGATATTTTGAGCGTTACCATTGGCATGGTTATGGTCTCAGATTATTTTAGCAAAGGCGTAGGAGGCCTTATGAACCATAGTATTAGTTGCCTACTAATAGGTTTGAGTTAGAATATTATATTGGAGGATAGGATGAACTCCTCATGGAATATTTAGACTACCTATACCTCATTCTGTGGGGTGAAGTTGACTTCAATCCTTATCACCCCAATCCCCCCACATTTAGAAGGGATAACTAGTTAGTGTCTTACGTCACTATAGAACCACCCGAGATATATAATGAAGATATCTTAGTGGATATCATTCTAGAGAAGATCCTAAGAGACAACTTGGATGAAAAAATATATGAGGTAGTCGATGATACAGGCCTATAGGTACATATTGCTAGCATAGAGATAGATTCTAAGTCAAAATATCACGCTAATGAGGATATAGAAGAGTCTATATTTGATATAGGTGGGTCGAGTTACATGTATGAGAGTTATAATGATGATGAGTCCTTGAACATAGAGCAACCTAAGGATGAGACCGAGTTGGCCTACTTGGGCCCTCTTAATTTACGTCATCTTTTGCCTTCGAAGACAGTTGTTGAGGATGAGCAATCCTCCATGGATGATAGCAGTTATGGAGAGTGGGCTTTCATGGGGCCCTATCTTCTTGATCTCTGAGTTCCAGTAGATAGTGGTGAGGGTTTTTATTATGGTAGTAACAACAAAGATGAAACAGAGAGCCCACTTAGGACCTCCCTACTTACATCATCGTAATGCACCATACACTGCAGTAGATATGCATAGAGATATTAATATCCATCCATGCCTCAGAGGAAGAGCTCCTAAATTGGATAGTATTTATCATATGGTTTTCCTTGATACACTGACATTCAAATATATCATTGAGCCTAATGATCCTATTTTTAAGTCTATCCATAGACCAGATCCATAGATACCCATACCCCTAGAACCACATCTCGAGGATGGAAGTTATATAAATTTAGAGTCACATGCACATGGTCCTGAAGACATGATCCATTCCATCAATATGATCTCCATTGATTTGACCACTCCACTTCACAACCCAGTTGACCCATCCAAACCATTATGTCTTGATATAGATGCTATTGATTGGGATCACACTGACTCACCACTAGAGCCTAAATATTTCTTCCCTAATTAAGAAATGTTGCAACCTTTTCATTTTGCACCAGGCTATGCACATGATTATTATCATGTTGAGGATAATTCCAACATGGAACCCATAAACCCGGTAGATAAAATCCACTTGATCCCTATGCCTCACCATCTTGAGGAGGGATCCCATATGTCAGTAGAGGAAACCTTTGAAGTGGATATCAACGATGATACCACGAATACTAAGAAGGTTAAATTTGGATAAATTTTATCTCTTGATGAGCATACCAACCTCATACCTCTACTAAAAGAGAAACCTAATATTTTTACTTGGACTTACAAGGACATACCAGGTCTAGATCCGAAATTGGTTACTCATAACCTTTCGCTAGATCTCTCAAAAAATCCAGTCAAGCAGAAACTCAGGAAGATGCATCCAACAATAGCCTTAATGGTTAAAGATGAATAGCAAAAGTTGCTAAATGTAGAGTTTGTCATTTCCATCAACTATCCAAAATGGGTATCAAATATGATGCCTGTAGGAAAACCTGATGGAAGGATCCATATCTGTACGGATTTTAGAGACCTCAATAGGGCAACACAAAAAGATTCATTTCCATTTCCGAACATAGATGCTCTTTAGATGCAACTTCGGGTCATGAAATGCTCTCCTTAATGGATGGTTTTTCTGGGTATAACCAAATTCATATTAAGCCCAAAGAACAACATAAAACCATGTTCATAATGCCATGGGGGACATTTTATTATAAGGTTATGCCATTTGGCCTTAAAAATTCTAGTTCTACATATTAGTAGGCTATGACATACATCTTTCATGACTACATGCATAAAATATTGGAAGATTATATTGATGACTTGTTAGCAAAGTCATTACTATGGTCATAGCATGCAGAGGTCCTGAGGAAGGTCTTCGATCGCCTGATAGAGCATAATATCAGGTTGAATCCTAAGAAGTGTGTGTTTGGCGTAACTTCAGGAAAGCTCTTGGGATTCATCATTTCAAAATGAGGGATCGAATTTGATCCAACAAAGATCAAGGCTATTTTGGAAATGCATCCTCCCATGAAAATCAAGAAATCAAGAAGCTTGCAGGGTAAAGTAGCATCCATAAAGTAATTTATCATACAATTATCAGATAAATGTTGACCCATGATTCGATTGCTACACAAGGGGGTCCCATTCAATTGGGATGAGGACTGTCAAGTAGCCTTTGTTCAGATTAAAGACTACCTAGCAATGCCACCATTACTAGCTCCACCAAGACCAGATGTACCATTCTTGCTATATATATCAACAACTAATTTTGCATTGGGAACCATGTTGGCCCAAAAGAATATGCAAGACAAAGAACAAGCCATATATTACATCAGTTGAACCTTGGTGAGTTACGAGCTAGGATATGCCTACGTGGAAAAGTTGTGTTTAGTAGTAGTGTTTGCTACATAGAAATTATGGAATTATATGTTAAGTCATATGATGTATGTCACATCAAAACAAAATCCTTTACAGTATATGATGAGCAAGACATATCATAATACATGTACTGCAAAGTGGATCATGCTATTGATATAATTCAATTTGGAATTCATTAGCCAAAATTCCATTAAGGGACAGGTCATAGCTGATCAACTGGATGAGGTGCCTCTCGATAATAGTAGACCCCTCACCATAGAGTTACGTGATGATGCAATTTTTGCATTATCAGAAGCAACCAAACCTAAAGAACCAGATAAAAAAGCTGATATGACCTTGTTATTTGACGATTCAAAGTGTGAGCAAAGGGGTGGTGTAGGAATAGTGTTGTTCATATCGCAAGGTGCTCCCATGCCCTTGTCATTCAAGTTGGACTTTCCTTGCACTAAAAATAATGCTGAATACGAAGCCCTAATATTGGGCCTCCAAAAAGCTATCACCATGAAGATTAAATGGTTAAATGTCTTTGGTGATTCCCTTATCATTATCAACCAAGTGAAGAGACTTTTACAATGTAGGTGTCCTATATTAAAGGCCTACAAATATCTTGTTGATATGTATCTAGATCATTTGGAGTGGTACAACATTGAGGTAATCCCTCGTTTGTCGAAAATATTCGTAGACACTATGGCATATTTGGGATCCTTAATCCCTTAGAATCTGTCTTTTGATTTTACTACCATCCATGTAAAAACATTGTCACACTCTGTTGTACAGCATGAAGCTTTGGATAAAAAATAGTCAATGAACATAATTCATATAGAACCAAACCATGAGTGGTTATACAGAGCGAGAGACTTTCTCAAGAGAGCACCATAGGGGTCGTTGATCTCGTAGAGTCCTACAGGGAATGGTGCCACCATTCACCATAAGGTTGTTTCCCATTCTGTTTTTGTAAATATTAAACCGTAGGGGGAACATGTTGTCTTATCAATCGAGGCTAAGGTTTATTAGATCTGGATGTCATAGATACATGACTTCCTAAAACTTGGTGTAATCCCTCAAGGATTTTCACTTGCCATGAAACGTACATTTAAATAGAAAGTAACAAAGTATGTCTTTTTAGGAGATATTTTATATCATTGAAGCTATGATGGAGTTCTACTTCATTGTCTTGAGCCCCAAGAATCATCTTGGTCAATGTTATAAGCTCACGATGGTATGTGTGGTGGCTCTTTCAGTGGTATGGCTATCATCAAGTGCATCCTTCGTATGGGCTACATTGACCCACTACGAAGAAGGATTGCAATGTGTATGTCAAGAAATATGTTAAATGTTAATATCATGCTAATATTACACACTTGCCATCACAGGCCTTACTGCCCTTTCAAGCGGCTTGGTCATTTGCTCAATGGGTTTTGGATCTAGTCGGTAGGATCTCTCCTTTATCATCAGGTCATCATACATTCATTATTACGGCTACTGAGTATTTTACTAAGTGGGTGGAATAAATCCCATTAACAACAATAACTAGAGTGTGTATTGCTGAGTTCATACTCACCAATATCATAATTCATTTTAGGATACCATCCAAGATAATTTTGGATAATGGAACATCATTTAAAAATAAAACTATGAGGGCTTTGACATCCAAGTATAGGATCAAACATAGTTTTGGGACTCCATATTATCAGTAGGAAAATGCGCAAGCTGGGGCTTCAAACAAGATAGTGGTATCCATCTTAAAAATATGGTATAAGAGCACCACAAAGATTGGCACATCTAGCTGCCCCTTGCCTTATGGGCTTATAGGACTAGCATTCGGACACCCATTGGGGTAACTCCATTTTCACTAGTATATGGAACTGAGGCCATTATGCTCTTAGAGTTAGAAATTCCAATGCTATGCGTCACATTGAAAGCGTTCATCAATGATGACACTACATAGCAAGCTCACCTAGATCAATTGATGCTACTTGATGAACATCGCGTGAACACTCTTGAGCATCTCTGTGTTTATCAAGAGTGTATAAAACAAGCTTACAATAACAAATTCCATCTGAGAGAGTTTGAGGTTGGTGATATTGTTTTGAAAGAGAACCAACAGAATTCAAGTCTACCGTCAGAACTACGAGATAAATTTATGGCTAATTGTTTAGGTCCTTACATTATCTCTAAGAAGGTTGGTCCTGGGACATATCACTTAACATCACTTGAAGATTTTGAAGATCTTGAACCTCTCAAAATCCTTCATATTAAAGCGTTCTATGACTAAAACCATAAAAATACCCCAAAGGCATCTGTAAGCCCTTTGGTCATCTAGTAAAAGGCTCTAAAGGTGTTTGTAAGCCCTTTGGTCAAATAAAACACTTATAAAATCTAAAAAAAAATTGGAAAATATAAAAAATTCAAAAACATTACATTTCATTTGAATCATTGCATTCCATTTATCAAGTGCATTCAATTTTTCACATGCATTTTGTTTTGCATTACATTAGGCATTTCCATCTATCACCATTGCATTTAGAATAAGTTGTGTTTACAATCTTACAAACAACACCACGTTTGTGTTTCAATCATACATATATGCATTATCATTTTCATTCATCACCCTTGTGAGTAATTATGTTTTTCAACACAACCCTTCCTGTTGCTATGAAAAATATACTAAGTTTTTCCAGTCATTCAACCATACCTAGAGGTCTTCTCAAGATTTGGTAGAAAGCTTGCTTTGCTTTTGTAGACGAGGTCTAGTTTTGATAGCACTTAGCATATCATAATCCTATCACTAATTTACAAACTAAACAATCCTAATTAGGACAAGGGAAATATGAAAGCTACAAAGTGGGACCAGGTATCTTGAGGTGAAAAGTTTATCTTGCTTATCCCCCTGTGCGGACGATCTAGAAAATGCTGACAATTGGCAAAAGGACAAGTTTCCTCTACCCATATGGATCCCTTGCTTACATTAAAAGAAGCAAAATTCCTAAATAAAATCCCAAAAATAAATTATTGAATCAAATCCTAGAGTAAAATCCCAAGAATGAAGTCAAATCAAGTTCAATTTTACAAGAAATCAAATTAGTATCAAATCTCTTACTCAGAGAAAATAAAAAAGAAAAGTACAAAATAAACAGTGGTTTTTATCACTAAAAGAAAAGTACAAAATAAATAGTGGTTTTTATCACTAAAAGAGAAGTACAAAATAAACAATGATTTTTATCACTTTATATGAGCAAGTATCCCAATAAATTGAAGAAAAGAAGGGAGTGAACTTGAATCCCGGAATTATCAGTACTATCACACCTTACGCACGACTAATTTCTAATACATTAGCATCTTGCTTTTATGCAAATCAATGTTTGAATGTGGAAGATCTAGCTTCAGGTGTCATGTATCGCTTAGTGGCATAATTAAACTAAAATCTAAACCTAGGATTGGATAGACATTTGAGGATCCCCAATACAGCAATGGGCTAAATGAATCCCTCCTGGCACTAGGGTATGCTTATGACTTATCTAATATGCTCATTTGCACACATAGGGGTAATGAATAGTTGGGTCTATCCTGGCAAAAGCCTTATGTTTCAGAAGTCTAGTATGGTTAGTATACAACTTTTGACAAGTCAACTAGGGTGTTTGAGTCTCATGGAAAACCTCAAAATTTTCTAAATAGTAACAATCAATCAAATTGCAATCATAAAATGTCAATTTCTTTTATGAGAGTTTGTTTATCAAAATGGTCATAATATAGATTAGATATCAGATGGATTTCAGAAATTATATTTAAATGGCCACTGAGTATGTTATCCATATTATTTTAATTTACAAAATCTTATGAATAGAAACAATACATCATTGCATCTCACATATGGGTGTCCAATTGATCAATCCTTATGATAAGATACATCAATTACAGTTCATGATTGTTATATCTTATATAGGATCGCTTAATTCTTATTCTAAAGCCATTAGAATATTTTCATCCGGTCCTTCAAGTGCATTCTCATATTCATCATCACTGAAGCTATAAACATACCTTGTACAATCATCTTAAAGATGTCCAAATTTACCACATCTAAAACATTTGAGAATAACTGGAGTCTTTTTCTTAACTGGTTCTTTTTCTTCAATCATAAATAGAACTTCATCTCTATAATTTTTTGAAGAACTAGCATCACTATCATTTGAGTACTTACTTGCATTATCCACATAGTAGCTCCTCTTTTGTCTTTGGAAGAACTTTTTTCCTTGTCTATTTTTTCCATCCGTTCTTTTCTTTTGATGCCTATATCTTTTTGATTCTCTGTACCTGTGATCCTATTTTTATTCACCATTGTTGTTCTTTGGTTGTTTACAATATGTTTCAAAATGTCCATACTTTCCAAAATTGAAACACTTAATAGATCTTATATCTATGGGTCTTCTGGAACCTTTATCTCTTCTACCATAATTGGCTTCTTCATCACTAGAAGACTCATTGCTTGATTTTGACTTCTTACCCTTTTTTCCTTGTTTGATTTGAATACAGCCTCCTTTGGAGGGATAGGATCTTTTGTTCTTATCTCAAAGGTTATAAGCATGCCAAGCAAATAATTTCTTGTTAGACAATCACTATTAATTGATGTTTCTATAACAGCGACTTTTTCACTGTACCTTTTTAGAAGAGTTCTCAAGATCTTATCACAAGCATCAGATTCATCAACCTTCATTCCAAGTCCTCTCATATCATGTACGAGTTCATCAATATTACTGAGATAGTCATGAATATTTTCATCATCCCGCATTCTTAAGTTTTCAAATTCTCATTTGAGATTTTTGATATTAGCTTTCCTGACACCTTTATCACCTTCATATATGTTATGTAGTAGTTCCCATATTTCTTTTTCTATTTTACAATCTATAACCTTCATATATTTTGATCTATGAAACCCTTTTATAATTGCATTCATAGCTATTGAATTTGCATGCATTATAAGCTTACCTTCCTTATCTTTAGGGGGATTGATTGTTGGATTATATTCAAGTTCCACTGCATCCCAAACTTCATTTCCAAGTGCCATCAAGTGAAATCTCATCAACATACACCAATACAAGAAGTTAATTCCATCAAATACTAGTGTTGTATTATATGAGGAACCATCCCTTTGATCCTTTTGATCCATTGTGTTCTTGACCACTTTTCATTCAAGCTATCAAACTCTTTTGAAGGAACCCACTTTGATACCAATTGAAGAGCACAAGATTATACTGAAAGGGGGGTGAATAGTATAAGACCACTTTTTACTTTTCTCTCAAACCAATATATTCAATGTAAAGATAGCAATATCAACAATAGTAATCAAAGCAATGTACACAACACCACGCACAATAGAGATACCATAATTTACGTGGTTCACCCAATGCAGGCTACTCCACAGAGAAAATACTTTACTAAAAATTTCTTAGTTAATCTCTCTGGAATCCTTTCCCTATTACAATGTTTATGGACCTCTGTCCAAAGGAGATGCTAATCCCCTAAATCTGGTTTGTGGATCTCTATCCATAGGAGAACTCCTCTTCTCTGGCTGCTGATCCTCTAGAAGACTACTACCTCCACTACACTAGATTATGGATCTCTCTCCATTAAATACTCTTATCCCCACTTAGAATACTTGTCCTCACTACCCTGACTAATGGATCTCTATCCATTGGATACTACTGGTCTCTCTACTATGTCACCTCCAAAGATCTATTTCAATTTTGTACTAAACACAGTCCAGTCAGTCTAGCACAGCTTTGCTCAACTCTTGTACTAAACACAATTTAGTCAATCTAGCACAAGTCCACTCAAATATGCACTAAACACAGTCCAACTGATCTATCCCAAATTTTCTCAATAGGTCCACTCAAAACCTGCTCAAATCTGCTCAATAGGTCCACTCAAAACTTGCTCAAATATGCTCAATAAGCCCTCTCTAGGACTTAACCAAAACTGTATTGTAAGCTTCCAAAAAAGCTCACACAAAATCAGTCCACAAGTCTTCTCAAAGAATTACCTCAAATTAGGTTAACAAGTCCACACAGAACTTGTCCAATATCATAGAAACATAGAGATAATTGTTAGAGACTCAATATGTTCTATACTCAATGCTCAATCACTTTCTCAACTCAAATCAATCTCATAGAAGCATAAAGAGAATTGTTAGAGACTCAATATGTTCTATACTCAAAACTCAATCACTTTATCAACTCAATATCATAGAAGCATAAAGAGAATTGTTAGAGACTCAATATGTTCTATTCTCACAACTCAATTTCTTTCACAACTCAAATCGAAATATAAAATAGTTTGTTTCATGGAACTTGAACAATCACTTCATACATCCATTTGACTAGGTTCAATCAACTCTACTCAACCAATCACTCAAGAACCAACTCTCACTCACAAACCCTAGTCCAAGCATGTAGCCCCAACTCAAAATATTTCCAACAATGCTTAACAACAAATCTCACATAACAATGATACTCATGTTCTTTTCAAACTCTAGTTCAAGTTCTTTGCACAATCCAATGGCTTCAACAACAATGCTAATAAATCAATCTTCACATAAAAATGATACCCGTGATCTTTTCAAACCCTAGTTCAAGTTCTTTGCATAACAACTCACTTCAACAACCATGCTTATCAGACAAGGTTTTAACCACAACTCTTAATTTTAGAAAACCTTGAAGCATTAACTCATACACTTTCGAAAAGTAAACCCTAATCAAATCATTTTCACTCCAATATTAATTTTCAAGAAAACCAATCAACCAACACAGCTAAAGAATAATTTGCTCATACCTTTTTTCTTGAAAAGGAGTTGATCTCACTTGGTAATTCTAATATTGCATCATTAGGAATGAATGAGCTGAGGTTTAGCAGGTGCAATGGGAGTGAGGGTTTGAATTTTCTAGGCAGGAATCTCATCCAAGGTGGTAAAGGTAGACCAGGTATGGAAGGGACGGGTGGGAACCTCGAGCAAGGATCAAGCGAGGATCCATAGGAAGGTGGTTAGGCTATGACATATTTGGAGGCGAGCATCATGCGAGGGCCTGACCCTCCTCAGAAAGACCCCAATAAAAAAGATACGAAGGACAATGCGGGGCCCAAGAAGTGGTTGTCTTTTTTATGCAGGAGCATCCGGAGGTGACAGAGCAATCTCGCATCATCCCAAAAAAATATTTTTTTCTCTAAGTGTTGGCGAGGGAATAAGCTGTCACGATATCGTGACACTTTTGGAGAAAAGGCACCAAGGGGAAAAGTCATCGCGAAATCGTGACACTTTTGGAGAAAAGGCGCCAAGGGGAAAAGTCGTCGCGAAATCATGACACTTTTGGAGAATAGGCACCAAGGGGCAAAGTCATCATGATATCATGACACTTTTGGATAAAATGCGCCAAGGGGAAAAATCATCGCGAAATCGAGACACTTTTGGAGAAAAGGCGCCAAGGGGAAAATTCATCATGAAATCGTGACACTTTTGGAGAATAGGTGCCAAGGGGCAAAGTCGTCACGATATCGTGACACTTTTGGAGAATGCGCACCAAGGGGGAAAGTCGTCGCGATATCACGACACTTTTGGAGGATAGGCGTCAAGGGGAAAGGATATCGTGAAATCGTGACACATTTTCAAAAGAAGCACCAATGCGAGCAGCTATCACAAAATTGTGACACATTTTGAAAAGAAGTGCCAAAGCGAGCAGCTATCACGAAATTGCGACACATTTTGGAAAGAAGCACCAAGGCGAGCAGTTGTCGTGAAATCGTGACACATTTGAAAAGAAGTGCCAAGGGGAGCAGCTATCGTGAAATCGTGACATATATTGAAAAGAAGCACCAAGGGGAGCAACTGTCGTGAAATCATGACACATTTTGAAAAGAAGAGCCAAGGGAAGCAACTGTCGTGAAATCACAACACAAATGAAGCAAGGGCACCAAAGGGAGAAGCTTTCATGATATCGCAACACAAATTAAAGAATGAAGCTAGCAGGAAGAACTGTTGTGATATCATGACAAGTTTCATAGAAGAGGCAAGGATATCAAAGACGTCGCGATTTCGCGACATGTCACAAAATTGCAACTCGAAGGCAGAAGACAAGTGCGAAAGGCAAAGATGTCGCGATTTCATGACATGTCATGAAATCATGGCTCGAAGGAAAGAATAGAGGTCGAGCACCAAAACGTTGCGATATCATGACCGAAGAGGAGAGAGAGAGCAAGGAAGCGAAAATGTCACGATATCGCAGCAGGTCGTTCACGACTCCACATGGGCAGGTAGCTGCAAAGATTGGTGCAAAATGGCACGTGGCAGCAAAATACAGGTGTCTACAGAGCACTCTTGGGAATGATGATTCAGAGGGTCGATGGACAGGTGGCTGCAGAGCACTTCGCCATTACATGCCATGATGATTCAAGGCACCTGGCAGCAATATGCAGGCAGCGACAGAACATTCATGTGGGCGGTTACAAACAGACTCCGTAGTCTGTGTAATGATGTCTAAAGGGGGATCAGGCCCAATATAAGAAGCAGCTCGTGCATTGTAAGGGGTTGGCCATTTTGTATCTTCTGTAATTCAGATTTATTGAGCATTGAATGAAATTATCCTAGTTTTTCTACATGTAATCTCAGTCCTGCGTCAAGTGGTATCAAAGCCAGAAGGTTCTGAGTGCGCGAACAGATCACCGACCATGAGGCAGTTTACGCCAGGACCTATGGTTGGGGTTTGTGAGGAAGTGAGCAAGATGCCTCCATGAAGGAACCATGGTGGTGCAAGGAATAGGGGAGCAGAGGTCGATCTCAGAGCCTTGTAGAGGCAAGTGCAAGCCCTGTAGGAGGAATTGAGAAGAGGAGTTGAGCCAAGAAGAGAGGACCACAGTGAAGATGAATTTTGGGAAGACGAGGGTCCATGTGATGAAGAAGAAGCATTGGATCCAGTAGAAGCTAGGATGTATAGGGCCATATCCTAGATCGAGAAGAACCCAAAGTTTGACATCTCCACCTATTCTGGGAATCTCAATCTTGAGGAGTTGATAGATTGGATCAACGACATGGAGGAATATTTCGAGTATGAAGAGATCTCAGATACAAATCAGATCAAGTTCACAAAAACAAAGTTAAATGGGCATGCTAGCATCTGGTGGAAAGGAGTACAACTGGAAAGGAACAAGAGGGGAAAAGAAAATATCACTGGGTGGGATTGGATGGTTGAGAAATTGAAGAGGCAATTCATCCTCGCCGACTATGAGTTGGATCTGTTAAGGAGGATGTAGAGTCTAAGACAGGTGAGTAAATCTATCAAGGAGTACATGAAGGAGTTCTACCAGATCTCGATTAGAACCAGCCATTCTAAGTCAAATAAGGAGAAGGTCGCCCGCTACATCAATGGATTAAGAACCACTATTCAAGAAGAGCTGAGTCTGGTTCGGATGAGCACGGTTGAGGATGCATACCAGTTTGCCTTAAAAGTGGAAGGGAAACTAAATAGGAGATTTGAAGGTAAGTAGAGAGGAAAGGATCATGGTGGAAGAGCTGGTGGAAGGACCAATGGATGAAGATACAGAGATTTGGGGAAGACTGGTGAAGCAAGCAGTAGTCAAAACTAGAAATAAGAGAAAGAGGAGAATACCCAACGCCCATGCAATCAGAACAACAACTACCCGAGAGGAAGAGGTAGGCCTGGGCATGGGTATGGGAGAGGTGTATTTCGTGGAACCTACTTCAATTGCGAGGAGGAAGGACATCGGGCATACAACTGCCCGCAATGCCAAGAAAGGCCAAATCGAAGACCTAAGGGTCAGGCCAGAGCTGCTGTAGCAGACGAAGGTGTCGAATCTGAGCACTCTGAGGAGGCAAAACGAGGGTAAGAAATGGTCATCAGGAGAGTCTTGTTGAATGAGGAAAATAAGGCAAACCAGAGGAACAGCCTATTTTGCACAAGATGCAAGTGCTCAGGCAAGGTCTGTAACATCATTATCGACAATGGTAGCACTGATAACTTGGTCTCTGAGGAGATGGTTGCCAAGCTACAGCTGGAGAGAAGAAGACACCCGCATCCATATCGGATTGCATGGTTACAAAAGGACCATAAGGTGCTGGTCAGTGAGCAATGCCTGGTGAAGTTTAACATTGGAACTTACCGAGATGAGGTCCTGTGTGACATCCTGCCTATGGATGCATGCCACATGTTGCTTGGGAGACCATGGCAGTTTGATCGGAGTGCAGTACATGATGGTCGAGCCAATACATATTCCTTGTCGAAGGATGGAGTTCGCCATAAGTTGAAACCCCTGAAGGAGGTAGACGAGAAGGTATGTAGCAGTGCTCGAGTCTGTCTAGTTGATGGAAGAAGATTTTTAGATGGCCTGAAGCCAGATCATATGTGCTATGCAATAATCCCTAGGGTTAGGGAAGAAGAATGCAAGGAAACCCTAGTGGAAGTCATGGGTCTGTTAGAGGAATTCCCAGATATCATTTTTGATAATGTTCCTGAGGGTTTACCACCTGTAAGGAAGATCAGTCACCACATAGACTTGGTGCCAGGGTCTAGCTTGCCCAATAAGGCTGCACACAGAATGACTCCTATGGAAACTAAGGAGCTGAATAGACAAGTTCAAGAGCTGTTAAAGAAGGGATTGATTAGGGAGAATCTTAGCCCGTGTGCTGTACCTACAGTACTAGCACCCAAGAAGGATGGAGAGTGGAGAATGTGCACAAACTCTTGAGCAATTAACAAGATCACTATAAAATACCGATTCCCATTGTCAAGGATGGATGATATCATGGACTATTTGAGTGGAGTGGAGTACTTCACGAAGATTGATCTAAAGAGTGGCTATCATCAGATCCGTATTAGATAAGGGGATGAGTGGAATACAACCTTCAAAACCAGAGAGGGTTTGTATGAGTGGTTGGTCATGCCATTTGGGCTAACCAATGCACCGAGTACATTCATGCGGCTGATGAATGAAGTCTTGAAGGAATTTTTAGGCAAATTTGTTATTGTCTACTTGGATGATATCTTGATATTTAGCAGAACCTTGGAGGAACACCTGATGCACATCAAGAGGGTTTTTGAGAAGCTACGGGAGGAGCAGTTGCTGATAAATCTGAAGAAGTGTAACTTCGTAAAGAGGGAGTTAGTATACCTGGGATTTTTCATCTCAGCAAACGGTCTAAAAATGGACCCAAAAAAGGTGAGGGCTATCATAGAATGGTCTGCTCCAAGAAGCGTGACTGAGGTAAGATCGTTTCATAGTCTAGCCAGTTTTTACAAAAATTTCATTAGAAATTTTAGCAGTATTTGTGCATCCCTTACGAAGACAATGAGGGGGAACAAGAAGGAATTTAAGTGGACAACCAAAGTAGACAAAAGCTTTGCTATGTTGAAGAAGAAGGTCACAGAGCAACCTGTCTTAGCGCTTCCAAATTTCAATAAGGTGTTTCAGGTAGACTGTGATGCTAGTGGTAGTGCTATAGGGGCTGTATTTAGTCAAGAGGGTAAGCCTGTCGCTTATTTTAGTGAGAAACTCAATGATTCCAGGAAGAAGTATTCGATGTATGATCAGGAGTTCTATGCCATAGTTCAGGCTCTAAAGAAATGGAGGCATTATTTGTTGCCAAAGGATTTTGTTCCGTATACTGATCATCAGGCACTATAGTATATTAACAGTCAAGGGAAGTTAAATCAGAGGCACCTGAAATGGGTAGAGTTCCTGCAGAGCTATTCTTGTGTTGAAGCATCGAAGTGGAAGGTCCAATAGAGTGGCAGATGCCTTAAGTAGGAGGCAATGTTTATTGATGGAAATGAAGGTGGAAGTTGTAGGGTTTGTTGAGCTTAAGGGTTTGTACCCTGCAGATCCCGACAGGACTAAGTGGCTAAACTTTATGATCCAAGATGGAATGTTGTTCAGGGGAAACCAATTATGCATTCCATTGAGTTCAATGAGGGAGAATCTGATCAAGGAAAAGCATAGTGGAGGTTTGGCTGGACACTTTGGTCGAGACAAGACCATTTCCCTTGTTAATGAAAACTACTACTGGCCGCAGTTGCAACAGGATGTGACAAAATTCGTGCAAAGTTGCAAGATATGCCAAATGGCAAAAGCTGTGAGGCAGCATACTGGTTTATATCAACCACTACCTATACCCAAAAGGCCATGGGAGGATATTAGTATGGATTTTGTTCTTGGTTTACCTAGGACGCAGAGGGGACATGACTCCATACTTGTGGTGGTGGACAGGTTTTCAAAAATGGCTCATTTTATTCCTTTCTAGAAGACTATCGATGTGGTCCATGTGGCTGGTTTATTTTTTAAGGAAGTGGTACGACTTCATGGGCTTCCAAATAGCATTGTGTCGGACAGGGATACCAAGTTTGTGGGGTATTTTTGGAGAACCCTTTGGAAGAAGTTGAAGACGGATTTGAAATTTGGTTCTGCATACCACCCACAAACGGATGGCCAAACAGAGGTGGTAAATAGAAGTTTGGGCAATCTACTGAGATGCTTGGTTGAAGACAAGCCCAAGGGATGGGATTTAGTTTTGCCGCAGGCAGAATTCGTGTACAATAACTCTGTCAATAGGAGTACCAACAAATCACCATTCCAGATAATTTATGGGAGCAACCCAAGGAACGCTTCTGAGTTAAGAAGGATGGACACAAGAGAAAAATGTAGTGCTGAGGCCAAAGACTTTTTTGAACACCTAAAAGGCTTGCATGAGGAGGTGACAAGGCACATCACTAAGATGAATACTCAGTATAAAACTAGGGTAGACCAGAAGCGCCGGGCTAAGGAGTTTGAAGTAGGAGATGCTGTCATGGTCCATCTAAGAAAAGAAAGGTTTCCTTCCAAGACCTATAACAAGTTGAAGATGAAGAAGTTTGGGCCATGCAGAATCATTGGAAAATAGGATTCGGGTAATGCATATGAGGTGGAGTTGCCGAGTGAACTTAACATCTCACCGATTTTTAACATTTCGGATTTGGTTGAGTATCATGAAGGAGATAGCAGTGCAACACCAAGCCCGAATTTGTGGAGCATTCCAGCAGCCACCCCAGTCACAGATGAGATAGAAGAAGTCCTTGATACGCATGAGGGCCAAAGTACTCGAAATAGGTGCTATTCTGAATATTTGATCAAGTGGAAGGGCAGACCCATAGAAGATGTGACCTGGTTGTCGAAGGTAGAGGTTGATCACCTGGGTCTACCTCACATAGAATAGAAGTGAAGGTCACTTCTCAATTCACCCCGGGTGTCTGATGCAGGAGCATCCGGAGGTGACAGAGCAATCTTGCATCATCCCAAAAAAATATTTTTTTCTCTAAGTGCTGGCGAGGGAATAAGCTATCGCGATATCATGACACTTTTGGAGAAAAGGTGCCAAGGGGAAAAGTCGTCGTGAAATCGTGACACTTTTAGAGAAAAGGCTCCAAGGGGAAAAGTCGTCGCGAAATCGTGACAATTTTGGAGAATAAGCGCCAAGGGGCAAAGTCGTCGCGATATCACGACACTTTTGGAGAAAAGGCGCCAAGGAGAAAAGTCATCGCAAAATCGTGACACTTTAGGAGAATAGGCACCAAGGGGAAAAGTCGTCGCAAAATCATGACACTTTTGGAGAATAGGCGCCAAGGGGCAAAGTCGTCGCGATATCGCAACACTTTTGGAGAATGGGCGCCAAGGGGGAAAGTTGTCGTGATATCATGACACTTTTGGAGGATAGGATTCAAGGGGAAAGGCTGTCATGAAATTGCGACACATTTTGAAAAGAAGCGCCAAGGCGAGCAACTATCGCGAAATCATGACACATTTTGAAAAGAAGCACCAAAGCGAGCAGCTATCACAAAATCGTGACACATTTTGGAAAGAAGTGCCAAGGCGAGCAGCTGTCACGAAATCGTGACACATTTGAAAAGAAGTGCCAAGGGGAGCAGCTGTCATGAAATCGTGACATATTTTGAAAAGAAGCACCAAGGGGAGCAGCTGTCATGAAATCGTGACACATTTTGAAAAGAAGAGCCAAGGGAAGCAACTATCGTGAAATCGTGACACAAATGGAGCAAGGGCACCAAAGGGAAAAGCTATCATGATATCGCGACGCAAATTAAAGAATGAAGCTAGTAGGAAGAACTGTCGTGATATCATGACGAGTTTCATAGAAGAGGAAAAGATATCAAAGACGTCGTGATTTTGCGACGTGTCGTAAAATCATGATCCGAAGGCAGAAGACAAGTGTGGAAGGCAAAGACGTCACGATTTCATGACATGTCACAAAATCATGGCTCGAAGGAAAGAATAGAGGCCAAGCACCAAAACGTCGTGATATCACGACCGAAGAGGAGAGAGAGAGCAAGGAAGCAAAAATATCATGATATCGCGACAGGTCATTCACGACTCCACACGGGCAGGCAGCTGCAAAGGTCGATGCAGAAGGGCATGTGGCAGCAAAATATAGGTGTCTACAAAGCACTCCTAGGAATGATGATTCAGAGGGTCGATGGACAGGTGGTTGCAGAGCACTCTACCATTACATGCCATGATGATTCAAGGCACCTGGCAGCAATATGCAGGCGATGACAGAACATTCATGTGGGCGGTTACAAACAAACTCCGCAGTCTGTGTAATGATGTCCGAAGGGGGTCGGGCCTGATATAAGAAGCAGCTCATGCATTGTAAGGGGTTGGCCATTTTGTATCTTTTGTAATTCGGATTTATTGAGCATTGAATGAAATTCTCCTAGTTTTTCTGCGTGTAATCTCAGTCCTGCGTCACTTTTGTTGAGACTCTTAGAGGAAAAATAAAGGAGGTTCTCTCTCTTCCACCCCTAGTTCCAATAAATAATAAATTTTTGGCCCTGACAAGTTCTATGAGCCCTTTTCTTTCAATGGAAGAATTCTCCCTGGTATGCAAGTTTTGGGAAGGTAGGCCGGACATGGAGACTATCAAGGCTTAGGATATGGGTAAATGGTGATCGGTAGGCAGCTTGGAGTTGGTAGCTCTAACTTGAGGGTTCTTAATTATCTGTTTTAACAATATGGAGGATGCTAACCACATTTTAACAGGAGGTCCTTGGTTTTTGGGCAAAAGGAGCCTTTTTCTCAGATGATGGGATGAATATTTTGACCCTAAAAAGTAAAATATTAACATTACCCCTATTTGGGTTCATCTCCCAAGTCTACCTACCCAGTTTTTCAATGAATATTGGTTGCAGGGCATAGCCAAAACTATAGGGGACCTTATCTCCATTGACCATGCGATCTTGGCTAGGACAAGGATGACTCATGCACGAATCTGCGTAAATGCTAATTTGGATAATGAATTGCCAAGGTTTGTGGAGCTATAGTATGGAGAATACTATCAAAAATAGCTAGTAGAATACGAGAACAGACCAAAATTTTATGCAAAATGCAAAAATCAAGGACATCTATGCAATCAGTGCCCTAACCTAGAAATGAATAGAGAAAAGCAGAAGCAGAGAATGCTAGACAGAGGAAATTCGAGGAGTTTCCCTGGTAGAGGCAATTTCAATCAAGCAAACTATGTCTACCAAAAAATGAAAAGAGATGGTGCAGGGTCCCAAAAAGACAAAGGAAAACAATAGGTTTTTGACAACCAAAATACTCAGGTACATTCCAATCCTCTAGTTTCAAATAAATTTTCAATTCTATCTAATATGGGAGTAGGAGGATTATCAGAAGACATGAAAGCCCAAAACCTTCAAGATAACCTTTCTGAATCTTTATAATCCCCATCCAAGTTAGGATCCTCAAACCCTAATGCTGAAATTATTGTAAGCCCCATGGGCATCACAAATCCAAACCCTAATGTTCGATATCTAGAATCCCCATCCAATTCGAGATCCTTAAACCCTAATGCTAAAAATAATTCAAGCCTAGTGGGCATCCCAAAGCCAAACTCTAATGCTGAAGAACTTAGGAAGAAATTTAAGGCATTGGAAAATAAAAATTCTCATCTCCCTAACATCATCACCAGGAGCCAGGTGAATCCTACTGAGGGGTCATCCCGAAGACTAGGGGAATACAGGAAAAAAGGAGAAGATTTGGATGTAGGGGTGGAGATATGTGAAACTCTTCAGACTGAGGAATATGGTAGTCCGGTTTTGCAATGAATTGCCTCCCCCCAGTTTATTCCTAAACAAACCAGGAGCATTGTGAAGTCTCCTATAGATTTTGGTAGTGAAAAAAGAAGAGGGAAAATATCAAATACTGAGCATCAAAAAATTAAAACTGATAATTACATTGCCAATGGAAAACATAGAACCTTGTTTCAACAGGTTATTCTAGGTTCTGAAGACAACAAATTAGGAAAACCCCCTCAAGGGAGGGGGAGAGGAAGAAATCCCAAATAATCTAAATGAAGTTCCTCTCATGGAACATGAGAGGCCTCAATGGCTTGCCCAAACACAGGGAAGTCAGTGCAATAATAAATCAAGTGAATCCAACTATTATCATGTTGCAAGAAACAAAAACTGATGAGATTCATTCAAAAAAGTAGCCAAAAAAATTTGGAATCAAGGGGAGATGGTTTGTAATTCAGCCAGAGGAGTTTCTAGAGGCCTTATGACTTTGTGGAATCCTCGAAAAGTAGAAGGCACCATTATTTAGAAAGATGACAGGGTTATTAGTGTTTTATTTAAGGAAATAAACAACAATAGGTCATGGATCCTTTCAAATATTTATGCCTCGAATTCAATTAAATTGATAGCTCTAATATGGGATTACTTAGGCAATCTGAGTGAAATATTCCATAATGTCCCCTAGATTCTGGCCTAGGATTTTAACACTCCTCTTTACCCTTCAGAAAAAATGTGTGGAAATGGACCACCTATCAGGATCATGGATGAGTTTAATGAATTTGTGAACTCCAACATTTTGATGGATGTAAAACTTATAGGAGCGAATTATACTTGGAGCAATCAACAAATAGGGTGTCATCTCATTCAAGAAAGGCTTGACAATTTTTTTCTATCAAAGGAGGCTACAACTCTGTTCGGTGACTCTACCTTGCAAGCCCTTCCTAAAATTACCTCTGATCATAATCCCATTTTGTTGGAGATCCCTAACTCTCTATCCTTCAAGAAAACTTTCAGATTTCAATATGTGGATCAAACATTCCAGTTTCAAATATAACTTAATTCAGTGGTGGCAGCAGCCTGTTAGGGGTAGTGCAACTTTTAAACTTGCTGGAAAATTAAAGTTTGTTAAGGAAAAGCTTTGAACTTGGAACAAATAGGTCTTTGGGAACCTCTTTGAAAATAAAAAACAAGTTGTTGAAAGTTTGAAGATAATTGATCATAGGATTCAACATGGTGATGTTAATGAAACTAATGGGCAGGAGGAATGAACAAAACTAGCAGAGTTTCATAACATTTTGTCCTGTGAGGAAATCTATTGGAGGAAAAAATCAAGGACTCTTTTGTTGAAATATGGAGATTCAAATTCCAATTTTTTTCACGTCACCACACTTAGAAATATAAGCAATAAAAAGATAAAAAAATTAAAAAAATCATATGGTTCTATTACTTAGGACATAACGAAAATAAAAAAGGATGCAGTAACTTATTTTAATTCTATCATTGGTTAGGAATCACAGTGCAATGAGGACGCCAATGATATTCTATTGCAATCCATTCCTAGCATAATAAATGAGGACATAAACCTTAAGCTTCTAGCTCCCTTTTCTGATGAGGAAATTAAGGAAGCCTTGTTTAGCATGGAGCCAGACAAAGCCCCGGGACCCGATGTCTTTCCCCCTCATTTCTATCAAGCTTTTTGGGACATCGTAAGTGAGGATGTAATTTTTATTGTCAAATAATTCCAAGAAAGCAATCATATCCCAAAAGGTCTCAACTCTACTTTTATTTCTCTAATTCCTAAGAAGCAAACCCCTGAATCTATGGTTGACTTCAGGCCAATCAGTCTGTGCAATGTTTCTTACAATATCCTAACTAAAGCCATTGCAAATAGAATGAGAATTTTTTTCCCCACATCATAGATCTATGCTAGGGAAGCTCTGTCCAAGGTGGGTCAATCTTGGATGGAGTTATCACAGTTCATAAAGCTCTGCACTCTTCTCATAAGACTAACATGTCTATTTTTGCCCTCAATCTTGATATGAACAAAGCATTTGATAGGCTAAATTGGGACTTTCTAATTATTGTCCTCCTTAAGTTTGGTTTTCACCACCAATGGGTTAATTTGATCAAATAATGCATTTCTAAAGAATGGTTCTCGATTCTGGTTAATGGAACAATTGTTGGTTACTTTCAAAGTCGTAGAGGAATTCGGCAGGGGGACCCTATCAGCCCCATGTTATTCATCATTGTGGCAGAAGCTTTAGGCAGAACCATAAAAAATGCTTGCATTTCAAGGCTAATATCATGAATCAAGGCAACATCTATCACTAGGGTTGTTTTTGACCAACAATTCATTAATGATATACTTCTATTGACTAAGGCGTTAGTGGTTGAGTCCAAAAGAATTAAATACATCCTGCAACTCTACGAGGACACTGCTGGTCAGAAAGTTAATTTTAGTCAAAGCAAGTTATATTTTTTGAACACCCCCATTCAGAGGCAAGGAAGGATTGCATAAATTTTAGGGTGTGATATAGCAAACCTCCCCACTTTGTATCTTGGTCTCCCTATTTTCATTGGTTCTCCGAGAGAGTCAAAAGAATTCAAAAAAAACTTGCTAGATGGAAAGGTCATATTCTATCTCAAGAAGGAAAGTTGACCCTCACTAAGGCCTCTCTTCAGAGCATTCTAGTCTATTTCCTCTCCGTTTTCAAAGCCCTTGTGAAGGTTTTCCAAAAAATTGAGAAACTCCAAAAAAGAATTTTTATGTACTAGATCAGAGGAGAAAAAAAGGATACACCTTGTAGGATGGACCAAAGTGTGCAAGCCCAAGGAAAATGGGGTCTTAGGTCAGGAGAATTGCTCATATGAATTTAGCTTTACTAGCTAAGCAGGCGTGGCGCCTCATTTCTGGTGAAGAAAATGAATGGACAACTATCATCAAATGAAAGTATCTTCAAAATATGGAATTTCTAAGTGACTTAGTTCCAATCAAAGGTTTTGCTTTTTGGAAAGCAATTCTCAATTGTAAGGAAATCATCAAAAAATGTTTAAGATGGTTTTTAGGCAATGGTGAGAGGATAAATTGTTGGAATGATAGGTGGGCTAAGGACAAACCACTAACACAATATCCTAACTTAGCCTGAATTAGAGATATCACGAAAGAACTCATTGGTAGAAAAGTCTCCGATTATATGGTTGAGGACAGAGGCAGAATGAAGTGGAAACAAATAAGGATTCAGGGATTTCAAGTGGAATCAAATGATCTTTATAACATTCTCGGGCAATAGTTTATCCCTATGAGACCCAAGGAAGATCAAGTGACCTAGGATCCTACAAAAAATGAGCAGTTCACTATTAAATCAGCTTACAATATTATGCTTGATGGTGAGGATTTTGTCCTCCAAAAGGACTTAGTTTGGATAAAAAATTTAATTCCAAAAATTGCAGCCTTTTCATGGCTGGTTATCCAAGGAAGAATTCTAACCATTGATAATATGATGCGTAAAGGTATTTGTATCACTAATCATTGTTATCTATGCAGGGCTAATTGGGAGACCATTTATCACATTTTCCTTGAGTGCCCTTTTTTCTTGATTGTCCTAAGTGGGGTTTTTTAGGCCTTCAATATTTCCTGGGTTAAACCAGCCATCGTACTTGATTTTTTCATCTAGTAGCCTTGCCCCTTTTCAAGCCAAAGACTTAGATACATGTGGAAAATTTGTCTCAATCACTATCTTTGGCAGGTGTGGTTAGAAAAGAACCATAGAGTCTTTAATGAGTCTATCCATGATAATCAAACTATCATTGTTAGTATCCTATCCTTTGCCAACAAGAATGTGAAACTTATCCCTTTTGATAGTCGTAAACCTCATCTGTAGGAGACCACGGTTGCTCAATATTTAAGCTTAACCTTGTTATATGAGTTTGTGCCTAGGGTAGTCAACCCCAGAGCCAATGTTAAGTGGTCCCCACCTCCTACGGGTTGGTTTAAGCTTAATTTTGATGGAGTGGCTAAGGAAAATCCTGGCAAAGTAGGCGATAGCGGCATTGTGCGAGATCATAATGGGAATATGATGCTTGCATTTTTTGAATATTTGAAAACAAGGACAAACAACAAATCTGAATCTAGAGCTATGTGGAGAGGCCTTCAAATGACTCAAGACTTAGAAGGCAATTTTATCGTAGAAGGAGACTCTATGTATGTTATAAATCTCCTCAATAATTGGAAAACACCTCCTTGGAGGATTAAAACAATTGTTGAAAATGCTAGGATCCTTTTCCAGGGAAGATATGACAGAAAAACCCAACATGTCTTTCGGGAAGCTAACAAAGTTGTTGATAATTTGGCCAATTTGGGTGTCGATGGTGACAGAATTTTCAAATGGGAACACGGTGTCCCGAGTGAAGTAGAGGAGATTATTCAACAAGAATTCCAAGAATGATAGTTGAATTTACCAACAAGGAAGGCACTGTAAGTTCGAAGGTTATGAGTATTCCTGTCTCTTTTTTGAAATGGACTCATAATAAAAATTATCCGAGTTGTCAGTCTTGGTGAATGCTGCTTGGAAATACCATAAAGACTAATGGGGACAGTCACATGTCAGATAACATGGCTCCTAGTTGTCTTCGTAATTTGATGTTGGTTGATAATCATAGCGCAAGAAAGAAACGACAATATAAGACTTCGAACCAGAGCCACGTGGACCACCAGATAGCCACCACCATAAATCTAGCCAGCAGGTTCACTTCTCCAAGTCTGATTGGCCAAGACGGGATGTGGTCCCAAATAATGTCATATACTGAAGAAAGCAATTACCAAAGAATTATTAAGAGTAACTATCAATACAGAGTTTGTGGGATTTTTTTTCAATACTCTGCTATGTGTGTCTACATATTTTTTTTTCTCCACTGTTTCAAGGAAGGGATTTGTGTCTGTTTCTTTTTTTGTAATTATGATGCAGGTGTGTTTTCTTGGGGTATACCCAAAATGTTGTATGGGAAGTTTCTTTTTTATAACAGGCTATGTGCCTTACCGGATGTAATGGCTTTTACGGTATGTATATTTTACATATATAGGATCCTTATTAAGGACATGTTCATCAACAACCTTGGGATGATTTTTGTAAAAGGTTTTGGGTCAACCTATAAAACCCGGTATTAATGCTATACAATCTTATCTACCAAAAAAAAACAAGGAGTTGATCTCACAAATCTGCCACACTCACAAATTTCTCTTTTCCAATCTCAATAAGGGTTAGAATACTTTAATAATAACACAATGCAAAATGATGACCCAAAATACACCTTATTACTCCAACTCAAAAATAACATTCACCATAGTCTTCTTTTAATAGAAAAACCCTTATACAAAATAATGCTTAAAAGTCTTAATAGAAATTTAACTAAGACTTTAATCAAACTCCTTATTACTCCTAAAATAAAAAATCTCAAATATCAATGCCTCCAAAATTAATTAATGGCATAATGTACTTCAGAAAAATAACTTAACAATCCTTATTTCTCCCACAATTAAGACACTTTTACTATGCAAGTAAATATCACAAATGCCCCTCTTTCTACCCTTTTCACCTTAGGAAATAAACTTAGGGTAAATAAAAATTTAATTTAATTCTAAGTACCTTAGCCTCAAGTGGGGCTTGAACCCATGTCAACCTCCCTTCACGTGCCCTAGCCGTGGATGCTAGCCGTGTGTGCTAGGCACACATTTGAAACCCATGAGCACCACATGCTCCAAAACTTCCTCCATGCATAATGTTCAGCAAACAAAATGGCACCTCCTTTGGCACTCGAAAACCAAGCACAAACCATGCCTCACATGGATTGAATGCAGGACCTACCTACCTCCATGCTTCTGCAAGCCAAGCGCTACCACCAAGCCACTGTGCCCAATGAGAATGAGCTTTCAACTTCCACGTGTAAACTTCAACTTGGTGCTAAAGGACAAAACACTTTGTCCTCTCCTCAAATCACATGCACGAATGAATAAACCGGGCATAGAGCTATTTCAAAAAATGTTATGAGCGATAATCATTTTTCAAATGCAAACTTTGGTGTATATATACACAAGCCTTCATGGATTTCAAATTCGATGCACAAGAATGGAATAAGACATCGGTGATAAATTCTTAGAATGCCTTTAATTAAAACCAACCCAACTTTAGGTTTGGGTAAATTAAAATTTCCATCAAGCTTTGAAACATTTGCCTTAAACCCAACCTTGGGTTTTATAAAGAATACTTAAACCCTTTTATTTATAAAATATTATAATCAAAATTATAAATATTTTATTTGGGTTTTCTCAAAGTCACTTTAATAATATTATAATAATTATTATAATATTATACCTTTTCACTATCTCGGATAAATGCTTCCTTGGAAGAAGTAAAACCACTTTCTGACCCATGCTCTTGGGTGTTCACTGAAGATATTTTGACCCATTATGACTTCCATTAAACTTTGTACGCAAACTGTAGGAGAGCTATCACTGGAATCTTGACATCAATGACAACTTTGACTTAGGGACTCAAAATGTCCAACAAAAAAATATAGAGAGTATATTGGCATGTATCGAAAATTCTTGTAGGCTACAACTATGTAGGTTCTCGACCTTACACTCAAAAATGGTACAAAAGCATCTAGCACATATTAGTACTAATTAGGGCCTGTACCTCTACTATGAGAGGCTCCACCATTGCCTCCACCCTCCATGTGAGTCCGTCTGGAGCTGGCACCTGAGGTTCTCTTTGACCTATGTGACCTATGACTAGAGCGAGATGAGGACTGCCCTATGTCCTCGGTCTCATCCTTTGAGATCTTGAAGCTATGGTCCTCTCGAGAACATAATCCTAGAGTAGCTTGATCTCTCTCCTTAGGGTAGAGATGTATGCAACATTTGATGATATATCATTGATGTACTATTGTACTAGAGCTCGTAGCCTCCTAATATCTTCCATCGGGTCCATTGTTGCTAGTCCCTACACTACTGGAACTACTGGTATTGTTAGAGCTACTAGAGTAATGAGAGCCACTAGAATGATTTGTAAAGTTGAGGGGTCCTCCCTCGTAGACCTGAGCAAACCCTGATCTGTGGTCATGGCATCTAGCTACGACTATAAGAGGTAAACTACCCTATAGCCCTCTGGATCTCAGTGTGTGTCATATTAACATGTGCCTGAAGAGCAGCCTTCTCTTATGCATACTCACGCCACTGGGCCTGCCCTACTGTGATTTGTGCCTAAAGGTCCTTAGCTTGTGCCTCTAGAGTATCTATGGAAGTGTCTCTCCCTAGCATCTAAGTTTGGAGTGTGTCTACCTAAGTATGTAGGCTAGCAACGTAGGCCCTAAGCTACCCGATCTCATTGTCAGGTGGTGCCTTGTCCTCCTCAAGAGTGTCGTCCTCCTCCTCATATAGGGATGCCTCCTCTATGGCTCCTCACCCCATCTACCCTCAGTCCTTTAACAAATCCAATGATCATGAGGATACACCTTTGTGCCCTCTGCACCCTCTACTACACTATCATCTATTGTCCTATCTAAGGAGCCCTCCATGCCCTACCATACCCTGGTAGTCCAGCAAGTATCGTAATCAGGTGTAGTCCCTGCATCTATTAGGTTTGACTCCTATAAATCATCATCCTCATCACCCAATGGAGTCACCCTGGACCATGTCAAGTCTCTCTCTAACGTGAGATGGAAATATATGGTAGGAAGCTCTAGAATGTCCTACCTGATGCCAATTTTTTTGGTAATTTGAGAGAAGTAGAAGAACTCACGTACCTCAGACTTCCATCTAAGGAGCCATACATCTATGTGTGCTCAACGTAGGTATCTATTAGCCTCTATCCATGGAGGACAATATAGATAAGAGTACCACTCAATATGGACCACCTGTAGTCACGTAAATTACCTAATGTAATAGTCTAGGTCCCCTACATGAGACCTACTCTAGAAGCCCTCCTGCTCTTGAGTCCAACATGTTGCATAGCATTGGCACACTGCCTCAATGATATCTATCTCGAGTGGTAGGCTATTAGGGCACTCAATATTAATGTGTTGTCACCCCTATATATAAATAAGTAAGCTACAATCGATGCCCACTCTACTCCTCTACGTGATCTGGTACAACTCATTATAGAGTTGTGCTAATAGGGAACTCCCCCAGGATAGGATCAAGGGATAATGTTGCATATCATCAAGCATTCTTCTGATGTGAATACAACTATATTTTGAGTATTCTACCAAGCTATATGAAAATTACTTCATGAATATAACCAATTAATGTTGTAAAGTTCTCTTCATTTGCTTCCTTAAAAAATAAATATAATATTTCTTTCAAATATATAGGCAAGTTTTTGAATCCATCAAAGGTTTCTATTAGGTTTTGTGAATAAAACCTAAGTTCATGAAATAGCTCTTCACTATTTTTATTAAATGCATTCTTAATTATTTCATCCATATTGCTTTAAATAATAAACCTTTTAATTTTTGAACCTTTGAGGTTGGCTTCCTTATGTCTCCCTAGTCTATATTATGATCAATCAATAGGATTCCTTTTAGATCCCTAGTATTTTTAGAATACCTTGAGAACCTTATTGTTCAATCAATGGTTTTAATAATAATTTAACTTCTCAACTCTCTAGGTAGAATACCTTTTAACTTCCAAGTATTGAGAATAATTTTAATGAAAATTTTATATTTTAAAACCTTTGAAGTTGTCAACCTTATGAATCCCTAGTGGTTGATAATATATTTTCAATTCTAGAGTTTTGTAGAATACCTTATCTTTCCTGAATATTAGAATATAGCTTTTGGTAGTAGACTTAGCTTTCTAGGTTTTTCTTTGAGTTGAATTACTTTTATCTACCTAATGATTTGATGACAAGTTTAATATAGTGTTCAACTCCTATCACTTTAAAACAATTGTTTTATTTCTCCCTTGTAGAAATCTTAAAGATGTAATTTCAATGGATAAAACTCTCTGAAGAACAAAAGATTATACTGATAGGGGGGGTGAATAGTATAAGACCACTTTTTAACTTTTTCCTTTTACTTAAGAAAGCAATGCAATGAACCAATAGCAAAATCAAAGCAGTAATAAAACCAGTGTACAAGTCATCACACAATTGAGACACCAATATAACATGGTTCACCCAAGGTGGGCTACTCCATAGAGAAAATATTTCACTAAATTTTCTCAATCAAATCCTTTGGGAATCCTTCCCAATTACAATATTTATGGACTTCCTGTCCAAAGGATAATCCTTCCCCTAATAAAATATTTATGAGCCTCCTGCCCAAAGGAGATGTCCTATCCTCCAAAGAAGTATTTATGATCCTCCTATACAAAGGAGATGTCCTATCCCCCAAATATCTGGAAATGATACTTCAGAATATCACTACCTCTACTACTGCTAGCAGGTGGAACTCCTTTCCACAGAAGACGTCCTATCCTCCTTGTTTTGGCTCTAGAGACTTTTGTCCTCACTGATCACCTCCACAACTGCTCATCAACACCTATACTAAACACAGTCAATCGTTCCAGTACAAGTCATCTCAAACTCTGTTACAAATCTACACCAAACTTAGTCCTCTGGTCCAGCACAAATATGCTCTCAAATATCTGTCAGATCTATCCCAAGCTTAAGCCAAAATGTTGAAAAAATCAATCACAACTACTCACAAGTCTTCACCAAGACTTCATAAAATCTATCCACAAGTTCTTCAACAAGAACCTATCCAAATTAGTCCACAAGTTCTCCACAAGAACCTGTCCAAATCAGTCCACAAGTTCTCCACAAGAACTTGTCCAAATCAATCCACAATTTCTCCATAAGAACCTGTCCAAATTAGTCCACAAGTTCTCCACAAGAACCTGTCCAAATCAATCCACAAGTTCTCCACAAGAACCTATCCAAATCTGTCCTAGCAAGCTCACCAAGAACTTGCCCAAATCAGCTCAAGCAATTTTACCAAGAAACTTGCCCAATGTGAACACACAAAGAGAATTGTTAGAGACCCAATGTGTTTCATCCAATCATATCAAATCAATCTCATAGAAGCATAAAGAGAATTGTTAGAGACTCAATATGTTCTATCCTTCAACTCTCAATCTCAACTAAAATCAATCTCATAAAAGTAGTATACTTTCACAATATCTTGAACCACAACCCAACAATTGCCAATAATGCAATATCAAGGAATCAACTCCTCCAAAATAGAACCATAAATTGCTATCAAACCCTAGCCAAGTTAGTTTTCAAGAACTCAAAGCAATATCTCTCTAAGCATCAAAAAGGGGTTCAAGATATTTCCAACTTCTCTAAAATGGGAATGCTCAACTTAACCACACAACCAAGTTTATCAAGTACAACTTGATAAAATCAAATCTCAAAGGAGCAATCCCAACTCATGTATCAAGTAAAGCATAACTTGATCAACTCAATCTCAATGGAAGCAATCTCAAAACCAAACTCTCAACAACCAAACAACTCTATTAGGGTTTCAACAACTTATAGCAATGGCATGCGCTTCTCACTCAAAACCCTAAAGCAAACTTCAAATGCTTCCACTCTCATAAACCAAAATTATGCAATAACTCATAAACTCATCATTATCTCATAATGCATAATCAATACTTCCACTTTCAAAAAATAAGATCCACTCCAAATAAGGAAACTTAATTTAATCATTTTCACTCCAAATTTATTTTTAGAAAACCATCAATCAATAATAACAATGGAATAATGTGCCCATATCTATACTTTGATGAAGAAGGAGAACTCAAAATCTGTCACAACACTAACTCTCAATTTACCAAAAATTAGAGTTAGCAACAATGGAATAATGCACAATGATAAGAGTCCTAATAACACCTTATCACTCCAACTCATCAATAATCAAAACTCACAAATATACATATCAACAATATTCCTTTACACCTCATAACTCCTACTTAATATATCACAAAATAACTTCAACCTCAAAAATAATTACAAGAGAATATCCACTCAATAACTCCAAAGACTTTCTAACCCCAATATGACATTAAGCACAATTATTCCTTAAACCCTTATAACTCCTAAAATACATTTACTTCTAAATGCATTTACCACATAAACATTAAGCATCAATAATAACAATTTCAAAGCAATATTTCTATTTAACCTTATACCTCCATCCAATTACCAACAATAATTTGCCAAGTCAAATCAAATATTCCACATTATCAACAAAAGATCTACCTTGGCCAAAAATCAATTCTCCAACCTTAGGAGAAGTGTGGAGACACCAACATAAGTTCCAAAGTTCTTCCTCCTCCAAACTCGTGGCCCAAGGCAACTGCTGTACCACGTACAAAATAATCCATGACCAAAAATGAAACATGCCCGATATGAATCAATCTTGACTCCTCTGCCTAGCGAGCACCTTCGATCCACTGCCTCCACAGTTGGAGCACAAGTGCCCAACGAAACTCTCAAGCACCACTCATTGTTTTACCTTCCCTTTGCTCATAGAAATTAAAGACAAATAGATTTGTCTTCCTCACAGGCGTACGAAATCAAAACTTAAACACAGAGCAATACAAAATTCAAAAATCATAGAGCAATCCGAAATCGAAGGTCACATAGAAATATGAATTTGAAGGTAATCATGCAAATCGGAGGTGTATTGAACCTTAGGAATTAATGCCATTTAATAGTCTTTTGCATCCCATGCAAGTTGACATCGGTGCTCCTTCCAAACAAATGACGTCGACGAGGTAAGTCTTCTACATTGGAGTCGCTAAGGATTTAGAAACCCTTTCAATAATAATTATGAAATTAATAATTATTATTTTATTAATAATAAACTTAAAACATTTTCAAACGCTTGAGTTAATTTATTTATTAATAATCAAAATGGAATTTTAAGGTTTTTTCAAGGAGCAAAAACCTTTTCATTAAGCCAAGATGGTTTTAATAAAAACCCTTAATGAGTCCAGATGGTTTTAAGAAAAACCTTTAACCTTGTCACCATGGTTTTAATTAAAAACCCTTAAACAAACATCATGGAACTTTCAAGATATTTTTGGCACCAAACTCTTTTTGGCATCAGCACAAATTCCTTTCGATATCAACACAAACTTCTTTTGACATCAATGACAACTCACAACCATGAAGCTAGGCAACATACCCAAAATTGCCAACACTCTCAATATCTTTGAGATATTTAAGTTGGATTCTCTATGTCCCTCCAATTTGTATATGAGACTAATAAAAATAATCTTCCAACTTTCAAGAAATTTTAGAATTAGGCTTCCTTCAATCTTTAAATAATGTAGTTTCTATATTTATATAATTTAAATTTGGTGTAGGACTCCTTATATCTCCCTAGTTAGAAATTTATAAAAACCATGTATTTGCAATTTAAATTCTACTTCAATTTGTAAAAAACCTTACGTCTTCTTGTTTAATGATTTAAAAATATTTAACGCAATATGATTAGTAGTTTCAATGCTTCTATATTCTACTCCTTTCTAAGGTATTCAATATACTTTATAAGTTATTATTTATCACCATGTTACTCCTACCATTTAAATAACCTTAGAGCATAAAAATTAATTGATTTTGACTTTATATAATATATATATATATATATATATATATATATATATATATATATATATACATATGTATATATATATATATATATATGTATATATATATATATACATATGTATATATATATATATATATATATATATATATATATATATACATATGTATATATATATATATATATATATATATACATATGTATATATATACATATGTATATATATATATATATACATATACATATGTATATATATATATATATACATATGTATATATATATACATATATATATATATACATATGTATATATATATACATATATATATATATATACATATGTATATATATATACATATATATATATATATACATATGTATATATATATACATATATAAATGTATATAGACCATATTTCTTCTTAATGATTTGCAAATATTACCATCTAGACACCAAAATTTATGTACAATATCATTGTATTCTATTCTTGAATAAACCTACAATCAATATGGTCTCTTGCACATAATGGTCTTTGACTGCATTAACTTCTTCAATCCGCTCTAGTCTTTGACTTCTCTTTACTCTATGGAGTATATTTACACACCCTCTTTTCTCTCTTTAGTAAACTTCACATGCTCCCTTTGCTCTACATAGTCTTTTTCAGGCATACACTATATAAACATCCTTTAGACATGCTTCTCTATATTTGTTGTAACTAACATGCAATGTAGCTAGTACCAAGTGGTACTAAGGGTCTTCCACTCCTTTGTAGCATCTCATATAGTGTCTTTATCTTCTCAACACTTGTGCCAAGTGGAACCAAAGGTCTTAACTCCTTTCTTCAATGTATTTTGGGGTATTCTTTCAACATCTCCTTACCTAATGCTTCTTAAGAGAATTATATTTCTTGAGTGCAAGAATATTATGTTATTCTTAATGTAGCTAGTTATGACACATTATCTAATAGTATATTGCGTCTTCTTCATGTGGTGAATGCTCTTCAAAAACTTAGCCTTCTCTTCACGTACCCTAATCTTATTCATGCCTTGTCATTTGAATCTACTCAATGCTCACTGCACTTCTTTACTTGTAACTTATCAATTCTTGCAAATATATTTCTTCTCCTTCTATGGCAAAGGTTTCAACTAGTTTGGTGGTAATATTTCCAAATTCTTTATGGTCTTATAAGGATGTAAATAGACCTTGTTTTCCAATGCTTCTCTTAGGTGCCAACTGAGTATATGTCATGGCTTGTAGGGTGGATACTGGTAGTGAATAACTCACCTTATTCTCCTTACATGGCTAGTGTAATTTTGATGACTCAACCCTGTAATCTTATATGTCATCTCTTCTCACTGGTGGTGCAATCTATCATCGCTACTGCTACCCCACCTCTATCTCCACCAACCTGACCCTAGTATATGTAGGTTGTATATCTGGTGTAGCTTACCCCCTACTGCCACTACCTTTATGATGTTTCTACCACTAAGAATCCTGCTCACCAACATCTTGCTCATAATCGCTAGCCACATCATCTACAATATGATTAGGTTCCCATGGAGGCTACACAAAAAACCAATTATCATAATTAGTTATAGTTCCAATATCATCTACATCTGGGACACCTACAACCTTATCATCTTGAGCATAATCTATAGTCCAAAATTTAGGAGTAACTGGGAGACTCAACTCATCACCTCAACACCTGTACACCATTGGAGTATCAGGAACTCCCTGTGCTAAGCCAAACTATCGCATCACCCATGAGAACTAAATGAACTCCATATCTTGCACATGTTGTCCAACCACCCACCTACCTCACCTAACCCACTGAAGTTATGCTACATCACTATCCCAAGTCAAACCTCACCATGGTCGCTAGAAAATGTCACCTCTACTTAGATTAGCTAATATGTTATGATACTCCTATCCACTACATATAGGATGACTCAATGAAGCCTCTTCGCTGGTCTTCCAACAAATAGCACAAGGCAATGAGTGATCCCACTCATAGGACAAACCCTTTGGATGATCAATACTAATGTGCTCCCAAGCCTATAGCTAAAGAAACATGGTACATATAAGTTCCTTCCACTCCTACCTCTTCACCTCATATAGCTCCATATACAATTGTTATAGTAGAGCTATATCCCATGCATAAATATGAGGTTCACTAATCAGATCCACCACAAGCCTCACTTGGTTCCAAGGGAATCTGGACCCCATATTATTAGGCAACAACATGTTTATAATATACATCACAAAAATTGAGAGCACACCTAAATTCCCATAATTGAACAGCTGAATGTATGGTATTCCACCCTTGTTGTAGTCTACATCCTAGTCATCTTCATAAATTAGCCTCAGCTCATGCTCATTATCGTGGCCCACACGAACTGGTGGGCCCTCGATAGGAACATGTAAGATACGGTAAACATCTTCCAGGGTGGTAGTCACCTCCCTTGTTAAAATCTGAAATGACCCCCTATCATGGTCTCATCTCTCCACTAGGATAGATAGGTACTCCTCATTTGTCCTCAGTTTGAAACAAGATGACCCACCTATAGCTAGCCAATCTCACTGCCTCCAAACACTTCCAATCATCGCTTGTCAGGGCCTTTCACACCCAAGAAATAATGTGATGCCATCAATGTCATGCCTCAATAAACTCAACCTGCAAAAAGCACAAAAAAAATCAATATCAATGCACACAAAATTTCAAAAACAAAAAAAAAAAATACCAAAAACATTTTCATGCATCCCCATAATTAAAAAAAAAATCATGCAGTATCTTCATTTTCAAAAATATAAAAAAACAACCATTTCCATGCATTCTTAAAATTTAAAAAAAACACAAAAACATTTAACGCATTCTTTGCATTTTCAAAAAATACAAAACAACAAAAATATTGTCATGCATTTTTATGTTCCAAAAACAACAAAACACAAACATTTCATGTATTATTTTCAAAAAAAGACTTTCATTTTCCCTTATCATAGTAAAAAAAAAATTACCATACCCTCTTAGTTATCCAAGAAAAAAACCACAAAACAAACAAAAGTAAACAAAAATAAAATAAATCACAATAACCTAGAGTTTTGGAACCTACCTTGGCATACCAAACTTTGGCTTCCATTCCAGCTCCCTCAAACCTCCGCCCTGCCACCTACTCCATTGGCCTCCCCAATAGTCTCCATCACTATCACTTCTCAACCACTTAGAAAAGCATTAATTGAAAAAATGAAATCTAAACTACCAAATCAACCTATTTATAGTTGTTTTTGTGGGCCTAACCACATGTCTGATTTTGGTGGCACCAATCACGGATGCATGGTTTTCGAGAAAAACCAACTACACATGTACAGTTAGTAAAAAAAAACAACAATAGTCACCCCCTCCAAGATAATCAAATAAATCATTATCATCATCATCATCACATGAATAATCACCAACATCATCAAATCATCTCAAGTGAATCTTGTATCTAGTGATTTACTCTAGACACCTAGTGGTTGCAATGATCGATTATCCATGCAATCTGGTAGGATGGGTAGCTCACCATAAGGACACTTATTCAAAATCATCAAACATCATCACATGTGGTATTAAATAATATGGGTGCCTCAATATTTGAGTATGACTCTATTCAACCTAATTTACACAAGGTTATCCTTAAGACCTCTTCTTTTGGGTTACAAAAGCAGAAAACATTCACTCACAATAGGGTAATAATTACCAAAATTACTACGAGTATCAAATTATCAGAGTACGTAGTTCTTAATGTCATATCATTTGGTAGTAATTGTTACAGTTGCATGGGCACATGAACTCCCAATGTGGTTGGTAATTTTGCCACAACATTTTTCTCATCATCGAAACCAAAGGTAAATTTGTAACAATAACCATCCCAAACTTGAGGTAGCAAGTTAACCTTCAATATCACACATTTGCATACATCACATCCACCTACTTTCATCATCCATATTTTCTCAATTGGATTGTGGGTTTCATTCTTCACCCATTCATCAATTGAGGGGGTAAGAAAACAAATCAAAATTTTCAAAAATCATTCATTCTTGTGCATTGAGAATATTTGAGTCTATTTATCCATCCAATAAGGATAGGTGTCTCTTATTTTTGCATTGTATTATGTTTTATGCAACACATTACAAAAAGAGGCATCTATAGACACCAAAACCTAGGTATTTACACTTTACCATAGGCCTTGTACATTTCACCCACATTACACATCATAATCCTACATAATAAAATTATATACCTAAGTCTAAACTTAGGTGTATAAATCCTACACATTATCCTATTTTCTAGATTTTAATAAATTTAAAAAATATGCTTAGGATACCTTGCCTAATCACTAGACATGTGTCCTAAACACATCACCAACATCCTTTCCATATCTCACACACTCATGTCACCCTTGTCCCTTCACATGGGACATCCCTTACACCTCACTCCACTTGCACTCACCCATTAGCCACATCACCCTAGTTAAGTGAGACACCCTAGGTGACTCACTCTAACTACCCCTTCCATTTGGCAGCCTTGGATTACCACTTGGTAATTCTGGCTTGCCACCTCCCTTTCCCTCCAAAATCCTAAAATTACCTATAAAATAAACACTAACCCATAAACCAAGGAATGTTGAGAGAACACACCATAAGGCTACCTAAAACACACCAGGAGCTCACACATCCTAAAGAGATGAAAATTTTGAAACCCCCAAAGTGCCCTTTTATAGTTTTATGCCATCCAGCCTCAACCACCCATAGTCACAATCACACTTCTGTATTTTCCCAATCGTCTTCCTACGGTTGACCAGTCACAATTGTGCACTTGCGGTTATCTAGAATGTAGGAAAACTCATGAATGATGTAGATCAGATCAGTAAGATTTTGATTTTGTTAGCAAGGCATCTAGATTTTATTTTTTGTGTTTTTTGCAAATATTAGTTCAAGGGTTTTATTGCATTGGTTTTCAATCACATATACAGGTTCTAATAAACCGTTGTTTGCTTCATCATGTGTGTAGGAGATAAGTATCTGAAGAGCTATTGAAGCTGAGAGTGGTCCTACATCTAGGCCACAAAAGCCCACACACCCTTGGAGTTGTATCAGAGGAGTGAAAGACACCAATATGATTTGTTGGGAGAATTGTAGATCATTATTTGAGTACTTGTACTTTATAAAAAATGTATTGTGATACTCATTACCAAGCATTGGGTCATGAAGCATTGTAAATTGGGATATTAAGGCTCCTCGTGTTAATATAAAAGAAGCATTCTTTTTATTATAAGTGTTCACTTTCATGTATGTGCTTTGGTGTTGAATCTTTTGCTACACTATTCATATGACAACTCTATCAATATGGATAATTGCTCCTTTCATATAGTTGCATATCATTATTTACAAAAGAATGGTCTATTAAGCTTTGAAAGTAATGTTTTCACTACTTGATAGTCGTTTGTTTGTTATATAAGATTTTATGTGAAGTTATTTCTTAAGTTGTGATTTCATTTGTTGGAAAATGTATGTTTGTCTTTCACCATTCTCTCCTTTTGATAAAAGGAAGATATTTTTTTATTAACATTTCTATTTAGACAATGAGTGGAAGGTTTATTGGTTGTATTAAATTTGTATTTAAATTCAACAATTATTAAGGTTGCTCGAGTCACTAATAATATTTTTCAGGCCTTTACTTATCCAAGACAAGAAAGTTTATTGAAAGGATAACACTATCCTCTGACGATGGAAAATTGATGATTATTACTCCTTAGTGTGTTAGTTCATAACTCCAACCATCACTAAATAAAGGGAGGGTGTGCGCATCATGGAGATAGGACAAAACTATTAAAAAAATACACGAAATATTTGGATAGTGGAAGAAAGAATCTTATTGTGAGGAAGAAAAAAGAAAAGGAGAGGAGATTCGAGCGTGAGAGGGAGAATTTGGTGGTTCTTCTATAAGCAAAAAGAAAGATTTTTAGACTGCATAACCAGGTAGTGCTTTGAAGAAACTTATCTTTGTTGATTTGAGAAGCTTGAAATGATGTTTGCTTACAAAATCTTATTTCCTCAAAAGTTATTGTGTTTGTAAATCATTTTAGAGCAATAGATAATTTTATTTGTAGGTGAATATCCGATTGTATTGAATATTTAATATTTATAACTGAAAGGTAAATATTCCATCTTCTTTTTAGTAGATTTAGGATATGAGCTAGAACTTATATCTTTTATATGTAGTTTTGTGTGATGCACCTTCAACAATGCATAGTTGCTTATAAAAGTGTTGTTCTATGTTGGCTATGAAATATTAATAGCTAAGGGTTTATACCTAGGAAAAACTATAGAGCTCTACTGGAATCTAAAATATTGTAGGATGTAGGGGTAAGGTGATTATGTTGTTTACAAACCTTATTAAGTTAACAAAGAATTTTTTGATAGAAAATAGAGGATGAGAGAACGATTTTAGTGGCCAGGTTCATAAACTGAGAACTGAGAAATGTTGTACAATATGAGCCATTGCCATTTTATTAATGTTCATTTTTCCTTGAAAAGGTTTGTGTATTATAAGAGAAATATGGGAATTTGTGTGAACATTGGACAATGGTTTTAATCCATTTTAGTTGGTTGTACATTCTATGGTTTTCAAAAGAGTTAATATTTGAATGGGTTCTTTAACCTGTTGTTAACTGAATGAAACAAAGTTCACTCAAATATTATGACTAGCATAGATTGTATCTTAGAAACATTTGAGAATCTTGATTTCTTGTGTTAAAAGTTGATGATTTCTATATTAATTGTTAATGGAAAATGCTTTATATTATATTGCTATTTATTTGTTTGAAATGCTTTGAGAAGAAATTCATGATTTGAGGATTGGAAGTCATAAAATAAGGAATTGTAGATTTGTTTGTTTTAATTTATTTGAGAAGCATGGGTGTTATAATTACTTGAAGGAACGTAGCATGTGTATAGTATTATGAATATAATTTAGGAAAAATACTATGAAACTGGGATGGGTATGAAAGACTTTTTTCAATAATAGCATAGATAGTCTTTACTTGTGGAATTTGATGTGTTTTGTTGTTGCTTTTGACTATTAGAAAAAAAAAATCCTTTGCTATTATTTGTCCATCTCTGATTGTTGAAATTATGGAAGAACCTAATGAGTAATATTCTAGATGAAATTGAGTCATGCTTGCATTGAAAAGAAAAGAAATGCATATAGATATGCACTTGCATACAAGATTTGTCTTTGATACCTTATTACATCCTTCTTGATGGGATGAAGAGAGGACTTATGCAAGGTGAGGACCAATGAAAGACTCCATGTCCTTAATTATCTAGACCATGCCATAATATGGTTGCACACTTCATTCGAATGATTGAATGTTATAAATCTGAACAAAATTTGGATATAAGCTCTATGTTCGATTGAACTACTTTTAAATATAATGTATTTCGAATAGTTCCTTACCAACCATTATGTGTCATCATGTAAAAAATTTATTGCCTGAGAATGAAATGGAAATAAATACTTTATTGAATGAAAAGGAATATATGAATGATGTTCTGGTTTATGTGTTTGTTACTGATTTCTTATATTGAAGGATGTGTTCTATAGAGACTAAGAAGGTTCAATCATGATAAAAGAGATGTGTTTTGGAAATAATAAACCAAATTGTATTCATTTATAACCTTGTTTAGCATATTTTTTATTTATGTCAACACAACAATTCATTAATTCAAATAGAGAAATTTAGATGTTTATGCATCATTTCTTATGGTAAACATCCTTATGTGTTTATTAACTATTTCTTATATTGAAAAGGAATATATGAATGATGTATTGGTTTATGTGTTTGTTAACGATTTCTTATATTGAAGGATGTGTTTGATAGAGACTAAACAAGTTTAATAATTAGAAAAGAGATGTTATGTTTTGGAAAGAATGAACCAAAACATATTTCTATGTGACCTTGTTTAGCAAATTTTTTATTTATATCGACAGAGCAATTCGTTAATGTAAATCGAGATATTTAGATGTGTTTAATATCTCTAATGTAATAATGTTATGATTGGTCAAATGAATAGTGTTATCGGTGTAATAAAAATTATCTATTAATGCATAGTATAAGTTATAGATTTTGGCACCATGTGTGAACAAAACGGTTTAGCTAGACACGTCAAATGAAAAGAAATTGAATGACCAAAATATGCCAAGGATCTTAAAAATACTTGGAAGGAATTATTTGGATTAGACCAAGACTTAACTCTCTTGAGGAACCAAACCAGGGGTGCGAACTTGTAAATAATAGGTAGATAACTCTCACTAAAGGAGCTTAGAGAGATTAAAATTTGAGCATTGGTTATCGAAGGGAAGAGTTAGGTTTAATTAAGTTTAAATAAGTTTATTGATTTTTATTTAAGGCTTTAATATAGGTAATAGTAGTGGAGACTAAAGTATCTATTAAATACTCTATTTGGTTAGAACTTTAAGTGATGGAACTAGAAGTGACACTTTTAATAGATTGAAAGATTTTGTACCCTAATTAAGGAAAGGGAAAGTGGGTCCTGTGTCAGATTTTATGACTCGTCAAAGTATGAGAAGGAAATATAGAGCTAAGTATGCTTAGTACACTTACATTGATAGACTTATATAAGGTGTAAGGATTGGCATAAACCTTTCGATTGATTTAAGGAGTAAGTTGTCTTGATAAAGAATTCAATATGGATTGCTTGAATGAGCTCTACACCTAGTGCATGCACACGAACTGGTTTGTGTAGGTGTAAATATGGGTGGATATAGAATCCAGGATGGATCAAAACTACAAAATGAATCAATAGGTAATGACATTGGCAACTTAGTATGGGTTTGTCAAGGATAGATAAGGGGTTGAGTTATTATTGTAAAAAAAACTAATGCTTAACTTAGGAGAAATTTTGGGTCATGATATTTGTATCAAAGTGTGGTTCATAGGGATGAACGTTTCCTTGTGTAAACTTAGATGGTGAAGTGTAATAGAATACTCACCCACATAAGAAATATACCTGTACGAATAGACTATTTGCTAAAAGTAAATTTTAACTGTCTAGCTAAGATAACTAGGTATATGAATATTTGTAAGAGAAGTAGTTTGAAGGAGTAATTGCAAACTAATTCCTTCCATATCTCCTATGTGTGGCTAGGGATAATTCTTCGAAGGAGGAGAAGAGAGGTTGTTACCCCATAAATGAGCTAGACATGATAAACTAATATTGAGGCCTTAACCTCGGATGTATAAATGGATAATTCTAATAACAAAAGGGAGGATCTCCCTACAATATTTTCCTTACTACATGAACAAATGGAAACACAAATGTTATTTTTGAAAGCAATAGTGAATCATGATACTCAAGTTAGGAACTCTAGGGTGGAATAGGTTAATGAAACCCTTTTAGAGGCACACCAAGCTAGAAATTGACTTGAGGTAGAATTGGGTAGGGATATGAAGCATCTAAGATCCTCCAAGTTCAATGGAGAGGAAGGTGTTGACATGTCCGAAACTTGGCTAAAAGAGAGAATTTTTGCAATATCAAGAATTATTCCACTAGGATCCAAACGTCGTATGTTACTCTACATTTACATGGTGATGGTTTGGATTGGTGGGAAACGTTTAGTGGGGAACAAGGAATAGAGGTCACAGTTGATCTAAAATGGGAGTACTTTGTAGTAGCCTTTAAAGGAATATTCCTCATATTTTATTTTTACAACTAGAAATTTGAGGAGTTCACCAATCTAAGATAGGGAATTAATATGATGGAAGCATACTGCCAAAAATTTATCAAGTTGTTGAAGTATGTGCCTATGTATAATGAAAATATGAAGATTCATAACTTCATATTAGAATTCGATCATAGGATAGGTCATGATGTGACCATGAGAGAGTCTAATACTTTTTAGAAGGCCTATGACATGGCTAGGAAAGTTGAGACTCATATTAAGCCTTATTTTGATTATGAAGGAGCTTCTGAGTAGGACAAACAAGCTCTTAGGAAAAGGAATAGTGCAGGATTTATAAAGTGGGAAACAAAATAGGAAAACATAGACTCCCCTAGAAAGGATAGAAGAAATAATAGGAAGCAAGGAAATTTTAGGATGAGGTTCCAAAGAAAGAATCGTAATTCTAACAATCACCATAATGGTAATAATAAACAATTACCTCAAGGTCAGATTAAACCCCCATTAGTAGTGAAAGAAGAAGAAGGGTAGAAGTAGAAAACTCATCCAGGGCCCAAGACTAGATGCTTTGATTGTGGTGGACCACACTATGCTAACAATTATCCACTCAGAGCAGGACCAAGTTTAAAAGGAAAATAACTAGCTTATAGAGAACCTATATGCAAAGAACTTGCTCACAAGATCTATGCAGTGATAGGAAGTTAGAATTTGGAAGGACAAGCCACACTGCTACTTATAAGGGGTAATATTTTTGGTAGAAATGTTAAAATTTTGATTGATAGTGGAGCTACGGATAGCTTTGTTTCCTCTAATTTTATTAAAGATATACCAAAAAGGCTAGGATTCTTGGCACACGAGTGGAAGGTCGGGTATGGTTCATGATAAACCTATACTATGGATCGATGCTATCTTATGACCGAAATCACCTTACCCAGTAGTACGACCATTGGTTGTCTATATGTAGCACCATTACATGATTTTGATATAGTCTTAGGAATGGATTGGTTACAAGCATATAAGGTTGTGATAAATTTTTAAGAAATATGGATTGAGTACACCAAATATGGCAAGAAAAAATAGAGAGTGTATAGCCTCCAAGAGGCCTTTCAACCCCAAATACTCTAGGTAATGCAAATTAAGAAAGCCATAAAAAGAGAAGGAATAGTTTATGTAATAAAACTGAATGAGATACCCAGGTTTTGTAGGTGAGTTAGAGAGGAGAGGGCAATCCTCCAAGGGAGGTCCTAGGCTCAAATATCCACCCTACCAAAAAACTAAATTGGGTATCCAAAATCCAATTGATAATGTTGGTGCAGGCAGGGTCGGGTGCGACTCCCGGGTGACTTTGATGGTTTAGAACCCCCTGTTCGTGGTCTCTCAGAGTATCTCAGACCAAGGTGGCCCCACAAGGGGTTTTTTGCTTAAAAAAAAAAAAAACTGAATGAGATAGAAAATAAAAAGAAGGAAGAGGTATTTGAAAAACACCCAGTACTCTAGGAATCTAGGGATGTATTTCTAGAAGATTTACCTGGATTACCTTCAAAATGTGAATTTGACTTCACAATTGAGATTAAAATTTGGGTAGAGTCTATTCATAGGGATCCTTACATAATGAACCCCATTGAGATGCAAGAGCTGAAAGTATATTTGCAATGGTTGCTAGAGAAGGTTTGATTAAACCAAGTGTATCACCTTAGGGTGCACTTATTTTTTTTTTAACAAAAATGATGGTTCCTTGAGGTTATGCATAGATTATAGAATGCTTAACAAGGCAAATATTAAAAATAGATACCCTCTATGTATAATTGAGGATCTATTTGATCATTTGAGGGATGCCACTATCTTTACAAATATTGATCTAAAATTTTGATACCATAAATTGAGGATCCGTGAAGAGGATACCCATAAGACAACTTTTAAAAATTGATATGGACATTATGAGTTCACTGTTGTTAGCTTTTGAGGATGTATGTTATGGAGAGATCTAACACAGGTCCTAATGAAATACAAGAAATATGAAAGAAAGTGAAACAACAATATGACTGAAATATGCTATAAATAGAAATGATAAAATTACAATGTAGTATGGAGGAAATGGACACTCCATTACTATGAGCTAAAGAGCTACATGGTACTCCATATGGGAGCACCACTATCTACTACATTGCACTAGATGAGAACTTGACTTCCTATCTCCTTGATCATATAATCTACCACTATGAGGCCCTTTATATAGGAAGATAGATTCCTTGGCCAACACTCTACCTAGTTGTACAAGGGGACACCTTGCACATTACAACTTGCACATTGCCACTTGTGCATTTATTACATTGCATGAAGTAACTAGATAACTTCCCCCTAAAGTAATCTCCTATCCTAACTATGTACCTAAGGTGGTACATTTACATGACCCAAATGATGTAATATACTCTAACTCTAACACCCCCTTGTATTACATTATTTGGGTATTGAAGATTTCAATCTTCAATATGGATCTTCTTCCTTCATATGATCTTTAGTTTGCTTAGGAATATCATCCTCTTCTATCCATCCTCCTTTGTCTTCATTTTTGTGAATGCCTTTATTTGGTCCTGTCACTTCTTCAGATTCCTGATGGTTGAGTAGAGCATAGTGTTGTTGACCTCTCATATTTTTGTTTTTGATTCTTCTGTGCTTCTCTTTATGGAACATTGGTTCTTCATTTTCTTCAACCTGTTCCTCAAGAAATATGTTAGTATCATCTTGAAATACAACAATGTCTTGTGATATTTCCATTGAATTTAGAATATATGTATTTCCATAGATTGATCATGTTGCTTCTATCTCACTTTGGTTCATGATAAGACATGTATTGATCCCATTCATATATCTAAAATTGACTGTCCAATTGCTTTCTACTAATTTGTTTACTGAAATGAGATTGAATGTTAATCCAGGAACATACAATACTTTTTGTAGTAGAAAGTTTGGAAATGAATTGCTTGGTGTTACACATTTGTATCCGCATATTGGATAAGTTTTGCTATCTGCAATTCTTAGTCTATAACCATTTGTGATTTCAATACAGTCAAACCATTGTAGATTTCTAGTCATGTGATGACTAGCTCTTGAGTCAATGTACCATGTATCTTTCTGCTTTGTTGGATTGACCTTGCTAGAGTTATTTTTGCATTTATGGCATGATGCAATATGTGTTCCTAGTTCTTGTATCTCTATCTGAGAATATGATCTACTTTCCATAATAGAATAATCTACCTTATGAATTTACTAGAAGTATGATGTAGGCTTCCTTGTATCTCCCTAGTTAAGATATGTGAATTAGTAGAGTCCTTGTAGATTTTGTAGAGACCTTATGCTTCCCAAATGGATTGTGCACTTGATAATATTTGAAGAATGCTATTATTATCAAGTTTTGTAGAATGCCTTATGTCTCCCTAGTAGTTTTGGAAATGCTATATGATAGATAAAGTGCTTTTGAGAATGATAGTTCAATTTTGAGTTGATTTTGTAAAGTTTTGTGAATAGCAAAAATCAACTTCTTTTACACCTTATTACTCCTATTGAACTTGAGCACTTTCTATTTTGATGAGGTTTAATAGTTGGATTTCTTTTGTCCCTTTAATGTATTTTTGAGACAAGTATACCAATTAATTTCCAACTCTTAATATTCTTTAATAAACCTCTTTTTATAGCCTTTAATAATTTGATATTTATTGTTTCTAATTTCCAATTTCCTACTTTGATGTAGTATTCCTTATAACTCCCTAATGTGGAATATTAGAAAACAATTATTTGCAATAATAGAAATTCAAGTAGAAATCCTTATTTCTCCTATGTTTTAATATTGCAAATATTTAGGCTAATTTAATAGTTATTTCCCCTTAGATATTGCTTTCAAATATGGTTGATTTCTATTGATATTTCAACCTTATAATATACCTTATAACTCCCTATTTAATGAAAGCAATCTTGATGAAGTATAAACCTTACCTTTAGTGTTGTATTCCCAATGTATTCGGTGCAGGTTCTGGACATGTATGACAGTCCTCTTAATGCCTTCTCCTTGAACGTTATGGTGAACATTGATTCACCTTTGACTTCAGGTTTGGATGGTGGTGCTTCAACTCTTGAGATTTGACCTTCCTTGAATGCCTTGACCAGAGCTTTTAATGCTCTTTACCTCTCCTCCAAACTATGATTTCGGCTTGTTGTAAGTGCTATGACTCCTATGAATACTCTGAATGTTGTCCTCTATAGTATTTGATGCCTTTTAATAGATGGAGGATCTTGGACTTTGTGACAAGTGTCACAGTGGTTACTCTTGAGCGCTTGAGATGTCGTTTGTGAAACTCTGCAAGGTAGATGAGTGTTACGATCTTGAACGAGTGCTCATTCTTCTTCTTCCTTTGTAATGGATGGGTGCTTGTGTGGGAAATATTTTGTTTCCTTCTAGGTGACAAGTGTCACCTTTCCTTCATGCATGGGCTTTTCAACATAACGCTTCTCCAACGTATCTTGTAATCTCCCTATTAACCATGCAATATTGTGAGCTCTTCCTTTGTTCGATGGAGCTTGATATGAGATGATTCCAGTGGTGCCTTGAGATCTTGGAGCAATGCTTTTCAATGCTTGAGTGGAGTTTTTGGGCTACTCCAATGGTGCTCCTTGGACGTACATCCTTCAACCTGTTCTGCCTTCCTTTTAGTAGATGCTATTGCCTTTTGATGTAATGCTTCTCCTTGCTTTGTTTGCTTGTAGGTTCGGCTATCCACAACGTAGTAGATGTGAGCCTTTTGAGCGGCTCTATTCCCTTGCATGGAGAATGCTTTTGCATGGCTGCCTTGGAGTATTTTTCTCCTTGTAAAGAGTGTGCCTCTTTGGCACAGAAGACCTATCCTCTTTCTGACGTAGAGCAGATTAGAGTAGTGCAAAACAAATGTAAATACTTTGTATATAAGATACCTTTTTTGCACCTCCTTTTGCAATCTGATTTTCCTGGTCTTATGGCAGCTTTTTGAAATAGGCGATGGCAGATTTGATGTTGTCTCTTTTTCTAGACAACTCTCTCCATTGCTTGGTGACTTTGGTAATAAACCCAAGCTATTAACCACTTAGATAGAAGCTCTTTCTTGTAGAAGTAATTTCTGCACCTTTTTGTAAATAGCCTTTAGTGCACTTTGAATCTGAGACTCACCAAGTCTCGATTTGAAGCTTCTATTGTTGTTTTTGATAGTGGATTTTCTTCTCCACTCCTTGGAGGAATCTTATCTATTTTGGTGGCTTCTTTGGGCCATGAGATGCTGTAGGTTCTGTGCACCAATAGTGTCTCTAGACACTTTGATAATCTACTAGTTTTTGTGCTCTTGATCCTTTAATCAACAAACACAAACTAACATTTTTTTAGAGTAATTAGTGTAGTGCAAATGATCTTAATAATACCAATTTAATGCACTAACAATCTCACCTTATCACTCCAATAAACTCTCAAAATAATTTTAGATGCACTTAATAATCTCTGCAACTTTTAAGAGTAATCTGTAATGAACCCTTAATAAGTATTCTGCAAATTTTCACTACAATCAATATTGTAGGATATAGTCTTCTTGCTTTCTAGATAGCAAATAGGTAGATGATAATTTCTTTCTCTCAAAAATATCCAACTCCTATTAATTGTGCAAATAATCCTTAAAAGGAATTCTTTCTTTTTGCACTTGAAGACTATAATGCAATCTATTCTTCTACAACTTTTAATCCAAATATGGTGCTTAATGGAATTTGATAATGAACCCTAATTTGAAGTTCAACTAATTGCACCCTAGTTGCTTACCTTTAATGGCTTCTGTAGATGATGTAGATCTTGGTGTTTGGATTCACCAAGTTGTTGCTTTGTAGTGGATGGATACGCAACTTCTTTGTTGGCTATCCCGAATAACTTTCTCCTTCACCAATCTCTAGCCTCAAACTTTCTATCTTGAGCCTTGGATTTGGTGGCTTAATCCTTCCAATGATCTTCTGCTTTCTATTGTAGATTCAAAGAACTCCTTTCTCTGAACTATGCCTTCTTGCTATGAGAGGTAATCTCCAAATATTCTAGATTTGGTAGGCTTCTTCTATCTGAATCTTCCTTCAAGCTTCTTGTCAAATTCTGACTTCAAACAGGATCTTCTTCTTCTCAAGATTCTGATTTTCTTGAGGTCTTCACTAGATTCTTCTTCTAGGATTTGGCACTCCTTGCCAAATTCTTCTTCTCTATTTGGAACTCCTTGCCAAATTCTTCTTCTAGGATTTGGCACTCCTTGCCAAATTATTCTTCTTGATTTGGCACTCCTTGCCAAATTCTTCTTCTTAGATTTGGCACTCCTTACCAAATTCTTCTTCTCTTGGGCTTGTTGTCGGATGGCAACAATTGTCCCAAGTCCTTCACTATCAGGAACTTTTCCTTGGTAGTGGAATTCTCCAATGAGTTCTCCTGGGAACTCTTTTGATGATGCTTCTATGAGCTCTACAACAAGGCTCTCCAAGCCTTCTTCTTTTTCCTCCTTGAGACCTCTCCAAGGTCTTCTATCTTGCAACTTCTCTGGTCTTTCACCTGAGACCTTTTCTTCAACCTTCTACTTTTGGAAGTGTTGGTGATGAGATCTTCTTCTCGGATATCTGATTCTACTACTTCTAGATTCTAGAATAGGACTTCGTTGGTCCTTTCTCTTTCTTCCTGAAATGGAAGTTCTTCAATGAGATCTACTTTGGATCTCTTCAACTTCTTCTGAAAGAAGTCTTTAATTAGTAAAGGAGATCACCAATCTCCTATTTCTTAGACTCTTCTCAAGAGTCTTCTTCAAGAACTCCTTTCTAGAGTTTTCTTCTAAATTTAGGAATCTATCTTCTGAATCAGGATATCTTCTCTAAAGTTTTTCTTCAAGATTAAGGCTTCTATGGCCTTTTATTTTTCTAGGATTCTCTGGCCTATTATTCTTCTAGGCTTCTTTGGCCTATTCTTCTTCTGCACTTTGTAGGTATTGATCTTGAATGGAGATCACCAATCTCCTCTCTCCTCCTTGACTCAACTTTTGGAGTCTCTTCTTCCTTGAGTCTGCTATAAGGCTACTAGGGCCTTTTCTTTACCTCTGCAATTTGCAGGATTGCAGCTCTTGTAATGGGACCTTCCTCGAGGTCTTTGAAATATTTAGTCTTCTACCTTGTTGCTACAAGTGCTGGAATGATTCTTGAATATGTTCTTCCTAACTCTCTTGTAGGAAGCTTCCCAAATTTTTCTTGAATCTCCTTTTCTTGCAACAAGCTGTTAGAAACTGAAATGGAAGAATTTGTAATTCTGGAGATAATAATATTCACTAGTTGATTTGTCAAACTAGTGGCTTGAATGTTGAGTCCTAGTCTTCACGAGTTTTTTTGCAACTCTGTGGAAAGACTCTAGCCAAATATAATCTTAGATTTTCTACAACTGAGATTTATTTTAGTCTTCACTTTCCTAATCCTGTTGACTACTGTGATTATTTCTATCAAATAATCCTAATGGTAGCTTTTGCATGTAATGGCAAAGATGCAGGCCAACAATAGTAATGGTGACTCTCCCTATTCCTCTTGACCTATTGGACTTCTCTTATGATGGATGTAGGTCCTCCTATCTTGAAGCACCGTGGCTCTGATACCATTGTTAGATTTTGAGGATGTATGTTGTGGAGAGATCTAACACAGGTCCTAATGAAATATAGGAAATATGAAAGAAAGTGAAACAACAATATGACTAAAATATGCTATAAATAGAAATGATGAAATTACAATGTAGTATGGAGGAAATGGACACTCCATTACTATGAGCTAAAGAGCTACATGGTACTCCATATGGGAGCACCACTATCTACTACACTACACTAGATGAGAACTTGACTTCCTATCTCCTTGATCATATAATCTACCACTATGAGGCCCTTTATATAGGAAGATAGATTCCTTGGCCAACACTCTACCTAGTTGTACAAGGGGACACCTTGCACATTACAACTTGCACATTGCCACTTGTGCATTTATTACATTGCATGAAGTAACTAGATAACTTTCCCCTAAAGTAATCTCCTATCCTAACTATGTACCTAAGGTGGTACATTTACATGACCCAAATGATGTAATATACTCTAACAATTATCTTGTCTTTTGGTTTAACGAATGCTCCATCAAAATTCATGAATTTTATGAATATATTTTTCAAGAAATACTTATATCAATTCGTTCTTGTGTTCTTGGATGATATTTTGATTCATTATTGAAATAAGGAAGAGCATGACAAACACCTTAGGATCGTGTTGGAACTACTAAGGGAGAATTAATTATATGTAAATCTATTAAAATACAACTTATGTGAGTTAAAATTATAATATTTAGGGCATATCATATCAATTAAAGGGATAGTTGTGGATACCAAGAAGATAGAGACCAAACTAAATTGGTTGATGCCTACAAGTGTGAAAAAAGTGCAGAGCTTCATGGGTTTGACTAGATACTACAAGCACTATGTGAAATACTACTTTAGGATAGCAACTACAATAACAAACCTTCAAAAGAAGGGAAATAAATTCAAATGGATAGATAAATGTGAGGTAGCTTTCAATTTGTTTAAGAAAAAACTCACTACAGCTCCCATATTAAAAATTCTAGACCCTTAGGGTAGTTTTTCTATGTGTACATATGCATCATTAGAAGGTTTTGGAGGAGTGCTCTCATAGAATGAAGTAGTGGTGGCCTATGGATCAAGGAAACTCAAAATGCATGAGGTCAACTACACTATCCATGACTTGGAATTGGCAACAGTAGTGTACGCCATCAAGATCTGATGACATTACTTGGTAGGAGAACCCTTTGAGTTGAGAACAAACCACCAAATTCTAAGATACATATTTACTTAACCTTTTCTAAATTCTAGGCAGAGAAAGTGGATGGAGTTCCTCATCAAGTATGATTTTAACATTGACTAAATCAAAGGGAAAGAAAACAAGGTTGTAGATGCTCTTAGTAGGAGACACATAGTTGTTTTAACTTGTATCCATGTAGATTTTATGAAACAGGTCAAGAGGATGCAACATCAAAATATGTATTGCAATCAAATTTAGGAAATATGGAAAAGAAACCTGATGAAAGTTAGGATTTCACCATCAAGGATGGTTTCTTATATTTCAAGGAAAGGGTAGTGATTCTTGACATCGATGATCTGAGAAGAATGATCATATGAAGCTCATAGATCTATGTATTGTGCTTACCTAGAGGGATAAAATTGAGAGAAAAAATGAAGAAAACCTTCTACTGGATAGGAATGAAAGGAGACATCATGGAATTTATCACTTAATGTCTTGAATTCTAGAAATTTAAGGCTGAGCACAAACATCCTACAGGATTGTTATATCCTCATGATGTACCTACATAGAAATGGTAGGTGATTTCAATGGATTTCATTGTAGGTTTGCCAAAGACCAGGTTCCAGCATGATGTAATCCTAGTTGTGGTCAATAGACTAACCAAGGTTATGTATTTTATACCCGAGAATACCAATTATGATGTCGTGATTGTGGCTAATAGATTTTCCAAAGAGATTTTTAGGCTTCATGGTTTTTCGTAAGTGATTATTTCAAATAGAGACTCAAAGTTTACTTCTAATTTTTGAAAACTTTACATTATTTCATGGTACTAGGCTAAACATTAGTTTTGAATATCACCAAAAACTTGATGGGATATCTAAAAGGGTGAACCAGGTTTTGGAGGATAAGATTCACATTTATTGTATATATTAGAAGACCCGATGGTAAGACTATATTCATATGGTAGAATTTTTCTACAATAACGGTCATCATACAACCTTAGGCATGGCACCATTCTAAGATCTATATGGTAGGAGGTGTAGGAAATCATTATCATGAGACAATCCAAAATATCAAATTGTGCTTGGACTATATATGGTTATATAAATGTAGCAGCAACTAAGGATGATTAGGGAAAGGCTTAAGGAAGTCACAGATTGTCAAAAACATTATGTCGATATTAATATATTGTCAAGAGAATTTTTTGTAGGTGACAAAGTGTTTTTGAGGGTACAACCAATGAAAAGTGCTATTAAGTCCACAAAACTAGATCCTAATTTTGTTGGGCCCTTCAATATTTTAGAGAAGATTAGTCCTATGGCATATCGACTTGCCTTACCACCTAGCCTATCCAATATTCATGACACCTTTCACATATCATTGCTTAGAAAATATACTGCTAACCCTGATCATGTGTGGGACTTATATAATTTGTAGATGGTGAATCCAGAGGCTATAGAGGTGCATCCAGTAAATATCCTTGAGCTATATTACATATTAATGAGGAAAGAGACTTTGAAGCAATGTAAGTTCTATAGGGACCGCTACTTTGAGAGAAATTCTACTTGGGAGAAACTAGCAAATATGCAAAAATACTTTCCATTCCTATTTGAGAACAATATGTAATTGTTATTTTAATATAAACTATTTAGAATATAGAGGATTGCGTTAAGTCTAAGGGGGGTAGAATTTCATGACCCTCCCTTGGCAGACTTTTCATTTAGATGGATTTATGTTACTATGTCACCTTGTTGATAGGATGTTTGACAATGTTATGACAATCTTTTGCAGACATACATGTTATGAAAGAAAATGATGTCAAATATTGATAAAATGATTGATTATTTAATGCTTAGTTTTCACAAAACCTATGTTTTATGAAATAATGTGATGTTGTTGATAAAGTTACACTTTTGTAGGAACAGGTCTTCTTGCAACATTATAAATAACTAACCATCGACAAAGGATGTGTAAAGAAATGGAAATGATATGATGATCTATTCATCCAATAACTCAATAAATATGGATAATTACTCCTTTCATATAGTTGCATACCAATATTTGCATAAGAATGGTCTATTAAGTTTTGAAAGTAATGGTTTTGCTGCTTGATAGTCACTTTTTTGTTAGATAAGATTTTATGTGAAGTTATTGATTAAGTTGTGATTTCATTTGTTGGAAAATGTATGTTTGTATTTCACTATTCTCTCCTTTTAATAAAAGAAAAATAGTTTTTTATTAACATTTCCATTTATACAATGAGTGGAAGGTTCTTTGGTTGTATTAATTTTTTATTTAAATTAAAAAATGCTTAAGGTTGCTCTTAGAATCACTAAAGATATTTTTTGGGCCTTCGCTAATCTAAGAAAGGAGATTTTATTGAAAGGATAACACTATCCTTTGATGATGGAAATTTTATGATTATTACTCCTTAGTGCGTCGGTTGATAACTTCGACCATCACCGAATGAAGGGGGGTGTGTGCATCATGGAGATAGAACGTAGCTCTTGGAAAACTACCCGAAATATTTGGATAGTGGAAGAAATAACCTTATTGGGGGAAGAAAAAAGAAAAGGAGATGAGATTCAAGCATGAGAGGGAGAAGTCAGCGGTTCTTATGTAAGAGAAAAATGAGATTTTTGTATTGTGTAACCAGGTAGTGCTTTGAAGAAACTTATCTTTATTGATTTGAGAAGATTGAAATGGTGTTTGTGTACAAAATATTATTTCCTCAAAAGTTATTGTGTTTATAAATCATTTTAGAGTAGTAGATAATTTTATCTGTGGGTGAATGTCTAGTTGTGTTGAGTATTTAATCTTTAGAACTGAAAGGTAAGTATTCCACCTTCTTTTTAGTAGAGTCAAGATATAACTTATATCTTTCAAATGTAGTTTTGTGTGAAGCACCTTTGGCAATGCATAGTTGCTTATAAAAGTTTTATCTTGTACTAACTATAAAAGATTAATAGCCAAGGGTTTATATCTAGGAAAAACTATAATGCTCTACCAGAATCTAAAACATTGTAGGACATAGGAGTAAGGTGACTGCATTGTTTTCAAACCTTGTTAACGAAGAGTTTATTTGATAGGAAATAGAGGATGGGAGAACAATTTTAGTGGCTAGGTTCATAAACTAAGAACTGATAAATATTGTACAATATTTTCTAAGTCAAAATATAGAGCCATTGTCATTTTATTAACGTTCATTTTTTCTTGAAAAGGCTTGTGTATCATTAGAGAAATGTGGAAAAATCTGTGAACACTAGACAATGGTTTTAATCAATTTCAATTACATGTATGTTCTCTAGTTTTCAAAATACTGAATCTTTGAATGTGTTCTTTAATCTATTGTTTACTAGGAAAAATGGAGTTCACTCAAATATGATGACTGGCCTAGAACGTATCTTAGAAACATTTGAGAATCCTAAAGTCCTCTGTTAAATGTTGATTTCTATATTAATGGTTAATTGAAAATGCTTTATAAAAAATGTTATTTATTTGTTTGAAATGCTTTGAGAAGAACTTCATGATTTGAGGATTGGGAGTCATAAAATAAGGAATCATAACTTTATTTGTTTTAATTTTTTTGAGAAGCATGGGTGTTATAATTTCTTGAAGGAACATAGCATGTGTATAGTATTATGAAAAAAATTTAGGAAAAATACTATGAAGTTGGTATGGGTATGAAATATTCTTTTCCATAATAGCACAGATAGTGTTTACTTGTGGATTTTGATATGTGTTTCATTTTTGCTTTTGACAATCGAAAAAAAAAAAGATTTTCCTTTGCTATTATTTGTCCATCTCTGATTGTTGAAATTGTGGAAGAACCTAAAAAGTAATAGTCTTGATGAAATTGAATCATGCTTGCATTAAAAATAAAGGAAATGAATATAGATATGCACTTGCATACATGAGTTGTCTCTAATCCCTTATTACATACTTCCAAATGGGACGAAGAGATGACTTATGCAAGGTGAGGACCGATGAAAGACTCCATGTTCTTAATTATCTAGACCATGCTAGAATATAGTTGCACACTCCATTCAAATGATTGAATGTTGTAAATCTAGACATAATTTAGATATAATATCTATGTTCGATTGAACTACTTGTAAATATAATGTATTTCAGATAGTTGCTTATTGACCATTGTGTGTTCATCGTGTAAATAATTTACTGCCTGAGAATGAAATGGAAATAAACACTTTATTGAATGAAAATAAATATATGAATGATGTTCTAGGTTATGTATTTGTTAACAATTTCTTATTTTTAAGGATGTGCTCAATAGAGACTAAGAAATTTTAATCATGAGAAAAGATATGTTATATTTTGGAAAGAATGAACCAAATCGTATTCCTATGTGACCTTATTTATCATATTTTCTATTTATTTTGATAGAGCAATTTAAATAGAGAAATTTATATGTGTTTATGCATTGTTTCTTATGGTAGATATTTTTTAAGATCTCTAATTTAGTAATGTTATGATTGGTGAAATGAATAGTGTTATCATTGCAATACAATTTATCTAGAAATGCATAGTATAAGTTATAGCTTTGGGTGCCATTCATGAACAAAATGGTTTAGCTAGACATGTCATATGAAAAGAAAATTAATGACAAGAATATGCCAGGGATCTTATGAATGCTTGGAAGGAATTATTTGGACTAGACTAAGACTTAACTCTCTTAAGGAACCAAACCAGGGGTGCGAACTCCTTGGAAATAATAGGTAGATTAACTCTCACTAAAGGAGCTTTGGGAGATTGAAATTTGAACATTGGTTATCAAAGGGAAGAGTTAGGTTTAATTAAGTTTAAATAATTTTATTGATTTTTATATATATCTTTACTATAAGTAATAGTAGTGGAGAATGAAGTATCTATTAAAATTCTCTATTTTGTCAGAACCTTAAGTGATGGAACCAAAAGTGACACTTTAATAGATTGAAAGATTGTGTACCCTAATTAAGGAAAGGGAAGGTAGGGCCCATGTCAAATTTTATGATTTTCAAAATATGAGAAGGAAAGCTAGATTTGGGTACACTTAGTACACTTACATTGATAGACTTATGTAAGATATAATAATTGGTGTAAACATTTCAAATGATCGAAAGAGTAAGCTAGATTGATAAAAAATTCAAGACGAATAGCTTGAATGAGCTCTACACCTAGTGCACATGAACAAATTGGTTTGTGTAGGTGTAAATATGGGTGGATATAGAGTTTGGGATGGATCAAAACTTCAAAACAAATCAATAGGTAATGAGATTCACAAATTAGTAAGGTTTTTTCAAGGATAGATAAGGGGTTGAATTATTATTGTAAAAAAAAACTAATGCTTAACTTAAGATACTTTTTCGGTCATGACATATTGCCACATATCATGTGGCTCTTCACTTACATATTTGACACCTAACACCTATGGATATTCACTCAATCACATGAAACTTGCACTCTCACAACTTACACCTCACACTTTGTGCACTTGCATACTTTATAACATATGGAAACTTCTCACTATGACACATACATTAGACAAATATAAAATAATCTCCATAATATAATATTTACAAAGACACAAAATAATGTAATATATCCAACACCCTCCCATATTACATTATTTTGTATGAAGATATTTTGATGTACACATATGGCTCTAAAATATCTTATACTTATTTCATCGAAGCACTTTTGTAAAAACATTTATAAGTTGTTCCTTAGTGGGAATATATTTTAGATGGTCTAGAACATTATCTCTATTAAAGTGACATTGAGCTTCAATATGTTTTGTTCATTCATGAATCATAGGATTTTAATTAATTTGAGAAATACTTGATTATCACAATTTAGTATTGTAGGAGTATTTTTTATTCCCATATTTGATAAAATGTATTGTAACCAAAGTGCTTCACATACTACATCTCTTGTTGCATGATATTCTACTTCTGTTGATGAAAGGGCCACTACACGTTTTGTACTATACTAAAAAATAGGTCTTTACCCAAGATGAAATACATATCTTGATGTTATTTTTTGTAATCTATAGATCCAACATAGTAGGAATTTGAATATCCTTGTAACTAAAAATTATTATTCATCTTGTATTTTAATCCATATTATGTGGTTTTTCTAATATATTGTAGTATTCTCTTTATATATTTCCAATGACTTATTTAGGCTCTTGCATAAATCTAGAGAGAATTTACAAAAATAACAATACCAGGTCAAGTATTTGTTAAATATAGAAGACTTCCAATTAGTTACTAATACATAGTAGTGGAAACTAGTGGTGCCTTATCATATATTGATAGTTGTAGTTCTTGTTCAATAGGAGTGTCTTTAGGTTTACATTTCATCATTCTATATTTTTTGAGTAATGGTTTGCATGCTTTGTTTATGTTATTTTGATGCTATTATCTCTTAGACAAATTTCTAAACCAAGACAGTAGTGTAGCAGTCCTAGATCTATCATTTCAAAGTCATTTTCCAAATCTATTTTAACCTCATCTATCAAGGTCTTTGAGCTTCCTATGATTACTATATCATCAACATATACAATAATTATTCTTTTTGACCCAACCTTTTTTGTATAAATATTTGAATCTAATGCACTCATTTTGAAATTGTGTCATAGTAGATGATCATTAATCTTAATATACCATGCTCTTGATGCTTGTTTTAATCCATATAATATTTTGTTTAATTTGTAGACCTTTTATTCCTATCCTTTGATTATAAAACCTTCTAGTTGAGTTATATATGCCTTCTCTTCAAGATAACCATTAATAAATGCACTCTTAACATCCATCTGATATGGTTTCCACCTAATTTGTATTGCTAATGCACAAATTATACAAATAGTAGTCATTCTTGCTATAGATGCAAAGGTTTCTTCATAGTCAATTCCTTCTATTTGAGTATAACCCTTTGCAACTAATCATGCCTTGTATTTTTCAAGAGAAAAATTTGCTTTTTATATTATCTTGTGGACAAATTTACACCATATTGATTTCTTTCCTTATGGTAGATCAACTAGATTCCATGTTTTATTCTTCATTAATATTACATATTCTAATTCCATAGTTGTTTTTCATTCTAACTGTGTTATGGAAGCTTGTCTAGTTGTAGTTTATACTACTAAAATCATTAATCTCATACTTCTTCTTGTCATGTTGTGCATTTGAGGTCTTGTGGTGGTAATATCTAGTATTTGTTTTAGCTTTGAGTCTTTAGGTGTATTTATATACCATTTTGCCTCTTTTCTTTGTGGTGACATTATGAATTTAAAATTTTCAACTGATTCATTAGTTATTCCTAATTTTGATTCTTCACTAGAAGATTTTTCTTCATAAAAAAAATTCAAAATAGGCCTTGTACTCACCTTTTGATTTTCAACAAGATTTTTGTTTTCTTCATAAAAAAACACAACTTTTCTCACATGCATTTTCTTTGTGATTGGATCAATTATTCTATATCTTGTTGAATCATCATCATATCCAAGAAATATCCCACATATTGTTTTGTCATCTAATTTTATTTTATTTTTGCTTTGAAACATGCACATAGGTCTTGCATGCAAATATTTTTAGATGTTATACCAAAAAATTTTGTCCTGACCATGCTTCTTTAGGAGTAATATTTTTAAGTATTCTTAAGGGTGCTCTATTTTGTATGTATATTGTAGTTTTAATAACTTATACCAAATATTATTGATCAAGATGTGCTTCTTTTAGCATGCAACATACCTTTTTCATAATGAAACAATTTCTTCTTTTGCTATACCATTTTGTTGAGTTGAATAAGCTACAGTAAGTTATATTTTTATACCACATTTATTTCAGCAAATATTCTTGATTGGTCTTCCTGTTTTTTTTCCACTAGTTGCTTAAATTTTTAAAGCAACTAAGATATTCTAATTTAAATTTTAAGAAGTATACCCACATTTTTTTGGAATATTCATCAATAATCAACCAAAACTATTTGTGTCCTCCAAGGCTACTAGTGTTCAATGGTCCACATAAATCTGTGTATACTAATTATAGTGGCTTCTAAGCTTTGTATACACTTAGCTCAAAAGGTATTCTATATTTTTTTCTTGCAAGGCATTATGGACAAACTATAGATTCCCATGTTAATTTAGGTAATCCTACCACCATTTGATATCTACTCATTTCATTCAAAGAATATGCACTTATATGTCCTAGCCTTTTATGCCAAATTTATTTTGTTTCTAATGTTCTTACTGATAGAATAATATTTGATAATGTGTCAAGAGTAAATAGACCATTTGTGTAGGAACCAAAGGCTATGATTTTTCCTTGTTTAGTAATAAGGCATTTATTTTTATTTTGAATAATTTTGAACTCAACCACTAAATATTGATCCATAATTTGAGATATTGAGAGTAGATTAGTAGTTAATCCTATCACATATAACACATTGTTAATTATACCTTTTGCATTAGATAAATTGATAAAAAATATCTCCAATTCTTTTGAACTCATATGTCCTATTATCTGCTATAGCGATTGGTTTCTCACATTTTTCTTAAAAAATATTGAACCATTGTTTATTTATAGTCATATATTTACTTGCCCCTAAGTCAATATACCAATTATTTGAATCTGTACCATAATTTTCTTTAAAAATTGTCATGACTTATTTTATATTTCCAATTCTATCAAATTATCAAATTTCAATTTCACAATTCTCCCTTCAATATTAATCATTCATTCAAATTTCATTCATTCCTCGTTTATTCAATTCATCCCATCTTCATTTTATTAATAAAATTCAATTCTTGTCTCCCAAACTTAATTTATTCTCATAAATTCACCTTTAAATTTCAATTTAATTATCATTCCACTCAATTCAATCTTCAATTTGAATTTCAAATATTTTGTTTCCTTATGTTTCCCAAGTATTAAGTTATTCATTTCAATTAATTCTTACAAAAAAAAATTCAATTCATTCTTCAATTTTCTTATTTATCCATTCCCAAAGTTCAACCTTATAATTAATCATATTCTAAATAAACTTATAAATCCAAAAGTTAAATCAAGTCTACCCAAAATATGTGTTCAATATTAAAAATATATAACAAAGGAATAATTAATACCTTGGTGCTCACCTTATATTTATAACTGCTTACACACAATAATTATCTTGGGAAACTCAAACATTTTTAGAATTTCTTCCACCTCAAGCACTGTCCAACGAATGTAAAAACATTTTGAAAGGATTTCTAGGTTAGAAACTTATATTCCTTGCATGCAATTATTTTCCTCTCCACTTTAGGTGCTTACATAGGATCTTTGTTCCTCTCTACTTTAGGCCCTTAAACATAGACACTATTAGCAATACAAGAGCTTCAATATTTCAACTTGATGTACTAGAACTCTCCTCAATGCTTTAACATAGTCTTTATGTATAGTTAGTCCATCCATAGATTCTCCTCCAATGCTTCCAATATAGTCTTCTTTTCTTTTCTTCCTCATGTACTCAATTTTATTCTTCTAGAATTTTTTCTCCATGTTCAACTTCTTTTCTCTGGCAACACCTTATCTTCTCAATGAAAATCATCCACTTATTCAATTAGCAAATTGAACTTCTCCAATTGTTCTCCAAATTATTCTCTTTAGCAACAATATCTTCTTCCTTTCCTTCATAATCCAACAAGTCTCCAATAATAAACCAATTAAAATTTGGGCCACAAATCCTTCAACTTAGAAATCAATCTCCTTAACTCAGTAACAACAATATTCTCAATAATCCCCTCCAAAAAATCTAATAACTTCTCTCTCATAGGGTCCACTCAATATAGCTAGAGTGTTACTCTTATACCACTATTAAAAATTTTGCTAGATTATCTCATAGGCCAATATCCCAAGATCATAAAATAAATCACATAAAATCATTCACAAAATAACACAATATTTCACAATAATAAATCTCACTAATATATTCATAAATCATAAAATATTACATCAAGATCAATTACAATACATGGAGATTTATCTCCATTATATATCCTTACAAATGACTCTTCAATAATCTAACTATTTCTCACCTCAATCATCTGAGAGATGCATCATTTCACATTCCTCACATTAATATAAAACTCTTATGATTATTCACTTTACATCTTTCCACATATCATGTGACTCTTCACTTGCATATGTGACAACTATCACCAATGACTTTTCACTCACTCACTTGACACTTTGCACTCTCACAACTCACACTTCACACTTTGCACACTTGCACACTTTATAATACATGGATACTCCTCACTATGACACATATATTAGAAAAATATAAAACACACTCTCTAATCTAATATTTACAAAGGTACCAAATAATGTTATATCTCGAACATAATGTGACATATCTCTAAGTTGCATAAATACTTATGCATATTATTTTGTTAGTAAATTTAAAAATATACAGTGGTTCAAAATAATGCTAAGACATCATTTACACCTTATCAACTATGCAAAATTATTTTTCATATATTTTGTATTTAGTTCAAAACCACGAATACATTTTGCATAGCCACCACTAAGGATGGACCACACTCTAATTTACAACTAACATGCTTAATACAAATAGAAGTTGTTGGAATTCATTATACTTTCTAGAAATATTACAAAACATACATTCACCATAATAATATGTAGAAAAATGAGTAAGAGTGAAATAATAACATATATAAAAAATAGAGAAAAGATATAAATGACATGAATGATGTATTTTGAGCCAAACTATTTCAAGATCCAATATAATTAAGCCATAATTATTAGGTTGCAATATCAATAATCAAGAGTAGAATTAAATTTATGATCAATCAAATATATAAAATGACCAATATAAATATAATAGCATTCACTATAATATCAAATATGAATGTAAATAGTCAAAATCATTCATGTACAAGCATGAAATATACTTACAATAATATTGCTCAAAATTTGTATACAAGCTTTATTATCAATGCTTGTTATGGTGATCGTTACAGACCATTTTTCCACTTACATTGTATGGAGCTTTCTCTCCATAATATAGACATAGAAATGTGACTCTTCAATATTTGACTACTACAATCCTCACATATACGGGATTTATAACCATTTCTACTATTGGCCTTTGGCTTTTTATCTTTCCACTTGTATAGTAGACTCTTCACTCTCTTCGTATATGCACATTTGACTCTATAATACTTGCACACTTCTAAATGACTCTTACTCTCCTACATGAACTCCTAATACAAGATACTTGTGCACATCCTCACATTACATATTTGCACACTTACATACATGACACTTGTGCATATTCTCTCAATACACACTTGCACTCTTACTTATATGACACTTGTGCATATCTTGCACATTACACTCTTACATGATACTTGTGCATATCATGCACATATACACTTACATAAAGAGGAAATATAAATCACTCATCTAAACTATAGATTTAAACCCTAATATATTACATATTTATATTTGTACCATAAAGTTACCATGGGGGTATATTTACATGTACCAAATAATATAATATTCTCCAACACCCCTTATATTATATTATTTGGTTCTTGAAGACTTTAGTCTTAAATATTCAATCTTCATCTTCAATCAGGTAACTTTGCATTGAACATGATATTCTACTTGATATCCATCTATAGCTTCCCTCTTGAGTTTCACTTTGATTTCTCCTTCATATTTATTCTTTGGTTCTTTAGTCTTTGCATCTTCACTATATTGTTCATGAACTACTTGAGCTTCTTCTTTGTCTTCAACCTTTGGTTCATATGCTTCTTTGCTATGCACTTCTAATTCTTGTTCATGAATGGCTTGAACTTCTTCTTCATCTTTGATTTTTTATTCATGTGCTTCTTTCATTTTTGCTTTCCTGCAATCTTGATATTGTCCTATAATTTCAAAACATTTACTTAGAGCATCATAATAATTTCTTGAATTTATGAGCTTGAAATATCAATATTGCATGTAGAATGAAACACTATTTTTTTAGATGATTCACTTGTACGATCAAACATTATTTTTCTTTTAAGAATTTTAATCAACTTGTTTTATTTTATATTTCATATTTATGAATTTCAAGTGAAAGTAATGCCATATGCATTATACTACCTATATCAATAGGTATTGAGATATCATATTTTGAATTATCAATTGCTTCAACAAGCTTTGAATGTAAATAATATTCAAATGTCTCAAAAAAAATTATTCATTGCTTCTCTATAGATGAATTGTATTTCCATATCTAGCTTACCCTTAAATTTTTCAATCAATTTACCAATGTCAGACGTTATAACTTCTAGTATTTTCTTTGTGATTATGGACTTCATATTTTATTCCATAATAATCAAAGTTTGTAATTCAATGATACATTTCCTTTGAAATCAAAATACTAATTACTCCAAAGTTGATAATAACTTGTAATTTTAAAAACTTCAAATAACCACTCAAATAAGAAATTTGTAAATTTTAAAAATTTCAAAATATTTTTGAAGTAGCAACCTTTTATCTCCCTACTTTATTAAATTTGCAAAATTTCAAAAAAAATCAAATTTTAAATATATGCTAAATTTCAAATCTTCAAAAAACTTTAAATAACTTCAAACCTTATTTCTTCAAATTTGAAATCTTCAAAATTTTCTAAAAATCAAATTTCAAACTTCTCTTCAAATTTCAAAAACCAAATCTTTAAATATTCTAATATTCAAATTCTAACCTTCTAACTCTTCAAATTTCAAAACTTCAAAATCTACTAACTCGTCAAACATTAAAACCTTTAAAAAAAACATTTTTAAAAAAACTTTTAATAAAAAACATTATCACTCCAAAACTTAATAAATTAAAAAATTTCAAAAAAACTTTTGAAAAAATAAATATATCCCAAAAATCATTAAGGTAGAAGACCTTATAACTCCCACCTAAAAAACTTCTATAAGATTAAAATTTAATTCAACTTCCTTTCCCTCTAAATAATAATAATGTGAAATATTATTTATAATACCTTTCCACTTTTGAAGTGCTTAAATCCAAAATACCTCTAATTAAATATTTCACGTTGTAATGTTTCAATGTTACCTCTCCTTTAGCACTCAATTCTTCCTATAATATTCAGACTACAATGCTTACAATGCTCTATGTTGCTTGAATAATGCTTAGGTTAGATTCATAATATGGAGTTTGAATTTTTGGAGTATGGTGCTCTATGTTTTTGAATGACACTTTAGCATGCTTAGGTTCCTTGCAATATCATGCTTAGATTCCTATTTGGGTCTCTTTTTATTGATAGAACTCTTGGGTTCCTACTAGGGCCTCTTTTAATGGATAGCATGCTCAAGTTCCTACTTGGATATCTTCTACTAGATAGCATCCTCAGGTTCCTACTCAGGTCTCTTTTGTTGAATAACTTGCTCAGGTTCATGCATGGATCTCTTCTGTTGGATAGAACACTTAGTTTTTTGCTTGGATCTATTCTGCTTGATATCATGCTTGAGTTGTCTTATAAATGGTACTTTGTTAGAACTCTCTAATTTCCTCTAGATGACATGCCCTATTACTGCTTGAATACTAGACAATGTTTGCTTATATCTCTTTGGTTAACACTTATAGATTATGTTGGTTCTCTAGACAATGTTCTTTGCTAAAGCTTATCTCTTATATTATTTATCACTCTAAAAGTGTTGGTATATGCTTCTAAAAAATTCTCTTTGATAGCACTTGTATCTTATAATAGTGCTAGAATAGTTTTTCTACACAATGCTCATGATAGTGCTTTCTCATTGGTCACCATTGGATAATAGCACTCTTGTTAGTGCTTAAAATAGTCTCACTTTCTTTCTTTCATATCAAGTAGGTGCTATTTGAAATCCTTAAAAAATATCCTCATGGCCAAGACTAAAATGCTACAATGATTTTCCAATAAACCTGATTCTTTTATTTTTTTGTTATAACCAAAACTTCAACTTCTCAAATATTTCCTTATTTTTGGAAGCTTATGATGCTTCCTTCTTCTCTATACTTTTCGTCTTCTTTGATCTATGGAAACTTATATTGCTTCTCTCTTTTTTTATTCTTAGGAATCATATTCAGCTTCTCTTATCTATAATCTAGAATCTTTGATGCTTCTCTTCTCTATTGGAATATTTGATGCTTATCTATTCTCTGGAAGCTTAGATACTTCTCTATTCTCTAGAAGCTATGATGCTTCTTAATATCTAGAAGCTATGTTGCTTCTCAATCTTTTATAATCTATCTATGGTGTCTTAGGTAAAACCTAAGAACAAAATGATTCTCATATTTTTTAGAGAATCCAACTATTATTAGGGTGAATTTGAATGTCCTCTCACATCCAAATTTATTTTTATATGTCCTATAATTTATTCTGGTTGAGTCCTTGTATTCATTGGTTTTATTTGAACCAAGTGGATAGACCCTAGCATCCAAATTAGGGTGACTTTTATTTATCTCCTCAATATCTACTCAATCAAACCTTTAAAATAGAGTCCAAGTATTCACTACTTTTAAAGTGGATAGAATCCAAATATTATGGTGGCTCTAAAATATAACTCTATCAAAAATAGATAGAATTAAGCAGTAGCTTTGATACCACTATTGACTTTTAAGCCAAACTATCTCAGGATCCAATATAATTAAGCCATAATATCTTAGGTCATAATATCAATAATCAAGAGTAGAATTAAATATATGAGCAATAAAATATATAAATTGGCCAATATAAATATAATAACATTCACTATAATATCAAATATGAATGTAAATGGCTAAAATTATTCATGTACAAGCATGAAATATACTTACAATAATATTGCTCAAAATCTGTATACAAGCTTTATTATCAATGCTTGTTATGGTGATTGTTACAAATAATTTTTCCACTTACATTGTATGGAGGTTTCTCTCCATAATATAGACATAGAAATGTGACTCTTCAATACTTGACTATTGCACTCCTCACATATCTGGGAGTTGCAATATTTCCTATTCTTAACCTTTGGCTTCTCATATTGCCACTTGTATACTAGACTCTTCACTCTCTTCTTACATGCACACTTGACTCTATGACACTTGCACACTTCTACATGAATAATACTATCCTACATGCAATCCTAATACAATACACTTATGTACATCCTCACATTACATATTTTGCACACTTACATACATGACACTTGTGCACATTCTCTCAATATAAACTTGCACTCTTACTTACATGACACTTTTACATATCCTGCATATAGACACTTACATAATGGGGAAATATAAATCACTTATCTAAACTATATACTCAAACCCTAATCTAATACAAATTTACATTTGTACCATGGGGGTACATTTGCATGTACTAAATAATGTAATATTCTCCACCAATGAATAAATAAAAGGGATACAAGGTGTATGTTGACATCCTCAATATCTCACATATAATCTATAAATACAATGGATCAATTTTTGGGGGTATTTATAATGATACCAAATCCATAATTAAATATTAACCCCAAGCTATCACAAACTTGAACTCTAAATTAGACATAATAAATATTTAGACCTTTTAATCAAGGTTAACCAAAGAGGCAGTTTAACCAATATCACTAAGGGTGAATGGATAAAATGCCCATAGTATTACATAATTTATGCATATATTATTACATATATAACATCCATAGGATTACATGAAGAATTATTATAGTCTTAAATAAACACTTACCCATAGAATTACATCAGTAGTGACTATAAGCACTTTTCTAACACTTTTGGACTTGGCCTAATAAGATCAGCTTACATGTACTTCAACACAACAATAATATGAGTTGAGGGACCAAGGAGAGGATACATTATAACTAAAATTCCCCCATAATGGATGATTTAGTGGTACTCTAATTTTCCATCTTCATCTTCATCATCATCTTCAAAAATATTATGTCTAAATATCAAATATTCTATTTCAATTTTCTTCAATATTGCTATATAGTTTTTGATGGATTTTTCTTCCCTTCTACAATACTTACATGGGGTTGAATTTTTAACAATATTTGAATTTCCCTTGGGTCAAAAAAATTTAGATTTCACTGATATGAAGCCCTTTGAATGAACCTATATATGACTAAGAGAGTCATAATTCTTCATAGCCACTTTATAATAAACAAGAAATTTAAAAAGTTGATGTAGTAACTATCACAACACCTTACCAAGAAGGTTCAAATCAAAACCAATATTAATTTTAAATCAACAATCTATAAATTACCAATGTTCATTATATGATGCTCCTTCCCATAAATTTTGTTTAGTCAAAACTAATAATCGTACAATCAAATGGGTAATTGTTCAATTCAACAAATCATTCAATTTAGTAATCAAACAATAGATTTACCAATAATTCAACTCAATAATCATATAATGTATCAATAAATATACAACATCTAAATAATCATACAATATAGGCAACCGTACAATCTAGGCAACAATATAATATGTTGGCAATACTACAATCTAGGTAATTGTACTATCTAGGCAACCATACAATCCAGGAAATCATATAATATCTTGGCAATTATTTAATCATTCACTTGTATGATCACTTATTTATTGCTATAGTTTTTTATCATATGATTATCTGATTCCAACCCTAACCCTAATTTTATGATTCTCCTTCATGCAATTATATGATTTTAATTTTGTATGATAAGGTTTGTTGCACTTCAATTTATTATCTTTCGCTCTATTCTCCCACACCATTCAAATGCAATATTTCATTTTTCATTCAATATTGATATCGATTACTCACAATTGTACAATTTTTTATTCACAACTACGCTCACCACTATATGGTTTGCTTACACACAAATGTTATATTTGCTTCTAGCACACAATGACAATCAGAATTGGATCTTTGTATTACAATGGTGAATTTAATTTATTATTTTACAATTGATTAGATCTAATCTTCTTCATTTTACATGGCTCCAAAGTAAGCATCATCTCCTTCATGTGTTATATAATCTCTTACATCATTTTGAAAGTGGAGCTCTCAATTCCTTAACCATGTTTGGTATCTCAAATGTGTTAGCTTTTGAAGCTAAATACTTAAGATAAAATTCACCAAAATATCTAGAATAAATTTGCAATACAATATATATAATAATTGTAATATTCTAAAAGTATAAAACTCAAAAATAACTTCAATTATAACTCATAAAATTTTCATTAATAAATGCTCACGAAATGTATCTCTATTGAATCAAGGAGCTCAAGTATCCATACTTCCATATTACAAAACATATCATATCCTATATATATAGGATGTAAAGTGACTCTTCATAAGGAGCACTCTTGGCCTTCACTCTTTTAGAGAATCTCCAACTTCCTATTCTATGGAATCATGTGCACATGGAAAACTATGCATATTTACAATACCAAAATACTTTGCACACTTTGATAATACTTCTGCATTTATTACATTGCATAAAGTAAATACACAACTTCTAATCTAGGACACTTTTTTCTAGTCTAAGGATGTACCAAAGGTGATACATTAGCATGTACCAAAAAATATAATATATTTCAACACCCCCCTATATTACATTATTTGGTTATTGAAGATTTTAGTCTTCATTATGGTCTTCGTCCTTTTGCTACAACTTGTGCTTTTCTTTTTTGCTTTCTTATTTCGGCTTCTTGTTTGTATTCTAATCAAGCAAATGATTAGTATCTTCATAAAGTGCTGCAAATGATTTCTAATTTTAATGAAAGAGCTTTAACTTCATGTTCTTCTCTATTTTCTTCTAGTTCTTGCATTTCCAGTATCTCTAGAACTATCACTTTTGATTTCCTTCTCTATATTGTAGCTGAAGTGGATTGTATTGACGTTAAAATTGTTGTTGATGTGGTCTAATATTGGTTTTGAAATTTTCTAGATTGAAATAATCTATTTAATTGATTTTCCGAATTTTTTTGATTCCCTTTGTAATGATTCCTTGGATTAAATATATAGTAACTTGTACTATGACCTCTTTTCTTGCAAACTTGACAACATTTCACTCCATTTTATTTTTTTCCTTGAGAATGAGGTAACATTTCCTTGTAGATTCTCGGGCCTCGTCGGACTGAACGCTTGTCCCTTTCCTTGTGCTTTCAATGGCATAAAAGGTTTAAAATGATTGTGGCATGGTGGTTATAGGGGCGACTGCACGAAGATCTATGTGGCGACTTCTAGGGCGGACAGCGCAAAATATTATGGCGGCCATAAAAAGCTGGACAACCTGCCTGGATTCATGGCGACTAGCTATTCCACCATGTAAATTCAAAAAAAAAAAAAAACATTTCCTTGTGGATTATATTTTGAGACTAAAGAATTGTTATTAATTTCATCTTTGATTGAATTCTCCACTTCATACTCTTGTAGTATATTGACCAACTCATCAAATGATGTATCTTTACTCAAAATTTGTAAAGATGTAACTAGGTGCTTGTAACTTTTAGGAAGTGCTCTTAAAATTACTTGAACTAGAAATTTATCTTATACTTTATCTCCTAAGGCTAATAAATTTTATTTTATATTTACCACTTTCCTTAAAAACAACTATATACTCTCACTGATGTTAACCTTTTGAGAATGCAATTGAGTCTAAATATTTATATGGTGGCTTTATTATTTCCTTCAAATATTTTGGATAAAGTATTCCAGGCTTCTGTAGAAGTCAATTCTGAACTAATATATGGTTGTATATCATCTATAATTGCAAAAGTTATGATCATGAGAGCTTTTGCTTCATCTTCTTCATATTTTTGAATTTCCCTATCATCTTCAATAGGTTTAGTATTTGCCCCTTTAACTATATCCCAAAGCTTTTCTACTATCAATATTGATCTCACTTTATTTTTCCATGAGGTGTAATTAGGACCTTTAAGTAGTTGATATTCTAAAAGAAATAATTTATGTGTAGTCATGACTAACCCTTGTAGACTTCCTTATCTCTCCCTAATGTTTTGGATAATAAGTTAAAGATAATTTTGAATGCAATTCTAAACCTTTAAGGTTGACTTCCTTATGACTCCCTAAATACAATTTCTTTTAACTTCTAAATTTCTCAATCCTATGTTGATGTTGAATTCCTTATAACTCCAAACTTAGAAATTTAGAAATTCCATAAAAAAGATATTTGCAAATTTTATAAATTTAATTTGATATAGAAAACCTTATTTCTCCAATCTAATCAAATTGGAAATATTTTAAAATATTTTGTAAATGCAAATAATAAAATTACAAAAATTTAAATTACTCCTTCAAATTCTTCAACCCAAAAAATTTTCTAATAGCAATAATTAGAATTTTAATATTTCAAATATTAATTCTTATCCCTTCAAAATAATTTCACTTTTAACCTTAGAGAATAATAATTATAAGAAACCTTATACCTCTTATCTTAAGCTTATAAATAACTTAAGTGAATTACCTTCAGCCTTGAATGTGGTAATTTCCTTGGTCAATAGTGTTTGACCTTATTCTGATTGACACTCTTTTGCATGTACATATTCTAATTGGTGCTCTTATGCATGTATGAAATCTTTGTCGTACTTTGATCTCCTTGGAAAGATTATTCTCTTTCCTCTTGGCTTCAACCTTTATGAAGGTACTTTAATTTGCACCTTAATCTTGTTGCTACAATAGTCTTTGACCCTTTGACTCCTTTGTTGCACGTAACTTGAATCTCTCTCTTGCAATGCCAAGTGGTGTATCTCCTTCTTACGCCAATCTTCAATAAATGAATATGTTTGCATGTTTTTTCTATTTCCAATGCTTCTTTGTGAATTGCTCATCCACTCTTCTATCTTTAGCTCCTTAAAATATGTTCTCTCCTTGATATGGGCGCTTGAAATTCTTCAAACCTGTTGACCTTCCACTTTATATGTGCCACATGGCACTCAAACTCTTCCAATGCTCTAAATTCACCTCCTTTATTCTCCTTAAGCTCATATAATGTATTATTTCCTGGGTGGATGATAGTATGACACTTTGGGTGTTACTATTATCAAGTGTCTTGCTTCTAAATGAAGATTTAATGCCTTATTTCAACCTTGGAACTTATTTGACACCCAAAAATTTTTCTAGCTTGTCCTTTATCTTCTCTAATACATATCCATTGCATGTAATGTATCCACCAATCCTCAACACTTGTAACTTACCCTAATTTTCAGTCCTTCTATCTTCTCTATGTATTCTTTTGCACTCTTTTTTAGAAACATATTCGTTTGGACTCCTTGGGAAAAATTTGATAGCTTGCTCTACGTTTTTTATGGTGGATCTTCTTTAGACGGTGGTGGATCTCCCTTGAATGGTGGTGGCTCTTCCTTGAGCAATAGTAGCACTCTCTCTTGGACTATGGTGGTGCTTCCTTATATGGTGGTGGCTCTCCTTTGAATGGTAGTGGCTCTTCTTTGAGCAATAGTGACACTTTCTACTCCAAACGAATGCTTTCACTTCTCCTTTGGATCGTGGCTACTTAGTGTCTTTAGAAACTGAAAAATTTGCTTTATTTTTTAACCCTTTCTTGGTCTTAACCTTGCTCAAACCAATGCTCTTACTTTATTTTCTTTTACACTAATAAATTTGTATTCTTATGAGCTAAAAAAACAGCATTCAATAATAATGTTATACCCTTTTTATTTCTCCTTTCAAAATAAACTTTTACTTAGATTTTTGCTATTTTAATATTGCAGATTCTAAGATGAAAATGATATCAAATCCTTTTGTTTGAAGACTTATTTTTTCAACGTTCTTCTCCAAATTTAATATAATTAATATGGTGCTCTTAAATGCTTAATGTATACTGGTTTGATAACTTCAATAATAAACTTATGTAGCACCAGTATTGTGTACCTTTTTTGATCTCCTTTTGTAGCTAATGTATTTAGTGATTGATTCACATTTTTGCAATCTCGATATTGTAAGTTTTGCACCTTTAATTTCTTATGCTCTGCTTCTTCAAATCCTACCAATCTTGTAGCTCTAATTGTTGCTCAAATACCAACTTGCTTGTTACCCAAATATTCTCAAATTTACCCTGAAGTTCTCCAAAATTGCAGCTCTCTCTTTTTCAATGCCATCAACAAATCTAATTTTTGATTTTAAATATCCTCCAAATATGTTCTCTTGAACTGTAAAAATTATAGCTATTAATATTTCCCAAATGCTGCCAAAAGTTTTTGCAACTTTCCAATCAATTCCTCCTTTGTTTCATTGTCCAAAACTACAACAAAAATCTCCAAAGTGGTACCTTCTTTCACTATCACAACCTCCTTCAATATCCTATTCAAGGGCATTTCAAAATATTCCTAAATATTCTCCAAATTGTATCTCTATACCTCCTTCAATTCGTTGTCTTGCAACTCTTCAGCTTTTGACTCAAAAATCAGCAATATTCCCTTTTCAAATCAGCTTTCAAAAATATGGTGGCTATCCTTAAAATTATCAAAACTATGACCACTTAAATCTTCCCTTCTCCTTCAATCTTCTTGTTAAATTTTTATTTCAAATCTAATCTCCTCCATTGTCTTCATCCTCAAGAATTTGAATGTTTTGATATCTTCAAAATTCTTCTCCAAAATTTGGTAAACTTCTTGCAAAAACTTCTCCCTCTTGGGCTTGTTGTCGAATGATGATAATTTTCCTAAATCCTTATTTATTAGAAACTTATCCTTATCGATATTCCTTACTCCTTTAGCTTTCTTCTCAACTTCTCGAATGGTTTCTTCTCCAATTCTATAATAAGGCTCTCTCTAGCCTTCTTCTCCTTCTCCTTGCTTAGCTTTCTTCTTCCTCTAGCTTTTTCCAATGGTTTGCTTTTCCAATTTTGCAATAAAATTTTCTCTAGCCTTATTCTCCATCTCTAAATTCCCTTGAGACCACCTCTCTTGGGTCTTCTAATTTTTCAACTCCTCAACTCTTCTCCTTAAAACTTCAATGAGACCTATCCTTGAATTCTTGGATCTCCAAAATGCACTACTTTTGAATTCTGCAATAGGACCTTTTCTTAGTCCTTCTATGGATTCAATCTCCAATCTTCTATATTTTAAATTTGGAAGTTCTTCAATGTGACCACTTTTGGATCTCTTCAACTTCTCCAATCTGTAGCCTTCAATATTCAATCTTCAGTCTTCAATCTCCTATGAGACCTCCTTCTTGGTTCTCCTCAATCTTCTTCCTTCAATATTCAATGGGTCCTTCTTTCTTGGACCTCCTTAATCATCAATGTCTATTCTTTTGTTGCAACTTAGAACTAATCCTTGCATGAGGAAAGAAATGTAAATCACAGGTAAAATTATTTTCTATATGTTGTAGGAAGCTTCTCAACTTCTAAGAACTAATTTTTTGCAACAAAAAACTTAGACCAACTACATTTAAATTTCCAAAATTCTAAAAACAATAAACTTCACTAGCTATTCTCAAAACTAGTGGAAATAATTCTATGTTGAGTCCTAGTCTTCACAATTTCTCCTTCAACCTTGTGGATAGACTCTAGTCAACCTGCAATCTAGAATCTCCTTCAATCTCTCAAAATATCCAATAGGATCTCCTTCATGGGTCTCTCAATCTCCTCAACATCAAGGTCTATCTTAAAGACCTGTAATATCCTTCTATTCCAAATTTTCTCTTGGAATAGGTAAATCTCCAAACTTCTCTAGTTTTCTTTTCCAAAGGTAATTTATTTAACTTCATTGGTTTCTTCTTAACCAGTTGAAATCTCCTTTGCAAATTTAACACGTGCAATTCAAAACCTTTTTGTGGCTCTGATACCACCGTTAGCTTTTGAAGCTAAATACTTAAGATAAAAAATCACCAAAATATCTAGAATAAAGTTGCAGTATAGTATATATAATAATGGTAATATTCTAAAAGTATAAAAATCATAAATAACTTCAATTATAACACATAAAATTACTATTAATAAATTCTCACAAAAATGTATCTCTATTTAATTAAGGATCTCAAGTATTCATACTTCCATATTACAAAACATGTCATATCCTATACATACATGATGTAAAGTGACTCTTCATATGAAGCACTCTTGGCCTTCACTCTTCTAGAGACTCTCCAACTTCCTATTCTATGGACTCATATGCACATGGACAACTATGCACATTTACAATACCAAAATACTTTGCATGCTTTAATAATACTTTTGCATTTATTACGTTGCATAAAGTAAATACTCAACTTCTAATCTAGTACACTCTTTCCTAGTCTAATTATGTACCAAAGGTGGTACATTAGCATGTACAAAATTATGTAATTTATTCCAAAAAAATGATCTTCTTTTACACATACATATATTTCAATAGCTTGGATATCCTTTATATCTGGTGGTTTTCTTCACTGTGATTCATTTCCTCTCAGTCAAATGATGCCTTAGACTGCAACACCATAAAATATTATTAGGAACCTCGGTTTATTTTATCTAATTTTCAATATCCTTTTATGCTTATATAACTTTCACACAAGGAGACAATTGCATGCATGGTTCTAATGGAATAATTTAAGCATTCACAATATAAACAATGGGTACAAAATGAGTTTCAATCATTCAAAAGGGAATTCTCAAAACTAATTGGTAAAATTTACTTCATAAATTCTCAGATACAATACCAAGTTTTCTTTTCTAACTCAATTTTTCCTTTTCCATTGCCCCATCATGCTCTCTTTCTTCTCTTCAATATTTTATTTGTATTGCATTTTTCTTCAACTTTCATTCCTATTCTTCTTCTTTTTGGCCTCTTCTTATTTTATTTGATTTACTCTTCCCCTCCTCATCGCATGCTACCTCCTCTTCTCCTACCAATTTGTCTCTTCTTCCAATAGTAACGAGTGATGGTTACTCTTCTCATAACCATCAAGATACCCCTACATCAAAAGTTATTCAAGAGATACAAGTTTGTGGATCTTTGATAGTCATAGCAATCACATAAAGAACAAATCTAATTGTATAAAAATGTTAAGTAATATTGGAAGTAATATATTTTACATACTCTTCATCACCCTTTAAATTTTATCCTATTGTAACTAGGTCAACCTTCATGGATTTGAATCAAGATGTATAATATTCAATATTTTAAAAATATAAAATGTTGAGGTTGGAGAATGTCATCGCTATCTTGTTAACTTCACTAGCCCTTATTTTTGCATAGATATCCTTTAGTTTTGTTTTATACCTGAATATGATCCATATTATTTCTTATGTAACAAAGTATATCTAGTTCAACTAACATAAAAAAGGAGACCAAGTGTTTCCTCCTTATTCTTATCAAGTTTAAAATCATAAAGACCTTTTGTTTTATCATTAAAGATAAACTTGGGATTCTTACTTCTAAGTAATCCTACCATTTGAATTGACCATGTACTATAAGTTCCCCTATTGAGATGAGTAACATACACCAAAGCACCTATTTCACATAAAGTTCCATATAGAATAGTAATAGATCTATAAAATAATGTTACCACTATATAGAGGTTGAAAAATTGTGATATAAACAAAGGGGTTCCAAATGCTTCTATATACCAAAATTATGACTTTTAAAAGGTTAGGTAAATTAGCCCTTGAAATTAGGAAAATAATTAACCATGTGAAACCTTAGAGATAATTATGCCAAATCAGAAAATGCCACTTGGGAGATGCTACAACTTCCACTTGGCCAAAAATATTAGTTACTTCCTACACCTTGAATTTTTGAGTAGTGAATTCAAGTTAGAAAAATTGACTGATCTAAATGGCCAAATGCCCTCATTTATAAATAAAAAGTTTTTGAATAATTTGTAACCAATAGGCTTGAACTCAAGATGTCATGGAGAGCACCTTAATTTTTAATCCCAAATCAAGACACCCTACCAATGCCTTTTAGATACAAAAAGATAATAAAAATTTATAAGCTTTCTTTGTGAACAATAGAATAGAGGTTGACCTAAAAAGGATTAGAACCTATAAACATTCCTATTATACAAAGAGTACCAACCATTCATCCATAGGTCCAAACTATACTGTAAATATAATAGGTCCAATTTCTTTATTATCAATGTTAATACTATTTGGCCAATGAGTCCTTGGTTAAATGGTTGAGACATATGGGTGATACAATCCACACCAAGGTTTAAATCGTGGCCACACCAAAAGGGCTATATAGCTTGATATAACTAGATTTAATGACACCCAATTTGGGAGATATTATAATTGGTTTGAGTACCTAGTCAAAATGTTGTTATGACAAAGGATAGGATATCTAAGTACAACCCATTTACACCATACCCAAAAAATATCAATACTATTTGAATAAAGATGTTCATTTGCTTCATTCTAAAGGATAAGTGAATATATTAAAAGACACTCTTTATGTGATGTAATTTTGTTCTTTTACCCTAAATTGCAAGTGTTTAAGCATGATAAATGCTCAATATCTTAAACACATATAGTTTGATAGGCAAGACAATGTCTATTGTTTATGATGACAACATTGCTATAGAGTATTTTACCATATTAGATGATCATTTTGCTTCAAATTTCAAATACAAGTATGGAAAAATATTAGTCTATGAATATTGGTTGAAATAAAAGGAAATAATTCTTTAGAAAACATATCAACTAAAGTATATATGCTAGGGTCACATAGTCTTAGGTTCAATCTCAAATATGCTTAAGGATCAGTGTATTCAAGAAGAGATATTAAGATCACATACACTTGTTATAGTAGTGGAAATAACTTTATATCCTTTTATAAGAAGCTTTATCCTAGCACAACCTTACAAGATAATATTATCATTGATAGTAAAATATTGGAATAAAAAGCAATAACCTTGATGTTCACTTAATGGATTCACCAAAATAAATTTATTTATTTCATATATTGAAGATCATTACTTGAGTTTTGAAGGTGTATCATTGAAGCTAACTCATTTATTCTCACCTTGGAATTAGTATTTTGATAAGGGAACTATTACTATTTTTCTTGAAATAGAATTTATTTTATCAAAAGTAGGTAAGCCTAAGAAGATATTACACCCTAGAGCATAAGCGATACCAAATTACAATCCTAAATTAGGTAATAATAACTAAAAAGAATAAATATGAGAAAAGTTAAGATACATAAAGGGTAAAATTTTAATGTATTATTTAAAGAGTTTGGATGCATCAGACAAGGTTTATACACTTAATAGTATGATTGAAATCGAGAAAATTAAATGATCAAATACAAGTGTATCACAAAATGAAAATTATTTGAAGAGGTGAAAATTTAAATAAAACCTAGATTTTGGAGATGCTTGCCTTGATGTTGATATTGATTTTAAACTTTACCTCATGGTTCTATGATCTTGGATCTTGTGATAATTAATAATATTTTTTAATGATAGTTATTAAAGATAACTTTTTAGGCTAATGGATCCCTACCAAGACCTTTAGGTAAGGAAAGGATTCTAAGAAATAATATGCTATGTAGGGAAATGGGGTGGAGAGACAAGATGTAATAAAATTCAATATCAATATTACAACAATCACAAGGTAGACCATTATGTAATAGTATAATATATATAACTTTTGTTAGTATTATTGAATGATATATGTAAGTAAGATTGTAGGTGTTGTTGTTGACTCAGAATGTCATGATTATCTATTGCAGTGGTTAGATGCACCCAACACTTACACCTCACATAAAGAAACATAGTATTGAAATCATGGGATGTGACTTATAGGATGACCAATGTGATTTTGTATAAGGTCGACTCCTTATGAGATGTAATTTTTATTGCTCACCAATCTAAACTACCCTAATCTACTTGTATTTTCAAAGGAAAAGGTAACAGAGATAATAAATAAAATAAAATCCTATGCTATAGGAGGTAATGCACCAATACCAAATATCCTTCTATATACTAGTGGTATTAATGAACACATGCATCATTTTCTAACAACTATAATTTGAATATGGTTTTGAACCAACATAACATTCATGTAAATTTATACACATAAGAAACAAGAAAAAAATAGTATAGATAAACTTCATATATATATATATATATATATATATATATATCACAATATTTCATACAATATGCCAAAATAAAAGAGGCTTGATGTTAAAAGTAGAATGACTCAAGGCTCAAGTCCAGACTAATAAAGAAAATTAAAGGAAATGCTTACAAGGTGTATACATAAAGAAGAACACCATTGCACTAAAAATGAAGCATTGCATTATATTTCGTAAAATGAGTTTTTAAATACAATAAGCCCCTTTGTAGGGTGCTTCACAATAAAAATATCCGAAGGTGGTGATTTGATGGGGAGCCAAAATTTCTCAAACCAACAAACTCAATTCTCATTCAAAAACTTGGAAAAGATTTACAAAAAATGGCAGCAGTATGCCAAATAAACTCCTTTATTCCGAAAGATAGGTTTTTTTTTTCTTTACAGTATTTCCGCCTTGGAATAAAAACAGCCCAAACAGGTCCAGAATGGCCCTCTTGCCTTCAAATCTGCTACTGTCTCCACGGTTTTTTGACCCTTGTGCATGCCTTTGCTTCCCCTTTTAAAATCTCTGGCGTGACTCTCCGTTTCCCTTTTTTGACCCTTCGTTTCATTTTTCGTGCCTCTTCGTTGTCTTGGCTTTTGAAACGTCTTTCTTTTCGACTCTTGATCTTCGGGTGCTTTCATTGCACCTTGGTGCCATGTTATGTTCAGTGCTTCCACTATAGACTCTTTCTGCCTGTCAACCAATGATGACGTTCGGTATACCCACCGCTCGATAATTTCCTCTGTAATGGCCCCTGTAACCGCCTTCCCTTTTTCTTTTCTTTGGTCGCAAAAATGCGACATGTCGCGATATCGCGACACTTTTGCTTTTCTGCCATCTTGCCCTTTTTGAGTCACAAAAATGCGACATGTCGCAATATCATGACACTTTTGCTTTTTTGTCTTCCTGCCCTTTTCAATTTGCGAAAACGCGACATGTCGCGATATCACGACACTTTTGCTTTTCTGCCTTCCTACCCTTTTCAAGTCACGAAAATATGACATGTCACGATATCGTGATACTTTTGCTTTTCTACCTTCCTGCCCTTTTCGAGTCATGAAAATGTGACATGTCGCGATATCACGACACTTTTTCTTCTTTTCCAACATGTTGCGATATCGCGACACTTTTTCCTTCTTACTCTTTCTCTTCTCTTTTAGTCGCAAAAATGTGACATGTCACAATATCGCAACACTTTTTCTCTCCTGCGCCTCCTCTTGTCTTTTGGTCATGAAAATGTGACATGTCACGATATCGCGACACTTTTTCTCCCTTGTGCCTTCTCTCATCCTTTGGTCGCGAAAATGCGACATGTTGCGATATCGCGACACTTTTTCTCTCCTGCACCTTCTCTCGTCTTTTGGTCGCAAAAATGTGACATGTCATGATATCGCAACACTTTTTCTCCCTTGCACCTTCTCTCATCTTTTGGTTGCGAAAATGCGACATGTCGTGATATCACGACACTTTTTCTCCCTTGCGTCTTCTCTCGTCCTTTGGTCACGAAAATGCGACATGTTGCGATATCGCAACACTTTTTCTCCCTTGCACCTTCTCTCGTCCTTTGGTCATGAAAATGCGACATGTCACGATATCGCGACACTTTTTCTCCTTGCGCATTCTCTTGTCTTTTGGTCACGAAAATGCGAGATGTCACGATATCGCGACACTTTTTCTCTCTTGCGCCTTATCTTGTCTTATGGTCGTGAAAATGTGACATGTCGCGATATCATGACACTTTTCTCTCTCGCACCTTCTCTTGTCTTTAGGTCACGAAAATGTGACATGTCGCGATATCGCGACACCTTTTCTTCTTTGTCGACATGTCACGATATCGTGACACTTTTTCTTCTTTGCGGTATTTTGCATTTCGTTGGATGCTCCTGCATCATGATCCCATTTTACAATAAAAAATGGTGTTTGACTCTTCTTCATGCTACAATCAATGTTGGGGTGGTGGGTTTGTCATGACCACCATGTTGGATTTGAACTTTTGAATCCTAAAACCTGCACACATGTAAATGATCAGCATAACTCTCCCTCTCTTTTCATGGTCATGTGATGGTTCTTTTATAGACCTTCGAGGATTTTGTAGGGAAGGATAGGTGGAAAGCCAGGGCTACCAAGTGGTAGGGGCTGGGTAGCCACCTATCCTAGGAAGTTGTAGTGAGTCACTAGAAGTGTCTCACTTAACTAGAGAGATGTGGCAAGTGGGTAGGTGCAAGTGGAGTGATGTGTGGAGTGAGGTGTGATATGTGGTAAGTGGGTAGGTGGAAGTGGAGTGAAGTGTGTGAGATGTGGCAAGGTGAGGGGTAGTGGTGGCTAGGACATGTGTCAAGTGGGGAGATAGGGTATCTTATGTTGATTTTCTAGATTTAATAAATCTGGAAAATATAAATTAATGTGTAGGAAAATACACCTAAGTTTAGACTTAGGTATATTATTTTTATTATGCATATGTGCAATGTGAATGAATAATGTGTAGGAATTATATGCCTAAGTTTAGAATTAAACATATATTATTACGTAGAATTATGATGTGCAATATGGATGAAATGTACAGTAATTGATATGCCTAATTTTAGACCTAGGCATATAATTTACTATGCATAATTATGTGATGAAATGCAAATGCCTAGATTTTGGTGTCTATAGATACTCCTTTTTTTACCATGTTGTATAAAACACAATGTGGTACACAAATAAAAGTGTAGACACCTAAAACACATCATGTCGATGGCGACTACTCATATGGGACATGCTAGAAGACCATATGGAAGACCTTTGGACAAATCCAAGGTATAGCAGTGGTTTTTACCACTCAATTGGGCATCTTTGCCTAGTCAGTGCTAGCCACGGATGACACCCACGGTTAGAAGTGCTGACCATGGCTAATAGTCATGGTCCCCAATATACCAATTGGGGACCATGACTGACACCTACGGTTAGCACTGTAACAAACTCGGGCGACCAGAGCCGAGTCAAATCAGTTGCAATAACCGAATTGCAATGGTTTTCAAAGTGGTTTGGGTTGGGAAGCATCCAGAAGCTTCCTCTCAACTGCCAAATCTTGTTCTTGGCTTCTCCATGAAGCTAGAGCAAGGATTTTGGGAGTCTACTTAAGACCCCAATTTTAGAGAGCAAATATCCTGAAGAATAGCTCAATTGCACATAGCGGAGCCCTATCGGATTGGAGAGCAATTTCATATCCCCTTGAGGAGTAACGAAGTGTTGTCCAATTGATCAATGACAACTATGCATGCAACAATGGAGATCTCAAGAGCTTGAGGAGCAAGCTTGACAATTGACACACCTCCATTGCTAATTCCATTGAATTCAACCACCAATCTATTCCAAAAAACATAGGCGACCCTTGAACATCAATTCCTTGGAGGATTTGAGAGTTTCTGGCCTTGGTTGCAAGAGAAAGGACACTTTCATCTTAACCATAGCTATGAGCCATGGTTAATAGTGCCAACCACACCTCAGACCTACGGCTAGGGTTTGATGCTCTCCTTCCTCCATTTTAGCAGTAGATTTCCATTTTCAGTCATGCAATTAGCTTAATCTAGCATAGATCTACATTTTAGCAGACATTTGACTGGTTAATTTAGGAATTAGAGGTAGATTTGCTTCACCTTTCCTTGCATTTGTTAATCTAGATTAGTTTCATGCAATTCAAGTTTTCTAATGGTTAATTAGGATGTTTCTTAGCTAGATTCATGCTTCTTTACATGCTATATTACAATTTCCTCATTTCTTGCATAGATTGATAGTTTTACATGCTTTCTTGATTTCATGCTATTCTTTATGCAAGATTCCTTTAAAAGCCTCATCAAGAGAGGCCTCCTTTGTTACTAATTGCTTCTTGTTGTTTCTTGATCAGGGAATAGGTATTGAACGAGACAAAGCATACAATTCCTTCCTCAACATGAAGAAGAGGGTCATCGACACCCTAGAGCAGTTCGTGTCACCCTGAAAGGCACTTGGAAATCACACCTACCCTTGAGAGGGAAACAATTACATCCTATTGTAACAATTGTATCAAGATGATTATCCCTAAAGATTACTGTAATTTGATTTGGCTTAAAATAATAAAAAAAATTTTTTTTTATTATTTTTTTATATTTTTTTTTTTTTTTTTTTTTTTTTTTTTTTTTTATATAGGGGTTGGGGGGTTTTTGGGGGGGGGAGAACCCTAAAAATTTTATGATCACTGATGTTTTTCTCTATTTTTTATTGCAGGTGCTAACCATGGGTAACAACCATGGTTCATAGTGCTAACCATGGTTCACACCTACGGTTCAAAGTGCTAACCATGGTTCACACCTATGGTTCATAGTCACAGCTGCACCTAACAGAAGCGGTCAATAGAGAACAGAAAAATAGCAAAATCAGACATCACCAGCAGACTTGGACCTGAGGTAGGAGCATTTTTCCCTCTCTATCTTTTTTTGTCTATGTTTTTACAAAATTAGAATGCAATAGATGGATGCTAATTAGGAAAACATAAGTAGAAATGGGAAAATCCTAGTTCATTTTTTTTAGTTTTCTACTAGTCATTGCTAGGAATAGCGGATCTCTGATTGTAGTCCGCCCTAGTCTCCAGTGGTCTAGGACATTGATTGTTTAAGAGTTTGCATGTTTGAGGCCTAATCAATGGCCATTTTCATCATAGATAGTTGCACTCTCTAAATATCATCTAGTGTAATTGTGCATTCTCTGAAAAGCAAACGTTCTTTTGAAAAGCATGTAGGAGAATCATGTGAATGTTGTTTTATGCATTTTATTTTCATGCAAAGTAAAAAGAACCCCACACACCACATTTCATTTAAACATCAGTGGCGTTGGGCTCTCACATCCAACCCATTTGATTGAGACCAACAGTGGATGTCATTACCACTTGGTTGGCTCATTTGAAATTGTATTATCGGGACCCGCTCATGGCCAAGGCCGACCCAAGAACTGTCCTATCCATGCAAAATAGCATGCACTCATCTTCGGAAGAGTGTATCACTATGCACAGTGTGTTGGGTGAGGGTTGGTAGTACCTATGCTACCTCGTTGAGTATGGACTTCACTCCCATATTCGGCTTGTGCGAGTATATAGGTGAAAACCTTTGAACAAATTGAGTATAACATCAAATTTTGAAAAACACGATAAGAGTTCAGAGTATATTCACAACAAATCAAATGCACTAAACCAGTTTTAGGACACACATTTAATCCTTAAAAGAGATAATCATATTGTCTACTTTGTGTGTTGCATTATTGTTAGGGTAATTAACATAAGATCCTTGATCTGGGGCCAAACCCTAACCCTAATAATAATAATAAATCTACTTTTTTATTCTGCATCCAATGGTTCGAGAATCGTGTAAATCGGAGCTATAACAAAGAATTTATTTTGGTTTTATGATTACTCTATTTTTGACCCCGAAAATAGCGAAAAACTGCACTAAAACGATCATAAAATGGTCTAGACAACTCCAAAACTTGCCAAATTTGTTTTGTTGTCTTAGTTTTACCATTGTGCACCTCTCACAGAAATTTTGGGTCCTAACTCTTCATGGTTCAAAAATTCCCAAAAATTCCTAAAAGTGGTCATTTCCCCACGAGCCCCGGTTGGCCAATTATTTCAAAAATACAAAATTTTGACCCAAAAATCATATTTTTGTGTTATAGCTCATTTTGATCAGCTCATCGCACTGATCATTTTGATATATAACACTTATAACCTTTTTTGGAAGCCAAAAAAATTTATATGGCTAGGGGACCTCCCATGGTGAGCAAGACCTCCAATCTAGAGAGGGAATCAGGTTCCATGACCACTGAACATATTCAAATTAGTCCAGAGGACATGGCCATCCCTGAATGGCATCCTAGGTCTTATCATAGCATCAATAACATCCATAGGGGGTCTAACCTTCGAGATAGCCCTATTAGGGAGGCACCCACGGGTCCTCTAGGAAGCCTTCCTGATTGGAACACCTTGATAGAATTCTATATAAGGAACAATCCACCAACTGAGGAGCCTAGTAGGTCAATGTCACAGGTTCACATCCCAGCTTGCTCTATACATCAATCAGAAAGTGATCATGAACATACACCATGGCCTAGCTTGGGTGAGCAAACCACCCCATCGGGTCGAGCAAGTCACCCCCTACTCCTCATAGGGAGCCTTCTGTGCAACCTGAATATACAGAGATTACATCTGAGCCTGAGTATGCATCATTTCTCATAGATGAGGAAGAGGACCCAAGTCATCCTCCTATTCCTTGTGAAGAGTACATGGGGCAACCACGTTGTGGCTCTACATCGTCAAACTATACAGAGCCCACTCATGACTCAAAATATCAGGTCAATGCAACCTTTAAGGAGTGTGGAAAACAAGTGATAGATCCTACTAGGGGGAAAATACATGATAAACCCATTTGTATCTCAAATACGAGGGTACATAGCCCCCATACAACTGAACAATGGGATCATACACATCAAGCACTGAGGCCACAACTTGACCAACAACATACGGATCAAATCCAGTTGGATCAACAACAATTAAATCAACAATGGGTGGACTCGCCACGAGCACACCTACAAAGGTTGTATCAATGAAAGATACGAGAACAACAAAAGATACAACAAGAGCAAGTGCAAAATGCATTGCGTAAAGTGGTGCTTATGCCTAGCACACAAAGGATGCAACAACGCATAAGGCACCCAGTGCAATCTCAGAATATTTCACCGTGGCCATGCAAAAATCATGTTCAACATCATAGGCCATTATCTGGGTATCATAATGAACCTCATATTCCTCAATAGTACCAAGATCAATATGATGAGGAATCATATGCAGATTCCTAGTGGGAACATCAAGAAGAAGTAGATGCTTACCCTGAATCCAGTTATGATGAGGTACCTAAGGATTATACTTATCGTCCACCTCAGCATCAAAAGTGACCTCCTCGGCCTAACCAAGGGTGACGAGATGAAGATCATATCATTTCGTTAGGGGCATACAAAGTGCTAGTTGATCGGATAAATGCAGTCAAAAAACAAAATCAAAGATTGGTTTATCAAAAACCCATGCTAAAGCAGCTTAGAAATCAGCCTTTGCATCCCTCAATGTCATCACCAATATACCCATCGAATTTCAAGATGCCTCAACTTGAAAAGTTCAACGATGACGAAGATGATGAAGATGCACGAGAGCATATGACAAGCTTCATCCATATGTGCTTTAGTTTTCAAGACAATGACCCCTTGATGTTGAGAACCTTCATGACAACATTAGCTGGGGATGCTTTAGAGTGGTATAATCATTTACCACATCATAGCATATACACCTTTGAGCAATTAGCCGATGCATTCTTGCAACGTTTTGCCTTTAGTGCTAAGGAAATGATAAACTTGACTGACTTGGTTAGCCTTTGTCAACTTGATGATGAGCCAGTCATTGAGTATGGCAATAAGTGGAGGAAGGTGATGTCAAAACTACCTTTCACCCTACCCACAATAGAGCTCATTCGAATGTTTACGAGAAGTTGTTCGAAACATATCTCGCTTCTCTTGCAATTACAACAGTATCAAACATTCGAGGAGGCCTTAGCATAGGCCCAGGTCATTGAAGACATCAAGATACAGGAGGGTGATATTCAACTCCACAAAAAGGAATGGCCAAACAAGAATATCATAGGTGGCAACATGCAACAAAAGGTGACCCCAATCAATCAAGTTGTTTTGAGTATCCCTAGATCCTCAAACCAGGGTGCACCACCTCCACCAGTGCAACATAATTACCAAGCTCAACCTCCTCTGGTCCAAAATCATATGCAAAAGAATCAGATACAAGGCCAACAACGTCGGCCACAATGACAATATACTGATTTTCCAGAGACATTAGCATCGCTCTTTGATCGATTATATGAGGTGGGAAGGATCAATCTTCCAGAGTTACATCCTTTGAAACCTAATAAGCGTAGATCAAAGGTGCATAGAGAAAATCTATATTGTGTTTACCATCGACAAAGAGGTCATGACATACAGACATGTTATCCCTTTAGAGATGTAGTGCAGGATATGATCGAGAGGCAAGAGCTTCAGATAGGAGTCTTCCAAGACCCCTTGCATGCACACAAAGTAAACATAGCACCTGTCAATCAAGTTGAACAATCTAATCAGGTGCACATTAATATGCCTCCCCAAGAGTTTGTGGGAATGATCAATGTTGTAACAGAGAAACAAGATTGTCAAAATCGATCTTCGCAATCGGTGGCATCTTCCAATGTTTCACCTTCGCTTGTCTCATCTCAATGGGACATTGGCACTGCATAAAATTGCACATCACAGCAGGGGGGTTCAGTTTCTACTACTCCTCCTAGTCAAGTCAATCATGGTGCATCAAACACAATGCACATTGGGGGTCTTCAAGGTGTCACACCTTCCCCATCATCCACATCATGATCAATGAGGCAAAGTGAGACTTCTAAAGGTATCACACCTTCCTCACTTTCATTGAGTGGCACACACACTGGGGGGTACTTAAGGTAGCGTACTTTCCCCTTTAAAAACATAAAAATAAGGAAAAAATCATAAAATATCAAAATTCAAAAACATTCAAATAAAACATTTAAATTTCAAAAACAATTGAAAAATCATAAATTCAAATATCAAAACATCAAAAAATATATATATGGAAAATATCAAAATCCATACACATGCACAAAATGCTCCAAAGGCATCATAAGCCCTTTGGTCATTCGAAAAAGGCTCCAAGGGTTCCTAAAACCGCTTGGTCATGTCAGTTAAAGGCTTCGAGGGTTTGCCTAAAACCGCTCGGTCATCCCAAAAGGCTCCAAGGATTCTAAAAAATCACTTGGTCATCCCAAAACGTCCCAAAGGTGCTCATAATCTCTTTGGTCAAACCCAAAAGGCTCCAAGGGTTTCTTTCATCACTTGGTCACTCCTAAAGGCTCCAAAGGCATGTACTCGCCGTTTGGTCAGATATGAGGCTCAAAACTCATAAAAATTATAAAATCAATAAAATCCAAAAAAAATGGTAAAGCATAAAATCCAAAAACATTTGCATTTGCATTTATTTTCATTTCATTTTGCATTCACACATGCATTCATTGCATTATTGCATTGCATATAGGCATTCGTCATCCATTGCATTTCGTAGTAGGAGGGATTATGTTTGTCAATCTTACAAATGACACCACGTTTGTGTCTAAATCATGCATCTCTGCATTTATCATAATCCATCATTCATGTGAGTAATTGTGTTTTTCAACACAACCCATATTGTTGCTATGGAGAATATACTAGGGTTTTTCGGTCATTCAACCATACCTAGAGGTCTTATCAAGAGTTGATAGAAAGCTTGCTTTGCTTTTGTAGTTGAGGTTCAGTTAGTATAGCCCTTAGCATATCAGAATTCTATCACTAATCAACAAATTAAACAATCCTAATAAGGACTAGGGGAAGATGAAAGCCATGAAGTAGGACCGGGTATCCTGAAGTGAAAAGAGTTATTCTTGCTTATCCCTCTATGCGAACGGTATGGGAAATGTTGGCAATTGGCAAAAGGACAAGTTAGTTCCCTATTCAGAATCCCTTGCTTACGATAAAATGAGTAATATCCCACATCAATCCTCAAGATTGATACCCTAGATCGATATCATAGATCGACATCCCAGATTGATATCCCATATTGATATCATAAGATCGATATCCTCAATCGATATACCAGAAATAGTTCCCCAAAGTAAATCCCCCAAAGGAAAGTTTCTGAAGAAAATTATCAAATGTAAATTCCAAAAAGTGAAGATCAAATGAAGATCAGAAAACAGGCTCAAATCAAGTTCAAAGTGAAGATCAAATGAAGATCATAAATCAAAGTTCGAGTGGAGATCAAATGAAGATCAAAAATCCAGTTCAAAGAGAGATCAAATGAAGATCCAAAGACAATTCAAAGTCAATATGGAATCGACTCCCTTGCTTCACTACATATGAGCAAGTATCCCAAAAATTGAAGGATAGAAAGGAATGAGCCTGAATCCCTGGAATTGTTGGCACTACTGTACCTTACGCATGATGATATGTCTGATGCATTAGCATCTTGCTTATGAACAAGACCAATGTTTGAATGTGGAAGAGCTAGCTTCAGGTGTCCTGCATTGCCTAGTGGCTTAGTCCAACTAAAATCTAAACTTGGGATTGGATAAGACATTTGTGGAGCCCCTATCTTAGCAATGGGCTGAAAGAATCCCGCTTGACATCGGGGAACGCTCGTGTCTTATCTTAATATACTCATGTGCACACACAAGGATAATGAATAGTTAGGGCCTATCCTAGCAAAAGCCTTGTATTTCAGAAGTCTAGTATGGTTAGTATTCAACTTTTGAGCAGTCCACTAGGGTGTTTGAGTCTCATGGAAAACCCTTAAAAATGTTCGCTAATAGCAACAAAATACCAAAAGCTCACAAACCATCAAAAATAAAAGTCATTTCAAATATCAAACTGCAAAGTATCGATCCATGATACATCATTACACTGAGCACAAAGTTTTCAAGATATAGGATAGATACCGGATGGATATCAGAAATGATATTTAGACGACCACTGACTATATCGTGCATATCTTTCAAATTGCAAAAGGAATATAGAGTGACATATTATATCATTCGCATCATTCCACGTCATATCATTGCATTTCATATATGGGTGATTAATTGTTTAAATTCTTGTAATGAGGATTTTCAATTACATTCATGATTTTTACACATTTTGTGGTGTCGTCCATTAGATTGTTAAACACATATCACATTCATTCCTTATGTTTTAAGTGATTAAAGCATACAAGTTCATCTGCATTACTTCATCCATCATGTAATTAATGCATCACATACATGGCATTCACCATATCATAACCATATAAATTAAATGCATACAAAAAAATAAAACTAAACATGCATTTAACAATAAGCATTGCATCCATATGCATACAATATAGCCCATCTATACATATAGAACATCTATCATATAGCTAGTGCATGTAATCTGTCCATTGCATACATATAGCATAATCAAATCATTATCTAGGCATTGCATTCATCATTGCATCCATAACATAAAATCAAAACAAAAATATTTGCAAACATCAACTGGGGCATTATCAGTATCGATCCCCAAAAGCTCCAAAGAAGTCTAAATATTTGGTCTCTTCATTCAAGTCATAAATGCACATATTTTCTCACCATAAGGAGTTTCAAATTGGACATTAAAGCATATCTACAAGTCCAAAATTTCAAAAATTTCAAAATTAACAAAAAAATTAAATAAATCAAAATTCAAAATGATTCAGCAAATCATCGAACATAGTGATTCAACACAAGCATAATTGGAATTGTTATCATCTTGATTCTCTAAGAAGGCCATTGTGGTTGGACTGCTCCATGGGATAGAGATGTACAATTACTATTAACAGTTGAAATCATGGCTGAATTAGGCCTTGCCAAGTAATATTAAAAGTGCTCAAGTCTTCAATTGTTCAAGATCATTCATAGTGGTCAAGCGACCTCATCGCTTCATTTCATTGTCATTACCCTCATCGACTCATCGCTTGAGGGGGTAGTCATAATATCAAATTCATAATCAAAATCAACAATTAAATGCTCAATCATTGTTAAGTGCATTCGTTCAAGAATCATTGTCAAAGACAATCATGCACCCTCCTTGCTTGGGGCAAATAATCAAAATATCAAGATCAAATTCAAGCAAACTAGGCAGCTAGTCTCCTAATTTAGGATTGGACTTAAGCTTGTCTCCTAATTGCCATCAAGGCTAGGATTGGACTTAAGCTTGTCTCCTAATTGCCATCAAGGCTAGGATTTGACTTAAGCTTATCTCCTAATTGCCACTAAGGCTAGGATTTTGACTTAAGCTTTCCAGAATCAAGTTCTTCAACTCATCGAAGGTAATGATTCAATGATGCATGCTCTTTTCATGATTGGGGCATCTAATGTTGATCAGACTAATGATCATCATGCAACCTTTGGCATCATTTTAGGAGGTCTATTTTTGCTCATGCATTGTTCAATCTCACAACGCATCATAAAAGGGGCATCTATAGACACCTAAAATGCATCATGTCGATGGTGACTACTCATATGGGACATGCTAGAAGACCATATGGAAGACCTTTGGACAAATCCAAGGTATAGCAGTGGTTTTTACCACTCAATTTGGGCATCTTTGCCTAGTTAGTGCTAGCCATGGATGACACCTGCGGTTAGAAGTGTTAATCACGTCTGACAGCCACGGACCCCAATATACCAATTGGGGACCGTGGTTGACACCTACGGTTAGCACTGTAACAAACTCGAGTGACCAGAGCTAAGTCAAATCAGTTGCAATAGTCGAATTGCAATGGTTTTCAAAGCGGTTTGGGCTGGGAAGCATCCAGAAGCTTCCTCTCAACTGCCAAATCTTGTTCTTGGCTTCTCCATGAAGCTAGAGCAAGGATTTTGGGAGTCTACTTAAGACCCCAATTTTAGAGAGCAAATATCCTAAAGAATAGCTCAATTGCACATAGCGGAGCCCTGTCGGATTGGAGAGCAATTTCATATCCCCTTGAGGAGTAACGAAGTGTTGTCCAATTGATCAATGACAACTGTGCATGCAACAATGGAGATATCAAGAGCTTGAGGAGCAAGCTTGACAATTGACACACCTCCATTGCTAATTCCATTGAATTCAACCACCAATCTGTTCTAGAAAACACAGGCGACCCTTGACCATCAATTCCTTGGAGGATTTGAGAGTTTTTGGCCTTGGTTGCAAGAGAAAGGACACTTTCATCTTAACCGTGGCTATGAGCCATGGTTAATAGTGCCAACCACACCTTAGACCTATGGCTAGGGTTTGATGCTCTCCTTCCTCCATTTTAGCAGTAGTTTTCCATTTTTAGTCATGCAATTAGCTTAATCTAGCATAGATCTACATTTTAGCAGACATTTGACCGGTTAATTTAGGAATTAGAGGTAGATTTGCTTCACCTTTCCTTGCATTTGTTAATCTAGATTAGTTTCATGCAATTCAAGTTTTCTAATGGTTAATTAGGATGTTTCTTAGCTAGATTCATGCTTCTTTACATGCTATATTACAATTTCCTCATTTCTTGCATAGATTGATAGTTTTACATGCTTTCTTGATTTCATGCTATTCTTTATGCAAGATTCCTTTCAAAGCCTCATCAAGAGAGGCCTCCTTTGTTACTAATTGCTTCTTGTTGTTTCTTGATCGTAGGGAACAGGTATTGAAAGATACAAAGCATACAATTCCTTCCTCAACACGAAGAAGAGGGTCATCGACACCCTAGAGCAGTTCGTGTCACCCTGAAAGGCACTTGGAAATCACACCTACCCTTGAGAGGGAAACAATTACATCCTATTGTAACAATTGTATCAAGATGATTATCCCTAAGAGGGATGTACTTGTAATTTGAGTTTGGCTTCAAATATAATGGAATAAAGCGTATTTCTTATTGATCAATTTGTTGTCAATTTCTTGTTCTTGTATGCATTTTGTGTTTTTGTCAATTCTTGCAATAGGATACTTTGGGTGTGAGCCTTTTTGGTGGTTACAAAAATACACCTAGCTTATTTGAATGGAGAAATGGAGTCAAATTTTCTCAACGCAAACAATGAATGACTTGAAATTTTTAATTTTAGCTTACCCTCTCAATTGGAGAATGGGTAAAGAATGAAACCCATGAGCCAATTGATCAAATATGGATGATGAAAGGAGGTGGTTAATTTAATGATGTGAATTATGTATGCAAATGTATGACAATTTAATCAACTTGATTTCCCAAGTTTGGGATGGTTTGTTTTTGCAAATTTGCATTTGGTTTCATTTATGTTCAAAATTTTGTGGTAAAATCCCCAACCATGTTTGGGAGTTCATGTTCCCTTGTGACTTTAGGAATTCCTTCCAAATGGCTTCAAGGAACCAGTTGTTCTGGGAAGTCAATACTCGAGTGATTTTTTATCATACCAAATTTGATTTGATTATTTTCTACTTTTGTACCCAACATAAAGGGCTTAAGGATAACCTTGTGCAAATTTGATTTAATACAACCAAGCTCAAATATTGAGGGACCTAGCTGATTTAATGCCATAGTTATTTGATGTTGAATGTTTGAATGATTATCCTTATGGTGAGCTACCCATTCAACCAAATTTTATGGATTGCTAGTCTCTACAACCGCCAGGTGTATAGGGTAATCCACTAGATACAAGGTTCACTAAATGATGTGATGATGATGATGATGATATTTGTGAAAATGCATGATGTTATGGATGCAAATGTTAGAAATCAAAATCAAGTTGGATGCCCCAAGTTTGGGGTGGACTTGTGTTGTCGTAAATTTACCTTTTGGTTTGATTGACATGCAAGATGATGATGTAAAGAAACCAATCACCCTATGATCTCGTTGTCCTAGTGAGTGTTAAAAATTCCTTAATACAAAATTATGAAGTATAAGTTTTCCATGTTTTGTAACCCCACGGAGTAGGTGTCAATGACAACCTTGGAAAATTTTGCTTCAATGCAAGTCACTCAAAAATTTAAGGATCAACCTTATTTAATTTTAAACGTGATGATGTGAAATGATTTTTAATAAATCACTACCAGATTACATGGATAACCAATCGCTACAACCTCCAATTTTCTAAAGTAAATCACTATATACAAGGTTCACTCAAGATGATGATGATGTGAGATGATGATTTGGAGGGTTTTGCAATGTTTTGTAGCCATTTACATTTGAAGGGGAGTTGTGTGACATGGTCACAAATAAAGGTCAACTTTTGTTGCCCCAATCATAGAAAAGATGCTCATTTTAATGAGCATAATTTACATGATTGATTGTTTTGAGTGTTGAATTCGATTATGAAACTAGAATTTGTTGATTTTTTTTAACCCTTAAAGCTATGATTCGATGGAGAAGATATGAAATGATGAAAAAAATGATAATGGATGTTTTTTTTTTTGTTACAACTATGATTTTGACCATTATTGGTAATTGCACACTTTTATCCCTTGGAGCAGGCCAACCGTATGGCTTTCTTAGGGAATTGAGTTGATAACAATTTATTTCTTACTTGAGGTGAATCACTTTTCAAGGGCCTTATGGTAACCTACCCATCCTACCGGATTGCATGGATAATTAGTCGCTACAACTACCAAGTGTATAGGATAAGTTATTGTATACAAGGATCACTTCGGGCTAAGTGGAAGAAGAAAATGTATACCTCTATACTTTGGAGCAGTCTAGTCGCATAGACTTCTTAGGGAGTTGAGATGAGAGCATTTCTATTTTTTCATAAGCTTTTTGAATTTGTTTTTGATCAAAATAATTGATGTATCTTTGGAGCTTTTTTATTTGTTTTTTTTTTTAGTTTTATATTGTTTTGTGGTTTTTATGTTTTCTAATTGATTTTTTTTTTTACCAAAGGAATTTGGGTACCTTTGGAGCTTTTTAATTTTTTTTTGTTTTATAATGTCATTTTTGTTTTTATGTTTTATGATTGATTTTTTTTTTGACCAAAGGAATTTGGGTACCTTTGGAGCATTTTGGATTGATATGATGAAAGAGGTTTGTTCCTTTGGGTATTTTTGAATTGTGTTAATGATGATTGTCCTTATGGTAATCTACTCCTCCTACTGGGTTGTATGAATAGCCAATGGCTACAACCACTAGGGGACTAGAGTAAATCACTAGATACAAGGATCACTTAAGGCTGAGTGGAAGAAGAAAATGCACATCTCTATCCCATGGAGTAGTCTAGCCGCATGGATTTCTTAGGGAGTCAATATTATAGCACTTCGATTCTTTCAAAAGCCTTATTGAGATTGAATTTGACCAAAGGAAATGGGTTACCTTTGGGGATTTTTTTGATTGATTTGACCAAATAGGTAGGTGCCTTTGGAGCCTTTTGAATTGAATTGACCTAAGGAGTTTTTTTCCCTTAGAGCTTTTTGAGTTGAAATGTGACCAAAGGAGTTTGATTCCTTTGGATATTTTTGAATTGGATTGACCAAAGGGGTTGATTCCTTTGGAGCCTTTTGAATTGAATTTGACAAAATGGATTGATTCCTTTTGAACATTTTGAATTAAGTGTGACCAAAGGATTTTTTGTTCCTTTTGAGCCTTTTGAATTGAATGTGACCAAAGGGGTTGATTCCTTTGGAGCTTTTTGAATTGAATGTGACCAAAGGAGTTTGATTCCTTTGGATATTTTTGAATTGGATTAACCAAAGGGGCTTGATCCCTTTGGAGAATTTTTGAATTGAATATGACCACAAGGGCTTGATTCCTTTGGAGCCTTTTTGAATTGAATGTGACCAAAGGATTTTGGTTCCTTTGGAGAATTTTGAATTGAATGTAATGATGAATTTTCTTATGGTCAAGGTTATGCATAAGGGGTTGGACTCAAAATGTACTTGTAAAAAAATGGTGAATCCTAATTGAAATCAAGGTGAATCAAGTCGAATCCTAAGAAAATAAAATCAATCATCTTCACACCAAAATCTGAGCTATTTGAAGCCCTTAAAAGTATGGTCATCTTTGAGGATAATTTTGACCTATTAAATTACCTTATAATTTTATAAATATACCACATTGGATCAGTTTTGAAAAGATATTTTCAATGAGTATAAATATGCCTATTTTTGGATATATATTATGGTGAATTGACCCTAAGAAAAAATTGGTCCTAAAAATTTTAGACGAATGGACCGACATTGAGGGTCCTCATATTTGCCAATTTCAAATTTTAAAAATCCTAATATTCACCCAATTTGTGAATATTTGCCACTATGCATAACCCTGCTTATGGTAATCTACTCATCCTACTGGATTGCATGGATAACCAGTTGTTGCAACCGCTAGGTGTCTAGAGTAGATCACTAGACACAAGGTTTGCTTGAGAATCTAGTTAATCGAATTGATGAATGCATGAAACTAAATGGAATTAAATGTGTTGTGTTTGTGAATGTGAATGTTTAATCTATTTTTTGGGGTAGGTGTGAGATCTTGAAATACCCCCAGTTGGTTGACTACTTGTTTGATTTGATTTATGGGGGAAGATGTGAGACCTTGAACCCTTCTAGTTGGTGTTTTTGTGATTGTTTATGTATATGTGTAATGATTAATTGTTTCGATTTTTTTTTGGTGTGCATGTGATGAAATGAATGTCTTATGAATAAATGCAATTGGTGGTGATGTATGCAAATGAATGAATGGTGTTGCCTTATTAATCATCGTTCAAAGAGGTTTTGAACCATTAGAATGTAATGGTGTTGCCTTATTAATCGTCGTTCAAAGAGGTTATGAACCATTGTTTTAGAAAACTTTACTTTATTACTTAATCAAGGGCATCAAAATTATACTACTAGTATGACCACATGGATGAAATAGATTATGATATTTATGACTATACGATGGTGGTATGGAATGGAGGATTTCTTATGACTTTGTTGTCCTTAGGGATAAAGGATCTAGATTTGTTTTGCAAAGACTTAAAGATCCTAGTGATCTGAAACAAACTTGTTTACGATCTCACAAATATTCATGATATAATTTATGTCCTAGTGTTTTCAAATTTCTCAAGGACCAACTGTGTGTGTAATGATTGTTCATTTCCCATCATGATTTAGGTCAAACTAATCAATTGTAACCTATGCTAATAAGCTAGCTCATCTGAGAGCATCCATAGGTATCTACAAAAGAATGTCGCTAATGCGATAGATGTGGCACCATGCGTAAGGATACACCATTGCCAAGTGGGATTCATTTAGCCCATTGTTGTAATGAGGATCACCCCACGATTTTTAAGACACTAAAAGTTCCATGTTTTCAAGCTTCTTTCCCATCATTTATTGCATTGAATTTTGGTGATTGCTCATTTTTTTAATGGAGTAACACAGATTTTTATTTTTTTGGGGATGTTTGCTTGTTTTGAGGAAGAGCAAGGGGAACTTATTGCTTTGAGAAGAAAAAAGGGATACTTGCTCGTTTTTAAGAAAAGCAAAGGATTTTATTGCTTTTTCGTAATGTTTTGGGATACTTGCTTGCTTTGAGTAAGAGCAAGGGATTTTATTGCTTTTTGTAATATTTTGAGATACTTGCTCGCTTTGAGGAAGAGCAAGGGATTTTTTCATTTTTTTTTTTGGTTTTTTTTTTTTGGAATGAAGGTGGAGCTTGTCCTTTAGTCAACTTTGTAGCACTCTAGACCATGCACATAATTGTATGAATAGAGGAAACTTCTCACTTATGGAAATAGCAACTTTTGACTTTGTTATTCCCAAGGTTCATGATATTTTAAATGTGTTTTGATGTGTGTGGTCCAAGAAGAAACTTGATTGACCAGGAACAACTTATTTCATCTAAATATTGTTTGATTTCAATGGAGTTTGCTTAAGACACTAGCGGTGGCTGAGTGATTGAAAATATTAGTATTTTGCTTAGGAAGCAATATATTATTGTGATTGATGGGTTTGGTGATGTTTGATGTGAGGTGCCCTTGATTAAGGCAACAAGACATAGTGAACTATCAATTATTCGAATGGTATGAATGTGCAAATGCCATGAAAGTGGAATGTGTGAATGCAATAAAAGTGGGATTGTGATTGCGATGTATTAAAAATGTAATGTGGATGAAAATGTTTTTGTGTATTATTATTATTATTATTATTATTATTATTATTATTATTATTATTATTATTATTATTATTATTATTATTATTTTGGTGTTTTTGAACTAAAATATGCCCAAAGGGGTTTAGTTCCTTTGGAGCTTTTTTCATTGCATGTGACCAAAGGTATTTTGGTTCCCTTGGAGCCTTTTGAATGGAAATTGACCAAAGGAGTGCCTCCCTTTTGCATTTTGAATGATATTTGACAAAAGGGGTTATATTTCTTTGGGACTTTTGAATTGATTTGACCAAAGGAGTGTCCCCCTTGGAGCATTTTTGAATTGCATGTGGCCAAAGGAGTTTTGGTTTCCTTGGAGCCTTTTGAATAGAAATTGACCAAAGGAGTGCCTCCCTTAGAGATCTCTTTCTATTGAATTGACCAAAGTGGTTTGGTTCCTTTGGAGCCTTTTGAATTGAGCTTGACCAAAGGGGTGTTCCCTTCGGATCCTTTTGGATTGAATTGACCAAAGGGATTTGGTTCCTTTGGAGCATATTTTATTGATTTGACCAAAGGGGTGTTCCCTTAGAGCCTTTTGGATTGAATCGAACAAAGGGGTTTGGTTCCTTTGGAGTCTTTTGAATTTTTTTGACCAAAGGGATACCTTTTTTGGAGCATTTTTTATTGATTTGACCAAAGGGGTGTCCCCTTTGGAGCCTTTTGGATTGAATTGACCAAAAGGGTTTGGTTCCTTTGGAGCTTTTTGAATTGAGTTGACCAAAGGGATACCCCCTTTGGAGCATTTTTTATTGATTTGACCAAAGGGATGTCCCCTTTGGAGCATTTTGGATTGATTGATCAAAGGGGTTTGGTTCCTTTGGAGACTTTTGAATTGAGTTGACCAAAGGGATGCCCCCTTTGGAGTGTTTTTGATTGATTTGACCAAAGGGGTGCCTCCTTTGGAGCCTTTTGTATTGAATTGACCAAAGGTATTTGGTTCCTTTGGAGCCTTTTGAATTGAGGTGACCAAAGTGATACCCCCTTTTAAGCATTTTTTATTGATTTGACCAAAGGAGTTTAGTTTCTTTGGAGCTTTTTGGATTGAATTGACCAAAGGGGTTTGGTTCCTTTGGATCTTTTTGAATTGATTTGACCAAAGGGATACCCCCTTTGGAGTGTTTTTTATTGATTTGACCAAAGGGGTGTGATTCCTTTGGTTTATTTTTTTGCATTTTAAATTTTGATATGCATGTGGAAGGTGGTTCACTCCTAGGAGTTTGTGAAATGGTGACATGGGTAGTTGTTTATGGCCCAGCATAGAAGTCCACATAGGCACCCCTTGCTCATCTATGAAAGTAGCTAAGGCTTGGGAAAATTGAGCATAATGCTCCATGGATGCAAGTGATTGGCTTTTGTTTTTTGTTGTGTTTGGCTTGACTCTAGGTCATTACCATAAGCTGGGGTGAAATGAGGTGGCAAATGTGAAGGTATGTGTGTGAAAATGTGATGGAAATACAAATGAATAACACACAAATCAAACAAACAAATAAATTTTTTTCTAAGTTTTTGCAAGGTTTTTTATTTTTTATTTTTTTTAACTTTGGAAGTTTTTGATTTTTTTTTTAAGTTTTTGATTTTTTGTTTTCGAGTTTTGGTGTGTTTTGATGTTTTTGGAATTTTGAATTTTTTTTGGACTTATAATGAGGGAACTCAACCAAGGTGGTGACTAGGAACACTAGTGCCAAACATGATATTCTCAAAAGAGTCTAGGGTACATCGCTTAAAACCCACAATGTGTGGAGGGTTCACCTAGCTCTTCCACTCTGAATTGACAAGTGTTTCCAATAGTGGGAGGTAGTTTGAACATGAGTGACCTATTCCAGCTTAAGAGAGTGCCCTATTCTATCTAAGGTGTCTAGGGGGCAAGAATTTGGAAGGAGGTGAATTCCAATGTCATCGATCTGAATTGGAGGTTGGTGATGAAGTCCAACCTTACCAATGTTATTTTGAAACTTGCGAGTGTGTAAAGGTTTTTGTTTATTATTGTTTTTATAAAGCAATACACAATGCAAATAAAAACTATACTAAAATGCAATATAGGATGCAATTTTTATTTAAATACACACAAATGCAATTGTACACAGAGCAAACAATTTAACAAATTTTTGACAATAATTTTTTTAATGAAAAATACATCATATTAAATAATAATAAATAAGGTACATCAACAACAGACAAGAAAAAAACCTTCCAAACTTACATCATCTTGTGCAAAAGCATCAAGCAATCCACTCTAAGCCCCTTGTCAATTCTAAGGCAATATTTCAAGATATCAGACCTGAAATTTTTCAACTGCTCAATAATTAATGGGCCCAAATTATAGTGAGAGCAACAATAGAGTCTTCATTATTGAAGACCAAATTACATCTATCCTTCCATAAGATGAACAAAATAGAGAGTCTAATAGTATACCAAAAAATCCTTCTAAAAGCCACACAATTGGACTTGTCCCCAAACAAAATCACCTTCCACCTAAGTTGTTCCTGAATCACTGGACTATATATCCATGTTGTCTCTTTCCACACCTTCCTTGCTTTTGGGAAATCCCAAAAAATATGTTTAATGGTTTCACTTTGTCCACAACTAGAGCATTTATTTGAAGAAAGTAGCCATTTAGCAAGCCTAGCCTTACTTTGCAGGCCCTACATAATGACCAGCCAAGCAAATGCCTTTAACTGCATAGAGACTCGAAATATTCATACTCTTGCCAAACGTTTCCTCCATTTCTTGAAAGGACAATTAATATCCCATCTGGCATTCAAAATATCCCCTAAGTAAATAGAAGGAGTCATCAAATGGTAAAGCTTAGTTGATTTGAAGCACCAAATTGGCTTACCATAAAGCCATCTCTAGTCTCTCCAGATAGGAACAGGAAGACCATTTGTAAGCTTATAAAGTTGCTCAAATGGTAAAAGACCCTAAATTTTTTGCACCACAAATTTATCTAAAGGCTTCAATTTAAACTTAACAAGCAGTTGCTACCACAAAATCCAATGACCAGAGTTATCATCCCAGAAATCAGTCCATCTAAAAATTCCTTTCTTCTCAATATTTTACACTGAAGATTAGGAATATCTGAAGTATAAATCCCATTCTTCCAAAGGCAAATTACCTTGGAAGAGAGCATCCATCCTCTTCTATTCTCCAAATAGTCCCAATTAAGCCCTTTAACCACCACTTTCTAGGCTTTCCAAATTGTTTTAATCAAAATGCATCCTCTGATTTTGAATTTTTTAGGATGTCCCACAATGTCCTCAAAGCTGAACTTCCTACAGAAGCCATCAAGATTCACATAATTTTTTATCCTGTACCTGAGCATACATTGTCATCCAATATCACCATCTACGCATTTGATGATCCACTTCAAAGCAAGAATATTACCTTGAAGTTGAATTTCTAATAGGCCAAGGCCTCCATCTACCTTAGGAATAGTACAATATTTTCATGCTATAAGAGGAACCTTCCTAGTACCATCCATATTGGACTATAAAAAATTCCTAATGCATGTCTCCAGCTTCTTATATTGAATGGAATTGGGCAACCAACAAGATGAATAGTACATATGGAAAGCCTAAAGAATTTTTCTTACCACAATAAGCTTTCCAGGAAAGGAGATCATCTTATGCTTCCATCATTGAATCTTCTTCTCAAATTTGTCCATCCACCAGTCCCACATGGACTTAAGAGAAACTTTTTTTTCCAAATGGAATTCCCAGGTATCTTACAATCTCTCCATCCCCAATTCTCCTCCATCCAGCACTAATTCCTCCAAGAAGAGAGTCATCTCCAACAAGCCATAAATCAAACTTTGCTTCACTAAAAACTACACCAGAGGTAAGACAAAACTATTGAAGATAATCCTGCATGCCCAAAAATAAGTTCTTATCTAGTTGGATAGTAAGAAAGGAATCATCAGCAAAATGATTGTTTAGCAAATGTCCCTCAGGAAGAGAGCCCTCTAATACATACAACCATCCTTATGTGTTCCATCATGTAGCCCAAAGCATCAGTAAAGAGAACGAAGAGCAGAGGAGCCAAAGGGCAGCCCTGACTAATGGATCTGAATAACTGGATATCCTCAGATAATTTACCATTAACCACTACTTTGGCTAAATCTGAAGAGAAGAGCATTTTGATTTTATGAACCGTAGCACCATTGAATCCAATCCATTCTAGCATATTAAAAATGAAATTCCAATCCACTCTATCATAAGCCTTATCGAAATTAATTTTTTTAAAAATAGCTTGCTATCCAATCTCCTCAGCCCATTCCATAGCTTTACAAATGGACAAAACTATATCAAGGATAAATCTATCTTTTACAAAACTAGTTTGCTCCTCTCTCACAATTCTAGAAGCAATATTCTTTATTCTTAGAGCAAGATCTTTAGCTATAATTTCGTAAGAGACATTTAAGAGAGTAATTGGTTGTCAGCCACCAATTTTATATTTATTGTTGCCTTTAGGAATCAACCTAATGACCCCTTTATTTAACCATGGTGAGAAACCAACTCCATCAAAAACTTCTTGAATCAACTTAGTATAATCGTCTTCAATACAATCCCATATATATTTGTAAAACTCAGCTGGTAAACCATCAATGCCAGGTGACTTACCATTTTTATTTCATAGAGAGCATTTAAGAGCTCCTCTTTAGAAAAAATAGAAGATAAACGATCATTCTCATAGTTGGCAATCTTATCAGGCACACATTCTCTGACCAGCTATAGAGCATGCTGGACAGAAATGGAATCTTCATAGGCAACAAAAATATGTTTGAAATATCTCTCAAAAAGGTCCTTGATTATAGTTTCATCTTCAGTATGAGTGCCATCTTATTTCTGCAGAGCAAGAACTTTCTCAGTAGCTTTTTTACTTCAAATATGGTTGAAGAAAAATTGTATCGGGCATCACCCTCCTTCAACCACTACAGCCTGCTTCTCACTCTAACTCCTTTGCCTATGTAATCCTCCAAATTTCTGATTTCCCCTTCTAGAGCCATAATTTTTCCTTGTGAATTTACATTGAAGGGATCAAGTTCCAATCTCTTCTTGTATGTTTCCAAATTTTGAGAAAGAGATCTCATCTTTCTTCTTCTACCCCGTGCCAAAAGTTTACCCCATCCTCTTAGAAATTTGACCACTCTTTTTATAGTTGCATCCCACCAAGAAATCCATCCTTTCTCAAAGGTTCTAGGCTCAAGATTTCAGACACATCTGATCAGCTCTCTACAATCACCAGATTCCAAATGAGACACATTCAATTTAAAAGGTAAATTTCTTTTTTCCACCATCATAGCACCAACATGAATACAAGAGTGAATGGGGGCATGATCAAAACCGGTTGCTCTAAGATCCACATCAATTGATCTCGTTCCTCTACCAATACAAGTGAATATATTATCAACATACAACCTATCCAATATAGCAAACACCTTGTTAGTTCCTACTCTCCTATTGGACCATGTAAACCAACCTCCTGACTCCAAGTGCTTTTATTTGAAGTTAGCATCAAAAACCTGAAGAATGACCTTAATTTGGTAGGGGATAGGGCAATTTTATGGGATTGGATGCATGCCAATATTCCTGATGCATGTTGGATTCTTGGGGGTGACTTCAACATGGTTGAATAGGAAGGTAACAAGGAGGGTGGCTCAGGCATTTGTGTTGTTGCATCTAAAATATATATATATAGGTGACAGGGAGGGTGGCTCGAGTAGTTGTGTTGTTGCATCTGAAATATATATATATATATATATATATATATATATATATATATATATATATATATATATATATATATATATATTGTTTTGTTTTGTGTGTTTGATGTTTTTGTTTTAATGCTTATGTAGAATGCGAAATGGAAGCTAAGGATGCAAAATGCGATGCAAATAAATAGTTTGCCTAGAATGCTCTTATTATGAAAATGCAATGGAGTTGAAGTTGTAAATTTTGTTTGTTTTTGTTTTTTTCCTTGTTTGAAATGTTTTTCTAATGTATTTTTTTTTTGAATTTGTAATTTTTTTTTTTGATTTTTTTTATTTTTTTTTATGTATGATTTTTTTATTTGTATGTTTTTTTTTGTATTTTGGTTTTATGTTTTGATTTTTTGTTAAGTTTTTTTTTTATTGTTGATTTTTTTTTTTTTTGTATTTTGATTTTTTTATGTGAATTTGTTTTTGTTTTAATTTTTTTAACTATGCAGCATAGTTTTGTGTAGTTAACTGCGCAGTTCTACGTAGGCAACTACGTAGTTCTTCGTAGGCCTGCATAGATAATTGCACAGGAACTACGTAGTTCTGGGCCTACGGAGTGCAAGCCCAAAAGGGGAGTGTCACAGGGAAACAAACCCCATGATTTTTTTATATAAATATATAATTTTTTAACAAAAATGTTAATTTTTTTTATTTCAAGGAATAAGAAAAGGAGAATTAAAATGAAATGACAATAGAAATAGAGGTGAAAACACCTACTTGGATTTCTCGCTCATGAGGAGGTTTTTTTTCTACAAAATTTAGACCCTGTATTGCTCGTTTATGAAGATGTTGCTCTTACAAGATTGAAAACCTACAAACACATAAAGAGACAAAAAGGTAAGGTTTTAAAAAGAATAAGATATAAATAAAATGGAAAAGAGGTAAGAAGACTGTGATTGCCAATTTGTAACATAAAAAAAGGAACACCATTGCAATAAATATGACACATTGAATTATATTCGGGAAAGTCCCTTTTGATACACTTTGACCCTTTTAGGGTGCATTTTACAAAGATATGTGCCAAAAGGGGAATCCCTTTTACAAATCAAGGATGGTATCTTTCGCTTCTTCTATGCCACAATCAATATTAGAGGTGGGTTTTTCGTGACCACCGTGTTGGACTTTGAGCTTGTTGAACCTAGTGTTGGAAATCTGGCCAACCATACATTAAAAATAAAAATTGGGTCGTTAGATGACATTTTCAGCCTTGGAAAGCATCTCTTAGAGGAGACAAAATGAAATCGTAGAGCTTCGAAATATGTGCAATCTGAAAAAATACAAGCTCAAACAGACACCCAAATCAAAATTTATGGCTAAAATACAAAGACATGTAATAAACACCGTCGATGTAGATTCGAAGGATGTGATTTGCTAGGGTTAGGGTTTGCTTTGTTTTTTTTCTTACTTAAGGCAATTTTAGGGTTTTTTTATGAAGAGGAATTTTGCATTGTAGCAAGTGTGTGAGCTCTTCCAGAGCCTGTGAGGAGATTGTAACAGAGTACTGAAACTCTGCTAGAATTATTCCAAATAATAAGAAGATAATAGTTGCTCCAATTTTGTTTTATTGTATTATTGTAAATTCTTTATTTGGTATCAGAGCGAGGCGATCGAGAAATTGGGTTTGAGTAACTGTGGAATTTCTGTTGCAAGTTTTATAGAATATTCTTAGAGATCTTAGTTCATGTTGAAGGGAGCTATTATGGCCAACAACACCAATTCAATTCCGATCCCATAATTTGACGATTCTGACTATGAATATTGTAGCATCTAAATGAGGACAATATTGAAGGTAAAAGGAGCTTAGGCTATCATTGAAGTTGTGCTCACTGAACCAAAATACTAGAGTGCATTGACTGCAGATCAAAAGAAGGAGATGCAAGAGAAAGAGAGAAAATAATTTGGCTCTGGCTTTCATCTAGTCAGCTCTAGACAAGAGTCTCTTTTCCTAGATTTTTGCATGTGTTTTGGCTTAAGAAGCTTGGAAGGCGTTGAAGGAGAATTACCAGGGGAGTTACCAAGTTAAGGAGGAGAACTTGTAGACTTTGTAGAGAGATTTTGAAAATATCAAACAGGAGGAGAATGAAACTGTAGGAGATTATTGTGTTCAGATAAAAATAGTAGTAAATAAAATGGCCACACTTGGAGAGATCATAGAGCAAAATGTAGTAATTAAAAAGGTTTTAATAACCTTGACAAATAAGTTTGACATTGCAACCCTTATCATAGAAGAAATGAAAGACCTCTCAAAAATGGATATAGATTCATTAATTGACTCTCTCACATCTCATGAAGAGAGAATTTCCAAGAGGAAGAAGGATAAAGAAAGAGGTTCTACAGAGGAACAAGATTTTTCAATAAAAGAGAATGATGGAGGAAGATGTCATGGTAGGGGTTCCAGAGGAAGAATAAGAAATGGAAGAAGAGGTAGAAGAGGCTCCTACGGTGGTAGAGGTCGAGGAAGATCTCAATATTCATATAATGACCAGGCTCATGCTGCAAGAGGAGGATCCAGTGCAAGAGAAAGAGGTAGAGGTCGAGATATGAGAATTGTGCAATGTTACAATTGTAATAAATATGGCCATTATGAGAGAGATTACAGGTTGAAAAAAATAGCACATTATGAAGAAGAGGATTCCTATGAGTATGATACTTTGTTCTGTATGATTGAAGAAAAAGTGGAGCAAGAAGCTTTCCTCTCTACACAGAATAGCACAAAGGAGACATGGATCCTGGATAGTGGGTGCACAAACCATATGACTAGAAAGAGGGATGTATTTTCATCTCTTGATTCTTCTTATCAATCCAGTATCAGGCTTGGGGATGAGAAGAGCTTGGAGGTGGTTGTGAAAGGAGAAATGGAGGTTCCTACCAGGAGAGTAAAAATAATGAAGGTAAAAGATATTTACTATGCATCCCATTTGAATAATTTATTAATGAGTATTGGTCAAATGTTGGAAAAGGATTATAAGTTAGTGTTTGAGGATAGAATGTGCAAAATTTATGATCAGAGGAGAAAATTGATTACCACTCTAAAGATGACCAAGAACAGGCTCTTCCCATTATAGTTTTTAGATCAAGGGGGAGCTCTAGCATTTGTTGGTGTAGAAGGTAAGGAGAGGCTATGGCATTTATGGTTTGGGCATTTAAATTATAAGAGTTTGAAGATGCTTTCACCACTTGTCTATGGGTTACCAAAATTTGAAGACTCCAAGGAGGTTTGTGAAGGTTGTGCACTTGGAAAATATGCAAGGGGGAAGTTTTCACATGGTGAAGCATGGAGGGCCCAACATCCATTGCAGTTGGTTCATAGTGACATTTGTGGACCAATGCAGACATAGAGTATGGGTAAAGTTGATTACGTTCTGACTTTTATTGATGATTTCTCCAAATATTAATGGGGTTATTTTATTAAGCATAAGGATAAGGCATTCAATTGCTTCAAGAATTTTAAGGCTCTAGTTGAAAATGAGAGTGGTCATTATATCAAATGTTTGAGGATAGATAGAGGAGGTGAGTTCTGTTCTCATGAATTTGATAATTTCTATAGTGAGTTTGATATTAAAAGGTAGAAAACAGTCCTTACACACCTCAACAGAATGGGGTGGCTAAAAGAAAGAATAGGACTTTGGTGGAGATGGCACGGTGCATGATGCAAGAAAAAGGTATGAGTAAGTTTTATTGGGTTGAAGCAATTAGGACTACTAATTACATTTTAAATAGAAGTCCTACTAAGAGTCTTGAGAATATTACCCCTTATGAATGTTGGTACAACAAGAAGCCAAATGTAAATCATTTTAGATTTTTTGGATGTGTGGATTTTGTGCATGTTAATGTTGAGAATAGGAAGAAGTTGGATGCAAAGAGTGAAAAATGTATTTTTATTGGGTACAATAAGCAATCTAAGGCTTACAGGTTTTTTAATCCTATTTCACATAAAATAATTGTATCTAGAGATGCAATTTTTTTATGAAGGGGGAAGTTGGGGATCACAAAAATTGTTTGTTGAGGATGTTTTTGGTGAAGAGAAGGTGGAACCAAGCCATGTTTTAGTTCAACCCAGCCATGAAAAATTTTCCAGTTCATCTTCTACAAGTGCACCTTCAAGTCCAAGAGAAGTTTCTTCCAATATTTCTCCACCTCCATCACCACTAGACAAAGGAAAAGGTAAAATATTGTTGAAGGATCACCTAGAATCTCAAATTCTTGATAAGAATTTCCATAAGAGGGTGATAAGGAGTCAACATACAGAGATGAATGCAGTAATAGAGAGGTTGGATATGATGACAGCGGAGATCCCAAAGGTGATGTTGTAAACTATGCACTTGTTTCACAAGTTTCAAAAGTTGTTATTGATGATTTTGAGCCTTCATGTTTTGAGCATGCTAGTACTAACAAAGTGTGGATGAAGGCTATGCAAGAAGAAATGCATTCTATTGAAAATAATGATACTTGGGAGTTATGTGATTTGCACAAGGATAGGAAATGTGTAGGATGAAAGTGGGTCTACAAGATCAAGAAGAACAATGATGGATCCATTGAGAGGTACAAGGCACAATTGGTAGCAAAGGGTTTCACTTAGAATTATGGTTTGGACTATGAGGAAATATTTGCTCCAGTGGCAAGGCAAGAAACAGTAAGGATGTTGCTATCATTGGAAGCTCATAAAAGTTGGAGGGTGCATCATATGGATGTCAAAAGTGCATTTCTCAATGGGTATTTAGATGAAGAAATATATGTGGAACAACCACAAGGTTTTGTTGTCCAAGAAAAATAAGATCAAGTCTACAGGTTGAGAAGGCTCTATATGGGATGAAGCAAGATCCAATAGCTTGGTATGCTAGAATCCATGACTACTTCTTGGAGTGTAATTTTGAAAGGAGTAAGAGTGAGCCCACTTTGTACTACAAAAGGTAAGGTAATGATATTCTTATTGTATACCTTTATGTTGATGATATGTTATTTATGGGGAGTAGTTCTTTGAATAATTATTTTAAACATGATATGAAGGAGTTTGAGATGTCTGATTTGGGTTTGATGAGTTACTTTATTGGGATGGAAGTACATCAAACTAGCAATGAGATTTTTGTTTGTCAATCCAAATATGTAAGGGATATGTTGAAGAGATTTGGTTTGAGTGAATTTAAACTTGTAGCAACACCCATTGCACATGGGGAGATCTTGAGTTTGAAGGATGTAGCTGAAATGGCAAACAAAACAGAGTATAGGAGTGTTATTGGTAGCCTTATGTTCCTTTGTAACACTAGGTCGGATATATGCTTTGTTGTTTCACAGTGTTCCAGGTATATGGCTAATCCATCATAGTTACATTTGAAGGTAGTGAAGAGGATTTTGAGGTATGTTCATGGAACAATTGATTATGGGATCCACTACTCACAGGCAAAGAATTTAAAGTTAGTGGGATTCAGTGACAGTGATTAGGCAAGTAATATTTATGATAGGAAATCCACAAGTGGGCACTGCTTTTCTCTTGGTTCAGGTTTGGTTACATAGATTTCCAATAAATAAGCTATAGTGGCGTTGTCTTCTACTGAAGTAGATTATATTACACTTACATCGACAAGTTCACAAGCATTATGGCTTTGAAAGGTGCTAGGAGAGATTTGGGAGAAGCAAGGGACTCCAACTACTTTATTATGTGATAATCAGAGTGCCATTAATTTGGCACATAATCCTATCCACCATACCAGGTCCAAGCATTTCGAAATCATCAAGTACCACTTCATTCGAGACATGGTGGACAAGGAATAAGTTAAATTGAGGTATTGCTCCACATACGATCAAGTAGCATATATTTTTACTAAGGGAGTAGTAAAACCTTAGTTTTTGCTGCTAAGGGACTTGATAGTTAGCCCCCTTATCGACAAGGGGGAGAATATTGGAAATCTGGCTAGCCATATATTAAAACAAAAATTTGGGCCGTTAGATGATTTTTTTAGCCTTGGAAAGTGTCTTCTTTTAGAGGATACAAAATAAAATCATAGAGCTTAGAAATATGTGCAATCTAAAAAACAAATGGGTTCAAATGGACACTCGAGTCAAAATTTATGGCTGAAATACTAAGACATGTAATAAACATCATCGATGTAGATCCGACAGATGTGATTTGCTAGGGTTAGGGTTTGCTTTGTTTTTTTCTTACTTAAGGTAGTTTTAGGGTTTTCTTTTATGAAAAATTTTACATTGTAGCAAGTGTGTGAGCTCTTCCAGATCCTGTGAGGAGATTGTAACAAAGTACTGAAACTCTGCCAGAATTATTTTAGATAATAATAAGATAATAGTTGCTCCAATTTTGTTTTAATGTATTATTGTAAATTCTTCACCTGGAACCTGCACACATGCAAATAGACAAGGTTTTAGTAGCACCTGTCACAATGAATATGATAAATGTAATGACTAATGTAAATTGCATAAAAGGAAATGAATATGATGATTGCTTACATAAGTCATGATTTGGGTAGCATAACATTAGCATTCTCTCCCTCTATTTTTTTGGTCATGTGATGGTGCCTTTATAGGCCTTTGAGGGTTTTGGAGGGAAATATAGATGGAAATCCAAGGTTACCAAGTGGTAGGGACTGGGTAGCCACCTATCTTGGGTAGTTGTAGTGAGTCACTAGAAGTGTCTCACTTAATTAGGGAGATGTGGCAAGTGGGTAGGTGCAAGTGGAGTGATGTGTGGAGTGAGGTGTGAGATGTGGCAAGTGGGTAGGTGGAAGTGGAGTGAAGTGTGTGAGATGTGGCAAGGTGAGGGGTAGTTCTGGCTAGGACATATGTCAAGTGGGAAGACAAGGTATCTTATGCAGATTTTTTAGATTTAATAAATCTAGAAAATATAAATTAATGTGCAGGAAAATACACCTAAGTTTACACTTAAAATCTATTATTTTTATTATGCATATGTGCAATGTGAATGAATAATGTGCAGGAATTATATGCCTAATTTTAGACTTAGGCATATATTATTATGCAAAATTGTGATGTGCAATGTGGGTGAAATGTATAGTAATTGATATGCCTAAGTTTAGACCTAGGCATATAATTTAATATGCAAAATTATGTGATGAAATACAAATAATTAGATTTTTTTGTCTACACAAGGCTAGGTATTAGGCATGAATATGTCATTTCTAATGTTTTTAAATACCTATTGATCTATTATTTATAAGAAAATTAGGGTATCTTTCTTTCCAAAATTGTGCAAGAAATTTAAAATCCCTCCTCCATTGGAAGCCAAGCCATATATGTATTCAATTCATTGATCCTTTCAAGGTTTATGGATCTAGAATCATCAATGCTAAAGGGTTTTGGGACTCTAGATGTGCAACCACCATTTCTATTGTCAACCACCCTTCTTGGGATCCCCAAATATTGAGCATGAGTATTTTTTGCAATTAATGTTCTAGGATTAAGGTTCTTCTTGTTGTGACTCCTATGTCATTACATTATCTACTTTTATAGATTGGCATGCTCAAGTGATAAAATTAGGTGAACTCAAAGATCCTTATTATATGTTGTCTTTATGAGCTCAACAGATCCCCTTAGGAATTAGTGTGTAAATATTTCCTCTAATAAAGTCCCTAGTGTTCCCCTTCTTATGATGATTGATGACGGATCTTAGCTATTGGCTACTCATTCAAAATAGAGACTAGTTAGGGTGGGCCTTCTCCTTTTAATATGGATGGTTTGTGTAATTTTTCTAGGTCACCCTTGAGTTTGAAGATTTCTTTTGAGTCATGGATCACAAGCTATCCAATTTTAATTAGCCTTAGCATCTCAATACTTAGCCTTATCATCTCAATCCTTCCTCTAAATGTCTAGACAAGTCATAAAATTTTCTTAGCCTTAGCATCTCAATCCTTCCTCTAAATGTCTACAAGCCATTGGATTTGTCTCATACCCAGGATTGACAATTTATTTTCCCTATGAATGACCAATGCATTTTCCCTATGTCTTTTTCTTAGTTGATGGTAAAGTTTCCTTTCACAACTTTGTTAGCTTCTCTAAAGCAACACAGGTTGTAGATTTTCAATTAGATGGTATGCAAAACTTTTAATCCTCATCCTTCATTGGAATTATTTTAAAACATGGGTCATTTATATTTCATTGGGATATTTATGTAACTTCTAAATTGCATTCTCTATTAGGGTTCTTTTGAAATCGTGTGGGACATCAATCCTTGATCGACCAATCTATTGAACTATTTTTGCTTTGTTCTCCATCAAAGCTCACTTGAAATCACATGGGTCATTAATATTTAATCAAATGGGCCATGAACATTTTCTTCCTTATACTTTTTCATCATTCTTCTAAAAAAATTTGAGCCATTAATTTTTTCATCATATGGTCCATGGAACTTTCTTCTTCATGCTTCATTAGGGTTTCTAGAAATAACACCCGTCATTGATTTAAGATTAAACAATCTATAGAACTTTGCATGACCTATCTTTGTTAGATATTTCTTAATATTATGTGTACAATAGATCATTGTGATATAAATATCCATAAAACATTTTGGAGCATCCACCAACTTTTTTATTTTCAATATGTTGTTCATCATCAATTAATAAGATTGAAAGACCCATAAATCCCTATGACTTGAAGTACTCAAATATTATTTTTGTTTATCTACAACCCTTTAGTATTTGTCTTGCTCCTTGATCATTAAGCTTCTCTTGATGGAAACATCATATAATTACTGAGTGTCAATAGCCTCAATATATGCAAAGGAGCTTAACCTAGATTAGTGGTCATGCAAGAGATCAAATGGAATGATCGATTAATTTGAGGAGCTTCTAGATGTTGAGTGCTTTAGGGACATTTTATTTCTTCTAAAATTGTTATATTCTTCCTATATAGCCACCACAAAACCAATCACATGTGGAAGATATTTAGGTTTGTGGGCTCACCCATATAGGAGTAGAGCAAATTCATAGTCATTGTTTGATTTGAACCTTTACCAATGGTAGATTAATTTTAGTTATCACCAAAATGATATTATATTACAACCAATAGAGGGATTTATTTAATTATCATCAAAAAGGCTATCAGGGATTAGCACATGCCATCAATTGTTAAAATTAGATTATTAGCATGGCTTTATGGTCCAAGGGGCTTCATATCCACTTAGAGACTTTTATCGAGTCTCTTTGGTGATTCTTTAGTGCAAGATATCTAAAAATTTATAAATTTGTAGGGCCCTCCATTTTTTTCTCCTTCCAAATCAGCACCAGTCAACAATTGTTCGACTTACCAAATTCATCTACCTTGGCTAGATTTGTTAGGTGTAGTGATTTGCACTATAGCTTTGGTGACTCACAAGATGTATTATACTTATAAAATATAAGAAAACAAAAAAATGCCTTATCTATTATGCATAGAGTTAATAAAGGTAAATCTAGGATATTTCCAAAGTTTAGGGAAAGGGAAAGGGGGAATGCTTGCTCTTTGGGATGACTCTTCTTTTTTATCTCTGAAAAATAAATTTGTCTTATAATTCATGGAAAAAATTAGGGGCACATGGTCCTTATTTTCATATTTTATTGTCCTTGATAGGGCATTCATGCTTCATAGGGAGTGAAACAACAGAGCCACAACCAAGGACATGGGGTTCAACTCAATTAGGGGTCTTTGAGAGATTTTTACAAAGGTTGAATCCTTATTAAGATGTGATATTTTAGGCATAGTTTAATCCAATAGAGAAAATAATGGGGTGCAATAAATAAAAGGAAAATAAATCAACAAAATAAAAAGGGGACGATGAGCCAAAAGATCTGTTACGATCTTCCTACAAAAATAGGCATAAATGTTATGTGCCAATGGTGAACAATTCCTCTCCTTGACATAGTGAAGCACCAATGAGAGTATTCAATCATAGGCATACATAAGGATATGGGTCCCATAGGAGAGCCACTTTATATGAATGGTCTAAAAATATATGTAGGACCCTCACACAGACATACATTGATAAAACCCAAAAAAGGTAAAAATATTATAAACACATACATACACATAAAAATGGGTCCACAAGGATCCATAAATGGCTAAAATAAAAATGGAAGTAGGCTTACATATATATGTGTGTGTGTGTGTGTGTGTGTGTGTGTGTGTGTGTGTGTGTGTGTGTGTGTGTGTGTGTGTGTGTGTGTGTGTACATGTGCAAGAAAATGTTTACAAAGATTATGTCAAAAGCAAGATTTCAAAATTGTCCACAAGCCACTTAGGAGTTGACTATTTTACAAAAAGAAATGAAAGAAAAGCCTAAAAGAGAATACAATTGCAAACTTTTTAATCCTCTATAAATCTAATGCTACTCCTATTTATAGATTACAAAGAGAGGGTTTTCCCTCCAAAACTCTTGCAAAAATTTCAACGTACTACTTTTGATGTTGAATTATATCTCATTTGATTTGTTGGTCCCTCTAAGGTTCTCTAGATTCAAAGTCATGAATATCAAATGGCCCTGAGCCCTTGGATGAGTGGTTACCATATTTATTGTCATCTACCCATTTTTATAAATTCTCATCATCTAGGAGTAGAATATCCCTTCATTTAATGTTTTAGATCTTTGATCTGCTTCTATTATGGCTTCCATGTTGCTACTATCCTTTAATGGGGATATGAGATACTTTTGTAGAAATGATGATACTCCTCAAACACTGGTCACCTCATTATTTTTTATATTTGAGGCATCGATGTTTTTATCGTCAAAAGTTTTCTCATCACTTAGGATCGAGACCACTTGATATCGAAGCTTTGGAACTTTTATCTTGGATACCTTTATATCAAAATTTTTGCTTCTTTCCTTTTAATCAAGACTAACAAACTTCTAAATTTTTGGACAACCTTGACTGTTGAGACCTTCCCTTTGATTGTTGGATTTTTTTATCAAGGTTTTTTCTTTGCTTGTCCATGACTCAAATTTATGCTTTTCCTTATTAAAAAAAGGTGTATTGATTCATCACTATAGGTTTGGTGTCTCTTAGGGTATCTTTAGCCTCCTAAAGATAAGGAACATAGAAAAATAGTATCTTAGTCTATTAGACATGGAGTTAAGAAAAATCTCCCTTGAAAGCAAAAGTTTTAAGTAGTTAAGCCACATCTTTGAAATTTTACAAATGGTCACGAATTTCACTATCTCATGAAATTGAGATTATATATAATACATATGTATAAATTTTTAAGTGAGTGACATTTATCCATTAGGCATGGATTCAAAATGCCCTCACTCATTACTCAAGCTTTTATTATTTTTTCTTTTTTTCCAGTTCCATGGAAAAATTACTTCCACCACTCTAAGGCTTAGGTTTCTGAACAACTTCCTTGGCTTAGATGGATTGGTACTAGATCCCAATTTTTTTAGCTGAGATAAGGTTGGTAATAGTGCTGACTCCTTTATATTTGACCCTATTGGCATGCATCTTCCACCTCCAACTTAGATTCTTTGCCTTTTATGTGCTTGTGGAGGGGAAGATTATTTCTTTTAGGCCTGTAGAAATGTCTAAGCCATATTTCACAAATATTTTAAAGGTAGTGAATTCCATGACCTCTTCTATCCTCTAGTATGATAGATTGATATTCTAGTGTCAAGACCTACTAAGAACTGCTACCTCTTCCTCCATGAAATCTTCTTTCTTTTCCCAGGTTGGCATTACCTAGTTAAGAATAACAAGTTGTTGAGATAGGGCTAAAAAGTAGTAGCTTGGACAACTAGGTTTGATTTTGTCTCCTTGAATCTATTTATAATTAGCATAGCAAGCTAATCCCATTATTTAATTGAGTGTAGGGAGAATAAATAGAACCTATTACAATCCCTTCCCTAAAAATAAACTATAAATAATCTTAGAGCCACATTCTACTTTATGATGTTGTACAATTGGTAAAAGTAGACCATATCTTGTATATGCTCTCATGGGGTTGATAGTCCTTTACCATTATAATATGGAAATTTTACAATATGAACATTAGATAGTCATCCCAAACATCTGGCAATGTTGAAGGTCACAAGGGGCTTCTTTTTCTCCATGCTGAGAAGTTCATAAGGACAAAAATATTTATATTCTAACTTGCAACCTCCATAGTGGAAATTTCATAGTCTTTTGGATCCTTTGAATTATGGTGGAGTTACCAGATGAATGTAGCTTCTTGCTTCTAGAAAGTAGATAGATTGAGATCTTCACCTAAACCTTAGTCTTGTATATTTATTTGTGACTTCTTCTAGTGTTCATTTTGGAGTGGAGTCATCAGGTGAGTAAAGAGGAGCTTCAACAAGCAAGAATAGACAAATACCCTCACCAAGTCTAAGCCTAACTTTTTGATGTGATTATGGGACCAATTTCATCACTAGGGTCCCATAAGACATGCCATTAAATTTTTGTTGTCTTTGATTGTCCTTAGAGGGGCAATCGTGCCTCACAGGAAGTGACACAATACAGTCATAGTCAGGAGCACAAGGTTTGGCTTAATTGAGGGTCTTTGAGAGTCACCAGGTCAACTCCTTGTTAAGATGTGATCTTTTAGGCATAGTTGAACTCAACAAATAAAAAATGGGGGTGCAACAGATAAAAGGGAAATAAATCAACAAAATAAAAAGGGGGCAATACAATAAAATATCTGCTAAGATCTTTCTATAAGCAATGAATACTTCTACTCATTGAAACATTGAAGCACATATGAGAGGCATCAATCATATACATGCATAAAGAGGTAGGTCTCACGGGAGACCCACTTCAGATGGTTGGTCTAAAAATAAATGTAGGCCCTTCATATATATATATATATATATATATATATATATATATATATATATATATATATATATATATATATGTTGATAAAATCCAAAATAGGTAAAAACATTACAAAAACACAAAAATAGGTCTGTAGGGAGCCACATATGGCTAAATAAAAAATTGAATCAGGCTTATGCAAACAAATGTTTACAAAGGTGATGCCAGAAGTGGGGTTTTGAAATTTCCCACAAGCCACTCAAGAGCCAAATGTTTTTATAAAAATAAATGAAAGGAAAGCCTACAAGAGAATACAATTGCAAATTTGTTGATCCTTTACAAAGCTAATGCTACTCCTATTTATAGATTACAAGGGAATGGTTTTTCCTCCAAAACTCATGCAAATATTTCAAGGTGGCTATTACTTTTGATGTCAAAACATGTCTCATATGATCTATCAATCCCTTTGAGTTTCTCTAGATTTGAAGTAATGAATGTCAAATGGCCTTGAGCCCTTGGATGAGCAACTACCATCTATATTGCCATATACCCATTTTAATGTTCTAGATATTTGAGTTGCTTTTATCATAGATTTCACGTTGTTGTCTATTCATAGGATATGAGATACTCTTTTATAAAGGATGATACTCCTATAAGACTAGGCACCTCATTATTTTTTACTTTTAGGGTGTCGATGCTCTTGTCATCAAAATTTTTCTCATCATGTTAGTGCTTTTATCATCAAAATTTTTCTCATCACTTAGGATTGGGACCACTTGATATTGGAGCTTTGAGAATTTTGTCTCAGGCACCTTTATATCAAAAATTTGCTCCTTGCCTTTTGATCAAGGCTAACAAAATTTTGACTTTTTGGACAATATTGACTCTCAAGATCTTCCCTCTAATCATCAAATATTTTTTATAGGAGTTTCTTATTTGCTTATCTATGGCTTAAAATTTCATTTTTTCTTGTCAAACAAAAGGTGTAGTAAGTCATCATTATAGTCCTTTTATAGATTTTTTCTCCTTAGAGAATTGTGATCTTATTTGCATTGAATTCACCTTACATGAATTCATACTTTCTCTATCTACCACCCTTATCTTGGATCTATTTGAATTGAATAGATTATTTGATCTGGAAAGGTGATGCAATAAAATCACTCTCTCTCCAGAGGACTAGATCCATGCCATGCAAAATTACTCCTACATGCTTAGGCAAAATGGGAGGTTGTCACCAAGTTTTGGATTAATTCCACACCATGCAAACTGAGTTGACCATGCTTTCATTGATTGGATGACTTTCAAATGGTTGGATATGATCCCTAGAGGCCACCTTCTCTAACACATGTTTATTCATTTATGTTCTTGATTGGGTAATCTATGTTGCTCTTGAAATATTTCCCACCCATATGATTTTAGCCATCCACAACTCTCATTGACTCAATGTATTCAGATAACTCATGTTATCTCAAATTCATCATTTTGATCTGACAACTATCTATGTTCATGAAAATACTCCTCCCTTACAACATAGCATGGGTTATTGATTTTTCTATTTCATAGTCTTCATTGGTTCACGTTATTCATTTAAAATTAAGGACTCTCCTATAAAAACACATCAACATATAATAATAATATTTTTTCTTATGACCTATGTAGGGTCAAAATTCAGGCTATGCTAAAAACTTTAGCCCATGCCCATTGACTCAAATGATTCAAAAATATTATAATCCCTACTTTTGGTTGCCTATTCATATAGTTATTCATTAGGAATGAAGGAATACATCTCATCCATGGACACTTCATATTTGGACTACTCAATTATGAAATATCAGTTAGTGATTGGTTTTACTATGTGTAGATGTTTAACATGGTGCATGTGGAGAGGCCCTAATGGAATCCTAATCCTAGTACCATATTAGGTCCTCAGGACCATAAGCATCTAATCCATTTATAGATAGTCACTTAATTTACTGATGAACTCCTTAGATAAGCAAATACAAATGACACCAAGAGATCGATCATCACTATATTATGTATTATCATGAGGCTTGGACAAGCATACAATATGAGCGAAAGATCTTGAATTATCTCAAATTTTTCAATTAAGCTCTCATCTAGTTATAACACCTTTTTATTGATAGACTAATAAGACTGTCCAAATGCATATACCAACCCTCATGATATAACTAAAGTACTTTCTCAAGAATCAATCATGTAATTGTGGATTAGTTTATCACCATGAATCAAGGTCAAATAAAAGGACATGGGTTTAACCCAGATCATTTTTTTGTTAGATATTTGCAATAATATCGATGTTTTTCACCATTCCAATCCCTTCTATTCCTATAGGACTTTCTTCAGGTGTTTATTCTACTCAAGTATGGACAAAATATCCCATATAGGCATACCCATAATGGAAGTTTTTAGATTATTAACCATGCTAAATGACCCAAGAGAATGGATATTCTCCGTAGTAGTAAGTGGTGTCTAAGATCTAAGCCTTTTTGTAACCAATTAAGGAATTTTAGTTGGTCCTGGCATAAGCACATGCTCCTATAGGACTTTGGGAGTGTTTCATTTAGTAGCCACCAATATTTTTGGTGTGTCTTGATTTTGTGAGACCATGATAGAAACATCTCTCCTAAGATCAACTAGCCTACTTTGGGTGTTGGGGGCTACTTGGTTACATTTTTTTTACTCTTCTATCACTATCCTTTTGGCCTATGTCATATAGTATGATTATACTTGTGGTTTGTTGTGCATCAAAATTTTAGCCTCATTGGACACAACATATACATCCTCCTCATCCCATGTGACCAAAATCTACTTTGAAGGAGTAAAACATTATTTAGGGAGTATAGAGTAGGGTAATTTTGGTTATGTTCTTGTGTTTTTACTCATAAATGGGAGATAGATGCCTATATATGTGCCATTTCATTCAACATTACTATGGACTACTAAGGGATCCTTTTGAAATAGGTTTTGGAAGGGTAAACATTTGGGTATAGGCATTACCATGTAGTAGAATCCTCCACTTAGTTGTTTTGCATGAGGATTATATCTCTAGGAGAGCTAAGAGGAATTTTCTACATTTAGGTTGGAATAGGAACTATCTACTTATCATGACTCTATATTTAACTAGCATCCTTATTGCTTTGAAACTAGGGCCACTGATATCCATTAGGAGGAGGTTTATAGTCCAAATTATTTTGTTGGAAATATCTTAGACTATTTTGATATTGAAATCTTGGGATATTTTATTATCTCTTACAGTCCAGGACTTCATTGGAGACCATATTGAGTAGATATTTTATTTCATCCAAATCAATAGAGGAGTAGGGGTTTGTAGAGGGATGTTCAATATCAGGGAGAGGAATTGGTACTATGACTAGGTTCATGACTAGAGTAGGTTGAAAGCTTGTTGGTTGCACAATCAAAGGGGGCTAAATATAGAGGTTGAAATTTTGGGAACAATAATATAATGGGTCTAGGAGCTAGCCTTCCTATATGAATGAGGTCATTCTTATATTGAATGGCTATTTAATAGGCCACTAGCAATGAATTTTCTCCCCTAGATTTTAACCATAATGGCTATTTCAAAATTGAAATACTTCAAATAATATATCATGTCATGCCTGGGGGATTTTGGATTTTCCAAGATCCTATACCAAGTTTTATAAAAATAGGTATTAAATTCACCCATTGTCTCCATGGGTGCTCTTTTTATGATTGTCAACTACTCCAAAAGAGATACTCCATTGGCCTTCTTTCCTTATTTATCCACCAATAAATTAGCAAGTTACTCCCAACTATCAATTGATTATGGCACAAGGCTTATATACTATTCTTGATCTTTACCCTTTAAATATGTCACCATTAATCTAAGATTTGTATTTCTATTCTCCAATGCTATTTACTACATACAAGTTGGCTATATGGTGTAGGTGCTCTATTGACATAGTCACATATTCACCAAAAAATCAGGGCAATGACTTCAAGGATGAGGTTAGGATTGGGTCCCATGTGGTGGGAGGTATAGGTGGAATTAGGGGACCCATATTATTCAAAGCTATATATATTCTTGGGGCTAATTTTATTGTGCAACCATATTTTGACATTGAGCTTTTCTCCTCCTTCTTGGAGTTGTATTGAGAGGTGGCTTTAGTGCTTTAGGATTTGTAGTTGTAAAGGACCTAGTGGTAGGTCTTGTGTTGACAAATTTTGGTGTCCTTAGTTCTTAGTGGAATTGTCAGGTGAAGGTTCACTATGCTTCAACAAGCTAAGAGATTGATATTTTCATCAAAATTTTAGTCTAATATCTCTAGGTGGCTGATTTTGGATATTCTTCTTCAGTAGAGTTGTCAGGTGAATTTTTTTTATGCTTTAATAAGTAGATAAGTTGATACTTTCACAAAAATATCAATGTAATGCATTAAGTGGGTCCCACCAAGCATGTCATTAAATTATTTCCAAATTCAAATGTTATGGTCATCCATTGCAATGGCCTAATGCACCTGACACTTGCGCATCATATAGAGAAATAAAGCCAAAAGTCCTAAGAATGTGCAATGTGACTTAGAGGATGATCTCCAAGATTTTTGTAACATCGACTCCTTATGAGATGTGATCTTGAATTCTCACCAACCTAAACTAATATACCTACATTTTCAAAGGAAAAGAGAAGATAGAGATAAAAAAAAAAAAAAAACCTATTTTGTGGGAGATGATGTGCCAAGATTAGAGATCCTTCTATATATCAGTGGAATTAATGAACACATCATCATTTTCTAATAGATATAATTTAAACATAGTTCTGAAACAACATAGCATTCACATCAATTTGTACACAAGAAACATGACAAAAATAGAATAGCCACAAATTTGTATATATAGAATTTAAACATAGTTCTGAAATAACATAGCATTCACATCAATTTGTACACAAGAAACATGACAAAAATAGAATAGCCACAACTTTGTATATATATATATATATATATACTTCATACAATATGCTAGAACAAAAGAGGCTCAATGTTGAAACAAAATGCCTCAAAGCTTGAGTCTAGATTGATATATAGAATAAAATGAAAGGAAATTTTTATAATACCAAGTATTAGGTATGCGTAAGCCACTTTCAATTTTTTTTATTGCCTATTTGATATATTTTTTATAAGAAAAATTAGGAGATCTTTCCCTTCAAAATTATGTAGGAGACTCAAAATGCCTCCTCCACTGCATGTTAGGCTATATCTACATTCAATCCATTGGTCCCTTCAAGATCTCTTGATATAGAATCATCAATTTCAAAGGGTTCTAGGCCTCTATATGTGCAACTATCATTGTTTTTGTCAACCACCCTTCATGGGATCCTAGATATTGAGTGCAAGAATTTTCTACAGTTAATGCTCCATGATTAAGGTTGTTCCTATTTTAGCTCCCATGTTATTACCTCAACTATTTTCATGGATTGGCATGCCCAAGTGATGCAATTAGATGAGCTCAAGGCTTCTTACTATCTACTATATTTATGAGCTTGATAGATCAACTCGGAAATTGGTGTGTAAATATTACCTCTAATAAAGCCCCTAGTGGCCCCTTTCTTGCAATGGTTTATGATAGAGCTTAGCTATTGGTTTCTAATTCAAAATAGAGACTGGTTAAGGTAGGCCTTATCCTATTAATATGGATGGTTGGTGGAATTATTTTAGGTTGGACTTGAGTTTTTGGATTACTTTTGAGTCATAGATCATAAACTATCAAATGTTAATTAGATGGTCTAGACAGCTCATGGAACTTCCTTGGTCTTGACATTTCAATCATTCCTCTAAATATTTGCAAGCCAATGGATCTATCTCATACCCAGGTTTGATGGTTTATTTTCCTTATAGATGATCCACATGTTTACCCCATGTTCCTTTCTTGGATGATAACAAAGTTTTATTTTACAACTTTATTAGCTTCTCTAAAGCAACATAGGTCGTCGATCTTCAATCAGATGGTCTATGAAACTTTTAGTAGTGGTAATGCAAGTGATAAAATGCTATGATTGATTAATTCATGGAGCTTCTACATGTTAAGTGTCTTAGGAACCATTTATTGCTTTCACAACTATTATATTTTTCTCACCTAGATCTCTTATTGATGGTGCCTTATGAATACAAAAGGAAGGTGATAGCCTCATAATCACCATGAACCCAATCAAACATGAAAGATAATTAGGTCTACAAGCTTACCCCTATGAGAGAAGAGCAAATCCATAACTACTATTTGGGTTAAACCTTCACCAATGGTAGGGTTAATTTAGTTATCATCAAAAGGGCTCCTAAACTCCAACCATTGGTGGGTTTTGATTTAGTTATCACCAAAAATTCTATCATGGATTAGCAAAGGTCATCAACTGTTAAAATCATATGGTTAGCACACATATGTGGTCCAAGGTGCTTCATATTTTCTTTCAGCCTCTATTGGAGTATCTATGATGATTCTTTAGTGTAAGTTGCCTAACAATTCATAGAGTTTTGGGGGCCTTCCATTTTGTTCTCCTTCCAAATTAGCACCAGTCGATGATTGGTTCGTTGATCAAAGGTTTTTTTCTTGGTCATATTTTCCAAGTGTAGTGAATTTTTACTATAGGTGCATAAATGGTGTTGTTATCTCTAAATATCATGGTTATCTATTATAGTGGCTACATGTACCGAACACTCATGCCTCACATAGAGCAACATAGTCAAAATTCATGAGAGCATGGGATATGGCTTAAAGAACGACCTTTATGATTTTTTACAAGGTTGACTCCTTATAAGATTTGATATTCATTGCTCACCTACCTAATCTATATATATCAATCAATGGAAAATGGTAGAGAAGTAATCAAAATTAAATAATGAAAAATAAAATCTTAAGCTAACAAAGTCAATGTACCAATATCAAGATATTATTCTGCATATCAATATGATTAGTAAATACATGCATCATCTACTAACAACTAAAGTGAACATGGTTCTAATCTAGCATGAAACTCACATAAAATTATATACATAAAAAATAGGATAAAAATTTAAGTAGCCATAGATTCTTATATATATATCATAAAATTTCATACATATATGCAAGAGAAAAAGAGGCTTGGATGCTTGTAGTTGAATGACTCAAGGTTCAAGTCTAGATTGATATACAAAATAAAATGAAGGGAAATGTTTATCAGGCTAGGTGTTAAGAATGAATAAGCCCTTTCCAATGCCTTATGATGCCTAACAATTTATTATTCATAGGTAAAATTTGGGAGTCTTTCCCTTCAAAATTGGATAGGAGATTCAAAATGCCTCCTTTATTGCATGTTAGGTCAAATCTACATTTAGGTAATTATTCCCTTTGATGTCTCTATATTTAAAACCATTAATGCTAAAGTGTTATGGGTATTTATATGTGTATATATTATCTCTATTATCAACCATTCTTCTTGGGTATCCACAAAGGTTGAGCATGGGTACCTTTTGTCATCAATGCTCTAGACTTGAGGTTGCTCCCTATCGCAACTCTCATATTATTACCTTAACTACTTTCATAGATTGGCATACCTAAGTGATGCAAGTAGGTGATATCAAGGATTCTTACTTTCTATTGTCTTTATGATCTTGAAACATCTCTTTGGAAATCAATTTGTGAATGTTACCTCTAATAAAGTCCCTCATTACCCCTTATAGTTTTTTACAAAGAAGATCGACTATAAATCGATAGTTCATAGTTGGAAAAATTCTTCTAGGTTACTATTGAGTTTGCAAAATTATTTTAGGCCATGGATTGCTATTAACTGGATGTTAATCAGATCATCCAGATATTTTGCAGAACTTCCTTGACCTTGACATCTTAGTCCTTCCTCTAAATTTGTGCAATTCATTGGATCTACTTCATGCCCAAGATAAATAATTGATTCTTCTTGTAGATGACTAGTGTGTCTTCCATATGTCTCCATTTTGATTGATGGTGGATTTTTATTTTACAACTATATCAACCTCTCTTGGAAACAACATGGGCCATTGATTTGAGATTCAATGGTCTATAAAACTTTACATCCATATTTTCCATCAAATTTCTCTTAAGATAACACGAGCTATTGATCTAGGAGTGAGTGGTCCAAAAAAATTCTTCATTATCCTTTATCAAAAATATCTTGAAAATCCATGGGTCACTTGATGAGCCCAAAAATACCTCATTTTTACCATCTTTTTACACCATTATATTATGTTTTGTTTTATCATTGCAACAATTATGTGATTAAATAAGGTAATTAGAATTAAATGCATTCATAAATAGGCAAAGCAAAATTATGTGCCAAGAAAGGTAAATAATGGATATTTTTTCTAATTAATGCCATGATTTTAAAATTAAAAAAAAGGTTATTAAATTTTTATACACAACTGGAAATTTAGGCAGAGATTGGTATTTAGCTTTGGGTTCATTTCTTGCTAAGGACTACAATTGAAAGAGGTGTTGGACTATGCTCACTTAGTTAGCACTGGACCTAAATCCATTCACCTAGCATTAAACAAAAATAGTATCCTATAGTATAGAGAAATTATAGTATGGCATCAAATATAGATTACAACCTAGCATCAAAAGCTAAGTATACTCAAGCTCCCAATGTGACTAAAAAATGAACAAATGATATGACAGTTGCAACCAGGAAGGAGCATAGTAAGACAACTAGTTGTTTGATATGGAAAAAAAAGGGAATAGAATGGCACATGGACAAATACCATTAATTAAAATTTTTATTTCTAGTTTGCTATTATAACCAACTATTTTCTATTACAACTAGCAACAACTTCAAGGAATAGGATAAGGCAGTTTTGCATGTTTTGGAAGTTGTTTTTACACTTACACCTCTTTATATTCTAGCTCCTCTAACATGGCATCCATTTATGCAAAAATACAAATCCATTTTTCACTATTAGGTATAAGACAAATTTACTTTTAGTTTCCTACCATATCAACACAGCTAGAAGCCATATGTTAATGTTGGTAGATTTATTTTTAGGTATACCTTGTAACCATGGCAGTTAAATATCTAGCATATATGAGTATGCTAAAATAGAAGTTGTTCCATAAAATTTTATCTATATTTATTGAAGATGATCTATCATCCATGTTGTTCTTATAACAATCTGGCAACAAGCACCAAAAATAGGATAGTCACAATCAAGTGTCAAACAAGATTGTAACTTGGCATCAAAATTTGAGTTGGTAGAACTCCCACATGACTAAAGTAGGTGGTTGAAGGTATGACTATGATACTCTATAGTTGGCATGAAACTAAGAGATAAAATATGTGATCGACTACTACCCAAGAAACAGCAAACCATTTAAGAAACACCTTTTTACTAATTTTGTCAAACTAACTTTAACCAGTTATAATAGCCAAAATAGAATGTTGCTAACAGTTGGCAGTAGGTTAGAAAAAAGGACAAATAGACCATATTTTACACGTAGTAGCTAGGAACTATTTTAAACTTACTTTTTTCTATTTTCTAAACACTCCAACATGGAAGTTATGGGCCACCAAAGGTTAATTACCAAGTTTTATGGTTAAGTGTAACTATTCCTATCCTTCCTTATTTGGAATATTTATTTGTTGGTTGTATATTAGTTGTTACATATTGCTCAACTATAGAGGTATAATATGGCCTTATCCTCTCCATTATAAATAAGAGCAACAACCTTACGAATGGGTATGAGAGAAGTAGAAAATGTATTAAAATATTACTACAATTTTAATTGGATTTTATTACCATATGTAAGGAAATTATGTTAATTTTAAACTTGCAATAATTTCATGATTTAAGCTAGAGTTATACTTTAATGTTATAATTTGATTTAGAATAGGATGGATAACAAATATGAAGAAGATGGTGCATTGCAAATTGTTTATAGGTAATAATTTCCTCCTCCTTAATAGATAATGATCATTGTTTTGTTTTATGTATCTCTAATTTTGTTATGAAGTAAGAACTACTTTCCATTGGGTTGTTAGGAGTAAGGACCCACTCCATCAACACAAGGGAAAGCATAATATATATATATAGTAAGTAGATTGCATTGTATTAACAAATGGGTTTTGAAAGGGGCCCCAAAACCTTTTACAAAAATTCAATGGCCATCTTGACCAAATACAACTACATAAAGCTTACAATCCAGGGCTTACAACCAAAACAGAACAAAATAGAATAGGGAATCCTAGCGGGATGATCCCAGTAAACCAGTACCATCCCAAAATCTCAAGAATATAGTAGGCCCCCAACAAGCCAAAGCATGTGCACGTGCAAGTCAAGATCAAGTGGTAAAAATTCAAAATGAAGAATCCTGCACAAAATATTCAAGACGGGATAGCTGATAGAAAATATGAAATATGAGATCATACCCAAAGGGATACAAGAACCCAAAAACCCACCACAACTAAAACTAAATATAAATAAAACCATTATTGCAGAGAAAATAAGCAAGAACAAATCAAAATACGGTTTCCCACCCTAGTGAAATAGGAATGTTAAACAACCTAGAATCCTATCCCAAAATGAGGAATAGGGATGCAAAATAGCCTAGAATCCCACCCAAAATGAGGGGCAAGGATGCTAAACAAACCAAAAACCCACCCAAAAAAAGTGATAGGTATGTAGTTTCTCACCTAGAAACAAACCCACGTAGAGAAAAATGAAAAAGGGCTTCCCAAAACAACTCGGGAAAGCAACCCCTCAACTGGGATGAACCAAAATAGAAAACCAACCTATGAGATGGATCAGTAGCATAAAGAGATCACTAAAGGAAAAGCGATCTTGTTGCAAAGGAGATTTATTGCATAGCCAATAGACAGAAAAGTCTCAAGAAGTATCTAGCCACCAAGTCACCTTGGGACTGGATGGGACAATCACATACAAGGACAACCATGATAGAAATACTTCTATAGTAGGAAGGCAAGCACAGGGTCCCCTTCAAGACCAAGAGACTGTAGAAATCCCATCAAAAATTAACCCATAATAGATTACCACTATCCCCACCAATTGTCCAACCAGGGAGAAATCAGAGGACACCATTCACCTGCAACTATATGAGAAAGCGCAGGCCCACCCTAAACCAGAAAGGAGTTGTAGAGAACGATTCCAATGGTGATCCTTGAAAATGAAAATGAACCTGCTCCAGAAGCCCATCTTGAAATAGTTGCAAGATCTTCCATTCTGTACATGATAAATCTGTGGCCCCATCCCAAGACTAGAAAGGAAATAGAATAAGACCCTAAGCTGCAAACAAGAGAGGAAGCTAGGATAGGGTAAGACCTCTTTCATAAGCCTAGCATTGAAGTAGAAAGCAAAAAAGCACAAGGTCCCCCTGAAGACCAAAAAGGTCTACCGGGAAAGGCTTCAAGGATCCCACTCACAAGCCAAGCCAAACAAAAATAAACCACCACTAGAGATAGCCATGGAAAGAAACTTTGAGACAAACCACCAAGCTATAGCAAACACATCCAAAAAGGGAAAAAACATCTTGAGAAACCTCAGAATAATCTCGTACAAGTCCTGGAAAGTAGTAGAGAGATCCCAAGAAAATAATCCTAGAAGAGGATTCGTAGTACTAGAGGAGGGGAAAGTCGAGAAGCTAGAATGGGGTCTCTAACGCAGAGCGGGAGACCACCCCACTTCCCACCCCCATGGCCTCCATATATATATATAATTTCTTTTAATTATTTTAGAATGGTATCATTGTGGATTTGTCTATAGAATGATTTAGTTCCCCAAACTATATTTACCCAACAACAAGATTTTATTTTCACATGTATTATTCATTTCCTTCAAGCATGTAAATTTTCTTTAAAAATTCTGATTTTATTTTTTGCAAGCATGATTATATTTTTAGCAAGCTTTATTTTTTGTAGAGTAATTTGATTTTCTTGCAAGAGTGATTTAGAAACCCCACTACCAAAACCTATCTAAGTTGTTCATAGCACATACAACCTTTGGATGTCGCCTTGGATTTGAAAAATTAAATTGATTTTTAACAACACCATCACCACTGATCTATCATCGAATGGTTCACCATACTTCCATCTAATCCTTTAGAAAGTCTTATCCTTTGAAACTTTTCTTTTCCATGCCGCTTTAAAAATATTTTGAAACTCCACGATCTATTGATCCTAGGTTCGATAGCTCTATGAATCATCAAATTAGTCTTAAAATAGTGTAAACCATTGATCACTATGATATAATAGTGCATGGAATATTTTCTTCATTATCCTCTATCAAAATCCCTTAAAACTCCATGGGCTATTGATTTTCATTGAATAGTTCGTTAAAATTTTCTTTATCAATATTTTATTGGAGCCTTTTGAAAATAGTGTGGGCCATCTATCTATAATAGAATAGTCTATGAAAAAATAATTTTACCAACCTTCATAAAAATTTCCTCAAAAACTATGGGCTATTAATCTAGAATCAAATTACCAATGGAAAATATTTTTGATCTACTAGTTTCTTTAATTTTTGTATTCTCTACTAACTACCCCAATTGTTCGAGATTCAAAATATATTGTAGATCCTCTTTGATCAATGGTCCATGTATTTTCATAAGAAATTCTCAACTTCTTAATTTTTCAAGTCAATGCCCACCATTGATTCTTATCGAACATCGTATAGGCTTTTTGACTTAAAGTGCTCTAATATGACTTATGAACTATTGGGTCCTCGACTTGCTCTTCGCTAGTTGTTCCTCATAATGAAAATATTTTGTACTACAACTTTGGATGGATGTGGAGGAGCTTAACCTATTGTGTCTTTGACCAAATGTAGAAAATCTATTTATGGTAGGGGTTAGTTGGGCCATCAAATTCTATAGTTCACAATTTTTTGTGTGATGAGTTATTTTGGGTTCTTCTTTATCTTCCATAGCTACTAGATTCTTCCCACCTTGGTCTCCTATTAATGGTATATTATGAAAAAATTATGGAGGTGTAATTCATGTGAACAACTACTACAAATCCAATAATATGTGGAAGATAATTAGGTCTACAAGATCACCCATATGGGAGAAAAGTTAGTCCATAGTCATTTGGGTTGAACCCCTACCAATGAGAGAGTCATTTGTTTTATCATAAAAATGGATCTTGAGCTCTAATTAAAGGTAAGGTTTGATTTAGTTATCACCAAAATGGCTATCAATTATTAACATGGGTTGTGGAATGTTGGGTTTGGTAGTTCGATGTAACTTTATGGCTCAAGGGGATTTATATTGCTTCCAACCTTTACATAGATTTTTTGATAAAAGTTTCTTTGATAATTTTATAGCATCAACTACTTGACAATTTACATACCTCTTATGATCATTGATTTTATTCGTCTTCCAAATCCTCACCAATTGATGGTTGATTGAGGTCGTTCCTATTGATAGGATTTTTCAAGTATGGTGAACTTAAACTATAGCTTTGGTGAAGTATAGGGGATCTTCTACTTGTAGAAGATAAGGAACTCAAAATACCTTATCTATTGGGCATAGAGTTAATGAAGAAAAATCTAGGATATTTTTAGATTTAAGAAAAATAGAGCAAGGAAATACACATTCTTTGGAATGATACTTTCTTATCTATAGATAACATCTTTGCTTTCATTAACTCTAGAGAATTTATGAGGAATAATGAAGGTAAGGTATCATTATAAAGACTTATCCTCCTTATGGTGATAGTGTGCCTACTCGCATTGAATTTACCTTATGTAAATTCATGCCTTCTCATTCAATCATCTTTATCTTGGATTCGCTTCACTTGAATTAGTTCTTTGCTCTAGTAGGGTGACACAAGAGAATCATTGTATCTCTCCTAAGTACAAGATTCATACAATAAAATTTACTTCTATGTTTTTAGATAGAAGGGGAGGATTTTGCCACCTTTTATATTTAATCCATGCTACACAAATTGAGGTTGCCATCCTTTCATTGATCAAATAATCTCTACAAGGTTGGTGATAATATCAAGGGGTTTCCTTCCCTAATGCATGATTATCTATTGATGTTCTTAATTAGTAAATATGTATTACTTTTAAAAAATTATCCACCTATGTAATTTCAACCATTTGCACTTCCTATTGATTCAATATAATCAAATGGTTCATGTTATCTTGGATTCCTCCCTTTGATATGATAACTATATTTGTTCACAAAAACTCTCCTCCTTTTTGACACAATATGACTCCTAATTTTTTTCATCCTTTTTTTATCACCTATGGTCTTCACTTGTTCATTCCATTATTTTCTCTTGCAAAAATACTTTTTTTTCGCAACCTAAGTAGGATCAAAATTTAGCCCATGCTAAAAAATCTAGCCCGTATCCATTGACTCAAATGCTCCAAAAATATTAGAATCTCTATTCTTAGTTTTCAATTCATCCATCTTATCATAAATAATGAAGAAATGCATCTCATCCATGGACACTTTAGATCCAAATTGTTCCTCCTTAGCTGTGAAATCCTAGCTAGTACTTGGATCTACTATGTGTAGATGTTTGACATGGTGCGTATAGAGCAACTTTGATGAAATTCTAATTTTGGTCCCATATTAGGTCCTCAAGACCATAAGTATCCAATATAGATACAAATAGCCCCCTACTTTATCAATGAAGTCCCTAGTTAAGCAAATACTAAATGATGTTGGGAGATCAATTAACGCTAGATCTTGTAGTATAATGAGACACGGATAGGCATACAATGTGAGCAGAATGCCTTGTATTATCCCTAAAATTTTAACTGAGCTCCCATCTAGTTGTACCATCCTTTTATTGAAAGGATGATAAGCCATTACTAATGTATTTGCCACCCCTCTTAGCATAACTAAAGTACTTTCACCATAATCAATCATGCAACAATGGATCATTTTATCAATGTGGTTTAGAGTTAAGTACAAGAATGTGGGTTTATCCTAGCTTACTTTTGGATCAAATATTTGCAATACTACCAGTGCCTTTGTCATCCTAGTCCCATTTTTTCCTCTAGGGAATTTTTTAGTTGCTCTTTCTATTTGAGGATGGACAAAACATTCCATATCAACACAACCATTATGAACTTTTTAAGATGGTCAACAACACTAAAGGACCCAAGAGAATGGGTCTTCTAAGTGGTACTAGGTGGAGGTTGATATTTGAGCCTTTTCATAGTTAATTAAGGAATTTTATTAGGTCTTGGAATTAGTGTGTTATGCTTGGGGACTTCAAGGATGCTTCTATTTAGTGGCCACTAGTAGCTTTGGCACATCTTGATTCGATGATATTATGATAGAAATTTCCCTCCTAAGATCATTTGTCCTACTTTGGATGTTAGAGATCACTTTGTTGCACTTTTCTTTCTCTTTTATCACCCTTATTTTTTCCCATGTCATATTGTTCCATTGGACTTGAGGCTTATAGGATATCAAAAATCCAACTCCATTGGATATAATATACACCTCCTCCTCATCCCATGTGACCAAAATTTACTCAGAAGGAGCAAAAATTAACTTAGGGATGGATGGGGTTGGGAAAGGTTGGTTCTATGCTTGTGTTTCTACCCTTGAATGAGAGATGGATTTCTAGACTAGCACCATATTGTTTGAGACATCTATGAGATACTAAGAACTTCCTTCAAAATATGTGTTGGAAGGGTAGGCATTTGGGTATGGGTAGTATCATGTAGTAGAATTATCCATGTAGTTGCCTTGCATGAGGGCTATCTCCCTATTGGAGCTAGGAGATATTTGCTACAATGGGGGTGTAACAAGCACTATCTACTGATCATGACTCTGTGTCCAACTAGCATCTTTATTTCTTTAAAATTGGGATTGTTGATATCCATTAGGAGGAGGTTTGTAGCACTAAATATTCTACTAGAAAGGTCTTGAACTATCTTGATACTAAAACCTTAGGGAATTTTGTTCTCTTTAGGGCCCAAACTTCGTTGAATATTATCTTGAATAAATATTTTTATTTCATCTAGCTTATTGAAGGAGTAGGGGATTATAGAAGGACATTCAATAGTAGGGAGAGGAGTTGAAATTGTGACCAAGTTTATGGCTAGGGTAGGCATAAATATTATAGGTTAGACAACTATAGGAGGTTGAATATTTTGGAATAACAACTTAGAGGGTATGGGAGCTAGCCTACCTATCTGAATAAGATCATTATTAGCTTGGATGGTTATTCCATAGGCTGCTGGCAAGGATTTTTCTCTCCTAGACATAAACATCATGGCTAATTTAGAATTGAAATACTTAAAATAATAAATAAATTCCATACCTAGAGGAGGTCAAGTTTCATCCAAGATCCTATACCAGGTTTTCTAAAATTGGGTACTAGTTATCCATTGTCTTTATGGGTGCTATTTTTATAGTTTTCAACTATTCTATGAGAGATAGCCTTATCTCTAAATCTATCCACCAATAAATCAATAAGTTGGTCCTAACTCCAAATTAATTATGGTGAAAGAATTATATTCCATTCTTGAGCCTTTCCTCTAAAATATTATATTATCTAATACTATGTACTACGTATAGGTTGGCCATATGGTGCAGGTGATTTATTGGTGACATCGTATATTCACCCAAAAAGTAGGGCAATGACTTCAATTCTAAGGCCAGGATTGGGTACCATGAGGCAAGAGTTTTAGGTGGAATTAGGGGACCTATGTTGTTCTACACAAAATATATTATAAGCCTAATTTTGTGGAGCAACCATGTTCTGACATTGGCCTCTCCTCCTTCTTCTTAGAATTGGATTGAGATGTGGCACCAATGCTTGAGGATTTACATTTGTAAAAGATCTAATGGTAGGTCTTGTGCTCATAAATTTTTGGGTCTTTGGTTCTTAGTGGAGTCACTAGGTGAAGTTTCAATATGCTTTAGCAAGCTGAGAGACTAAATTTTTTATTAAAATCACAATCCAATATCTCACTAGGTGGCTACTTCTAGGTATTCTTCTTTAGTGGAGTTATAGGTAAACATTTTGGGTTCTTCATTAAGTAGATAAACTAGAACTTTCACTAGAATCTCAACCTAACTAAAATTCATAGGATGAATTAAATTAGATTGGTCCTTCTAGGCATGTCATTAAATTGTTGTCATCTCTGAATGTTATGATCATCCATTGTAGTGGTCGCATACATCCAACACTCATGCCTCACATAGAGTGACATAGCCAAAATTCCTAAGAGGATGGGACATGGCTCAAAGGATGACCTCAAATATTTTTTACAAGGTCATCTCCTTATAAGATGTGATTTTCAATGCTCACCTACCTAATCTATCTCTATCTATTAAGGAAAAAATAGGAGAGAAATAATCAAAAGTCAAAAATGATAGAAAAAATTATAATCCATGTTAGAAATTTTATGCTATTCTTCATAGGTTACTCATAAAATCAATATAAATGGCACAAATTGAGAAAAACACAAAAATATGACCCCAAATCAAAAATTGAAGTTTTAATTTTAGGGCATACCTATAGAACTCCTTCCAATGTTGGAGGCAACCCTCAAACAAAATTTACATGATGTACAAGTCTCAATATCTACCATAAAAATCTAATCATCCACTCATGAGCTTTCCAACTAGAAACCTTGCATGATAAAAATGAGCTCATTCTTACCCCCTCTCCTCTTTTTATCCACCCAACTATTGAGGAATATTATATTATTTGGTACATGCTAATGTACCCCCATGGTTCCTTCATGGTACAATTGTAAACATGTAATAGATTAGGGTTAAGTCTATAGTTTAAAAGAATGATTTATGTTTCCCCTTCCATGCAAGTGTCAATGTGCAGGAAACACACAAGTGTCATGTAAGAGTACAATGTGCGAGAAATGCACAAGTGTCGTGTAAGTTAGAGTGCAAGTATAGATTGAGAGAATTTTCACAAGATTCATGTATGTAAGTATGCAAATATATAATGTGTGGATGTGCACAAGTGTCTTAGATTAGGAGTGCATGTAGATGTGTGCAAGTGTCTTAGAGTTAAGTGTCCATGTAAGAAGAACTTGAAGAGTCTAGTATGCAAGTGGTAAGATGATAAGCCAAAGGTCATGGGACTTGTCATATGGAGAGCAATAGACAAGTACTTGAAGAGTCACATTACTATGGCTATATTATGGAGATAATACTCCATAAGAAAGTAATATGAATATCATATTACAAAGTTGTAATAGGAAAAAAAGAAATAAAGATTGTATACAAATTTTTGAGCAATTAATATTGTAAGTTTTCTTCAGGCATAATTCATGAATGAATTATGCCATTTACACTCATATTTGATTATATAAGTGAATGTTATTTTTAGTATTATATTGGCCTTTAGATATATATATATATTAATTGACTCATATTATTCTACTCTTATATTATTATTTTGACCTTTAATATTGTGGCTATTTTATATTGGGACCTATGATATTTTGTGGTAGTAAGGCTTAAAAATCCAACACCAACTCATCCAGCCTAACTTTCAATCTTGGTTCTCATTTCTATCCAATCGGTCATCTTAGTGATGAGGCATAAAAATTTCTTATTTTTACAATATCTCGCCATCTTTTTTCACTATTAGGATATGTTTTGCTTTATTATTACACTAAGTTATGTGGTTAAATAGGGTAATTAGGAGGAAATACTACCTTATATAGGTAGAGTAAATTCATATTCCAAGAAAGGTAATAAAAGGTCATTATGTTTATTTATGTCAAGATTTTGTAGTAAAAATAGGATTCTTAGGATTTTGTATACAACTGGGAATTTTGGGTAAGCTTGGTATTTGGTTTTGGGTTCATTTCATACTAGAAATTATGACTGAAATAAGAATTAGGCTATGCTCACATAGGCAACACCAGATCTAATTACGTTTTTTTGGCATTTAAATGAGTATTGTCTTGTTAAACAAGATAGTTATGATATAGTGTCGAACACAACTATAATCTGGCACCAAATTTTGAGTGTGCTAAATTTCCACATGGATGAAGCATATGGATGAAGACATGGTTATAAAAATCTATATTTGACATGGCATAAGAGGATAAAGGATATGACTGAACATCACCCAACAAGAATCAAACCATTGTTAAAATCCCAATTTGCTAATATAGTCAAACTACTTTGGATCAACTATAATAGTTAAAACTAAATTATGTTCCAATTAGTAGTAGGTTAGGGAAAAAGACAAATGGTCCAAATCTTGCATGTAGGATTTAGGAATTTTTTTATACATACTTTTTACTATCTAAAAATATTCCAACATGGTAATTAGAGGTCATACAACCTATTTGACAGTTTGACTGCTAAATGTAACCATTTTTGTCCTTATTTGTTGATTTGTAATAATTGCTTTTTGGTTGCATATATGTTATAAATTGCATATCTATGGAGGTAGGAGAGGGCCTCATCATCTCCATTATAAATAACACTAGTATTTTAGGACTTAGCATATAAGAGGAAAATCATATTGTTTTTTTGTTCAATTTTTATTGTAGCTTTTGAAGAGCATTTATGTTGTTCAAAACATGCAATAAGAGTAATGATCTTATTTATTGTTATACTTCATCCTTGTGAGTTGATTTAAGTCATTCTTCCTTCCAAATTATTACGATCAAGGGCCCACTCCTAGAAAGGTAGAAGGTACATTTTTCTTGTGTTTTTATTTGTTATGATTTAGATTAGTTTGTTGCCCTTTCTCTTGTAATTTATGGCAATCATTTAACTGCATTATTTTATCTCCTAGGAGGAATAGTTATATGTGTTATTTTCATATTTATGTTGCTAGTATGAATGCTTAGTTATTTCATGCTTAGTCTATTTTAAGTTCTTTCCTTTACTTTTTAGCTGCATTTATTTCGTTTCTAGCAAATGCATTTGTTATATAACGCTCTTTCATTTTATATGATGTTAATTTCATTTATTCTTTTCAAATTGTTGTGGCATAGAGAACAAATACTAACACTTACCTTAGATATTTCCTAGCACATATTTCCCATAGGATAGCACCCCTAGTTTGATAAATTAAAAGTGATCTTGGTAAAGTGTGGTTATGATGGAAACCATTACTTAGCACCTCATATTATCAAGATTTATCTACAAATTATCATTTTAGGATAAATCTCAAGGAGACACCCATGGGGTATCAACTATGAGGTACCCATGAGGCATCAATTTTGAGTCACATATGCAACAATGATACTAATCAATCATCAAATTGCCAAATCAACTTTGTTCATAATCATTTATTTAGCACATTATTTTATGACATCTACCAACACCATAATGTCAAAATTGGAGTCCTAGAACTTATTTTGATGCAATTATTTCACAACAATCACTTCAAAATGGGGCAAATTTTAGACACACAATTTTGACATGCCTAGTGATCCTTAACTCTAGAAAACATCATAATACATCATATCTATAGTCAATCATCCTATCCCAAGAAACTCATACAAAAAAATTAGCCTCCTATAAAGAATACCACACTTGACAAAAGCACCACAATGGCACTTTTGCAAAAATGGTCATTTTTGGCATTTTGATCGATCAATTTGATTGTTTATCAAAAGTGCCACTCAAGAAAATATGCCACTAAGAATTGGTGGTATTTTTACACAATGAAAAATAATCTCTTGGCACAAACCAGAAGTACAAGAATTCCTCAATCCCACTCCCTGATCTAGTCACACATGCTTAGACCACTTCTTAGGCCTATGAAATTCAAATTTGGACCTTTCCCTAATGGAATATTTAACCCTCCTTACCTCCAAGAATAATCCCTCCTAAAATATTTAAATGGACCCCTTGGGATGGGGATTTCATAGAACAATTGATTATAGCAATACTTTGCAAAAAAATTAGCTCGACATTTCTCATTCCTATTTTTCTCAACTCTTGCATTTGCAGCTCTTCCATTAAGCATTTGGAGCAAGTAGAGCAAGGCAAAGAGGAAATGGGACAAGGAGATCATTTTGGTTTCAATAGGATGTCCTTCTAGGTAGTAACATCCCTCATTTCTTTCTCTTTCCATCTCCTTTGCTTTGATTTTATGCATTTTACCTCTTGTTCATGCCCTGCTAATACTTGGATCTCTATTGTACAATCATTAATATTAATATTTCTTGCATCTAATCCTTATTTGTAGAATTATAACTAGTTTTCTTGTCCTTATTTATTTCATTACAACGTATTATCATTTATTTACATTTCTAATTTCTTTATGCATGGTTTTTTTTTTACTCTCTAGATCATTGTTTTCTTCTTATTTATGTAATTTCTAGCATTTTATCTTGTTATTATTTTCACTTACAATCACATATGTTCTCATTTCCTTAGCATTACATTTATTCCATATATTTTTTATGTTATCATCATCCTATATGCTCTCTAACATATGATTGGCAAGTTTGTGTATCATTTTATAAGATTTTTTTACTCCTTTCATGCTTGAATAATTAAATCTCTACTATACATTCTTATTGATCTTATTTTCAAGCCCATATACTTACTTTGAACTTACATAAATCTTGTTTTCAAGCATAACATAAATCTAATCATTTTTATTACAGCATTGCATCTTATTTTGTTTGTTCTTAGTTATCCTTGAGCACCAAAACTACACATATCCCTGTTGGAGGCCTCATTTTTGTAATAGTACTAACATATACTCTTATTTAGCATACAATTATTATTTTCTAACTTCCAATTTGTAGTATCTTGGGTTTTATAAACTTTTTACTTAATTCCATAGCATTGTAGCATTGCATCTTATTTTTCTTGTTCTTAGTTATCCTTGAGCACTAAAACTACTCATATCCCTATTGCAGGCCTCATATTTGTAATAGTAGTAACATATACTACTATTTAGCATAGAATCATAATTTTATAACTTCCAATTTGTAGTATATTGGGTTTTATAGACTTTTTACTTTATTCCATAACCATTTTAGCTCATTTTCCTTACATCTTAGATACCTTTGAGCTTTTATTTGAGATATTCCAAGCATCTAATTATTATATCTTAGAAATCTTAACCATATTTAACTAATCCCCCAAATTTTATAAAATTTGAAAACCATTTGGTATGGTTTTGTGAACCTATCAACTTACAAGCTTTAGGAATTAAGGTTTTTACCCTCTTACCAAGTTTGATAGCATTTAGACTTTTTTTACCACCAAATTTCACTCAAAACACTTCAATTAATAGTTTTAGGGTCAATAGTGCCACTTAACCTAGAAATTGGCACTTTTGACTCTATATTTTACATAAAGCAAATCTGCCATTGAAGTACAATGGAACTTTTGCCAAAGTACATTTTCCTTCCAAGGTCAAGGTAAAATTTTATTTTTTATCAAGGGCAGGGGGTCTAATCAACTAGGGAAAATAGTTTATCACCTTTCTACACTCAAAGAGACTATTGTCAAAAAATGAATATCTTCAATTAATCATTCAACAAATAAATATATTACATTAGGCTTGGAATAACCCATGAGTTTAGGATTTGGAAAACCAAAAAAGATTTAAAATATACTCACACTATGTTAAGCCTAACCACTAACCAAAATAATGATAATAAAAATGAATAAAATCAAATATACGCTAACATCCCCCCTCGTTACATTATTTTGCAATACAAAGAGAGTTGCGAAATAACTCAAATTTGACATGTGCAAGTGCCTTAGTGAAAATATATGCAACTTGAGCATTGGTAGGAATGTACTGAAGCTAAATTCTATACCTTGGAACTTCATCTCAAATGAAGTGACATTGTGTTTCAATGTGTTTGGTTCTTTCATGATGCACTGGATTCTTAACAAGGTTCAAAACACCCTGGTTGTCGTAGAACAAGTGAATTGGAGATTTGTATGGATGACCCATACTTATCAAAATGTGATGCAACCATATCGCTTCACACACTGCTTCACATACGATATAATACTCTTCCTCTATAGATGAAATAGTAACCATCCATTGATTCTTGTTGTGCCAAGAGACAGGACCAAATCCAAGATGAAAAATATATCTTGAAGTTGACTTTCGATCATCATATGATCTGGCATAGTCGGAGTCCATGTATCCTTGCAAAAAGAATTTATCATTATTGTATTATAGGCCATACTCAATAGTACCACGGAGATAGTGAAGAACACATTTTGCTACTTTCCAAAGAGTGGTCTTAGGCTCCTGCATGAACCTTGAAAGATAGTTGACAGTAAACATGATATCTGGCCTAGTGTTCATCAAATATATGAGACTCCCGATAAAATTTCAATAGAGAGTACCATATACCTAAGGTGAATCATCATATCGTGATAACTGAAGCCTTGATTCCATAAGAGTTGCCATTGGCTTACAATCAGTCATGCGATACTTTTCTAATAATATCGTGGCATACTTTTTTTGGGACACCTTGATGTGGTACTTCTTCTGGTTCACTTCCAAGCCAAGACAATAGTGGAGAAGCCTGAGATCTATCATCTCAAAATATTTACACAAGTCACTTTTTATGGTAGTTATCAAAGTTTTTGAGCTACCTGTGATAATCAGATCATCTACATAGAGTACAAGCAACACTATTTTAGAAACTTATTTATTGAAATAGAGGTTTGCATCTAACGAACTTATCTTAAATCCATGTTGTAGTAGGTGATAATCCATATTTATATACCAAGCTCGAGGAGCTTGTTTCAAACTGTACAAGGACTTGACCAATTTGCACACTTTTTGTTCTTGGCCTTCCACTTCAAATCCTTCAAGTTGTATCATATAGACTCATTCTTGGATATCACCAATTAATAAGGCACTCTTGAAATCCATATAATGAACTTTCCACCCAAATTGTGCTACCATAGCACAAAGAACTCAAATGGTTATCATCCGAGCAGTAGGTGCAAAAGTTTCCTCATAGTCAATACCTTCCTTTTGTGCATAGCCCTTTGCAACAAGACTGGTCGTATGTTTATCAATTGTTCCATCTACCTTGTACTTGACTTTGTACACCCATTTACAGCCAATGGGCTTCTTTCCATGTGATATATCAATAAGCTTCCAAGTCTTATTTTTCTTTAGAGCCACATACTTTGCATCCATAAAAACCTTCCATTGTGTCTCACTAAGGGTATCTTGTACTATGGTAGGTTCATGCTCATCAAGTGAAGACATAAACACCCTATCATCATCCACATCCATATCCTCTATTTCTCTCTTTGGATCTACTGAAATCTCCTCGAAATATTGACAAAGATCATCAACCTCAGTAGTCTATGTTGTTACCCTATCCTTTCGAGCCATATTGCAAGTATGAGGTCTATTTAAAGTCAAATCTGGTGGTGTGGATAAATTTGAGTCTCTGATAGTACTTGTATACCACTTAGGAATCTTCTTCTATGGTGAAGAAGAAGAAGGTCCTCCTATCTGAGGTGACGAAAAAGACTTCTCATTTTTAGATTTCACAAAATCCATGTATACATCAGATGTGCTTTGTGATGTGAAACCCTCATAAAAAACATCTCTACTGATATGAATATTCTTGGTCAAAGGATCAATCAAATTATAACCCTTAGAGTGCTCACCATAACCAAGAAGAACACATTTCAATGTCTTATCATCTAGCTTTTTTCTCTTCTCTTTGGGTATGTGCATAAAAGCCTTACATCCAAAAATGTGTAGATGAGAGATGTAGGGTTTCCAACCACTCCATGCTTCCTGTGGATTTATTCCTTGTAGGGCCTTTGTGGGTTCTCTATTCAACAAGTACATTGTTGTGGTGATAGCTTCTGCCCAAAACTATTGCTCTAAATGGACTCCTATGAGCATACAACAAACCATTTCCATGATGGAATAGTTCCTCAATTTAGCAACTCCATTTTTTTGTGGATTATAACCAGTAGTGAGCTATCTCTTGATCCCATGTGCAGTCAAATATGCAAAAAATATTTAGAGGTAAACTCCCCCCTCGATCTGAGTGAAGGGTCTTTATAGAAGTCCCTGACTCCTTCTCAACAGATTTCTTGAATTGTTGGAAGTAACTAAAGGCTTTAGATTTTAGATGAAGAAAAAATCCACATCTTTTGTGAGTAGTCATCTACAAACAACTAAAAGTACCTCTTCCCCCCATAACTTTTTATGGGAAAGGACCGCAATATCGGTGTGAACTAACTCTAGAGGTTTCTTTTATCTCATAGAGATCTTTTCAAACGATACTCTATGCTGCTTTCCTGCCAAGCAATCAGAGCACACTAGAAATGTAGAGGAAAGGGAGGGAAGGCCCTTTACCATATCATATTTACTTAGCTCAAGTAAATATCTAGAACTTATATGCCCGTATCTCTTATGCCAAAGTGAAGTTGCCTCCTTTGTAGAGACTATCATGGCAACATGAGGGGTAGAGATAGCATCTAATGCAAATAAGCCATGCTTGTATGAAGTTGTTGTGATGTGTTTACCCCTCTTGGTGATAAAGCAACACTTCTTTCCATCCTCAACATGAAAATCAACAACCATATCCTTATCCAAAATTTGAGTGACTGACAACAAATTATTTGCCAATTCTGGAACATATAGGACTCTATCAATCTAACATTTACCATTTGGAAGGTTGACTGAAACTGTACCCTCACCTTAAACCTTGCAGATTTTATCATTAGTAATAATGACGAGTTTGCCCTCCTTGGCTTCATATATCTCAAACCATGATTTATTATCATTCATGTGCTTACTGGCACCAAAATAAACATGCCATATAGGATCCTTCTGCTGGGAGGTTGTGGTAGTCACGAGCACCTTGTGTGCCCACTTTCAAATTATTCAACAATAACATTCACCTTGGGTTGCTTGTTTTTGTTATGTGGTTTGTTATGGCCCTTGATCTTAGGTTATTTGTTTTTGTGCCAACACCTAATTGTGTTATTGGTATCCTTGTCACAAATCTTGTAATATCTCTTTACTTGTTGAGGTTTTTTCCCTTGGAATTCTTGGAAGAATTTCCTCCCTTCTAAAAATTACCCTTCTTCTTAGAACCCTTCCTGGTGGAATAGAGGGCTATATTAGAAGCTTCATCTCTTTGAAGTTGGTGGGCCTCCTCTTCCTGAAGTATATTGACAAACTCAACAAAGGTAACTTTTCTTTGGGACACTTGAAGAGAAGTTATCAACATTCTATATGAATTAGGTAAAGCTCTCATAACTACTAAAGTAAGGAGCTTATCGTCTACAGTCTCTCCCAAGGAATTCAACTTTAACTTCAACTTAGCCACTCTACAAAGAAATAGTTCAACTATCTCTCCATGCTTCATACTCAAACTATGAAGTTGATATTTAAGGTGAAGAATGGTGGACTCATTCTTACCCTCATAGATGGTTGTAAGGGAATCCCATGCCTCTTTACCATGTTTTGTGTCAGCAATGTGAGGTTGAATTCATCTGAAATAGCAAGCAATATGAGCACTCTTGCCTTATTGTCTTTCTTTTCAAATACAATTTGATCTACAGTTGGTGTCATAGCTTGAGTTGATCCAGCTGTAGTGAAGGTCTTATTGTGCTAGAAACAACATCCCACAAATATTCCATTTGAAGAATAGTCTTCATCTTTGTTTTCCATGATGTGTAATTGGAACCTTTCAGTGACTGAGAATCTATCAGGTGCTTATGGATAGCAGCCATAATGAGGGTTCCTTATATCACCAAATGGTCCCCTTTTATTTATACCTTTTACAGGTCATTATACCGAACCTCTCTATATACCTTCCCTTACATGAGGGAGACTATAAGTACATGAGAGCAAAATGGTAAGTGGTACATAGGTGGTATTGAAAGGGAATCGTTTTGTTCATGACACTTACCATAAAATAGCTTTCCTCATGCATGGGGTATAACTTCCCCTAAACACTTTGGAAATCACTTCGTCAAGATTTATGTCTAACAACAATAACGATTAGGGTAGTGAATGGAGTGAAAAATAACAAAATGGTAAACTTATATCTCCCCGATGATTTATAGAGAACAAGCTTAGACTTCGTTGTTGTAGCTATGTTAGGTGATAGATACAGTAGCCCAAAGCACAACATTAGCTATAAGTGTGGGCCAGAGGTATCGTAAATACCAAACATTACGATGCAAATAAATTTTCATTGATGGGTTCAATTTTTTGGGACTTAATTGTGCTTGATTTTACTTAATGTTGTAGTGCAAAATAGAAATGGAAATGTATATGCAACATACAACAGAAAGTGCCCACAAAAAATAAAATTTTTACGTGTCGATCGCTGTCGAAAATGCACATAATTACAAAGCCAAATTGCCTTTCAAAATTGAAAAAAATTCACTCTCTATCCCCCCTTTGCATCCTGATTGAATAATTTTTCAATAAAAGGACATGAAAAAAATGCCCCCTCCCTTAATTTTTGTAAAAAAAATAAGGATGAAATGTCGGTGAATTTCCAGGGGTGGTATATGCAAAATTAAATTTTAATTAATTAAGTTCAAAAATAATTTAAAAAGTTAACTTTAAAAAATCAATGATAAAAAAAATTGATAAAAGAAAGCTAAACATTTAAAAATTATTAATCAAATAATTAAAAATAAATAAATAAATGCATTACCTATTATAGTCGATGCACCTCCATCGTTTGGCATCGCAGGCGGTGCACCTCCACCTTTTGGCATCGTTGTGTTGTGCAACAAAAATATTTGGAGAGCCCGCAGGGATTGAACTATGGACCTTGTAGGCAGCGCTCTATGAAGCAAGCACCAATTAATCCACCTAAGAGCAAGCGCTTCGTGTTATAGACTTTCGGTGCATGTGTGCCAAAAAAAATAAAATGGTGGGAATTTATCCCACATGCACCCTATGGGCGCAATTCCATGCAATAAAAGTGTGAATACGTGATGTGTTATCTAATTACCTTTAGGTAATCGACACCTCCACCTAGCCTTTTATCGTGCCATGCATGCACTAAAGATAAACCTCAAACCAGTCATCACACGCCACCTATGCATGCCAGCTCTGCATTCCAGATATGTAGAACCAATCACCATGCACCACCTATCCATGCCAGGAACTACCTCAAAATATGTTTCAAATCCATGCCAACTCTACTTCAAAATGTGTCTAGGGTCCAGTCTGACATAGTCAAGGTCATTATTTGTCCTCATTGTCAGCGTGCGTCAGAGAGATAGAGATGCCAGAGTGGTAGGTTTTAGTGTGTCCAATGATTGTCCAATCTGTAGATCCTAGATCTGCATACCACTATCTAGACAGTGTATGTCTATGTTTGGATTGATGTCTAGGCAACATTTGTACTCGATTTAGGGTCATCTATCTCATCCGGTGGGACTGTGTCCACTAGTTAGCATCCATGATGTTGTTGCCACATCCACTAGATGAGTCTGCGACCTCAGCCTGCATGCCAGTTCGAGTCTGACAAAGTCCACGTATCAGTATCTCATTTGATCGCATTCATCCTCCAAGTAATTCTAGGTGCCTGCATGCCAGTCGACCCTGTACGTCTCTCTAGTCAGAGTCTGCCCAATCGAAATCAAAGCCAATATGGTGTCTACCATTTAATAGATTTAGAGTCTACAAGATTCATAGGAAATCACCAGTCAGCCTTGGGGAATGTGCTAAGTAGGTCTAGGTCCGTGGCTACAAAAAAATTATCGATTGAGCCAAACCAATAGTATGCTCTGATACCATATTGTTGAAAAATGAACATCTTCAATTAATCATTCAACAAATAAATAGATTACATTAGGCTTGGAATAGCCCATGAGTTTAGGATCTGGAAAACCAAATAAAACCTAAAATATACTCACGCTATGTTAAGCCTAACCACTAACCAAAATAATGATAATAACAATGAATAAAATCAAATTTGACATAAAATTATTTTTTCCCTTAGTTATAGGTTATCAAATCTTCCACCAAGGTTCAATGATGCCTTTGGTCAACCTTTTGAAAATAGGTAAATTTTTAACTGAAATTCTCTATTTACTATTCTTTTATTATTTTCTATATTTTGATTATTTGTTTTCTATACATTTTTCTTAAAATTGCATGTACTTTGGAAAATCTAAAAAACCTTAGGATAGTTTAAATTTCTCATTTCAAAAGGCAATCAAGCAAGGAATCCAAAGTCATATAGTTGCATTATAGGAAAAAAAAATTATTGCATCATCCCTTGTTTGCCTTGTAAAAAAAAAATCTCTTTAGATTAGTTAATAATTTAAAATTGAAAAGCATTATAGGTTAGAAGCCTTGTTTTCTTGCATTTCCTTGTTCTTGATTGATTGCATCTAGCTAACAAATTTTACGATCATTTTGTTTAATTTTTGTAAATTTATCTTAAAAGGGTTTGTTAGAGACAATAACTTAGGTGTTTATTAATTGACTCACAAAACTTGAACATGTAGGTAGATCCTATTCATGTGAGATCAACTTGCATGTCTCCTTTGGAAAGAGATGGGGTTAAGTCATCTTGTGCTATGCGAGGTTCTAAATCTACATTGACATTTTTCTTGCTCTTATCTTTCTTCTCCCCTTATCACGGTGGGTGTGCCATCTCAAGTAATGCATTCATCATCAATGATAGGGCATGAATTGGCATTAGGGACATACTTGTAAACCATTTGTGGCATAGGTTGGCATAGCCTCAACCACTCGTAGTAGTGGGTGGACATGATTGACTACCATAGTGTCAATTTTTTTCTATGGTGTAGTTTATTTGAGGATTTGGGTCATACTTGTATTTGTAAATAATGTGGGTTGGTTTCTCCTAGTCCTCCTATTACAATGAAAAGTGTGGTTGTTGGTACTTGGTATTTATCAAATACTACATGTGGCCTACCTACTTCAATGACGTGTATGATGGCACACCACCCCAGGCATGGAAATCTTAAAGGGAGGCAGTATGTTTTTATATGATGCATCATCATTTTCTACATAAATATTGAGTATGCATCATCCATTCCTTTAAATGACACATCATGATGTGCTATAAAAATCTTGAGTGAGTGTCTAAAAAAAATCAATAAAAAATAAAAATATATTTGGCATGTTGCTATGAACTACACAAATCATATGCATATACCATGAATGAAATACAAAAACATAAATACAATCAAAGAAATACATCAAATAAAGTCATCATAGATAGACAAAAGATATGCTACAATAAAAAATGAATATCATATATGTATGTGTGTGTGTCTCAAAAGTACATAGTACATAAGGTACAATATGATATAATAGAAGCATTGAGTGTTGTTATCCCACTATACCCTATCTCTAGTACATAGCCCCATCACCTTAAGAATCCTATATGCAACCTACAGGTTCCATGGTGGCTATAAAAATGAATCTCATAAAATACAATGTGCATGGCCTATGCTACAAAATCGGCCCCTAAATGCCTCTCATTGTGTGTCAAGCACCTATATTATGGTCTGAGAGGTGTGATTCCAAGAGTGTCATGATACTTATCTTTGTGCTCCAATTAGATCTTGTGCAAATGTGTACTACTCAAAAATAGGCTCAAAGTGAAATGAAAAATGTAATTGACAATAAAAAAAATATCCTCAAATTTATAGTTTTTAATATTTTACTAAAAATAATTAAATTTTTGATAAGTTTTGCAAGGATATCGAAATAACAATGCTTCTAATAATTTTGGTATACTTTGAACTTGTTTGCACACTCTGTATTTTCTCATTTTACACCTTTACTGGCATTTTTAGTGTTTTGGGTATTCTTACATGGTATTCGTTTTAGGCCTCTTAGGGGAGGTAAAAATCAATTTCTTCCATCCAAATTTTTTCAAGAGCACGTATAAGTAAGTATAAAGCTTATTTTTATGTACTCTTGTATTTTTGGCTTTTTTTTTTTTTTCAAATTTTCGACATTTTTGTATAGGCTAAAATAAAAATTTTAAAAAAATAGATTTTTTTCAAAGCATAGAATTTCCATTTCTATTTCTTTGTTTATCGCATACTACTTTGTTTCTTTTTAGTTTTCCCTAAGGATTCATGAGTGGATATATCTTGCGGTGTTGCTCGCAATCCTTAGGGAGGGGCAATATTTATATATAAAAAGAACACTAACAATTGACCTTGCAGGTGGTGGAGAGTATTGTCCTCCTATTTATGGAATAAGTATGGACTAACTTTGTTAGTCCTTGGGTAGGATGATAGCAAGCCATGTTGGTTGGTGGTTTTGGTTCCCTTCTTCACCCATTTCCTATTTTTTCCCATTTTCATGATGTTTTTGCTTTCTAACTTTTTCAAAATCCAAAAATAAGGATAGATATGGTATTAATGGGTGTCACAACACATGTCCTTAAAGCATTCTCTTTAAAAATTGATAATTCCAAAATTATCACTTTAAGTTATGATCATGGGTGTCTAATTATTTTTTAGATTTTTGATGCAAGACTATGATGCTAGCATGTTTTTACACCTAGGGTTTGAATGACATATTGTTTGGACCAATGATTATGATTTTATAACCCTAAAAAATATGAAAATCAATCATTACCTCCAAAGGAAAAATTATTTCATTTCATATGCAATAAATACCCCTATTACCCTCTTATTTTCTCATAATCCTATTACCATACTATTACCATTTATTCAATGCTCAAAAACTAAAAATTCACTTGATGATTACTATTGCTATTATCGTTTTCAAGTTTTTGTCTTTGTTGCTACTACCCCAATTTCACTCTTTTCTCTCTTATCCTTACAAGTACAACCAAATCCATCAACCACTAGTTTTTTCCCTTCCATAGAGGAGGACAGGATGCCCTACCAAGATTCATAGCCAAAGATCACTGATTATTGTTTTAGGACTAATTTCCAAGTTAGGTCAAACTCTCTATAAATATTCTAGGTGCGATCCCTCCTTACTATGATGACATTGAAGCAAGATAGGATAGGAGTGATCTTATTTATTTTCTAAATAGAATGGTCCTTGATACCCTAGGTGTCAAGTAATTTTTTTTTATTGCATTAGGATTAGCCCTAGCTTCTTAGCATTTCTGGATAACTTTAGTGCAATTTGTACTTGAAAATTCTATTTATTTATGTTTGGATTTGGATAGCTTACAAAATTTATTGTTATCTTATTGCTTTGCTATCTTAGTTTTAGCATCTTGGTTTATCTATTAATGATTTGAATAATTATATTAGATGTCCCCTTTTTCCATAAATATTTTCCTAGAATCTCCAATATATATTCAAGGTATTTCTAAAATTTAGTCTCTACAATAGTAAATTTTTCCAATAGAGTCGTTTCTTTAACAAATTGAAGATTGATAAATATTTCATACCTTCAATCAACTTAAAATCATCGATGATTTACTAGATTCCTTTAGATCACTCAAAAATTAACCCAAACATTCTATAATAATGAGGAAAAGGGAGAGAAGGGATCCCCCATCCTAAACACCTCTTTACATGAAAAAGCTCAAAAGGGGATCCATTTATAAGAATAGAAAATGATGATAAAGCATAAAAAGCATAACACATTGGATCCAACCATCATCAAAACTAGAGGTAAGTAAAATAACTTTCAATAAATTCTAAGCTTAGCCTATCATATGTTTTGAATAGATCAAATTTTACAAACACATATTTTTCTCTTTGGCTTACATTGAGTGGAGAGACTCTTGAATGATAATGATTTAATCTAGTGTTTGATGCCCTTGAACAAATTCTCTCTGCTTCTAAGAGATAAGAAACAATAACACTTCCAATCTCTCTACTATTGTTTTTATGAAATCTTGTAAATAGTGTTATAGAGAGCAATGGATCTAGCATCTAAAAATATTTTAACTTGAGCTTTCTTTGGTATTAAAGCTAAGAAAGGTATTACTTAAAGACTTCAATATATGCTTAGAAGTTCTCAATTCTTTGAATGCCCTTAAAATATCCCACTTAACAATATTCCACATGGACTAGAAAAGCTCTATAGGAAAGTCATTCATACTTAGAGTTCTTATTTTTTGACCATCTATTCTAGCTACTCCATGGAAATGGGTATATCTAAACATGATTTCTCTCAAAGAATGATGATCTTTGGAATACATTCTAGAATTAATTGTCTCTTTATTTTAGAACCTCATTTGAGTTCTTGAAAAGATCTTGAAAATGTGAAATAACATATTATTGAATATATTCTATTGAAATTTCCCAATATTTAAATTATCTTCATATTTCTCTTAGGATCCTTAGTTCTCTCTAAGAATTTATAGATTGGTGAAAGAAAGTGGACTTCCTACACCTAGCCTATAACCATTTTGCACTAAATTTTTACTGTCAAATGATTTATTCTTGAATATTTGTCCACTAAGTTGTCTCAAAAGCCTCGTGATGGTTAGGGATGAGAGTGAAACACCTTATATTTTATCTTCTTAACTTCTTTCTATTATTGAAAATGTGTAATAATTTATTAATATTTTGGGCCTAGTCTCTCTATTTTGGAATTGGTTATCTAGATCTTGATCACCATCTAAGTTACCTTTTATGTTAGAATTTCACAATAATAGATATGCAAAGCATTACACAAAAGATGAAGAGAAGAGTGGAACCGATTGATTTATTCCAAGGATCAACTCTGTATAAATAGCAGAGTTGATCATTGAGAGTCGTTGGATTACAACAACTCATCGGACCTGATGAAGACACCACTGAGAGTTCTCCTGACACATGGAGGAGTGGAAACTCAAGTGTCTATCCTAGTGGAACTTAAGAGAATATTCTCTTATTCTAACACCCCCCTTAAGTGATACTAGGGGTGAATTGTACAAATGAGTCCTGGCAACAAGGCCTGATGAGGTACTCATGTACAATGACTTCTTTTGAAGAGATGGTAAAACCCAATGGGAAAAAACCATCAATCAAAAGGAAGTTAGAGGCTTGTCTTCGTATGGCGAAGATTGTCCTCCTAATACAATAGATAGTTGGTAAAACGGGATTGAGAAGAGAGGCATGTCTTCGTATGGCGAAGATTGTCCTCTTTAACAAGAAAGAAATATGAGTCCCGACAACTTGGCCTGATTAGGTACTCATTTACATAATATTGTTGGTGAAAAAACCCCTATGGGAAAAAACCAACAATGTGAGGCTTGTCTTCGTATGGTGAAGATTGTACTCCTAATACAATAGATAGTTGGTAAAAAACCCTATGGGAAAAACCAACTATGAGAAGAAGAGAGGCATGTATTCGTATGGCGAAGATTGTCCTCTTTAACAAGAAAGAAAGATGAGTCCCGACAACTTGGCCTGATTAGGTACTCATTTACATAATATTGTTGGTGAAAAAACCCTATGGGAAAAAACCAACAATGTGAGGCTTGTCTTCGTATGGCAAATATTGTCCTCTTTATACAAGAAACAAAGATGAGGCCCGACAACTAGGCCTGATTAGGTACTCATATACAATAAATAGTTGGTGAAAAAACCCCTATGGGGAAAAACCAACTATTAGAAGAAGATTATCATCATAATTCCAATCAATGCAGTTGTATAACTCCAAGCTTATCTCGCAATTGAAGGTAACGTGGAGAAGGAAATGACTTGGTGAAGATATCTGCAATTTGTGCCTCAGTTGGAATATATTCCAAGTGTATGTCCCCGCTCTGAATATGCTGCCTTATGAAGTGCATGTGTATCTCAATGTGCTTGGTTCATTGATGTTCAACTGGATTACATGCAATATGAATTGTGCTCTGATTGTCACACCAAAGAGTTATAGGATGTTCATGGGTGAAACCAAATTCTCTCAGAATTTGATGAAGCCAAAGAGCTTCCTGACTAGCCAAAATTGTTGCCTTGTATTCTACCTCTATAGAAGATAGGATAACCAGGCTATTGGTGAGGAACCAAGGCAAAATACATAGCCTGAGGTGGAACATATATCTTCTAATAAACCTACCCAATCTGAATCTATGTGTAGCCAATTATATCCATGGATTTTCCCTTGTAGAAGAGCCCAAAGTGAGTAGTGCCCTACAAGTAACGGAGGATTATTTTTGTTGCTTGCCAATGACTGAAGTGAGGCTGATGAGAGAATCTGGATATGAGGCCAACAACATATGAGATGTTTGGGTGAGTATGAGTAAGGTATAGCAAACTTCCTACAAGTTGATGGTATAGAGTGGCATCACAAAGAGGGGATGAGCAGGAAGTACTAAGATTAATTCCATATTGAAAGGGGGTAGGAGAGGGTTTGTAATCTATCATTTTGAATCTTTGTAGAAGATCTAGAGTGTACTTTTGTTGGCACAAAGAAATACCTTCATCTATTTGACTTATTTGGATCCCAAGGAAGTAATGAGCTTTACCTAGATCAGCCATTTCAAATTTTTAGAGAGGGAGTCTTTTATAGTCTAAATGTGAGTCAAGTTACTACCAGTGAGAAGAAGGTCATCAACATATAGGACAAGAATGGTGATTTTGCCTTCATTTCTCCAAATGTAAACTGTGTTATCAGACTCACAATGAGAAAAACCTACTGAAAGAAGGAAGGAGTCCATATTTTCATACCAAGCTCTAGGGGCTTGTTTGAGGCCATAGAGAGACTTTTTAAGCCTACAAACAAGAGAGGAGTCTTGAGTGAAACCAACAGGTTGTTCCATGAATATCTCTTCCTTTAAATCTCCATGTAAGAAAGCACTTTTTACATCCATTTGATAGACTGGCCATTTATGGGAAGCAGCCAGAGCAAGAACCAATCTAACAGAATCCATTTTAGCAACTAGAGCAAAGGTTTCTACATAATCAATACCTTCAATTTGAGAAAAACCTTTCGCTACAAGACGAGCCTTGTGTTTGTCTATTTCTCCATTAGGCCCATATTTGGTTTTGAAGATCCATTTACAATGAACTAATTTCCTTCCTTTAGGTAAGGGAACTAAATCCCAAGTCTTGTTTTTTATCAAGGAAGAAAATTTGTTTTCCATGGCATCATCCCATTCCTTAATACCTGAGGCTTCTTTGAAGGATTGAGGATCAGAGGAAATAGACTGACATACAAGACCAGTGCCTATGGGGTTGGATGATCTAGTTGAAGGAAGATTTTGGATGTAAGGAGTAGCTTCTTTAACAATGGTGTGGGCCCATTTTGGCATAGAGGAAGGAGTTGAAGGAGTTGAAAGACATTGAGATGGAGTTATAGGTTCTTCATCTTGATTATCAATGACCAAGTTAACTTCAAGAGTTGGCTCTTCATAATATTGAGGTTCTACTATAGGAGAAGGCTCAATGGAGGAAGAGGGCTTTTGAGGATATTTTTGAGGGAATGTTTCATCAAATTGGACATTCCTATGAAAGAAAACCTCATGAGTTGAGGGATCAAGAAGCCTGTATGCTTTCAATTCTTCATAATAACTGATAAAGATGAGATTTTTGCTTTTCTTATCAAGAGCCTTCCTTTTCTTCTTTGGGATGTGAGCCCAAGTAGTACACCCAAAGATCTTGAAGTAGGAAACATCTGGTTTTGAGCCAGACCATGCTTCTTCAGGAGTTAAATGGTCAAGAGCTTTATGAGGTGTGCGATTTTGAATATAATTTGCATAGTTAATAGCTTCTGCCCAAAAATTTTTTGGAAGATCTCTTGAATGGAGCATACAATTTGCCATCTCTTTTAGGGTTCGGTTTTTCCTTTCTGCAATGCCATTTTGCTGAGGATTATGGGAGACAGAATGTTGATGAATGATACCATGACTTGAAAGAAATATGGAGAACTCATTACTGCAGTATTCCCCCCATTATCAGTGCGAATCTTCTTGATTTTGCAAGATGCCTGATTTTCAACTAAGGCTTTAAAAACTTTAAAGTGGGATAAAACATCACTTTTATATTTCAGAAAGTAGACCCAGGACCTTCTAGAAAAATCATCAATAAAGGTTAGAGCATACTTTTCTCCTTTGAAATATGGTTCAGGAAAGGTCATTAAGTCACTATGGATTAAATCTAGAGGGGATGAGGTTTTTGGAGAACTACTTGGGTGGAAAGGATCTTGATGTTGCTTTCCAAGAGCACATCCAGGACAAACTCCATTACTAGAAGAGACTTGGGGTAAACCTGTTACCATATCATGGGTGCTCAAATCCTTTAGGTAGTTGTAACTAAGATGACCAAACCTTTCATGCCAAATTTGACTTTCAAGATCTCCATGAGCCACAAAATAGGAGGCTCCTTCTAGATTTTGGAAGCCTTTGAAGTGAAATAGATGAGAGTTATGATCGATATTTCCTTTGGCTATAAGAGAATGGGGATCTTGGAAGTCTCTTATCTCAACTCCTATTGGGGAGAAGAGAACAATTTTCCCCTTTCCAAAAGTACAAATCTGATAGATGGAGAGGAGATTGGTGGTAATGTTTGGAACATAGAGAACATTGTTTATAGAGCCACCATCAATGGTTATGTCCCCTTTTCCTTTGACAGGGATAAAGGAAGAGTCACCCACTTCTATGCTACAAGTAGAGCTAGAGGAGATAGAAGAAAAAGACTTATCTGAAGCAGTCATGTGATGAGTAGCTCCAAAATCTAGGACCCAAAAATTAGAGGAAGAATTGGAGGTTTTTCCTTGAACATTAAGGGCTTTTCCTATTTTCTTTTTATTGTCTATATTTTGATCTTTTATAGCTGCCTCTAGTTGTTGTAATATTTTCTAGCATTTGTTTGTAGAGTGACCATTCTTTTTATAGTGAGTACATGTTATGGGGGTATTTTCCTTATTTTTGAATTTTTCTTTAGAAGAGGTGGAGGCTACTAAGGCTTTAGAGGAAGAGGAAGAAGAAGAGATTTCATATCTAGCAAGTTTGGTTTCTTCCCTAGTTAATCTATCACAAAATTCTTCTAAAGAAGGTATTTTAAAGGTTGTACCAAGAGCGTCTTTGGTAGATATAAAGGTGGTAGAAAATATTTGAAAAACACCATTTAGCTTAGAAAGGATTAGATAAATGCATTCCTCTTCAGTCTTAGTCTTCCCACTGCCTTTGTATTGAGTGAGGATTTCTTTGAACTTAGTGAGGAAGTCAACAATACTACTAAAATCTTCAGGAGACAAAGATGTTAGTTCTGCTTCTAGTTGCATTGATCTCATCTGATCTACTTTCCCAAACAAGGTCTTTAGTTTCTCCCAACTTTCATGAGGAGTTTTGCAATCTGTAATGTGAAACCACAAACTTTCATGAACATTAGAGCTAATAATACCCATAGTTTCATGCATTTTTCCTTTATGAACAAAAATTTCATATTCTTTCTCAAATTCTGGTTGCTTTTCTTCTAACAAATGAGTAAGGCCTTTTTGAGATATAAGATTTAAGATTTTAGGTTTCCAAGTGTGAAAGTTATGAGGGGTGAGAGGTTCAATTGAATTCATCATCTTAAAAGGTTTGAAGTTTTAATTAACCAATATATCCCCCCTTAGAACTTCAAAAATTAGATTAATGCAAAAGGTTAAGGTTGATGAAGCTTTTCAATATTAAAAGAACTCAATATACCCACCCTAACGAGAGGGAAACTATAAGTATAATGAGTTTTGAGTATTGTTTGCTTTTGAATTGCCAATTCCTCTTAGTTCCTCTCAATACTCGCCCTTACTTGAGGGAAACTATAAGTATAGAGAAGAGTTTGTCAAGGGGTGTAGGCTTGAAATGCAGAGAATTCAACCTATTTTTTCTTTGGATTTTCTCAAAACTTGCCCTTACTAGAGGGAAACTATAAGTGAGAGAGATATCCAAAAGAAATAATGGATGAATGAAAAATATATGCCAGGCCTTTATACCAAGTGCCTCCAAAAACCCGCCCTTACGTGAGGGAAACTATAAGTTTTTAGTGGTAATGATACATGGAACGTAGGCAAATATATTTTGAGGATGAAGATATTAATTTTAAACACAATTATATGTTTGTTTAGATAAATAACAAATATAAAAAGAAGTTGATTGTTTTTAATATTTCAACAATAACACCTTAGTGAGAAAAAATTTAATATCTCTTCCTTACAATATTAATTTGAAATATGTTAACATAACAAATATGAAAAGAAGTTGAGTGTTTTAATATTTCAACAATAACACCTTAGTGAAAAAATGTTAAAATCTCTTCCTTACAATATTTATTTGAAATAAATATGTTAACATTAAAGAAGAGAAATGAATTTTAAAAAAAACTAGAACTCCTTTTGATAAAAATTGTTATAACAATATCTACTTATTAAAAAAAAATTAGTTATTCCCTTAAAAAGATAATCAAAATAGGAGAATTATTTTAGAGAGTGTAAGCATATGCAATTTTATATCTATTAATTACACCTCTAAATAAATATGCCTAAAAGGGAAAAAAATGAGGAGAAGATAGGAAAAATTATACAACCCCCCCTAAAGAGACACAAATGTGCATTAAATTGCACATAAAACCCCCCCCAAATTTTATTATTTATTGGTTACAATTGACTACGACTTTTCAAAGGCCCTTTAAAAGGCTCTTTGAAGAGGAGTCCAATTTATACTTCGAAATCGAAGTTTTTAATAACCCTTTTAAAAAATATATTTGGAGGAAAAAAATAAATTTAAACAATGCCTTTTGGGACCTGAGAAAAGACAGGCGAAAAACAAAGAGGTAGCCTATTCGGAGCAGAGGAGACGCGCTTCAACAGAAAGGAGAGCGGTCAAAAAAGATACAGGTTTATCGGATCAGAAGAGGCGCTCAGGGAGATGAAAACTCCCTCCAGAACAGGCTTCAAAAAAATATTTCCTTCTCTGTAGCGACGTTGGTTCGATCCAGGTGGAGCTAACCCGAGAGCCGAGGACACCGAGAATGAAACGACGCCACCTACGTAGATGAACCAAAGGGACTATAGAAATATATAAAATATATTACCTTGATTTCGAGGAACCGAGGACGCGAGGATGATTGAAACTGAAGTCGTTACCTACGCATACGAAATCAATAGACCCAAAAAATATAAAGTATATATATATAATATACCTTTAGTTATCTGCAAAAATTTTGAGATGAGAGCTCGGTTTTCACAGAGGTTTGTGTGAAAACGTTGAGTTTTTAAGAACCTTCCCTGTAGAAGAAATTAGAGATAAAAATAATTCTAAACTTTGAATCAGGCAAGTGCAAGGAATGAGAGACGATAAAACAGCAGAGATGTGAGTTGTTCTTCCACCAGGTGAGAAGAATATAAGGAGCGACGTGAAAGAGAGCGTCGTATCCAGATACACCTAGTGAGAAGATTCGAAGCTACGAAGGAGGACGCCAAGAGCCACGTGTGGGTGGCGCGCCAAGCCTAACGTTCCCGAAGAAAACACACTTGAAGCTGAATTAAAAAAATTGATTTCCCTGTAGAATATTTTAGAAAAAAACTATACTTTGAAACAAGTAAGTGCTAGGAACCAGAGAAAGAGAGATGTGAGTTGTTCTTCCACCAGGTGAGAAGAATATAAGGAGCGACGCATTAGAGAGCGTCGTATCTAGATACACCTAGTGAGAAGATTCGAAGCTACGAAGGAGGACGCCAAGAGCCACGTGTGGGTGGCGCGCCAAGCCTAACGTACCCGAAGAAATCACACTTGAAGCTGAATAAAAAAATGTATCTGGTTAATAGACAAAATGGATTCACGATTTAGCTATATTAATTGCAATCTAAAACCATAAAATCTAATTGCAATCTGTGGGCCAAAAAAAAAGGAGGAGCCACGTATATGGAGGCAGCGCCAAATAAAAATTTGGGCCTCAAAAAAAGAAATGTAGCGCCAAAAGGAGATTTGGTCTACGAACTTTAAATAAAATGCAACTTAAAATTTTATTTTGGACCACGAAAAATAGTAAATGAATCGAAACGAGGAATGAGAAATATATTTTTTGAAGAAAAAAATTCTCAAGCATGAAACAATTTCAATTCATATATTTTAACAATGAAGATTTTGCTAAGAAAAAATATGGATAAAAAACTGACTTATTGCATTATAATCAAGCAAGTTAGTCAAATAAAAATCCAAACAAGTGAACCAGATCCTTAGAACCTTCAAGAGAGAATGCTAGCAAAATCTATCCTGCTCTGGTACCATGTTAGAATTTCACAATAATAGATATGCAAAGCATTACACAAAATATGAAGAGAAGAGTGGAACTGATTGATTTATTCCAAGGATCAACTCTGTATAAATAGCAGAGTTGATCATTGAGAGTCGTTGGATTACAACAACTCATCAGACCTGATGAAGACACCACTCCGACACATGGAGGAGTGGAAACTCAAGTGTCTATCCTAGTGGAACTTAAGAGAATATTCTCTTATTCTAACATTTTAAACAAAAACTTCAACTAATTAAATTAATTTTTTAAAAATAAAAATAATTTTAATTTTATTTTTTAAATCAAAATGATATTTAAATATTTCTGAAGGTTACAATTTTAATCCTTATTTTTAATAAAAAAATTCTTCAAAATAAATCATTAAAAAAATTTTAATCCATTTTAAACAATTCCTTTACAATATAAAGGATAAATAAATCATGCTTCATATGGTGGTGTGATAATGAAGTATTCCAAATTTTTATTAATGCAATCTGATAATTAAGTATTTCAATTTTTTATTAATGCAACGTCCCCTTCCTTATAAAAAGGTAAAGATACCCAGGTGTTATAGGTGAGTTAGAGAGGAGAGGGAAATCCTCCAAGAGATGTCCCAGGTTCAAATCTCCACCCTACCAAAAAAAGTTGAATTGGGTATCCAAAATCCAATTGATAATGTTGGTGCGAGCAAGGTCGGGTGCGACTCCCTAGTGACTTTGACGGTGTAGAACCCCTTGTTCGTAGTCTCTCAGACCAAGGCGACCTCGCAAGGGGTTTTCCGCAAAAAATAAAAAAAAATAAAGATATTAATTTTTCTTTGACTACATTTTAAGCATTATCTTTCTTTTTTTTTCAATTTGAAAAAAAAAGAAAGATGGTGTTTCATATGGTGGTGTGAAATAAGAGGTATTCCAAATTTTGGTTAATACTTCTTATTTTTTTTTAAGAAGGTTAAAAGAGTAAAGTAATTTTTTTTTTTTTTCTTACGTTAATTAGATCATAAATCATGAATAATATAATTTAAATATTGTTTATTTTGTATATATTATTATCCATAATATAAGATATATAATTAAACATGGTGTATAACCTTATTATCTTAAAATTCAAATCTTAAACCTTTATTTAAAATTTTAAAATCTTCTTTTTAAATATAAATAATTATTTTAATTAACAAAAAGAGTTTTGAAAAAGACCTTATCTTTTTAAAAAGCAAAATTGTCAAAATCAAAATCACAAAAAAACCAAAAAATCAAACCAACAACACAAAAAAAACAATCACTAAATACTAAAGCCTCAAAAAAAACAAACAAGAACGACGATCCACAAACGACACCATGGTTCTGTTTCAGAACCATTTCTCAAATGTCCTAAACAAAAGACCTACTTATATAAATGTAAATAAATTATATATTAATTCAACATGTAATTTCAGACCTACTTTACCTTATTTAATATATATATATATATATATATATATATATATATATCAATTCAGAGATCTTCAATTGATCTTAACTTTTACCTTATTTAAACACGGGTAGCCCTGTTTCTAAATGTAAATAAATTATATATTAATTCAACATGTAATTTCAAATCTCTAGAACTTATTTAAAAATGTAATTTCAAATCTCGAGAACTTATTTAAAAATGTAATTTCAAATCTCGACCTTATTTTAAAATATATCTATCAATTCAGAGATCTTCGATTGATCTTAACTTTTACCTTATTTAAAAATATATATATATATTTCAGAGATCTCCGGTTGATCTTAACTGCTAAAGACTTCTCTGAGTTGAGACCAATCGTTTGCACTCGACTTTGAATTATAATAATTAGACTTTGAAATATTACGTCTCGTTGCCCTCTTTTCAAACTTGAGTTCGCTTTCGAACGCAAAGAATCTGCGGGCAACGTACTTCATTAAGACGACTCTGGGCCCCTCTATATTCCTTTTAAAAAAATTAGTTGTATGTACGATCCATACACAGCGAGAACACCGGGAAACAAAAACGCGGAGTCAGAAACGTATCCATTGATTTTGGATTGTTAGAAGAAAGGGTGAGAAGTGAACAGTACAAGGGCAGTTTCGTTTGTCTGGATATGAACATTAATTGCCTTACTTTCCCACGAGAAAACAAGAGGGTGTTTGCAATGCAACTACTATTTACATGCTCAACCAATGAAGCAAATAAAGGAACTTGTCAATCTTTTTTCTTTTGACGAGTTAGTTTTAGAAGTTGCAAGGCTCAAGGTGGAAAATATTAAACTGGCTCTCTAAGAGTTAAAGTTTCCTATGCATTATTCTGTCATACAGGATAGACATGAAATATTGAATCAATCATGTGTTACCTATATTTTATGAAGTCAAAGACCTTTTCGTACTAACATCCAAAAACTAAAAAGGTGCTACAGTTCGAATATCAAGAAAAGCTAAAGTCGAATTATAAATCTTCAAACAGAGACGTCTATAAATTGTATTCAAAATCGCAGACCCTACTGAAAAAGGTATACGAGTTTTCTGCCGTAGTTTTTTTTTTTTTTTAAATTGGTAGAGTAATATATTATATTTTTATAATATTATTTTTATTAAAATATTTTAATATTATGTTTTTAAATTTATATAAAAATTATATAAAAAAAAAAAAAAAGCTAATGTCGAGTTATAAATCTTCAAACAGAGACGTCTATAAATTGTATTCCAAATTGTAGACCCTACAGAAAAAGGTATACGAGTTTTCTGCCGTAGTTTTTTTTTATTTTAAAAGAATGCCAACCATAATTGGTAGTGTAATATATTATTTTTTTATAATATTATTTTTGTTGAGATATTTTAGTGTAGTGTTTTTAAATTGTTATAAAAATTATTTAAGATAAAATCACTCTTAAAGGTTAGTGGATTGGTGAGACTTTAAGGTACTTACCAAAAGTAGACTTAGATTCAAATTTTGGGAGCATGTTCAAGGGTAAAGTAATAGTCTGGCTTGAGTCTACTGAGTGCGGGCCAGCTTGACGACATAGTACACTCAGCTATCAAGCTGCTTTACCGAGGAGAGGCAGGAGTTATAGAGGCAGTTTCAATGATTTGACCTGTGTTCGAACCTCATATACAAATTTGTTATCCATTCTATATAAAAAAAACACTAAAAATTATAGTCACTTTACTTTTATATAATCATACAACTCAACTATTTTATTATCTTTAATTATGTTCGATGTTAAGGCTAGCGAGAAAATTTGTATAACACGACACAGATGGTGTTTGGACTATACCTCGCAGGGGGTTGGTATGTTAGACCAGTCAATTAATTCAGAGGTCCCTTGATCTTAACTGCTAAAGACTTCTCTGAGTTGAGACGAATAGTTGGCACTCGACTTTGAATTATAATAACTAGACTTTCAAATATTACGTCTCGTTGGCCTCTTTTCAAACTTGAGTTCGCTTTCGAACGCAAAGAATCTGCCGGCAACGCACTTCATTAAGACGAGTCTGGGCCCGTCTATATTCCTTTAAAAAATTCTGTTTGTATGTGCGATCCATACACAGCGAGAACACCAGGAAACAAAAACGCAGAGTCATAAACGTATCCATCGATTTTGGATTGTTAGAGGCCAGGGTTAGAAGCGTACAGCACAAGGGCAGTTTCTTTTGACAGGTTGGTTATAGGACTTGCAAGGTTCAAGGTGGAAACTGTTAAACTGGCTCTTATTGGGACACCGGAGTTCAAAGCTGAGCTGTGGAAAATTTCTCTAGTAAAGAAGACTTGTCTATGGCGATGTGGTGAATGCTCATAATAAGATTTGAGCTGCCCAATTGCATGTTAGCTTAAACGTTTTTGGCCATGGAGGTTCTAAGAATTTTGTGCAGTTTTATTTTTGGGTACATGATTAGTCTGTGTGAAGCAAAATTGTTTGTGTTGCCTTCTAACTGGACGGTGGTCAACAACGCTAGCCTCCCCATTTACAACATAGAACAGGGGACCTTCAGGGCAGTCACAGATGGGAGGGGGAATGCCATTATGAGTGAAGATTACAGATTTGGGTTGGGATTCATCGATGTTAATTCTTCTGGTGGATATGTTTTCTCCATTGTTCTGGGAGTAAATCTCACCTCCTCTCCTATTGGAACAGAAATTTGAACTGCAAACAGGAACAGGATGGTTGCAGAAGGGGCAGTGCTGAGGCTGCGGAGTGATGGAGACTTGGCATTGGAGGACTCGGATGGAACGGTGGCCTGGAGTATCCACACTGGTAGGACCAAAAACAAGGCCATCGCAATGCAGAAGACAGGTAATTTGCAGATTTATAATACAACAAATTTTTCTCTGGTGTCGTCAAGCTCAAATCTGGCGTGGCAGAGCTGGGACCATCCCACACATACCCTTCTGCCTGGGCAGGTGCTGAAGAGAGGCTATACTTTGGTATCCAATGCCTCTGCATCAAATACCAGCCAAGGCTCCTACAGGCTCACTATGGAACCTGGCGGGCTGGTCCTCTATTACAAAAGCAATTTTGAAGAGCCTTACTGGTCTCTGGGGCTCCCTGGACTAGATTATCAAGGCATTCTAAGACCATGTTTCTACAACTCTTCTTCGGAGAATGTCCTTGGCGCCGAGGCTTTGTACACAGGGCAGGAACTGCAGGTTTCATTCAATGAAAGTTTTGGCAATTCATCCACTTCTTGCTCAAACGAAACCACGGTTTGGAATGTGGCACCACCTGAACTGAATGAGACCCAATACAGGTTTATGAGGCTGGACATTGATGGCAACTTCATGGCATACATGATACCTCGACTGCCAGGGGCACCAAACAATCTTTCAGCTTGGAGCCCTGACACCGGTATACATCAATCTGACAGGTGTGTGCTCCCAAGGAAGTGTGGACCTTATGGTATCTGTGTGAATGGCCAGTGCAGTTGTCCCGGCTCCAACACCCCAGACAACTTTGACCAAATACAGGGTTTGGATATAACTCAAGGATGTTATAGCCGATCAGGTGAGCCAGAATTTTCTTCCTTTTAACCTTATGTTTTGTAAACAAATAAAGTATACTCTCTTTTTGGATTTTGAGCTGGTGTCGCTTAGGGATCAAATGCTATGTATTGGTCTACATCTTCTCCAATGCAAGAAAAGCTAGCATATCGGTATTGCTGCACAATTAATATCCACTGTATTGATCACTGAAAGCGTAGAGTGAACTTAGAGCACCTGAATCATCTAGGGATTAAGAATGTAGGATGATCCGTTACTGATTTTTTTTTATTTTTGGACCAGGCGTGCCAAATTGCAGCGAAGCCTCTGTGGGTTATCATTTTGTGCCTGATGATGGGATAGATTACTACCCAAATAAGTTTCTATTGCCTCTGAGGAATGTATCCACCGTTGAAGACTGCACTGCCATGTGCTCTTCCAATTGCTCTTGCGCCGCAGCCTTCTTCCAGAATAGCTCTGCTTCATGTTACCTTGCAAATGGCCCCTTGAACACCCTGAAATATGTATCAAACCACACATACAAGGCCTATATCAAGATCCAGGATAACATCCCTCCAAACCGGAGAACGGTATCCACTTCCTTGAGTTTTGGCAGTGTAGCAGGGATAACAGTAGGTTCAGGTTTAGCAGCTCTCTTTTTGTGCCTGATCATAATTGTACTAGTTCAGCATGTGCGAAAGAACAGAGCCCATGAGGAAGAGGAGGCTGACGATGAGACGAATCCAGAGGAAATGGAAGAGGAAGCATTCCTGAAAACCCTTCCAGGCCTGCCACCCAGACTCACATTCCATGAACTCAAGGAAGCTACTGATAACTTTAGCAAAAAGCTTGGAGCGGGAGGATTTGGATCAGTCTATGAAGGCGTGCTTAAAGATGACAGCAGAGTGGCAGTGAAAAAGCTAGATGGGCTAAGGCAAGGATACAAAGAATTCAGAGCTGAGGTTGCAACCATAGGCAGCATTAGCCACATAAACCTGGTAAGGCTCAGAGGATTCTGTGCCCATGGTAAGCAGAGGCTATTGGTTTATGAGCTGTTAGAAAATGGGTCTCTGGAAAAATGGCTATTTCGAACCAGAACAGGAAGCCCAGGAGGCCCAAACTCAGAAGAAAACAGCAATACTTGTCTAACATGGGAGCAACGTTACAATGTTGCTGTAGGATCTGCCAGAGGCCTGGCCTATTTGCACGAGCAATGCAGGGAGCCCATCATGCACTTAGATATAAAGCCTCCGAACATTCTCTTAGACAAGAACTTCATGCCCAAGGTCTCTGATTTTGGGATGTCTAAGCTCTTGGAAGAGGACATGAGTCAAGTTGTTACAGCAGTGAGAGGAACTCCTGGTTACCTGGCTCCTGAATGGCTCAGTCATTCCATTGCCACTAAGAAATGTGACGTCTACAGCTTTGGAATGGTTTTGTTAGAGCTGGTTTCTGGGAGAAGGAATTTTGACCCTTACGCGTCCGATCCTCGGCTATGCTATTTTCCTGCATGGGCAATGCTCAGGGCTCTGGAGGGCAGATATCTGGATTTGGTAGACAAGAGGATTGAGAACAATGTTGATAGGGAAGCCGTTACGAGGATGACCAAGGTGTCATTCTGGTGCATTCAGGACAATCCGAACAAGAGGCCATGGATGAGTGTGGCATTGAAGATGTTGGAAGGGGAGTCGGATATTCCTGATGCACCCTTGTGGCTCTTACAAGGGCGTTCCGAGTTCTTGAAAGGATATGGGTATGATCCCATGGAAAAAGAGGAGGAATCGTTGCTTTGGAGTGTGGGGGAAAACGATTCCTTCCCGTCGATATCCCCCACAAAGCTGTCGAGTCTTAATTGAAGCATAGCAAATTAGAATCATGTCCTTATGACCTCTTGCTTGTAGATATGGGCCCTTGGTTTTTGTATATAACTAGGACAGTAGGAGGCTAGATGAAGGCCATTTGAGGTAGAAGCTAAGCTAGAAGGCAATGGCAAGAAACCATGCCATCCATGGCACCAGGCTGTATGAGCCCTTTGTTACTCTTGAAATTGTTTCGAGCTTGATGCAACTTCCAATCTTTAGGAAAAGTTGATTGGTTGCATAGAATCTCTGGCATCCTTCACTGCATGCTCTTCAAAGCAGCCAACTCAATTGGCTTGAAAACCTGCAGCACAGATTTTCAGATGAGAGTAAGAAAGGGCGGCCTAGTTCAACTAGTCTCAAAACTTTGCACCTCTTGTATGCCTAGATAATCTTAATTTTGCATCGTTGTAGATGATTGTTCATGAAGTTACAAACTTACTTGAGAATTTCTTGGCCACCAATGTTCCGGTTATAGCTCGGCGATGACCTTCACAGGCCTTTCTTTTTCAAATGGCAATTGATATTAACGTACTCAATAAAATGTTTTAGTTTCTTCAATTTTCAGGGGAATAGAAAGTTGTCCACCATGACTAAAAGTTCCATATTCTCTCTTAGATCGACCATATCTAAACAGGGTGGACCTGTGAGCTAAAAAGTATTATTTTCCCGGCATGGCTGTAACTGTAAGTCAACAACAAGACGTTACATTGCAGTGAGTCTGGTTAACCAGGAGAGAACACTAACTACAAAATGACTACACGAGTTGACGTTAACTTCAGTTCATGTTGGTAAATGAGATTGACTACGGTAGTTAAAGTTTCCCCTGCATTCTTCCTCAATCAATTTACTGGATTGAAAAGAGGTCGATTGTTGCACGTAAACTGGTGTGATTGCATTACATCGAAATATACGTGTGCGCTAGGTATGTTCTGGATTCGTCATTTTCAATGCACGAAACCTTTCAGACGGACATTGAAAGCAGTGAGTTCTGTTCCTGTTTTTTTTATGACACATGCCCCTCCAAATTAAAAAACCGTCTCCATCTCCTGAAATTTTTTCTTTTTATAAAAATCATTATAAAATAGATATAATTTTATGAAAAATGGTGAAATTAAATTTATAACATCAAAAATCTTAAATTATGGTTAAAAAATAATATATTAATTTAAACTTAATAATTTGAGATGTATTGCGACAGTTAGCACAAATAGTTGATGTAGTTGGCACTACTCTCAAATGTTGGCGACACCCAATAGCTCAATGTGATTAAGTCGATGTAAAAGGAAAAGAACAACCCTTTCAAAACCTTAAAAAAAATTAACTTACTTAAGATGTATTTTATTATCAAAGAATCAACTAGATAAATAACCACATATGTTGAGCTAAATATCCTGAGGGATAGCCTCTTATGTTGAGCTAATTTTTTTATTTTAATTTGTATCCTAAAAGATTTTCTAAAGATACAAGTGTGAGGACTCTCCAAAGTACAAAGTTAATAGGCGTATATACCTACAAATGGTTATTAGAATTTATCTATCGTTCACTTATGTATAGAACAAAAGATAATGTCAATCCATTTAAACTTTATCATGATGCATTAAAACAAGATCCATTATATTATGGGTGTTGATTAGGCAACTTATATTAAATAAGATAGAAATTAGGCCATTCATATTATTGGTTTGAACTAAACATAGATTTTTAGGATTTGCCAAGGATCCTAAGGCAATAAATAAGTGACTCTTAAATTGATGTTTAGAATCCCAATTCACCTAAGGAGTTAAAATTATAAGAGGTGGTAGATAAAATTAATGATACATTATTAAAACATATAGTTTAAGGTTATAAGTCTTCTACATGGTATCAATCAATTTAATGTAATGACCATCTTCCATTGATGTATGTATTTCACTTGAAAGTTTTTATTTTGAAGTTGTATTGAGATAATAAATATTACATGGATAATAATTTGAACTATAATACAAAGACTATCGACAAAAGTAGGATTAATATCGCATTACTAATGATAGAAACATTCAAGAAATGATAACAATAACATATGTATTAATATTGCATACCTCTTTAAGGAGGCAACCTCTTTTACAATATATTGTAGTCTTATTCTCCCTCATGAAGGTTACATCCTTACCTTTTTATAAGGCTTACAAACATATTCCTATGATCTAAAATTAGCATTATTCCTCGAGTTTCCTACCTACCTACCTAACTTGACATGTGGCCCTCTTCATATACTCCATATAGTAAAATAACACAAGCCAATATGGATTACATTCATGGGGTACGTAACACGTCATCCCCTTAGAAAATGTGTCTTCAAAGCTTAAAAGTAGGAAACTATTGCTAGAGCACTTGCAATGGCTCCTATGTGACATATTTTGGTTGTGATCCATGCCACTATATAAGGACTTTAATGATATCACAAGAGCAAAGGTGTCAAGTCCGTTGATCAAGGATGATTACTAGTTCGAAAAGAATAGATCCTTCTTCATCTAGTTATGGGAGGACTATCTACACTATGGCATGTTTCCCTACCACATTCTTCAAGCAAGACATGTAGCAAATTTGATTTAATTTATATCTTAATTTGGTCTATTAATACATTATTGCTTCATTGCTTGGTGTTTTTTGTCCATTTTTATTGGTATTTATTGTTGTGGACTTTATTTGTGCTTTGTTTATGGTACCACTCTTACTAGTAAGGGGCATAATGGTCTCTCCAAAGTCTTCCTTATGTCAGTATCCTTCTTTAATTTCCATAAAGGAAACTACCTTAGTTCAACACATGCCATCTCCCATATGGTACATGGTCTAAATACCAAGGCAATATTTCTTTAAATTTCCATGTAATAAAAAATAAAAATATTTTATCCTTCTATCCAATCAATTATTTGGTGTCCCATTATAGTGGTAAGCATGCCTTATTGACATGCTTAATCAGATACTATAGTGGTGGTCATCTCCTTATCTCTTACCTTTGTTTATGATAATATCTCCCTTTCCTAGGGTGATTTGTAGCGTGTACCTAGCCCATCTATTATCTCTTCTATCATTTTGGTGCCTCACTATAGTGCCAAGTGCATCTTGTTGAACATTAAACATGACTAGATACTTCGATGAAGAACCCCATTGTATAGGGGCAAGGTGGATTGCCCTTCCATAGGATCTCCCTTTCATATGGTGAGTTATAATGTGCATATAGCCTACCCATTTATTTCTCTTATATTTCTTCTTCCCCTCTCATGGTGGGTGTGCCTTCCTAAGAAACACAATTATCATCAACAATAGGGCATGAGTTAGCTTTAGGAACATATACTTACATACCATTTGTGGCATAGGTTAGTCATCCCCTCAACCACCCATAGCAGTGGGTGGATATGATTGACTACCATAATGTCAATGGTGGCCTAATACTAGTTGTGACCTACTCGTCTTATCTGTTATTTGCTCCCAACAATGTCTCTATCAGGGCTTAAGGAATGGGAACTTTCTATTTGAGTGGGGGTCACCAAATTATTCTAGGATCCTCTACTTGGTGTGGCTTTATGACCTTCAATTAGTCACCCACACTACAATCATCTATTGTACCCCTACTACATGCTACAAATCCCATAATCATCTCTACCATAGGTGGTGATATAGTGTTCAAATAATTTATCCTCAAGGAATTTGTATTAGTGTTGGCACGTATGGTCATGAGTTCCCTATAATATGTACCCACTACCTAGGCCAAATCTCCCCAAGTGCTATATTGTGAGGTAGGCTTGGGGGCTTGTACACCATGAAATGCTCATATATTCATACCTTTAATAAGAATATTTGGTCAATGTTACATTCTCAACAATATTAGATTCAGTTTCCTCTCCCAAGCAAACCCTCTCTTAGATCCTTTGTGACCATAATCCATGGCATGATATAATGGATAGATCAATGATGGTGGGATCGTGTTCATGCCCTTGTGATAGAACACATAGGCAAATAAGAGGAGGATTCCTGTACATCATGCAAACAGTATGGTCATGGCTAATCGAGTGTGCTCAAATATAATAATCCTCTATTAATCAAGGTTATGCATAGCAACAAATTTTTGCCATTGGGGCGAAAATTGGTATTTTCAAAAAATCAAATTTACGAATTTGGGGGACCTAGACGTCACCCATTTAGTCAAAAAATTTTGAGACAAAAAATTTTTAGGTGTCAGTTCGTTGTGTGTTGATAATAGTATCACGAATATTTTTAAAAATTTGCTAGCAATCCTACCTAAATAGAGGACCCTTTTTGCCATAAAATTTTAAAATTTCTAAATTATCCCGCCCAATTAGCCAAGTATACCACTATATATAACTAACACCCCATCAATACTTTTTCATTTCTAGACCCTGTTCTACACTAGATGGATATCCCGACCTAGTTCTACACTAGATCAGACCCATTTCTACATCAAACAAGATCGAAACCATTTTTGCACCAGATCGGACCCTGTTTTGCATTTGAATGGACTACCAGACGATGTTCTGCACAAGGCCGATATTCGGAACTTGTTTTGCATCCAAACGAACTATCGGATCCTATTCTGCACAAGGCCGATATTCGAACCCTGTTTTACATCCGACCAGACTACCAGACCATGTTCTGCACAAGGTCGATATTCAGATCCCATTTTGCATCTGGACGGACTACTAGAACCTGTTCTGCATAAGGTTGATATCCAAACCTTATTTTACATCTAAATGGACTACCGAACCTTGTTCTGCACAAGGTCGATATCCATACCCTATTTTGCATTCAAACAAACTGTCGAATCCTGTTTTTCACAAGGTCGATATTCGAACCCTGTTTTACATCCAGACAAACTATCGAACCCTGTTTTGCATTCGGTTGATATTCAGATCCTATTTTGCATTAGAACGGACTATCAGACCCTATTTTGCATCAGAACGGACTATCGGACCCTATTTTGCATCAAAACGAACTATCGAACCCTATTTTGCATCAAAACGAACTATCGAACCCTATTTTGCATCTGATCGATATTTGACCCCCTTGAAACCCCCCCGGGAGACGTTTACCCCCACTACACCCCCCTTTGTAGAGTGGGTCCAAGTGCGGCTAAAAACAAGACCTCCAAATTAGAGAGAATTAGGCTCCACAACCAATACCATGTTCTATACCCGATTTGAGATCGGACCTTTTTCTACACCTGGTTCAAGGTCGAACCATTTTTTGCATCGACCCATAGTTGGATCTCGTTTTCCTCCCGGTCCGGCCAAAACTTTCAAATTCGCCAATATTTTATAATTTTTTTTTTTTAAAATAAGGTAATTCGCCATGTCCTCCTACACGAATTTGGTCGGGATTCGCCAAGGTTTCGCAGTGGATTCACCATTTTTTACAAGTACATTTTGAGTCCAACCCCTTATGCATAACCCTACTATTGATCCAATCGCCTCTCCTTGGTATTCCACTTTTTCATCTAAAGTTGTATCTCCTCTATGATGACAAGCAGAGGAGTTTGTCATAATAATGAGTTTGATGATGAAATAGATGTCCTCGAGGGTGATTGTCATATCAATCACATCATCTAGGGTTGGCATCCACAAGAAAGTGTTAGTCTTTGTGAGTGAAAATTATATAAACTCATAGTAGTCTTGTAGGGACAAATGTATGACATAGTTGCTATGTACTCTAGGTATAACTCATGTAGATCTACCAATACCTAGGGATTATCCATGTGCCATCCACTTCTATATCTAAGAGGTATCTTGGATTCTCCATAGGTGGTCATCTCCTTACCTCTTACCTTTATTTATGACAATGATTCTTACCTCGACAGCATGGCATCCTCATCCACACCCCTGCTCTCTATCAAAAAAAATATTTAAAAAGACAATTTTAATTACATTTTCAAGAATTGACCATAGTTATCAATCAAGGCCATGATTACCCCTACCTTTCTAGGCTTATGATTACTCCTTTTCAATGTGTGTCTTATTCACCATATTTTTTTGTAATCATTGGTTTTGATCTCAATTACCCGCTTTTTGGAATGAGGACCATGATTGCCTATTTTTATCATGATTATCACTTTATGTAGTGATCACTATTTTTTGTACTTTTCCTAAACCATCCCATTTGACCATAATTATCCATTTTTCACAATCGACAATCATGGTTTTCCTTGGGTTTTATGCTATACTATGGCATCTAAACAAATGTTTTCAACTGCCCCATGTAGGCCCCACCACTTGGGTGACATGGTCCCTTACTTGTACTCTTTGTGTTATCCTAGATACTTCCTAGCAAGCTTAACTATGTGATCATTCATTTTTTCATTTTCTTTATTTTTGTTTATTTTACCCAAAAATTGAGAAAAATCACAAAGTTAATGTGGACACAAAAAATTGACCCACCCAAATGAGTCATTTTTTCTTAAGTTCCTTTGGGAGTCTCTCAAACTTATTAGGAGCAAGTTTGGTCCCTTCTTCTTGTGTTTTGCCTTGCTTTTCTTATCCTTGACAGAATCCATGCTTGGTAAATTACATGGTGCGGATTTAATAAATTTAGGGTTTTTTTAACCTTAATTTTAAGTCAATCATTTTTTGGGGCATCGACTTATTCAAGGTTAACTTTCATCTTCCCACCTTTTAGCCCTCCAAACCCTCTATAAATAAAGGGATTTGATCCTCTTCTTCTCTCAGTTACTTCTAGTTCCTCTCGCAATCAAGCTATCAAAGTTCTTGCAAAAAACAATTCTTTTGACAATCTTCTAGTGCTTTTGGTGCTTTGGTGTTTTGTTGTTGGTATGTTCCTTGTGATATGCAAGTGGAGAAAGCCTTGATGATAAATTATATTCTTTACACTATTCATTTTGTGTTTTATTGTATTTTGGTCTTTGTTTTGGGATTTTAAACCCTCTTGTGTGAATATGTGCCTTGTCTTCTATAGGGAATAGATTCGACAAAAGTTATACTTTCACCCATCAAGTGTTCTACTTTAGCTTCTTCTTTGTTATTGAATTTGTTCTTAGTAATTTATAGGGTGCATATTCGATCTAGGTAGACTTTGGGGTGATTGTTCATCCCAAAATCCTAGGGTTCTATTTTGCATGTCTGTAGTGAATTGTTTCATATTTGTTTCAATTTTGTTCAGGTCACCATCATTCTGTTTTTCTTACATTTCATATTACATTAGCTTGGGAGCAATCACTTGTTCCCAAACCCTAGGTTTCAAAGTTACATTCTTGTTCATTTCATTGTGTTCATTATGTTTGCATTTCATTTACTGTTCCATGCTATCATATTTTATTGTGTATGTTCCAAATATCAAAGGTCATTTAATTTTGAATGGTCAACTAAAATGACCTAAGGGGCTTGATTGTTGCACCTCCAAGATTAGTCTTACAATGGCCTAAGAAGGCCCCTAAACATTGACCATATTTTCTAGAGTTTTTTGAAGTTGTTTTACAGATCTAAAGTTGTGGGATATTCTAAATGCAAGATAAAGCTTGGATCAAACACCGATTCATATAAGTGCCCTAAGTAAAGTTGTTAAGTTGTGTATTGTTTGTTTTTTGCTATTTCTATTCACGACCTAGGTTATAAATAAAAAAGGAAAAATATTTGATTGTTTTCTAGGAATTTAAAAGAAAAAAGGCATATAGTTTTCCATCTAGGGTTTAGTCTTGTTTGTGCATTCCCTTAGTCCCTTGCTCAAAGAAAATATTTCATTTTCTTGAAACCTAGGGTTAGATATCATTGAATCAAAGAATCACATTAAGGTTAGTCATTGTCTTCTTACATCTTGTGTGCTTTGCATTATTCTTTCATTTTCATAGTTTAGCATAGAAAGGTATAACATAGTTGTTTGCTTAAATCACACATTAAACATTTCTACCCCAAACTTGGAGCGAGTCCTAAAACTGTTCCTAGTGAACTAGTTTCTTTGTCCCGGGTGTAGAGTTATAACACACCATTGCAGTCACCTCGACTCCCAGCAGATCCAACAGAGAATCGTACATGGCAGGGTAGATTTCCCCGTCTACATATTTTGTGAAATCGACGTGAAAACACACTTTAGTGGCCAATATAGGAAACACCTTCCTTTGCTTTTCTCTTGAAAACTTTAAACAAGACTACTAATTTTGTTTTCTTAGAATCGAAAAGCATTAAAAATATCGTAAAAATATTTTATGTTTTCGCTAGTTTTTAGTTTTCTTCCTTTTCTACTGTATCCTTTCTATTTATCCTAATGGTTCCCAACCTTAGGAGTGAGAGAAGGTCTTTAGAATCTAATGAAATTTTTTGAGAATATAATCAAATTTATAGAAAGAATCCTAATCTAGAAGAGGAATAAAATGAAGAAGTTGATAATAACCTTGATCCTATTAAGGAGTCCAATGGAAAACTTACCTTTAAATCATTTGATCATGTTTGGAATGTCTACAAGTATCACAAAGATACCTTGAATAAGACTATGGATGAGGAAGCCCAACTCGAGGAAATTGGGACTTCTCATCATCAAATTATTTATCCTTAGAATATCCACACCAATTCATTGCTTGAATCTTTGCATCATGCTGATCCTTGTACTAAACTAGCATATGTCACTACTGTAACCACCAACGTTGGAAGAATTTTGCAAGTTCCTCCAACTAGTAGCACATATCAAGATTATGTTCAATTTTCTCCTCATTCTGCTCATCTCAACATTCATGCTTCTATTCCTCCAAATGTCAACTACCCTTTATAACAAGATACAACATATCATAACTCATACCATAACAGTGTCAATACCTCCAACATTGGCCAAGTTCCCTTTCAAAAACCTACCTATACCCCTCCCCTAGGTAAACTAGGGTTATTGCACAACAACAATCTTGAAATGCAAAGTTTAAAAAATATGGTGAAACAATTGGTTTCAAGAGTGGATATGATTTAGCCTCCTAGTTTCACCTACAACTATAGAAAAATGTGCAATCAACCCTTAAACCCTATTGTTGCCTCTAGGCCCTACCCTAAGAATTTTCTAATGTTGGTTTTGCCTATCTATAAGGGAACAAAAGATCCAATTGAGAATTTAAGAATGTTTAGGACATCGTGTCATGATATCATAAATGATGACATGTTGTTACTAAAGATGTTTCCTAAGAACCTTAGTGGTATAGCATTAGAGTGGTATTGTCAACTGCTTAATAATTCTTTGAGGAATTTTGAAGAGATGGTTGAAATGCTTGTTCAACAATTTAGAGCTTATGTTGAAACGAATGTGACCATGAAAGATGTTTATATGTTAAAACAAGGTAAAGATGAAAGTTTTTCAAAAAAATTGTCTCATTGGAGGAGTCTATTTGGATGCTTGAGATATACCTTACCTCCTTGATACATGCTTGAGATATTATTGGGAATTTCCAAGAGCAAATATCTTATGAATTGGAAACTACAACTATCACCTCTTTTGACCAAGCAATAGATCTAGCAAGAAGGGTAGAGCAAGCCCTTATCTAAAGAGGTCAACTTAAGATAAAGGAATATAGGACCATGAAAGCATAGTATAAGAACAAGCATGTGGTTGGTGATGGGGTAATGGATAGTAGGCCTATTAACAATGTTGTTAACACCCTATAAAAGATGGTGCTTTTCCAACCTCAAAAACCCCCACCAAGGAAGTTTACAAGACTCAATATACCTATGAATGTGGTATTAAAACAACTTTTTGAAGCTAATATTATTGATTTGCCTCCCATAAAGCAACTAAATACCATGATTGATTGGTATAAGCCTATTCAACATTGTGAATATCATAGGGTGGAGGGGCATATGACAAATGAATGTAATAGGTTAAAATATGTGGTTTAGGACCTAATTGATGAAGGATGCCTTGTTATATAAGGTTCTCAACCCAATCCTCCAACAAATAATCAACCTCCTACTCAAAAAGCACCCACAACTAATCAAGACATGGGGATCTTCCAAGACCCCCTCCCTAAGCATTATCAACAGGTAGCTAATCCAGTATCATACCATAATGTGCCACCTCCCTATGATATTATGGTTGGTATGATAGCAATAACTACAAGGCAACAAGCTTAAGCTCAATCGACTAAACATTCTCAGTAGGATACAAGTTCTTCATTCAACCCACCTTAGCTTTGAAGAATACCCAAAAAAGGAGCACGAAACCCCACCTTTAGTGTTGAAGCCACAACTTAAAGTCTCCTTTGGAATTAAACAATAGTTAGCTAGCACCCTAGGTAAGATCTCCCTCTTATAAATTTTGTAAAATTCTCATATTCATAGACTTGTTGAAGCTTCTAAGACAACAATTTGTTCCTCAAGAAATTTCCCCTAGTACCACAGCTGATGTTGTAAGTTCTCTTAGGTTACATCATATCACATTTTTAGATGATGATATTTATTTCTTAGATTTACAAGGGGATTATTCCCTCTACATTATTGCATTTATTTGAAAAAAAATTATCAAGTGGATTTTGATTGATAATGGTCTTCCTTCAATTTATGCACTTATCAATTCTTCCAAAAATTTGGATAAAAAGAGGAAGATTTAACTAAATTTGATATCATCATCAAAGATTTCAACAAAGAGTCCTAAGATCTTAGATACCTTGTTCTATGTGGTGTCTTGCTCTGCATCTTTTAATATTCTTCTCAGACACCCTTGGATTCATGCAATGAGGGTGATCCCTTTTACTTTTCATAAATATCTAAAATTTGAATTCAATAATCAACTTGTCACCATTCTAAGTGACCCTCATCCATTTCAATATTATTCAATGGTTGAGCAAGCTCAATCTGATCTCAACCTATGTCCATCAGTATTCTCATCTCACATACTAAGCAATTTGAAAATCTAAAGGTGAGTGAGGAACCACTCATCCACGTTTTATCATAGGATCAAGTTAATCATTTTCGTTTAGAGCCTCTTTTGGATCTTGCTTAGTTATCACCTTCACCAATGACTATGGGTTTACCTTATAAGAGGGGTGAAGTTGTACACATTGGTACATGTAACTTTATCTTTGTGATAATCTCTCTTGAAGAAAAGATTGGTGGTAGCAACCCTCTTCCCATAGAATATCTTTTGCCCATTGTTACCTATCCACTGATTACCCACTTTCCAAAAAAATCCTATCTAGTATGGGATATATAGTAAAGGTTTGGGGCCATGACAAAAAGGTATTCAAGAACCTTTAGAAATTGATCCTTGGCCTAGAATATGTGATGTAGGCTATATTCCTCATTAAAACCAACCTTTACCCTTTGATAATGATGATCATATTGTTATTTATGCTAAATATTTAGATCATAAAGGCTTGGATGGAGTGATGAGGATGAGGGCCTATCTTGTCCCTCAGATATTTTATTTTGCATTGTGGTAACTTTGGTGCATCCTGAGTTAGTTGTGACCCTAGGGGATTATATTGAAGGTGACACTCTTTGTGACATGGCTCATGAGGATGTCCTTAGAAATAGCTTTTTCTTTGATGGGTCAGTCCCTTGTGTTGCGTAGGTTGAGTCTTCTAATTCTCAAGAGGATTTTGTTTCTATGTCTCCTAAGGACCTTGAGAAACTAGGAGTGATTCCTACCTCACCTCATCTTGAGGATGAGTCATCCATTATCATTGAGGAGACCATAGATGTTAACATAGATTCTGAGGACATCCCTAGAATACTTAAACTAGGTAAAACCTTATCCATGGATGAGCAAGAGCAATTAACCAACTTTTTGAAAGAAATTCATGATATTTTTGCTTGGTCATATGTCGACATGCCAGGGCTCAAAAGAATTTCATGATATTTTTTCTTAGTCATATATCGACATGTTAGGGCTTTATCCCTCCCTTGTTATGCATCATTTGGTAGTGAAGCTAATAATATTAAGCACAAACTTAGGAAGATGCATCCTAAGGTTACCCTTTTAGTCAAGGAGGAGCTCCAACAACTCCTTAATTTTGAATTTATTAAAGCTATAGACTATTCTAATTGGATCTCCAACATTGTTTCAATGGCTAAAAGGATAGGAACAATTAAAATATGTACTAACTTTCAAGATATTAACTTAGCATGTCCCAAGGATGATTGTCCTCTTCCCAATGTAGATATGATCATAGATTTCACTACTAGATGTGGTATGCTTTCACTCATGGATGGTTTTTCAGGATACAGTCAAATCATGGTTGTCCTTGAAGATCAGGCTAAGATAAATTTCATCACACCATAGGGTATTATGTTATAAAGTCATGCCTTTTGGCTTTAATAACACTGGTGCCACATATGAGAGGACGATGACTTATATTTTTTACCACGAGATGCATGATATTCTACAAGACTATGTGGATGATATCCTAGGTCATTCTATACATCTACAAGATCATAATCATGATCTAAGATGTATCTTTGAAAGGCTTCGATGGTTCAGGGTTCATATTAAGCCCTCCAAGTGTGTTTTTGGAGTCACATACGACAAGTTGTTGGGTTTTATTATTTCTATGTGAGGTATTGAAGTGGACCCTACTAAGATAGTGACTATCATTGACATGCTTCCTCACCACACCCAGATCAATTTGTGTAGCTTGTAAGGTAGGATTCAAGCTATTCATCAAGTTAATAATTGTTAGCCTTATCTTAAGATTCTTAAGAAATATGTTGTGTTTCAATAGGATTCTGAGTGTCAACAAGCTTTTTATGAACTCAAAAGGTATCTCACCTTCTCGCTTGTCTTAGTTTCCCCTAGACCAGATAAGTATTTGATGATTTACATAGTAGCCACAACTCATGCTTTGGGAGCCTTGTGGGCTTAGTATGATGATCAAAACAAATAGCAAGCTATCTACTATATCAATAAAACCTTGGTCAGCTATGAAACCCAATACACTCCCTTAGATAAGCTTTGCCTTATCATAGTGTTTACTTCCTAGAAGCTAAGATACTACATGCTTATTCATAATACATTGATGATTGTGAAGTTTGATCCTTTGCGTTACTTAATGTCTAAGCCCCACATTTAGGTCAATTTGCTAAGTGGATTTTATCCCTTAGTGAGTTTGACCTAACTTTCATAGGTCAAAAGGCTATCAAGGGTTAGGTGATTATTGAATAATTAGCCTTCGCTCCCCTAGAAGTTGCCCATCCTTTGGTCATCGAGTTTCCTGATGAGTGCTTTGGCATAGAAGTCGAAGAACTAGAGTCTTGGACTTTTGTATTTTAATGGAGCCCAATGTTTGAAGGGTGCTAGTATTGGAGTTGTTCTAGTTACCCCACAAAGACAACTCATCCCCATTTCCTTAAAGCTTCATTTCTCTTACACAAAAAAAAACTGTAAAATATGAAGCTTTAATCCTTGGGCTTAGAGCATCCCTAGCCTTAAATATTAGATTTCTCTCCATATTTGGTGACTCACAACTTGTGGTAAATCATATTAACAATGTTTATCAGACTCAATATGATGAGCTAAAACCTTACAAATAGATTATCACCAATATTTTTTCTATGTTTGATTGGGTGACCATAGAGTCTGTCCCTAGATCCTCTAACCACCATGCAGATGCCATGGCCGCTACTACATCCTTGTTTCCTTTAGAGTTAAAAGATTCATCGATTATCATTAAATAACTTTGAGATTCTGCATTTCTCGATTCTTGTCTTATTCTAATAGATGTTGTAGAGAGGGGTGAGTACATTCTCGAGATGGGGTGATGACAAGTTAGTATTAGGCTCCAAGTAATGGGTATATAAGCTTTATCATTCAATACTCTAACTCTTCTAGTTTATGGTAAGGTCTAGACATAAGGAACCTAGATGTCAGATGAGCAGGGCTAGATGTCAGGATAAATCATCCAAATATTAGACGTCAAGTAAGGTCTAGACATCAGGTTATCCTAGACGTCAGGATTTGAGTCTAGACATCAGGTTGTCCTAGACATCAAGCTTTGAGCCTAGATGTTAGGTTGTCCTAGACATCAGGCTTAGGGGATGATGGCTAGCCGTTTGACGACTGCCAGATGTCGGGGCTAGATGTCAATTACCTAGTTCAACATCTTGTCTAGAAAACCTATAAAATACACCTTGTCTCCCTTGCTACAGTAATTGCTCTCAGCAACCTTTAATGGCACAAACCTGCAATAAAAATTAGTATGAAAATACCTTCAAATATTCCATTAATATGTATCACAACCTGCAACTCATCACACAATCACCAATTCACCATACATGTAGATCTTGTAAACAACATAACAACATTGGCATTTATATAGAATGGATAGCATCAATAGCGTATACAATGTTTGGAAGGGGGTGTTTAAATAGGTGTAAATTGATTTTTCAACCAATTCCCAAACCACCCCAATCGTTCTCTTGACAATTGCTAACAACATGCTTTAGACGTATAACTACTTGACATATTCAAACTAGACATCTAACAATCCATATAGAGCCTAACCAAAGCATTAACAAAGGCGATTGTTTTCGTCCTTTTATGTCATATGCATTTACAATTCAGCCTTCATTTAATTGGTTGTTTTTCCAATCAAAACAAAATATTAACACACCAAAATTGCTATTTACAATTCAAAATTTATGGAGATGATGTTCTAACCAATCCTAGGGCTTAGAACTATTGTCTACATCTATCCTCCCCTTCGAAGAAATTGATGTCCTCAGTGACTTTCTCCACTCTACTCCCAAGGTTCCAGCATCTATAGGTGTTGAGCTATGTGGGTTAGCAACTTGTAATGCCCCTGCATACTCTTGGAGTTGTTCTCGGTAGTGGTCTTGTTCATCCTTAAGCCTCTTCAAATAGTTAAAGTACTTGGCCCACTCCAATCCTAAGGCATTGGCTTAGTATTCTATCTGCTTTAGGCTAGTCAGCAGTTCTGTTTCCCTACTTATGAATATTTCTCCTGTGACTCTCCATTCGGGCCATCCCATCACCTAAGATTTGATCCTTCTTTTCCAAAGCTTTCATGTCTTCTCATTCCACGACCTCTTTGGCTGAATTCACATCTTTAATTCCTTTGCCCAACCAAGTCAATAGGTGTGCAAGAAAGTTTAGTTGTGAATACAATGGTAATAATTTGGCACCACTTCCACCTGTGTGCCATGTTTCTTGGACTACTAAGGTGGATTTTTACCATGGCCACAAACATATACTTGCTCCCTTTCCAAATAAATATTGGGTATCTTTCCTGGCAACATATCAATGCCCTCCATTGTTTGTAACTGGCCAACAATTAATGACCAAGGTTGTCTTGTATAAATATTTGAAATGTCCTTCCTCCATGGACCTTGGGCTTCCCACTTGACCAATCTGTATAGCTCCTCCTCAACCATACCCTACCACTTTTTCCATTTTCCCATGCATGCACTACTGAACTTCAAGCTAAGGCTATTCATGACTTTGCCTAATATCTCAAAACATACAACTGCTTGTTCATCCATTTCATCCGAAGGGTCCATAAAATTTGGTATTTTGAGAAGAATTTCTTGGGACCAAGTGTCCATCTGTTCCTGTGCAATTTCCTTGCCTCTCTCCTCGTAGTGAACATGTGGTTTTTTTTATTGTTGTCTATTGTACAAGACTCTTTCTGACCTGTACCTCTTGTTCCTCCATCTTCTCCAAGTCTATTACCTGTGGGGGTTATTTTCCTTTGTTTATGGGAGTTTCCTCCTATGTACTCCCCGTTGATTTCTCCATAATAGGCTTTCTCGCCTCCTACTTTGGTTGTTTTGTAACCTATGGTGGTAGGTATTCCTCTACCCCAGGGTTACTACTAATTTTTGGAGTGTTTGTGATGCTTGTTTCCCTGCTGCTACATCAAAAATAGCATCTATAAAGAATGTGCTCAAAGTAACTACTAGTGATGTAGGTCTTGCCAAGTCTATCTTTGTCAAGTCCAGTGAGCCTATGCAGGCTATAAGATCAACCTTTGCTAGATATTCGATGGGTCCAAACCATTCATCTGTACTGGTCCCAACTGCCAGATTATGAAGAGTTGATGATATAGAAAAATCACTTCTTCCTGTGGTGGCTGATGCTGCTCCTGACTTCGAACTGTCTCCAGATTCTCAACTATCTTTTGCAGTGCTTCCTATGAGAAATTTGGGGATGGTGTGTCAAATCACCCATTCTTCTTCTTCCTTTTAGGCTCTTCCAAATATTGAGCCTCTTTTTGTTTCTATAGTTCCTCCTCTCGAGCTTGTGTTGCTCTCCTATTATCCCCTTCTAATGCAGCCACCAACTTCTCCTGACTTGGTCTATGTTAAATCTACTTGACCCATACCTTCTTTGCCAGTGTCATTTTCTTAGGTGGTTGGGCCCCCATCCACCTATAGATAGATGGTGCTAAGGGTGGTAGTTCTCTTGGAGCATCAAAATACAAGATCAAAATCTCCGCTTTTCCTGTTGCATCCAGGATCAATCCAATGGCATGAAAAGTCATAGAAAAATTCTTTGTTGTTCTCATCAGGAAATCCTGTATCCGTGTTGACAAGTATGTCACACAATCATACTCTATAACCTGTGCTATTTCTTGAAGATATGGGATCAATCATATGGGCAAGTCCATGATTCGTTGCTCTCCTGAAAACCTTGCCATAATTACATTCATGCTCACTTCCAGTCCATCATTTTGAACTTGTCATTGCTTAACTCCTATTCCTCCATGGACATTCAACATAGCCTTTGCCTATTCCCTTGTAAGGGTGGTGACACCCATGATTATTTCTGGTGACCTATTTGGATCCACCCTCTCGTTCACCATCGGATTACCTTTTCGTGGAAGTCTAAAAGTGCTCTAAAAGACCCTAAGAGAAAAATCAATTACTAGTGCAGTGTCATCTATTTCTACAAAATTGTTGTACCTCCCAGCATCATATGTTTCCAAACTTTGTAGCAGGTACTCCTTGAAAATTTCCTTCTCAAAATGAGGAGCTTGTAGAATGAAGTGCACACCCGCCTCCTTCAGCTTTTTCCATTTTGGGTGGTTAGTTGGTGCATCTACCCACCATTGGCAGCAATATTCTCCTATTGGTCATACCCATGTGATTTCTTCCAATGGTACGGGTGCCCTACTGCTCGAATGAATATCCTTATTCTTGCAGGTTACTACTTCTATTACTTCTCTTCTACTCTGACTTTGTCCCCCTTTTGAGCTTTTACCTTGTCCTTTCATCTCTATCTCTTGTTGGTGCCTTAATCTCTTAGCAACCACTAATTCTGGTTCAGGCTCACTGCAGACTAGAATTTTTCTTGATGTTTGATGTGCCATCAGTCTTGCTTTACCCTCTTCCAAGTCAACTTTCGCCCTAGACTCCCTATCCAAATTACCTCCTAGTCATCCAATTTCCTCAACCGTTAGGGTTGTCTTGTTGTCGGGTGTTGCAACCATTAGATGTTGTCAGCCTTCAGGGACACTAGTCATCCAGTTGTGCAACCATCAAGTTTTGTCAGTTATCAGGTTGTGTAGCCATCAGGTGCTGCCAACCATCAGGTAGAGCAACCATTAGATAGAGCAGCTGTCAAGGTTAGCCATCAAGTGTAGTCGTCAGGTGGGTTGGTCGTCGGGTGTAGCTGTCAAGTGGGTTGGCCATCAAGTATAGCTGTCAGGTGGGCTGGCTGTTGGGTTAGGTGTAGTTTTTAGGTGACCAACCATCTAGTCGTCGGGTGCTACGGGCTCCCTCCTGCTCATCGTCTACTACTACTTCATCATATGCTACTTCCTAGCCACTTCGCTTTTCAACCACCGTGTCTTCTCCTTTCTTCTTATCCTGCTTGCATGAGAGTGATGTTGCAAATGAATGGCCTCCTCTCCTTTTATAGTTGCTCCTCCATCCCTAAAACCATTATGCAACCACCACCTTGCAACTAACTTTTGAATTCATGAAACGTCGGCTAGCTAGACGTCTAGGTGTCCCTCTTTTGTCTTATTCCTATTTTGTCTTATTCTTTTTTGAATTTTTATTTGAATTTTCAAATTTTCTTATTTTTATTTATTTTTTTCATATTTTTCAAAATTGCATGTGACATCTTATTTTTAACGTCGATAGGTGAACCGTATGTCCAAGCCAATATGCAGTTCCCATGCATCTAGCATCTCATTTCAGTGATGACGGTTATTTTCTCTGAAACTAATGAAATCATCATCATTGTCATTATTTATTTCCTTTGTCGCCTGACGTATTCGGCGATTATTTTATCTTGGGGGAGTTTTCAGGTGTGACTATTGCTAATGTCTTGTCCTATCCCTTGGCATAATGCGCCAGTCCCTTTGTTCTGTATCTTCTGTCTAATGCCTTATTTCTGGCTCAGGGGACTGATTTATGCTGGGTCTTCATCTGACATTATTATTCTGGTTCATTTCTTTCCATTGCCAGACATGTTTGTTCCATCCATTATTTTTCCCTACGAACTTATCCTTCCTCTGGGTTAGCATTATGGTCCTCTTGATAGACTGCTACATTCTCTTGATATTTTTTGGTCGTATTTGGATGTTCAATATGGGCAGGCATCAGTGGGATATGTTTCATACTTCCATAATTATGCTAGATTATTATATAGTCATCCAAATAATTAAACCTCTCCCCTTCTTGTGTCTGTTGATCAATTTCATGTTTCCCAGGCTATTATCCTCTTTAATGTTCCCTATTTTGGTGGGGTCATCTGGTTTTTTGACCTCGTCCTTGACCTCTATCATTTCCTACAACTGCCTATTATTGATCCCTATGTTCTATATTAGAGTTTCTATCCCAATATCTCCTTTTGTAGACCTGGTTACTGCATCCTCAGCCATTTTTTGATTGAAGCTTTCTTATGTTGGGCTGCCACACTCCTAGCTACCCAAGATTCAGTTAATCCCTCAATCGTTCCTGATGATGCATTTGGTTCCTACGAGATCGTTGAAACGGACCTCTCGATCTGTTCTTAGGAGCATGAAGTAATGGGTTTCTTGGGCTGGGTTTTTAGATGGGCCTTGCAGTCCAAACTGAGAACCAATCGACCTTTTAGTGGTCAAAGGGGAATTTCTTTCTCTCAAGCTACCGGTACAGAGGTCAACCATGCTCCTCCCCTGGTCAGGTGCTCTCAGAATTCCTTGCAGTCTCCTGAGAGTACCTAATTTGTCTCAGCTACAGACCTCATTTACCAGTTGTGCTCTTGTTTCTAGTGGATGGTGTAAATGCGCAAGTGTTAATTGGTGTAAAATCCTTAGTCTCTTATCGGCCCTTATCATTCTTCGTCTACATCTGCTTTCCTCAAAGTGTTGTTGCATGGCACAATGAACTAAATTTTCCTGGTACCCTTTTGAGAAGACTAAATCAGTACTTGAGTCATTTCCCTCTCCTACCATGTTCATGGGCCATTTCAAGATTTCTTGAACCCGTTGTTGTAATCTTCTTACTTCCCTTCTATGTGCTCGTAAGTCAAGTGCAGCCATCCAATACCTGGCTACCTCATTCCGTTTGGTTGGACATCTCATGGCTCCCACATATGGTGTTCTCCATTCATGATCCAGTGGTAATTTTGGCATAACGTCCTCATTTAATCCTCCATTGTATTCATCTTGTGGACTTAGTGAAGCATCATCTTCAATTACCTGTGTAGTTTCCAAAAATTTGACACCTGCTTGTCGACTGCGATCTTCATCCCTTTGTCTCCTATGGTTTGGGTTAGGGCTGGCATATGGAATATCTAGATTCTAAGGTAGGTTGTTGTCACTACTAGATTCTTCCAACCACCCTCCAGTTTTTGGTTTCTTTGGTATCGTCTTGATATATTTCCATAATATGGCTGTCATTTCCTCCCTGCTTTTTTGATATTTAGTAGTTGATATTTGTCCTACTTCCCATATCCTAGGTATTTCTAGAAACTCTCTCATATCATGATGGTTCACTGATTCCATGCTTGAGGATTCTTATGAATTTAGCACAATTTTTAATGTGGTCGAAGAACTCCTAGACTGTGCATCTATTGCTATTATTTTTTCTCTTCCATTTTTGCTTGGGCTTACCGCATCTTCCTATTCTTCCTCCAATGAAAATAAACTACCTTCTGAAGAGTTTTCTGTCGCACTTCTTCTTCTGAGTCCCCCCTACTCTAACTCTACACATTTCGCTAACCAGGCTTCATACTTTTCATTTACTTGTTGCATAGTTGTGTCCAACACTTGGATCACCTATTCCTATAGCTGATTATTGTATTGTCTCAGAGTTTCATATTCTCCCTGCAACCTATATGTTTTCGATATCATTCACTGTAGAAGTCTAACTCCTTATTTCTCATCTTCTTCTAGAACCTCCTGTTGAGTGACCTCCATCGAAATTTGGAGTTAGTCCTTTTTGTTGTTATTTGAGAGTTCCACTACCTGTCTTTCTTCACTCCCAAATAACCAATCAAGGTTATGGGTTTCCTCCTCTCGAACAATGTTACCCTACTCGTTGCCTCCAAGAGATTATGTACCTAGATCTTCCTCTTCTATTCTAGAAATTCTTGTTTATCCCAAGTTGATCATATTCACCTGAGCGTGGTTTTTATACTTTCAAATTGGAACCATTTATTACCTCGGGGTATAACATTCCATCTAATTTTCTCAACTTTACTGCCCCGTTCTCAAGTAATTCTTCTACCTAGAAGGGCCCAAGCCACAAGGTTTTTAACTTTCCTGGTTTGAGTTCTCTCTTACCATTGTATTTGAGAACTAGTCCACCTACTTTGAGATCCAATTTCTGAAGATGTTTATCATGCTAGAATTTCCTCCTCTTTTGTGCAATCTCTATTGCCCATTATGCCATCACCCTCTTTTTGTCCAGGTGTACCAAATTTTTTAGTCATTCTCGAGTGCTTTCCTCATAATTCAATCGATTATCGACTACCACCCTCAAGATGGGTATAATAAATTCAACTGGTACAACTGCTTCATGTCCATACATCAGTTGAAAGGGTGTGTGATTCATAGTGGGTTTGAAAGTGGTCCTGTATACCCATAAAACTATTGGTAATCGCTCCTCCCAGTAGGCTCCTTCTACTCTACATGTCTTGTACATGATCGAAACCAAGAATTTATTTTTTGCCTCCGCCTGCCCATTTACTCTTGGGTAGTACGAACTTGACAAGAAGTAAAAATCCTGAATTCTTCCATCAAATTATGAATAATCGCATTCACAAAATGGCCTCCTCTGTCACTTATCAACTATAGAGGTATCCTGAACCTTGTAATTACTTATTTGTACAAAAAGCAAGTCGTGCTTTTTGCCAAGTTTTTCGGTAAAGCCCTTGCTTCTACCCATTTTGTGATATATTCCATGGCAACCATGATGTATCAGCATCTCCTCCTTTGACTTGGTTTTAGAGGACCTACAAAATCCAATCCCCATCGTTCAAAGAGTTCTTTAGGTTGGGACAAATGTAATGGCATGAAGTCTCTCTTCAAGGGTTTCCCTATTCTTTGACATGTATCACATGCTACCACAAAATTCTTTGCATCATGGAAGAGGGTTGGCCACCATAGACCTACCAACAACCAATGTGTCCTCTTGTCAATCCCTCATGTGTCTCCCTTAGGGTTTTTTGTACTTCATCCTCCATTATACACCTTTGTAATACATGGTCCTCCGCATCTTGTAAAGAAATCTTACAATCAAGCTGAAGGATGTTGATTTCGTGATTACTTTTCTCCACTCAGCTACAATTAATTATTTTGGTAGTTGCCCTATTGATAGATATTCCCCTATATTCTTATACCATCCTGGTATGGCATTAATCATGAACATATATGCATCGAGAAATTCATCTCGTACTCCTCTATCTACAGGTTCTCCTGAGCGAATCCTTGACAACTGGTCTACTATTATGTGTTTCTTCCTTGGCCTGACTACCACTCTAAACATGAATTCCTATAGAGTGATGAGCCATTGACTTACTCATCCGTAGATCATTGGTTTGTTGATCAAGTACAATCGATCTTGATTATCCACATAAAAATTAAATGGGTTAGCCAGTTTATAGTGTCTATACTTATGTACTGCATACACCATTCCCAGTGCTTCTCACTTTGTTGTGCTGTAATTCTTCTCGACTCTAGAAAGTAGTCAACTTGCAAAGTATATGGGTTGATCCAACCTGTATTAGCCTTCTTGTGCTAAAGCACATCCAATGGTAAAATTTGAGGCATGCACATGGAATTCTTTCTTCTAGTCTGGGTAAACCAAGATAGGTGCTTTCACCAAGTGCCCTTTTAGTCCCTCAAATACCCCTTGATGGCCCTCTATCCATTTGAATGGAACACCCTTACGTGTAAGCTCGTCTAGTGGATGAGATTTTAATGCATAATTTTAGATAAACCTCATGTAATATTCGATAGTTCCCAAAAAGGTCTTAATCGATATCACATCATGTGGCTCCTCCATTAGTAACTACCCTTATTTTATATGGGTCAGGATTTAAACCCTCTTGGCATACTATATGCCCCAACAGCTTCCTGTATGGTACCAATAATACGCATTTGCTTGGGTTAAGCGATATTCATGCCTTCCTGCATAAACTCATGCATTTCTCCAAAGACTTCAAATGTTCCTACGTCTTCCCATAAAGTGACCAATCATCTAGGAAAGCTTTAAAATTTCCTATGGACATCTTCTCAAAAATATATAATATGATCCTCTAAAAAGTAGCGGGCACATTGCATAGTCCAAATGGCATGTGATTGCATGCATATATTCCATTTTCTACCAAAAAAGTAGTCTTCAACTTGTCTTCTTCTGCTATGCTAATCTGTTTGTATCTCGAATCCATCCAAGAATGAATATATCTCGTGGTCGGCTACCTCTTCCAGTATGGAGTCTGTGAATGGGATTGGGAAGGGATCTTTTACAGTTATGTTATTCAAACTTCTAAAATCCACACAAATTTGGATTTTATCTACTTCTCATTTTAGAGTGATCACAATTGGTGAGACCTACTCGCTTGTCGTAACTTTGAAAATAATACTTGCATCTAACATCTTTTCAATTTTGGCATTCACCTTTGCTGCATATTTGGGATTCATTTTGTAAGGACGCCTTCTTACTGGTTACGCACCTTCTATCAGAGGAATCTTATGTATGCAGAGTTCGGGAGGTACTCCCTTTAGATATTTATATGTCCAAGTAAAAACATCCTTATAGTCCATAAAAATATTGAATGCTGCTGCTTCCAAGACTGGATCCCAATCATATCCACATTTGATCATCTTCTCTTTGCCTTTTTCTCCCAAGATTACCTGTATCATTATTGGATATTTGATTAACTCAGGTTCATTTGCTGCCTTTAGTGTAGCGATGGGGTGTGTTGGTTTATCTTCAATGATTGCCTCCCCCATCGTGAATTCTATGAAATTATTGAAAAATGTCCATTTTTCCATTTCCATGTCCTTCTCTGCTACTGTCTATCTTTTGTTGTTGGTTTATTTTTCTAGTTCCTACATGTTATCCTCTTGAATCTCTTTTCTCACATCTATGCAAAGACATTAGGGTGGGAAGATCTCATAATATTCCAACTTCTAGTGTAGTAAACCTTTATCTTGTTCATACTCATCTTCCATGCAGTCGTCAAGGTACAACACTCCCTCCTCATCTGGTTCATATCCTGTTTCACCATCTAACGAAGAGGATCTCGAATCATCTGAAGTAGCTATATCATGACTCACTATTTGATTCTTCATATTGATTATATAATTATGCTGCCTCTGTTTGAAAGATAGACATTCTTTCTCCCAATTGTGGTTGACTTTTTCTATCCTCAACCATCCTTGTCCCAGTAGTGCATCATATGCAGATTTTTGCATAACAATGATAATAAAATGTAAGGTGAAGTCTTGCTCTATTATGCGTACCTTCTGATTCATAAAAATACCTATTGTTTTAATGCCATACTGATCAACGCCATATAATTTGAAATTTGGAGACCATAAGGCAGGTTGCCCCAAAATCCACCATGTCTTCTCTAGCATCATGTTTACACTAGATCCTCCATATACAATCACCTGATTCAGCCTATGGTTTAAAACCTCCATTTTAACAATAGCTGACCTCCACCCAACTTCAATCATTAGGATTGTTGGATCGATAAATTATCCTTGCTTGATAGTTGCTACCTGTTGAGTTTCATCCTTCTTCTTGATGACTTCCCCGATCGTAGCATACAACTCTGATATTACATTGTGACGACCTTCATTTCCATATTCGTGTTTAGTACCTCTGTTACAAAGCCTTCTATTGATACCTTCTTCGTGATCTTCGGTCTCTATAATACTTTTTCTATAACTAGTTGTCCTTGTTTCTCTTTTGCTAGTTCTGTTTCAATTAGTTTTTGAGCTTCTTGCCATATTTCCTTTTCCTTGGAAGGGTTTGGATATTGTTCCATTTTCTTGGTTTGTGCTATTGTGATAGCCAAGAACTCTTTGTTTACCTCTGTCACCTCTCCAATACCTATGAGGTTGATATTTTGAGTTCCACTAGTACTTGCCTTGTTCAAGCAATTAACCTCCTTGTGGTTTCCTGGCCCACACCATTTACACATTTGAGTGGTTTTGTTGCCATAGTTGTTACCTGCATTCTGGGATTTGGAACAATTATTCATGAAGTGGCCCCATTCCTAACAATTTCAACATTGAATAATCGATCGACCATCAGAGTCGTATTGTAGTCGGATCTGACCTCCTTGTCTTCCTCCTCGGTGACTATTCATGTATCCTCTGCTAGTAGCCCCTTGTCTATTCCTTTGTGCATTTGGCTGCTCTTCCTTTTGTATTGCCAAAGTATGATATCTCTAGCTTTTCAGGTTGAATGGACAGTCGATGACAGGATGTCCTGCAATTTCACATATATTGCAATATGCTTTCTTTGGATAGTTTACGTTTGAATGTCCCTCTACCTTGCAGTATAAACACCAAATTTATTTCCTATACTTTCGACCTTCTCCTTTTGCTTCTTTTAGAATTTTATCAAATTTCCTCTGGAAGGTGTGAATCATGATCTATACTTTATCTTTAGCTTCACTATCTAGATCTTCGATATGCTTTAGGTATCTTCCGATACCTACAATCATTTTTTTGCCTTCACTTTCAAAGTTATTAGCCTTCTCCAGTGCTTCTATATGATGAGGATGGTAGTGCCTTCATTTTCTTCTTGAATTTTGGTAGTAGCCCATCCAAAAACTGTCACTTTATCATACCATAGGCAGGTGTCATATCCATTTTTTCTGTCAGTTGTTTCAATCTTCTATTGTAGCTTTTGACATCCTCATCCAATTTTTGTTTAGTGATAAATTTTTGTAATTACGTCAGTGTCATCCCTCATGGGTTGAAATTCTTCTATGAATGCATTCTTCAGGTCGTCCCATTATGTAAATGCTTGCGTACTTTGTCTCTTCAAGTACTAGTCTATCACCATGCCTTGCAATGTGGTTGGAAACAGTTGCAACCATTGTGTGTCATGTGTGACCCCATTTTCTCCCTAGATGGTAATGCAAGTTCCCACATGTCGTGATGGATCCTCCTTCCCTTCACCTGAGAAGGGTGGGCATTTCTATTGTATCATCCTATTTGTGGGATTCGCCATGGTATTCTGACTTCCTAGTGTTGGTGGTTATAGTGGTTGATTTGATTGTCTGTCTATTGTTGGTGGTGCAACATTGTACTCAAATAGCCTTCTTTCCATATCCAATTGATCTTTTCTGTGTGACCTCCTTTGCAGATATACCAAACGTAGAACCGACCTTCCTTCCCACGAACCTTCACGTAGGTGTCTTGATACAAGGTTCTCTCCTATAGTATTCTCTACCACCCTTCCCTCGCTAGTTCTGGTGTTTTCATCCAATTCTCAATGATGCGCTCTTCCTCAGCTATTTGTTCTCCCTCATTTTCTGCAGTCATCAACAGTATCTCAATGCTTGTATTATTCTCTTCATTAATGTTCCATACTCTCTCTACCTCATGGTGAGACACCTTTGTGGCCTCGTGTGTCCTTAAATTCACAAGTTGTGCACTTCTTATTATCGGTATTTGCTCTTTATTCTATAACCTAAAACCAGTAATTAACCTACTCTTCCTATCATTTATCGTTAAACTCTGGGTTTTAATTAAGCAACGGTACCAAATGTAGATAGGGGTGAGTACATTCTCAGGATGGATAATGACAAGTTAGTATTAGGCTCCAAGCAATGGGTATACAAGCTTTATCAGTCAATACTCTAACTTTGTTGGTTGATGACAAGGTTTAGATGTCAGGAGTCTAGACGTCGGATGAGTAGGGCTAGACATTAGGAGCAATCATCCAAATATCATATGTCAGGTAAGGTCTAGACGTCAGGTTGTCCTAGATGTCAGGCATTGAGTCTAGACGTCAGGTTGTCCTATATTTTAGGCTTTGATTCTAGACGTTAAGTTTTCCTAGATGTCAAGCTCAAGGGATGATGCCTAGCCGTCTAATGACTGCCAGATGTTAGGGCTAGATGTCAATTACCCGATTCAACATATCATTTAGAAAACCTGTAAAATACACCCTGTATCCCCTGTTACAGTACTTGCTCTCAGCAACCTTTAATGGCACAAACCTAAAATAATAATTAGTATGAAAATACCTTTAAATATTCCATTAATATGTATCACAACCTGCAACTCGTCATACAATCACCAATTCACCATACATGCAGATCTTGTAAATAGCATAACAACATTGGCATTTATGTAGAATGAATAGCATCAATAGCGTATACAATGTTTGGAAGGGGGTGTTTAAATAGGAGGGGTAAATTGGTTCCCCAACCGATTCCCAAACCACCCCAACCGTTCTCTTAACAATTGCTAACAAAATGCTTTAGACGTCTAACTACTTGACGTCTTCTAACTAGACGTCTAACAACCCATCTAGAGCCTAACCAAAGCATTAACAAAGGCGGTTGTTTTTGTCCTTTTATGCCATATGAATTTAAAATTCAACCTTCATTTCATTGGTTGTTTTTCCAATCAAAACAAAATATTAACACACCAAAATTGCTATATACAATTCAAAATTTATGGACGTGATGTTTTAGCCAGTCCTAGGGCTTAGAACTGTTGTATAGATCTATCCTCCCCTTCGAAGAAGTTGATTTCCTCAGCAACTTTCTTCGCTCTACTCCCAAGATTCTAAAATTTGTAGGTGTTGAGCTTTGTGGGTTAGCAGCCTATAATGCCCCTGCATACTCTTGGAGTTTTTCTCGGTAGTGGTCTTGTTCGTCCTTAAGCCTCTTCAAATAGTTAAAATACTTAGCCCACTCCACTCCTAAGGCATTAGCTTAGTCTTCTGTCTGCTTTAGGCTGGTCAGCAGTTCTATTTCCCTACTTCTAAATATTTCTCCTGTGACTCTCCATTCGGTCCATCCCGTCACTTAAGAGTTGATCCTTATTTTTTAGAGCTTTCGTGGTTTCTCATTCCATAGCCTCTTTGGCTGAATTTACATCTTTAATTCCTTTGTCCAACCAATTCAATAGGTGTGCAAGAAAGTTCAGCTATGCATACAATGGTAATAATTTTGGCACCACTTCCACCTGTGTGCCATGTTCTTCAGACTATTGTGAATTTTTACCATAGCCGTAAACATATACCTGCTCCCTTTCCAGATAAATATTGGGTGTCTTTTCTGGTAACATCTCAATGCCCTCCATTGTTTGTAATTGGCCAACAATTAATGACCAAGGTTGTCTTGTATAAGTATTTGAAATATCCTTCCTCCATGGACCTTGGGCTACCCACTTGACCAATATTTCTAGCTCCTCCTCAACCATGCCCTGCCACTTTTTCCATTGTCCCATGCATGCACTATTGAACCGCAAGCTAAGGCTATTCATGACTTTGCCTAATATCTCAAAACATACTATTTATTTTTCATCCATTTCATCCAAAGGGTCCATAAAATTTGGTATTTTGAGGATAATTTCTTGGGACCAAGTGTTCGTCTATTCTTGTGCAATTCCCTTGCCTCTCTCCTTGTAGTGAACAGGTGGTATTTTTATTACAAGACTCTTACTGACCTGTCCCTCTTGTTCCTCCATCTTCTCCAAGTCTATTACCTCTAGGGACTGTTTCCCTTTGTTTATGGGAGTTTCCTCCTCTGTACTCCCCGTTGCTTTCTCCATAATAGGCTTTCCTGCCTCCTAATTTGGATGTTCTATAACCTGTGGTGGTAGGCCTTCTTCTACCTCGGGGTTACTACTAATTTCTAAAGTTTTTGTGGTGCCTGTTTCCCTAGCTACTGCATCAAACATAGCATCTATAGAGAATGTGCTCAAAGTAGCTGCTAGTGATGTAGGTCTTGCCAAGTCTATCTCTGTCAGGTCCAGTGACCCTATGCAGGCTATATGCTCAGCCTCCACCAGATATTCGGTGGGTCCAAATTGTTCAATCGTATTGGTCCTAGCTGTCATATTATGAAGAGCTAGCGGTATAGAAAAATTTGTTTCTTCCTATGGTGGCTGATGCTTCTCCTAGCTTCGAACTATCTCGATATTCTCAACTAGCTTTTGCAATGCTTCTTGTGAGAAAGTTTGGGGTGGTATGTCAAATCATCCCTTCTTCTACTTTCGTTTAGGCTCTTTAGGAGATTGAGCCTCTTTCCATTTTTTTGGTTTCTCCTCCTAAGCTTGTGTTGCTCTCCTATGTGCAACCACCATATTCTCTTGACTTGGTCTGTGTAAAATATTCTTGACTCGTACCTTCTTTGTTGGTGACATTTTCTTAGCTAGTTGGGCCCCCATCCACCTACAGATAGATGGTGCTAAGGGTGGTAGTTCTCTTGGAGCATCGAAATCCGAGATCGAGATCTCTAATTTTTCGTGTTGACAAGTATGTCACCCAATAATATCGTATACCCTATGTTGTTCCTTGCAGATATGAGATCAACCATATGGGAAAGTTCATGCTTTGTTGCACTCCTGATAACCTTGCCATAATTACGTTCATGCTTACTTCAAATCTGTCATTTTAGAGTTATCCATGCTTAACTCCTCTTCCTCCATGGACACTTAGCATAGCCTCTGCCTCTTCCCTTGTCAGTGTGGTGACATCGATGATTAGTTCTGGTGACCTCTTCGGATCCACCCTCTTGTTTACCATTGACTTGCCTTTTCGTGGAAGTCCAAAAGTGCTATGAAAGACCTCGGGAGAAAAATCAATTACTAGTGCAGTGTTCTCTATTTCTATGAAACTACTGTGCCTCCCAGCATCATATGTTTCCAGCATTTGTAGCAGGTACTCCTTAAAAGTTTCCTTCTCAAAATGAGGATCTTGTAGAATGAAGTGAACACCCACCTCCTTCATCTTTTTCTGTTTTGGGTGGTTAGTTGGTGCATCTACCCACCATTGGTAGCAATATTCTCCTATTGGGCATACCCATGTGATTTATTCTAGTGGTACGACTGCCCTGTCGCTCGGATGAATCTCCTTATTCTTACGAGTTTTTTATTTTATTGCTTCTCTTCTACTCCAACTATATCCCCATTCTAAGCTTTTACCTTGTCCTTTCATTTCTATCTCTTGTTGATGCCTTAATATCTTAGCAACCACTAATTTTGGTTTGGGCTCACTGCGGATTAGAATGTTTCTTGAATTTTGATGTGCCATCAATCTTGATTTACCCTCTTCCAAGCTATCGACTTCTACTTGGGACTCCCTATCCAATATGCCTCCTAACCATCCAGTTTCCTCAGTCGTCAAGGTTGTCTTGTTGTCGGGTGCTACAACTATTAGATGTTGTCAGTCGTTAGGGATGCTAGTCATCCTATTGTGCAACCGTTAAGTGCTATAAGTCATCGGGTGTTGCCAGCCATCTAGTAGAGCAGTCATCAAGACTAGCCATCGGGTGCAGCCGTCAAGTGGGATGGCCATCGGGTCAAAGGTAGTCGTCAGGTGATTAGCCATCTAGCCATCGGGTGATACGGGATCCCTCCTGCTCATCATCTATTATCACTTCGTTGTCTACTACTGCCTAGCCGCTTCTCTTCTCAATCGCTATGCCTTCTCCTTTCTCCTTTCTCCTTCTCTTGCTTGCATGAGAGTGATGTTGCAAATAAATGGCCTCCTCTCATTTTATAGTTGCTCCTCCATCCCTAAAACCGTTATGCAACCGCCACCTTGTAACTAAATTTTTGCATGCGCGACACGTCAGTTAGCTAGACATCTAGGTGTTCCTATTTCGTCTTATTCCTATTTTGTCTTATTCTCTTTTGAATTTTTATTTGACTTTTCAATTTTTATTTATTTTTCCATATTTTTTCAAAACTGCATGTGACATCTCTTTTTTAACGTCAACGGCTGAACCGTATAGCCAATCCAATACGCAATTCCCATGCATCTAGTATCTCATTTCAGTGATGACAACTGTTTTATCTGAAACTACTGAAATCATCATCACTGTCACTATTTATTTCCTCTATTGCCTAACATCTTTAGTGATTATTTTGTCTTGGGGGAGTTTCCAAGCGTGACTGTTGCTAATATCTTGTCCTATCCCTTGGCATAATGCACCAGTCCTATTGTTTTATCTCTTATGTATGATGCCTTATTTCTATCTCAAGGGACTGATTTATGTTAGGTCGTCATCTGAAATTATTAGTAACTGATTCATTTCTTTCCACTTCTAAATGTGTTTGTTCCATCCATTCTTCCACCCTGCGAACTTCTCCTTCCTCTAGGTTAGCATTATTGTGCTCTTGATAGACTGCTACATCCTCTCTATCTCTGTTGGTTGTATTTGGACATTCAGGATGGGCGGGCACCAGTGGGATACGTTTCGTACTTCCATCATTATGTTGGATTATTATATACTCATCCAAATAATTAAACCTCTCCCCTTGTGTTTTTTGATCAAGTTCAAGTTGTTTGGGCTATTACTGTCTTTGATATTCCTTGTTTTTATGGGGTCATCTAGTTCTTAGACCTTATCCTCAACCTCTATCATTTCTTGCAACTGCGCGTTCTTGATCCCTATGTTCTATATTGGGGTTTCTATCCCAATCTCTCCTTTCGTGGACCTGGTTACCGCGTCCTCAACCTCTTTTCGATCGAATATCTCTTATGTTGGGTTGTCGCACTCCTAACTAACCAAGATTTGGTCTGTCCCTCAATCATTCCTGATGACATCTTCGGTTCCTACGAGCTCGTTGAGACGAAACTCTCAGTATGTTCTCAGGAGCACGAAGTAATGAGTTGGCTTAGACTAGGTTTTCAGATGGGCCTTGCGGTCCAAAATGAGAACCAGTCGACCTATTGGTGGTCGAAGAGGAATTTCTTCTTCTCAAGCTACCAGGACGGAGATCAACCACGCTTCTCCCTTGGTCAAGTGCTCTCAAAATTCCTTGCGGTCTCTTAAGAGTACCTAAGTTATCTCGACTATGGGCCTCATTTATCAGTGGTACTATTATCTCTAGTGGATGGTGTAAATGCACAAGTGCTAATTGGTGTAAAATCCTCAATCTCTTATCGACCCTTATCATTATTCGTCTCCATCTGCTTTCCTCAAAGTGTCATTGCATAGCATAATGAACTAAATTTTCTTGGTACTCTTCTGAGAATATTGAATCAGTACTTGATTCATTTCCCTCTCCTGCCATGTTCATGGGCCATTCCAAGGTCTCTTGAACCCGTTAGTGCAATATTTTTACCTCCCTTCTATGGGCTCGTAAGTCAAGTGCAACCATCCAATACCTGGCTACCTCCTCTCATTTGATTGGATGTCTCATGGCTCCCACATATGATGTTCTCCATTCATAATGTGGTGGTAATTCTGGCATAACGTCCTCATTTAATCCTCCATTGTATTTATCTTATGTACTTAGTGAAGCATCATCTTCAATTACCTGTGCAGTTTCCAGAAATATGACACCTACTTGTCGATTTCGATCTTCATCCCTTTGTCTCCTACGGTCTGGGTTAGGGCTGGCATATGAAATATCTAGATTCTAAGGTAGGTTGTCGTCACTACTGGATTCTTCCAACCACCCTCTAGTTTTTGGTTTCTCTGGTACTGTCTTGATATATTTCCATAATATGGCTGCCATTTCCTCCCTACTTTTTTGATATTTAGTAGTCAAGCTTTGTCCTAATTCCCATATCCTGGGTCTTTTTGGAGACTCTCTCATCTCCTGATGGTTCATTAATTTCGTGCTTGAGGATTCTTTCAAATTCGGCATGATTTTTGATGTAGCCGAAGAACTCCTAGACTAGGCATCTATTACTATTGCTTTTCCTCTTCCATTTTCGCTTGGGCTTACTGCATCTTCCTATTCTTCCTCCAAGGAAAATAAACTACCTTATGAAGAGTTTCTCGTCACACTTCTTCTTCTGAGTTCCCCCTACTCTAGCTCTGCCCATTCCACTAAGCAGGATTCATGCCTTTCATTTACTTGTTGCATAATTGTGTCCAACTCCTGGATCACCTATTCCCATAGTTGATTATTGTACTATCTCAAAGTTTTGTATTCTCCCTACAACCTATGTGTTTTCGATCTCATTTGTTGTAGAATTCTAACTCCTTCTTCCTCATATTCTTCCAGAACCTCCAGTTGAGCGACCTCCATAGGAATTTGGAGTCAGTCCTCTTTGTTGTTATTTGAGAGTTCCACTACATGCCTTTATTCGCTCCCAAACAACTAATCTAGGTTATGGGTTTTCTCCTTTCGAACAGTGTTACCTTGCTCATTGCCTCTAGGATATTGTGTACATGAATCTTCCTCTTCTGTTCTGGAAATTCCTTTTTATCCCAAGTTGATCATATTGACCTGAGCACATGATTTGTATACTTTCAACTTGGAACTATTTATTACCTTGGGGCATAACGTTCTATCCAATTTTCTCAATTTTACTACCTCGTTCTTGAGTACTTCTTCTACCTAGAAGGGACCAAGCCATAAGGTTTTTAAATTTCCTAGCTTAAGTTCTCTCTTACCATTATATTTGAGAACTAGTCCACCAGCTTTGAGATCCAATTTTTGAAGATGTTTATCATGCTAGAATTTCCTCCTCTTCTGTGCAATATCCATTTTCCATTGTGCCATCACCCTCTTTTCACTAGGTGTACCAAAGTTGTCAGTCGTTCTCGAGTGCTTTCCTCATAATTCAATTGATTTTCAGCTGCCATCCTCAAGCTAGGTACAAGAAATTCAATTGGTACAACTACTTCTTGTCCATACATTAGTTGAAAGAGTGTGTAATTCGTAGTGGGCTTGAAAGTGGTCTTGTATGCCCATAAAATTGCTGGTAACCGCTCCTCCCAATCGGATCCTTCTACTCCGCATGTCTTGAACATGATCGAAACCAGGACTTTATTTGTTGCCTTTGACTACCCATTTGCTCTTGGGTAGTATGAACTTGACAAGGAGTGAAAAATATTGAATTCTTCTGTCAAATTCTGAATAATCGCATTCACAAAATGACCTCCTCTATCACTTATGAATTGTAGAGATATCCCAAACCTTGTAATTACTTGTTCATACAAAAAGTGAGTTGTGCTTTTTACCGAGTTGTATGGTAAAGCCCTTGTTTCTACCTATTTTGTGAGATATTCCATGGTAGCCATGATGTATCGACATCTCCTCCTTCAACTTGTTTTTAGAGGACCTACAAAATCTAATCCCCATCGTTCAAAAAGTTCCTGAGGTTGGGACGGATGTAATGGCATGCGGTCTCTCTTCAAGGGTTTCCCTGTTCTTTGACATGTACCACATGCTACCACAAAATTATTTGCATCATGGAAGAGGTGAGTATTAGTATAAATGTGTAAATGGTGTAAATATGTAGGTGTTAATTAGTATAAAATCCTCTGTCTCCTATCTGTCCTTATCAGTCTTCGTCTTCATATGCTTTCCTCAAAGTATCATTGCATGGCACAATGAACTAATTTTTCCTGGTACTCTTTTGAGAAGACTAAATCATTACTTAAGTCATTTCCCTCTCCTACTATGTTCATGGGCCATTTTGAGGTTTCTTGAACCTGTTGCTGCAATCTTCTTACTTCTCTTCTATGCGCTCATAAGTCAAGTGTAGCCATATGATACTTGGCTACCTCCTCACGTTCGGTTGGACGTCTCATGGCTCTCGCATATGGTACTACTATAGTATGGTGGTGAGTATTATCGCCTATCATGCGGGTGACTCAGGTTCAATCCTTGAAAATGATGCCAGAATGTAGAAAGGGATTTTACATATTCCCAATAGTTTCCTTTCAATGTAATAAACTATGGATCTGCAAGCATTGTAGTATAGCAATAATAATGCACATAAGTTCTGCAACAACATTAATAATAGCAGTAATGCCAAAAATACAACAATAACAATTTATATTAATAATGGCATAAGTGATATAGCATTACAGTTTCAACAATACAATCTATAGCCAACACATTCTTCATGACTATACATAGGACTGGATTGTACTAATCCATCAATTTGCATGACTGCCCTTCAATACCTCTTCTACGTATCAACCATTCAATCTTAGGCTAAACATATTTCATGGCTGCATATAATACTGGATTGCATTCTGCACATAGGCATCAATCCTCACACGTACCAATCTGGAGCAACTCTAATGAATGAGGGGGTTTATTTATACACCCACAAAGTAGTTATGTTTTCCAACTACCTTGCAACTACCCTCAAATTACATTTCATGTGCATTTGCTTTGCATTACATTTCATTTCTACTACATGACAAAATAACCTATGGCTTATAATTTAGCCGACATACATGATTTTATTATGACATGCAATATTAAATTGCACTTTACAACATTATTAAATATATGCACATGCATTTCGTCAAACACTTTGCATGCATTTACAATATAACACATAATATCAAAATTGGTTCAGCAATTAAGTATATATCAATGTGCCTGTCTGCAAATATTTTGACCGTCGAAGCTTCCTCATCTGAACCATGGTATACCGACATCCTTAATTTTCTTAAGGATGGTTATATTCCTGATGGTTTAGATCATAATCAACATAATATTTTGTGCAAAAGAGTGTGTCAATTCATGATAATTGGTAATACTTTATATCGATGTTCTTTTGAAGGCATCCTCTTATGATACCTTAACTTCGATGAAGCCCAACTAGCTCTTAGTGAGGCTCATGAAGGTTCATGTGGAGGCCATTTCAACAGCAATACCATTGCCAAAAATCTCCTTTGAATGGGGTATTATTGGTTTCCATGGAGAAAGATGCATGTGATCATGTTAAATTCTATGACAAGTGTTAATGCCATGACAACCTTGTTTATGCTACTTCTCAACACCTTCGAGTTATTTCTTCCCCTTGGATATTTTCGATGCAGGGATTGAACATCATAGGTAAGATTAACCCAACACCATCCGATGGTCACAAGTTTATCAAAACAACGATAGAATACTTCACAAAATGGGTTGAAGCCATGCCCTTGGCCATGGTGAATAGAACTCAAGTTTTCAAGTTCATATTTAACTAGATCCTTTGTAGGGTTGGGATTCCTTCAATGACTATTTCTGATTATGGCACTCCTTTCAAGAACAATAACTACAAGATTCAGCACAAGTGGTCAACTCCATATTACCTCTAGGGTAATGGACACGTTGAAGCATCCAATGAGGTCTTTGATCAAGGTTCTCAAGAAGTTGGTTAGTAAGAGTGGTCATGACTGGCATATCCAACTTTATCCATCCTTGTGGGCCTATCCTACTAGTGTATAAACTCCCATAGGCACTTCTCTATACATCTTGGTCTATGAGACTATGGCGGTCTTTTTGTTTGCATTAGAGGTCTCTTTGTTACACATCTTGTTGCAAGATTCCTCGATCGTTAATGAGTATCACTTTGATTTTTATACCAATTAGAGTTGCTAGATGAAAAATGCATTCATGTATTAAAGCATTTACAAGCCTATCAGAATAGGCTCAAGTGATCTTATTCTAAGAGAGTTCACAATCATTCTTTTGAGGTTGGGGATCTTGTCCTCAAGGAAAACCAGAAGAACACCAATGCTCGTTTAGATATTAAAAGTAAGTTTTAGCTCAATTGGTTAGGCCCCTTTATCATAACTACAAATTTTGGTTCAAGGACCTATCGTTTATTGTCTTTGGATGGTAAATACCTTAAATAACCAATGAACATAATGCATCTAAAGAGATATTATGCATAACCTGACTTTCTACATCTTCATGTTGTATTTAGATTAGTTTTCATATTGTATTTGGTCTACTTATTCATATTGCATGATTGCCTATCATAATTTGCATGGTTTTCCTGACATTCTATTCTATTTTCATTTTCTAGATCATACAATTGCATTACTGCTTCTTCATATATGCATGATTGCTTTATCATACAGATTCTTGGGGATTTTTGCAACAATGGAAAATGATGACACCTAGTTAGGTCATAGCTCATATACATTGCACTAAAACTAGGGCCTTGATGCCTAGCAAATCCCCAACCTAGAGCTCATCTTCGTGCATTTTCATCCTTGCATTTCATCCATCTCCTCTTCTTCTCTTTTTTTTATTTTATACTCCTTGATCTTAAAATTTTTAAATGATCATTAATTTTCCCTCCAGGTCAAGGGATATAACTTCCCTTCTGTACATCCTTTGTCCTTGAAAGTTTTATTCATTTATTATCCTCCCCAAGACAAAGGACGTATGTTCCTTCTTCTTTTTTATTTTTCTTTTACCTTTACTTTTCTCACACCATTTCTCCTTCTTGATTTTTCACTTGTTAAGTGGTCCTCGTGGGATAGGATAGATATCGCATGTATATCATTTATAATACTTATTCGGCCATTGTCTATATTTCGCACACCTCTTAGCTCTTGAAATTTCACTAGGGATGCACACACACACTATCTTATTGCAACACACACACACACAATCACACTAATTTGATCTACTTTTACTCTGTTCATACATCATTTTTCACACACCATACCCCTATTGGGTAGTACTTGTTTTGGTAAACATCAATCATATCATTTCAACACCCCATACATGATAGCTTCATGGTCACAAACGAGGGGCAGCCTCCATTCAACCATTTGTGAGCATACATAATAGAGGGTATATCTATTCATCTCGAGTCATTAACAAGCACCACACCTTTAGTGGGTATCGCTCCACACCTATCCATCTTTACGAGCATAACACCCTTGTAGGATAGCTTCATGGCCACAAGCGATGAGTAGCTTCCATTTGATAATTTGTGAGCACACATCCTTACAAGGGTTTCACCTCTATTTTTATTTTTCTTCATTTTGAACTTTTTAGAGTTTTACATCCTTCATTTTTTGCCTTTCTCTCTTCTTTTGTCATTCATTTCCTTCTTCCCTTCTTGCTTCTTTCTTCTCTTTATTCTTTTCACCCACTCATTCATGCATTTCATTTTACATTGCATGTTAGATTGCATTTCATTAGTTAAAATCATTTTGCATTCATTTAGTTAGGATAATTTTGCATTGTATTCATTATGTTTGTGTTTATCATACAAAAAATGCAAAAAAAAACTTAAAAATGCAAGTAAAACCTAATATTTCCTTTTTTTCACTCTCCTCTTTCTTCCTTTTGATGCCTCTTTTTTTTTGTTGTTTGTTGCTTTGTTTTCTCCTGAGTCCATCATTTTGAGTTTCCTTAGAAATTTTACATTTCTTTCGAAACTCGAGGGGGCACCTTGGCCTGAGAGACATATATATCCTTAAAGCCTCAATTTGCATGCAAAATGTTCAAAGTGTTTGGAATGACACCATCTTTGCATCACCTCTTTCTAGAAACCAGAGAATTAGCCACTACATCGCTATTCAACCCATTTCCACCCAATTTGCTCCATCCACAATGTTTGTCCATCCTCCTTGAAATCCAACCATACATACCAAACTCTTGCTAAAGGCAATGATGTTGTCAACTCCCACTTATGTGACCGAGTTTGTGAGAACAACCCTAGAGTTGAGACTAACTATAAGAACTAGTTAGGCTTATGTCTGGCAAGTCATTAGCTTATCAGAAGAAACCAACATCTAAAAAATGGTTTACTCCCTCCAAGTTGAATAGAGGGAAGTTAGAAAGAAGTACAATACCTTGAAAGACCAAAACTTGAGGGCTCTAGTTAATATGTGATCACATTTGGCAACTAATGGTGATAGGGTCTTCATAGTGAAAGTAGTCCCCAATGACCCTTATACACTAACCACCTCGCTTTATAACTTCATTTCTAGGGTTTCAACTTTGGATCTATCTAGAACAAATCCTTATCAAATGATGTAGCTTACAAACAAACTCTCCATTAGAGTGGCCATGCAATTTAACTAATCGATAGTAGAGAATGATATAACTCAGAAGAAAGTAAGAAAAATGAGTTAGTAGTAGCCCAACTTGTAGTAGAAAATAAATGACTTAGCACAAAGTTGAGACCCTAAGGAAAGAAGTCACTAAAGGAGTAAAGCTATAGTAACAAGTTAAGGATCTGTAAACCCAATTTATTAACAAAACCAGTAAAAGATGTAATTTAATAATATATCTCAATAATTTACCTAGAGGGAAAACCAACTAAGGTAATAATTAAAACAAGAGAAATCATAGCTAGTAAAACAAATAGAGCAACTACAAATGATCCAACAAGAGAGAGATCAAAATATAACCAAGCTCCAAGAAGAAATTGTAAAACTAAAAGGAGTAGTAGATGACCATTACAGGCCTCAAAAGTAGAGGAAATAAAGTTTCCATGGGACAAAATTAAATATTAGGTTACAAGTACCAAAAGGTACTTTGAATTTGTAGCCAGCATAGAGACAATACTCAACAAAGTGGCAAAGATAATCTAACAAATAAAAAAAAAATTGGCTATGAAAGAGAGGTACCATGAGGTGCTTTAACCATTGGCTACCTTGTCAATGTCATAGGCACAATAGATGGGGATCAATAGAAAAGACATAGTAAGGAAGTTGAAGAAAATCCTCATTTCTCACAAAGACATACAAAATTATAAGAACAAAATAGTCTCTTTGGAAACCCTAGAACAAGAAATAACAAAATAAATTCAAGGGTTAGTCAATATTGGATTATCAGATATTTTATACAACCAAAAGAGGCTTCTTGATGATAACATTATCAACACAATGATTGAAGAGAAGGCCAAAGCTAAAGCTATAGTGACAACATAATGAATTAAATAGTTGAAGGCTTTGCTAGATAAGTTGCACGAGATAGTGGAGAGGAAGGATTGGTTATCAAAAAACCTAAATAAGAAGTTGGCAAGAGATTCATAAGACCTTGTAGATTTGAAGTTGCCAAGATATGAGTGGTAGAAGTTGTTGAAGCTACTACCTTGAAGAGGATAGGGAGAACCATCCATTTTAAAGTTTTGTGGCAAAAAAATCCTAATTTTGTGAATTTCATGCCTTAATATAAAGGCAGTATTTGGGATATCTCGCTAGAGCTTGGCACCCCATGAAGTCACCACAAATGTAGTAATAGGTTACTACCTTAGGATTCCTCCATTTTTCAATATTTACAAAACCCTTTTGATCAACAGATTGAGGCCTCTAAAATTCTAATTTTGTAAGAATTTGAATAGAGGTGTGATTTGCTCAAGGTGATACAATGACTCCTAAGGAGCAAAGTGCTAGTCAACTTGGAACGATGTGTCACCAAGAGCAAAGTGCTAGGAAAATTGAGTGAAATGCTTCTAAACAAGAGCAAGTCGCTCCCCCTAGAGAAAATCAATCATTAACAAGTAATCACACAAAATGAAGTGTATGGGCCTTGAGGAATATCATTAGAAAGCGATATTTTGACATGTAGTGGTGCCATTAAGCATTTTGGAACCCTTATAAGTAATTTAGGGATATTTTTAGAGGCATTAAAATTTGGGGGTGCATCATTTTGTTAAATATGCCCCAAATCTTTAGTTTTACTAAGTAAGATTTTTTTACCCAAAGTAACTTAGGGGTGAATTGTTCCTATAAATAGGACCCATGGGCTCCTTTTTTAACATCTTTTGGCCTTGAGAAAATTAGAGCCACACTTTCTGAGACCCATATTGCAATTGATATTTTTTTTTTTGATTAATGAGAATTTTTGCTTTCCATCAATGACAATCCCCTCTCGAATTGTGGAATGTGTGATGATTGGGACATTGCCCTTTTTCCCTCTTAACATTCTTTGTTAATTTCATTTCATAAGCACATGATCCATTGTTATTCAATTTTCTCACGTGTTTATTGACCACACACTTTTGTTACCATGATTATGGTTGTATATACTTTCGATCTCTCAAACTTTAAAATTTAAAACTTAATTTCCAGCATTTTAGTTTCCATACTTCAATTTCCCACATTTACTTTCATACAATTAATTTAGATTAGTTATATTTAAGAAGGATAGCGGTGATCCAACTTAAATCAAGACATTGAAAGAGGCATTATCCCTGTCTTTCAATTTTTTAAAACAAGAATTATGGGTACATAAGAAGTTAGAATTTTTTGCAAATCAATAGTGCCCTTGGACATTGGAGATTTGGATCATGAAGATAGAAGTAAAAGTAGCCAAGTTGGCTAGAAACTGACCACCCCTTTTCCCTTGTGTTTATTGTCCTTTCCACCCATAGGTGTCTACATCTTTCTTTGATGCATTTATTTGGCTATAAATGCATCAAAGAGGGGGTAAAATGTAGACACAAAAAATTGACCCACCCAAATGAGTTATTTTTCTTAGGTTTCTTTATATAACGATCCTCCTCACATGATATTTGATTGCAATGCAATTGATGTTTTAAACTTACCTTTTCCTTGGTGGTAGCCATTGTGCTTGCAGGACTAGGCACCATCCTTCGATAAGCGGAAGGAGGACAGTGGAAAAAGGATAGTGGGGATATGATGACAGTGTGAAATATCACCACGACTCTTAGGGTGCATTCATATAGGCACATTGAACTAATGCTTGTATACAATGTATGTTTGATTAAGTGTTGTATATTCGCGTGTTGTGGTCTACCGACAAGGATGCCACTTGCATTATCGGTGATGTGATCCGGGTTCAATCCCCACGACGGATGTGTATAAGAAGTATTTATTTTAAAAAAAAATTGTTGTATATGCCATGTCTTTGATTGTTTGGATAATTGGTTTGTTTGAAGGCAATGAAAGTGTCAAAGAAAACATGAAAGCCAAATTTAATGATTTGAAATAGTGTGTTTATTATAAAAACAATTAAAATGTATAAAAAATCATATATAAAATAAATTAATAAATAATAATTACAAATATATATATATATGAATTTGAATTTGAATTTGTATTAATGTCCATCGGTGACCAAAAGAGGTCAATAGGACTGTAAAGTAAGACATGTACAAAGCAATGGGAGTGCCTAATGCAGCTCAAGAGAAAATAAATCAAGGATTGCTCCCAACATTCAAGGTTGAAGAGAAGTGAAAGAGAAGTGAGTGATATAAGAGTTGGATGTCGTCGTAGATGTTTTTTGTTGGAGTCGACGACAAGTTGATCTTGTTGTATCTCTGTGATCACCCTGGCGCTTCCTGGTCGTGGCCTCTGGAGGCTGGAAGAATGAAGTGATAAGTCGAGATCCTGTTATCTTCTGCAAATTGTTACTAAGTAGTTCTTTCCTAAGATTGAATAATTCCCGGATGAAAAGGCCAATGCATCTCTGATATTCATAATTAATCTAAGATTTTAGTGTATGGGTGTCTCTGAATAAGCAATAATATCTACCTCGTATCTCTTAGTAGACAGGACAGGTGAAAATGAAATGCTCCTCGGATTCCAAATTAAGACTGCACAATCTGCAAATACACTAATCTCTAGGAAGGTGATGATCTGTCTAAATACACAGCTGGTGGGAGCACCAAACTTATAACTGGACTAAAAAAAACCTGAGGCTGTGTGACATTTGTATAAGTTATATATAAAAGTATGGATTTCCTCTATTTTATTGAGTGGCAACATAATGCAGGCGTTATGAGGGAGTTATGCGCAAGTAATTGTCATGATGGCAAGTAAACCTCTTCCACCTTCTCTTGAGCGAAAGGGAAGGAGGGCGGTTGAAGAAAGGGCGCGTGATCTCTCTTGTATATGTCTTGCATGAAAAGAAATGTAGGGGGAATTTTTTTCATTGGGAGCTCGGGACAAGAGGGAGAAAAGAAATTAAAAGTGTTGTGCGGGATTTACAGGTCGGGTCTTGTTTTCTTATACCTTGCTTGAAAACATATGCTTATTTTGAATTGGAAATTTTAAGCTGTGTGCAGGTATTTTATGAGACGTTTTCACTGTACATTTTCAAAATGTTTGAGAATCCACGTTTCTGGTATGGCTGTGTTGAGATTTTAAAAGTGATAAATATTTTTCTTTCACTGTTATTTCCAATTTTGCAATGTCTAGCTTGAGAGTGGAATTGCTTGTATGTGTGAAATGAAAAACAGTATTGCTTACTCATATAAAACAAATGTTGTTTATTTTATATATGTTATTTCTAATCCTACTTTAATTACATAAATATAGTGTATAATTTTATTCTTCAAAATTTAAATTTTAAATCTTTATTTAAAATTTCACGACCTTAAAAAATTTAAATTTTAAATCTTTATTTAAAATTCTACGACCTTAACTTTAAGGGTTAGGTGGATTGGTAAGTGCTAGTTTGGCTGGGCACTTACCAAGAAGAGACTTAAGTTTATGAACCCTGAACAACCACGGTGTATTTACCCTGACCCTGGACTACTGGTGGTCCCCATCTCACGCAGGGTCAACTTAAACAAAACAGATAAGTTTGTTAGAAGCAATCCCTTGGTTTGAACTCTGCATTAACCAGTTACCAAAAATAATGATTGTAACCAAATTTGTTATGTAACAAAAAAAATTCCACAATCTTTATTATTAAACTACCTCTAGGTGTGAATGAGTTGTATATTGATTCAATTAAACTAATCATGTAATTTCAAAACTCCTAGACCTAAGGTATCTTAGTCTTCTCTTATATAGGATATACCGGAAATAATGAATCAATCATGTGTTCGCTATATTTTATGAAGTCAAAGACCTTTCCTACTAACATCCAAAAACTCAAAAGGTACGGGAAGGGAAGGTAATACAAAGCTAAAGTCGAATTATAAATCTTCAGACAGACGTCTATAAATTGTATTCCAACAGAAAAAGGTATACGCGTTTCTGACGTAGCTTGTTTTATTAAAACGATCCCAATTGGTAATGTAATATGTTATCTTTACTATAATATTGTTTTGTTAGCATATTTTATAAAATTTTATAAAAAATATTTAAATTAAAATTACTAAAAAGACGATCCAACTCAATTTTTATACGACTCATTTATGCTTCGCCTTCTTTAATATATTATACCAATTCAATTATTTTATTATTTTTAGTCATGTTCGATGTTAAGGTTAGCGAGAAAACTTGTAAAATACGATACAGATGGTGTTCAGGCTATACCATCAATTCAGAGGTCCCTTGATCTTAACTGCCAAAGACTTCTCTGAGTCGAGACCAATCGTTTGCACTCGACTTTGAATTATAATAATTAGACTTTCAAATATTACGTTTCGTTGCCCTCTTTCCAAACTTGAGTTCGCTTTCGAACGGAAAGAATCTGCCGGCAACGCACTTCATTAAGACGACTCTGGCCCCTCTATATTCCTTTTAAAAATTCTGTCTGCATGTGCGATCCATACACAGTGACAGCGAGAACACCTGGAAACAAAAACGCGGAGTCATTAATGTATCCATCGATTTTGGATTGTTAAGAGGCCAGGGGGAGAAGTGTACAGCACAAGAGCAGTTTCCGTTTGTCTGGATATGAACATTAATTGCCTTGCACTTTCCCACGAGAAAAAAACAGGGTTTTTGCAGTGCAACTACTCTTTACAAGGTCAACCAATGAAGCAAATAAAGAAAAACTCCACGAACTTGTCAATATTTTTTCTTTTGACAGGTTGGTTATAGGAGTTTCAAGGCTCAAGGTGGAAACTATTAATCTGGCTCTTATTAGGACACCCGAGTTCAAAGCTGAGCTGTGGAAAATCTCTCAAGTAAAGAAGACTTGTCTATGGCGATGTGGTGAATGCTGATAATAAGATTTGCGCTGCTCAATTGCAAGTTAGCTTAAACGTTTTTGGCCATGGAGGTTCTAAGAAGTTTGTGCAGTTTTATTTTTGGGTACATGATTAGTCTGGGTGAAGCAAAATTGTTTGTGTTGCCTTCTAACTGGACGGTGGTCAACAACGCTAGCCTCCCCATCTACAACACAGAACAGGGGACCTTCAGGGCAGTCACAGATGGGAGGGGGAATGCCATTATGAGTGAAGATCACAGATTTGGGTTGGGATTTATCGATGTTAATTCTTCTGGTGGATATATTTTCTCCATTGTTCTGGGAGTAAATCTCACCTCCTCTCCCATTGGAACAGAAATTTGGACTGCAAACAGGAACAGGATGGTTGCAGAAGGAGCAGTGCTGAGGCTGCGGAGTGATGGACTTGGCATTGGAGGACTCGGATGGAACAGTGGCCTGGAGTATCCACACTGGCAGGACCAAAAACAAGGCCATCGCAATGCAGAAGACAGGTAATTTGCAGATTTATAATACGACAAATTCTTCGCTGGTGTCGTCAAGCTCAAATCTTGTGTGGCAGAGCTGGGACCATCCAACACATACCCTTCTGCCTGGGCAGGTGCTAAAGAGAGGCTATACTTTGGTATCCAATGCCTCTGCATCAAATACCAGCCAAGGCTCCTACAGGCTCACTATGGAACCTGGCGGGCTGGTCCTCTATTACAAAAGCAATTTTGAAGAGCCTTACTGGTCTCTGGGGCTCCCTGGACTAGATTATCAAGGCATTCTAAGACCATGTTTCTACAACTCTTCTTCGGAGAATGTCCTTGGCGCCGAGGCTTTGTACACAGGGCAGGAACTGCAGGTTTCATTCAATGAAAGTTTTGGCAATTCATCCACTTCTTGCTCAAACGAAACCACGGTTTGGAATGTGGCACCACCTGAACTGAATGAGACCCAATACAGGTTTATGAGGCTGGACATTGATGGCAACTTCATGGCATACATGATACCTCGACTGCCAGGGGCACCAAACAATCTTTCAGCTTGGAGCCCTGACACCGGAATACATCAATCTGACAGGTGTGTGGTGCTCCCAAGGAAGTGTGGACCTTATGGTATCTGTGTGAATGGCCAGTGCAGTTGTCCGGGCTCCAACACCCCAGACAACTTTGACCAAATACAGAGTTTGGATATAACTCAAGGATGTTATAGCCGATCAGGTGAGCCAGAATTTTCTTCCTTTTAACCTTATGTTTTGTAAACAAATAAAGTATACTCTCTTTTTGGATTTTGAGCTGGTTTCCCTTAGGGATCAAATGCTATGTATTGGTCTACATCTTCTCCAATGCAAGAAAAGCTAGCGCATCTATATCGGTATTGCTGCACAATTAGGATCCACTGTATTGATCACTGAAAGCGTAGAGTGAACTTAGAGCACCTGAATCATCTAGGGATTAAGAATGTAGGATGATCCGTTACTGATTTTTTTTATTTTTGGACCAGGCGTGCCAAATTGCAGCGAAACCTCTGTGGGTTATCATCTTGTGCCTGTTCATGGGATAGATTACTACCCGAATAAGTTTATATTGCCTATGAGGAATGTATCCACCGTTGAAGACTGCACTGCCATGTGCTCTTCCAATTGCTCTTGCGCCGCAGCCTTCTTCCAGAATAGCTCTGCTTCATGTTACCTTGCAAATGGCCCCTTGAACACCCTGAAATATGTATCAAACTACACATACAAGGCCTATATCAAGATCCAGGATAACATCCCTCCAAACCGGAGAACGGTATCGACTTCCTTGAGTTTTGGCACCGTAGCAGGGATAACAGTAGGCTCAGGTGCAGCAGCTCTCTTTTTGTGCCTGATCATCATTGTACTAGTTCAGCACGTGCGAAAGAACAGAGTCCATGAGAAAGAGGAGGCTGACGAGGAGACGGATCCAGAGGAAATGGAAGAGGAAGCATTCCTGAAAACCCTTCCAGGCCTGCCACCCAGATTCACATTCCATGAACTTAAGGAAGCCACTGATAACTTTAGCAAAAAGCTTGGAGCGGGAGGATTTGGATCAGTCTATGAAGGCGTGCTTAAAGATGACAGCAGAGTGGCAGTGAAAAAGCTAGATGGGCTGAGGCAAGGATACAAAGAATTCAGAGCTGAGGTTGCAACCATAGGCAGCATCAGCCACGTAAACCTGGTAAGGCTCAGAGGATTTTGTGCCCATGGTAAGATATTGGTTTATGAGCTGTTAGAAAATGGGTCTCTGGAAAAATGGCTATTTAGACCAAGAACAAGAAGCCCGGTAGGTCCAAACTCAGAAGAAAAGAGCAATACTTGTCTAACATGGGAGCAACGTTACAATGTTGCAGTAGGAACTGCCAGAGGCCTGGCCTATTTGCACGAGCAATGCAGGGAGCCCATCATGCACTTAGATATAAAGCCTCAGAACATTCTGTTGGACAAGAACTTCATGCCCAAGGTCTCTGATTTTGGGATGTCTAAGCTCTTGGAAGAGGACATGACTCAGGTTGTTACAGCAGTGAGAGGAACTCCTGGTTACCTGGCTCCTGAATGGCTCAGTCATTCCATTGCCACTAAGAAATGTGACGTCTACAGCTTTGGAATGGTTTTGTTAGAGCTGGTTTCTGGGAGAAGGAATTTTGACCCTTACACGTCCGATCCTCGGCTATGCTATTTTCCTGCATGGGCAATGCTCAGGGCTCTGGAGGGCAGGTATCTGGATTTGGTAGACAAGAGGCTTGAGAACAATGTTGATAGGGAATCCGTTACGAGGATGACCAAGGTGTCATTCTGGTGCATTCAAGACAATCCTAATAAGAGGCCATGGATGAGTGTGGCATTGAAGATGTTGGAAGGGGAGTTGGAGATTCCTGATGCACCCTTGTGGCTCTTGCAAGGGCGTTCCGAGTTCTTGAAAGGATATGGGTATGATCCCATGGAAAAAGAGGAATCGTTGCTTTGGAGTGTGGGGGCAAACGATTCCATCCCGTCGATATCCCCCACAAAGCTGTCGGGTCTTAATTGAAGCATAGCAAACTAGAACAATGTCCTTATGACCTTTGCTTGTAGATATGGGCCCTTGGTTTTTGTATATAACTAGGACAGTAGGAGGCTAATGAAGGCCATTTGAGGTAGAAGCTAAGCTAGAAGGCAATGGCAAGAAACCATGCCATCCATGGCACCAGGCTGCAGTAAATCCACAGATATGAGCCCTTTGTTACTCTTGAACTTGTTTCGAGCATGATGCAACTTCCAATCTTTAGAATTCATTGGAAATACTGAAAAAAGTTTATTAGAATCTCTGACACCCTTCACTGGATGCTCTTCAAAGCAGCCAACTCCGTTGGCTTGAAAACCTGCAGCACAGATTTTCAGATGAGAGTAAGAAAGGGCGGCCTAGTTCAACTAGTCTCAAAACTTTGCACCTCTTGTATGCCTAGATAATCTTAATTTTGCATCGTTGTAGATGATTGTTCATTAAGTTACAAAATTACCTGAGAATTTCTTGGCCACCAATGTTCCGGTTATAGCTCGGCGATGACCTTCACAGGCTTTTCTTTTTCAAGTAGCAATCGATATTAACGTACTCAATAAATTGTCTGAGTTTCTTCAATTTCCAGGGGCATAGAAAGTTGTCCACCATCACTAAAAGTTTCATATTCTCTCTAGACGAGTTGACGTAAACTTCAGTTGAAGTTGGTAAATGAGAGTGACTCCGGTAGTGAAAAGTTTCAGATGGATTCTTCCGTCAATTAATTTATTGGATTGAAAAGAGGTCGATTATTGTACGTAAACCTGTGTGATTGGACATTGAAAGCAATACGTTCTGTCTCTGTTTTTTATGACATATGCCCCTCTAAATTGAAAAACCGTCTGCATCTCCTGAAATCTTTTTCTTTTTATAAAAATCACTATAAAATAGATATAATTTTATGAAAATGGTGAAATTAAATTATAGTTTAAAAATAATATACTAATTTAAACTTAATAACTTCACCCTTCTTCCACTTGGTTCGGTAACCGAGATGTATTGTTTTTGGTTCAGGACAAATAGTTGATGTTGCCCACATTAAAATCATATCTTGGCGGCACTGATAACTCACTCCAAGGGCTAGGTGGATTGGTAAGTGTTTGTCTGGTCAGACATTTACCAAGAAGACATCCAGGTTCAAACCTCAAGGGCAGCTTGTTTGCAAAGGTAGTAGTGTGATCTGAATCCTTTAAGTATGCACGCTAGACCGATGATGATCTTGGGCGACCGGTGGTCCCTTTCACGTCGTTTCGATGGTCCCCTTCATGCCGGATTGGTGGTCCCCTTCACACCAGGTCAACAATAATGAAACGGAATAAACAGAATAGGTTTGGTGGAAGCAAGCCATGTGATTTAAGCCCTCACTTATCAGTTACTAAAAATAGTGTGGTTGTAACAAAAAAAATGACTAAATCAATGTAAAAGAGAAAGAGTAACCTTTTCAAAATCCTACTTTAAAATAAATAAATAAAACTAAATTGAATCCTATTATCAAAGAATCAATTAAATATATTAAACCCTACTTTAAAATAAATAAATAAAACTAACTTGAATCCTATTATCAAAGAATTAATTAAATATATTATATGAGGATAACCTCTTATTTTGAGCTTAATATGTTGAGGGATAGCCTCTTATGTTGAGCTAAATATTTTTTTAAACTTGTATCCAAAAAGACTCTCTAACCTATAAAGTTAATAGGTGTATATACCTACACATGGTTATTAGAATTTATTTATTGTTTATGTATCTTTAGAACAAAAGATCAAATAATGTCAATCCATTTAAATTACATTATGTGCACTAAACAAGATCCACTATACACTATACTATGAGTGTTGATTAATCAATAGAAATTAGGTTATTTATATTATTGGTTTGAATTAAACATAGATTTTTAGGATCTTCTAAGGATCCTAAGGTAATAAGTGACTCTAAAATCGATGCTTAAAAGCTTTTAAGTCACTTGAGTTAAAATTCTAAGGGGTTGTAGATAAAATTAATAATACTTTATTTAAGCATATAGTTTAAGGTTATAAGTTTGCTATTTAATGTCACTACATTAAAAAAAAGGTTTTAATAGTAGTTAAATTAAGGCGGTTTTGTATGGCAGTAAAAAATTGCCCTAATAGATCCTAAGAGGGTGGTTTATAATCGCCCTTTTAGGATAACCGTCTTCTTAGGGTCACCTTTATTAATGAAAAAAGAAACATGGCAAAACAGTACTTTAAAAACGTAAACTAGTTTCTAATTCATTAGATCACGAATGTGAAAGTAAAGAGCATACTCCTAGTGCTGCACATTTTTTGGTTCACCGGATCACATTACGTGCAAGTGAAAAGCATAATACCGGAAGCAAAAACGTATTAGAAAACCGATCAAAGAAAAATGAGGGATTATAAACTTAAAGAAAGAGATGAGTTAGTAAAGGAATAAAAAACATTTGATTGAATTTTTATTCCAAAAAAAGAAGTGATACATCTAAAAAACTTTGAACGTGTTTTGACCTACAAGTCTCATCAGTGGAGTGAACTCCGAAGACGTACACCATCTCTTTATAAAGACCTAACTCTAGGGGGAGCTGAGGAGTAATGCATGTGGGATAAAAACACCCAAGCATTATTACAACTGCAAGTTTATAGACCAAGACGGTAAAAAGAAGAGACGTCCCAAGCTTAACCCTCCAAAAAAACACCCACCAAAAAAAGAGAAGAAATGCATAAAAAAATGCAAAAATACAAGGTGGGAAAGAGGCCCTCAAACAATTTTATTTTTCAAAGATATTATCGAAGAGGTTTTTGGTTCCTCCAACAAATGATTCCTCTAACAATGTGATTGAGCTCTCTATCTTTTCTCCATTTTTCAAACATTGAAGAAATAATATTTGTGTCGATTCGAAGATATCTGACAAAATTGTAGTTGTCCAACTTCAAAATCAGAGGAATTGTTTTTATTTTGGTTCCATGTCTGCATGTTGATCGCTCAAAAACTCTAGCTAAAAGTGAAGGTCTATCATCAAATTAAAAATTCTAAAAAATACTTTGAGCAACGCTACGAGAGTCCGCCATTATCCCACATGTATCCCACAATGGTCCTCATGGTGTTATATAAAGCACAACACCCACATAGAGCTTTGCAAATCAGGAAGTAGACTTTTGGGTGAAATTCCCTAGTGGAAGCAAGTCAACCATGACCTAGTACCTCAAACGAGCGAATCATAGCCAAACAATATGTTCCATCCTCTCTTGTGGGAGCATCACTCGATGGTGGTGAGTGTGGATTTCTCCCCATGTGTGATTTTTGTTGGTTGATTTACCTTATGGGCCCCATGTTAGCTCTAGGGTCCATTCTTCGCTTCTATATTACTGCCCAATCTTGTACTTTCTCAAATAATTTTTTTAAAAAAATACCTTGAGCAACGCTACGAGAGTTAGCCATTATCCCAGATGTATCCCACGATGGCCCTCATGGTGGTATATAAAGCAAAACATCCACATAGAGCTTTGCAAATTAGGAAGCAAACTTTTGGGTGAAATTCCCTTGTGGAAGCAAGCCAACCATGACCCAACCCCTCAAACGAGCGAATCATGACCAAGAAATATGCTCCATCCTCTCCTATGGGAGCATCATTCGATGGTGGTGAGTGTGGATTTCTCTCCATGTGTGGTTGTCGTTGGTTGATTTCCCTTGTGGACCCCATGTTAGCTCTAGGTTCCATTATTCTCTCCTCTCGTATTGCCTAGTCTTATACTTTCTCAAATACAAAAATATAAAAATACCTTGAGCAACGCTACAAGAGTGTCACATCCCCACCACTTATGGTTAATTTACTTGGAAGAGTATGATCCTACGTTTAGTTTTTATGGTGCAGGTGCAGGACTCTGAGTCGAAATCAGAAGAGAGCACCCACCCCCTTGACCAGGGCAATAAATTGGAAACGTCAGGTAAGTGGGATATGATGTCATGCCTCGTGCACCTTGGTCCGTGGGTCCATGGAAGCCTACTGTAGAATTTGCATCTGCATTGCATTCTGCCTGACATGGTTGAGTGAATGTCTGTAAGTTGTTTGTTTTCTCGAATTTGTTGCTTGTTGACTGCTGCTATCTAAAATATATAAATATAAAATTAAAAATATATATATTGTATTTACACATATATAAATAACTCTAGAATTATCTTATAGAGATAAATAAATAAGATAACAAATAAAGAAAAAAAAATAAAAAAATATATAATATAAAAATAATAATTAAAAATAAAATAAAAATATTAATAGTAAAACATCACCTCTAAGTTATTAGAGGCTAAGCCTAAGAAATTTACAATATGGGCAACAAGGGAAGGGCCTACGATACATAAGGCCACGAGTTTTAAAAAAACATTTAAAAATTCCAAAAACAAAATAATAATTAAGGGGAACTCGGAAGGCTATGTAACAATTTTAATTATTTTTAATAAAACCATATGGAAAGACTAAACACTCACCACCTGGAGACATTAGCGTTGTTAAACCTGACAAGCTATTTTGAGGTGTCGATTGCCCATTAAACGCCTCTCCTTTAAAATGGAAACGGGTTGGTTGGTTGAAGCATTGGCTTCTATTCGGATTTGGCAAAGGCGAGCAGAGCAGCGGTCGATTTTATTCAATTGTGAGAAGGTCAGGTTTTCTTTTTAAATGCCATATGGCTTGTGTATTTAAAAATACAAATTTGCTCTGTTTCGCTTGAGGTTTGCATAGATGAGAATAGACGTTGAAATAACATGTGAAAGTGTTATCTGGTACTGATGACAGTCATTATTAACTTAGCTTTGGTAAATATGAAAGGAAATGTCGTTTAAGAATCAATTAATAAAACCATAGTTATTCTTTGTTTTATTTTAAAGAAAAAAAAAACTTAGTATTGCTTAGGAAATGGACGTTGTTCTTCATGTATTGGATATATATATTTCCTAAAAAAAATTGGAAACACCGTAAAGCGTCATGTAATGAATACATAACTCCTAAAAATCTGGGAATAATGTTATATTTTATCTTTTAATAAAACTGGAATGCTCTTTGATTAATATCAACAATGGTTACACCTTGGGCTCCTGGAAGTGGAAGACACATTTTAGTTGTCTGGGGATTTTATGGTCGGATGGGTAAACAAGATTATTAATCTCAAAAAAAAAAATGTGTCTTCTGTTTTGGACGAGCAAGTTTCCCTGCTGTGTTTTTAAAAATTAATTTTCTTCTTCTTGAGTTGAATTCATAGTATACTCGTTTGTTGTAGTGTAGGCATAGCAGTACAAATGCATTTGACATTGGTTTGTTTGCTTGAGTTTGTGAGAGTGTCATGTAGTAATTAGGGCCAACCTGACCCAATTCCTAGCCCTAATCTTTGCCAAGGTCAGTGTGGGTGAGAGCTTGGAGGTGTTGTTTATTTACGGTAAGGCGGACCGGCTAGCGGGCTGGCGAAAGATGTTCTCCAGCTTATGGCTGAGTAAATGGCAATCGGGCAATAAGTTTCCATATGGGTAGAAAGGCTGAGTGTCGTGTGAATGTATGTTGTACAAGCTTTGCCTTCCATGCTGTAAATTTACCATATGTTTCATTTTTGGATTCTGTTAGACATAGTCGTGTATTATTTGTTGAAGATTTTAAATTAAATATAGTTCATCATTAACAAGTTAACCATAGGTTAAGTGTATCTTTTTCTATTTTAAAAAAATGCATTTATAGTGCTCGTAGTGGGTTAATATATGATTTAAAAAAAAAAAATCAAAGTAAACCTTAGATATTTGGAGATTATATATGAGGCGGTTTTCTCCTTTATTTTCTAAAAGAATTAAAAGAACTCATATAAAAAAAATATAAAGGACAAGGGAATAGTTTTAGAAAAAAATTTTTTTGTTATATAGATCGTTGCTGTGTTATAAAGGTCTTTTTAAATAGTTTTTTTTTTTTTATTTAGGAAATTTTATCGTGGATATTTAGAATTAGATTGTCGATGATCTTTTCATTATAAATTAAATAACTCAATATTATAATTCACGTTTCCTTTAAGTTGATTCTTTGGAAGTTTGTGTATAGCTTGAAATTAATATGATTTTAAAAGCTTCGATGATTGGAAGTTTATATAGCTAGTTTAGAATTTATATATTATGGTTTGAAAAATAGTTCTTATATACATAGCATTGGACAATTTAAAATATTTTAAAAAGATTCATTGTGTAAGTTTATGTGGGTAAGTTAGTTCTTATTCGGATAAATAGTATTTTATGGTATCCAAAGTAGTTTTGTTAGATATTATTTTTAATTTAATTTTCTAAAATATGAGGGCTTTTATATTAAGAAAAATGGATAACAACATGATTAGTGAAATACTCATGTTTTGAAGCAATGGATAAATTCAAAAATCTTGAAACTTAGACCTTAAAAAAAAAATTACTTTGCTCTTGTAAGGAGTAAGTTGAGTAAGGACCTACCCTACCCAACCACACTAGGTCACGAGGTGACTTAGGTGTGACTGTGCCACTGTACTCCAGCTACTCAAGGATAGGAGGTTCCAAGTTGTCAAGTGTAAAGAACGACGGTATGAGACGTCGCTCCAGGTGGAAAATTAGTTAGAGAGTGAGGATGTTTAGTTTTCCACTCAAGTTGGGGAGATGCCAAAAAGATGCTTAGCTAGAAATCTAGTCATGCAGTTGGAAGATCCAGCGGTAGATGGTATGGGCAACATTACCGTCAACCTGAGTTGGGACCTAGACATCTAGTCCTTAAGCCATGTGATGGTGGACTCTAGCCAAACCTTAGAAGAGGGTCAAAGGCTAGCATCGACATAAGAACGTTGGCTCCAAAGCAAATGATTCATGAACTTTGAAGATTGTGAATCTTGCAGCTTTAGATAAGGGAGATAGAATACCCCTTTTAGGTGATATGGGCCCTGAAAGGACAACCCTTCGTCGGATTCCAGATTGACTGATGAGGGGAGTTAGAATCCTACATGGCGACTTGTTTGATGTAGCCAATCTCGAGCACTTAAGACACCAGCTACAATGGTGAACATTTTTAAAGTGTGAAATTAATATGCCTGAACTAACATCATGTTGGGTTTTTAAAAATAAAGTATTAATGTTTAAAACAAAAAATTTAGGGTACTTTGAGTTGAAAGAATAGGGTTGTGACAGAAAGTCCTTAGCCATCATCCCACATGTATCCCACGATGGCCCTCATGGTGGTATATAAAAAACAACCCCCACATAGAGCTTTGCAAATCAAGAAATAGGCTTTTAGGTGAAATGCCCTAGTGGATGCAAGTCAACCATAATCCAACCCCTCAAACAAGTGAATCATGGTCAAGCAATATGATCCATTCTCTCCTGTGGGAGTAATTCTCAATGGTGGTGAGCATGGATTTCTCCCCATGTGTGGTTTTCGTTGGTTGATTTCCCTTGTGGGTCCCATGTTAGCTCTAGGATCCATTCTTCACTCCTCTTGTATTGCCTAGTGTCATACTTTCTCAAATAAAAAATTCTAAAAAAATACCTTGAGCAAAACTACAAGCATCCTTAGCCATTATCCCACATGTATCCCATGATGGCCTTCATGGTGATATATAAAGCACAACACCCATATAGAGCTTTGCAAATTAGGAAGCAGGATTTTGGATGAAATTCCCTAGTGGAAGCAAGCCAACCATGACCCAACCCCTCAAACAAGTGAATCATGGCCAAGCAATATGTTCCATCCTCTCTTGTGGGAGCATCACTCGATGGTGGTGAGTGTGGATTTCTCCCCATGTGTGGTTTATGTTGGTTGATTTCCCTTGTGGGCCCCATGTTAGCTCTAGGGTCCATTCTTCGCTCCTCTTGTACTGCCTAGTCTTGTACTTTATCAAATAAAAAATTCTAAAAAATACCTTGAGCAACGCTATGAGAGTCTTGAGCCATTATCCCACATGTATCCCATGATGACCCTCATGGTGGTATATAAAGCACAACATCCACATAGAGCTTTGCAAATCAGGAAGCATGCTTTTATGTGAAATGCCCTAGTGGAAACAAGCCAACCATGATCCAACCCCTCAAACGAGTGAATCATGGCCAAGCAATATGCTCCATCCTATCCTATGGGAGCATCGCTCGATGGTGGTGAGTGTGGATTTCTTCCCATGTGTGGTTTCCATTGGTTGATTTCCCTTGTGGGTCCCAGGTTAGCTATAGATTCCATTCTTCACACCTCTCGTAGTGCCCAGCCTTGTACTTTCTCAAATAAAAAAATTCTAAATAATATATTGAGCTATGCTACAAGAGTCCTTAGCCATTATTCCACATGTATTTAATGATGGCCCTCATGGTGGTATATAAATCACAACACCCACTGTAGACACGAAAAATTGACCCACCCAAGTAGCTAATTTTCCTTGAGTCCTTCAAAGAGACCCCTTAGACTTGCCTAGGGCAAGGGCTAGGTCTCTCTTCCTCTCTTTTTATATTTTTTCCTTTATGCAAAATCATGCTCGCCCTTGATGGGGCACAATTTTGCATAATGTGAAATCACGATCGACCCTAACAAGGCATGATTTTGCATTTTAGGGTTTTTCTCACAAGAAAACCCTAATTCTTGAAGTTGATGTGTTTGGCATCAACTCTCCTTGGTTTTTCCTGCCCATTTTGCTTTTGAATCCACTATATATTGAGGGTTTGAAATCATATTGAAAAGTAACAAGACAACAAGTGATTTTTGAAATACCAATCCCACACTAGCTCTCTTCTTGAAGTGATTTCTAAAGTACTCTCTAAGTGATCTACATTCTTCTTCTTCTCCCGCTAGCAAGCTAACTCGTAATTATGGAGTGTGATATATTTTCTACTGCATTGGGTTATCTATTGTTGTCATTCATTTTAGTGGATTTGTATTAGAGCCCTAAGGAGAGATCGACTATTTGGGAGGTCTCAACCCTTCTATCTACTTCTATGCTATCTACTAGGTTATTTCATTCTTTTGCATGCATATTTTTATATTCTATATCATGCATTAAAATTACATATTGATCAGAGGCTTTTCACCTCACTTCTATGAAACCGCACCCGATCTCTACGAGGCATGATTTCGTCGGTCTATGAAATCGTGGTTGCTCCATGTGAAGTACAATTTTTCCTAGACCTGGTTTAGGGGTAAGTTGATACCCACAAACCCTAGATCTACATCTTAGATTGCATTTAGGCCATATTAGTGCATTCTATGCTCTATTTTATCAATTTTTTCTATTACATTTCATTGTATATGTTCATCTTACAAAGGTTAACTTTTGCTTCTATTTTAAAAGGTCAGCTAAAAGGACCTAGGGATCTTGACTGCTGCACCTCCAAGTATTATCATACAGTGGCCTAAGAAAACCCCCAAACACTAATTATATTTTCAAAGTGTTTGTCAAGTTATATTGCAGGAACACAAATTGTTGATATCACTGGATAAAGGATAAAAGCAAGGATTAACCACTAGATAAGATAAGTGCACTAGTTAGTATTTAGACTATTTTTTGAGTGCCTTATATTTCTGTTACAAACTCTACATCTTATTTAAAAGAAATATATTTAATTAATTTCTATGCATTTGAAAGATAAACAACATATAGTGTGCATTTAGGGTTAACATTGTTTGTGCATCGTCTCTTAAGCCCTTGCTTGAAGGTTTTCTATTTTGAAACCCTAGTGTTAAGAAGCATTCAAAGAAAGAATCATTCTAGGGTAAGCTCATGTCTCATTGCATTCTATATTTCTACATACATTGTCCTTTATATTTCATAGCATAGATCTAGAAAGGCCAAACATAGGTTATTGTCTTAAAATGAATACATCAAATATTCTTGAAAACCAGAGGACTTGGAGTGAGTCCTTAAACCATTCCTGGTGAACCCTTCCCCCCTCTTTTACACCAAGTGTAGATAATAATGCATCCCTCGCGGTTCACCTCAAGGCTCTCTCTCTCATGGATCCAACCTTGAGAATCATAAGTGGTAAGGCAATTTTCCCCCTCTACATCTTTGGTGAACCTGAGGTGAGCAACTTTTTACTTCTAAAACCTTAAATAATATCATTAATTTTTTTGTTTGGTTGTAGATCATTAATAATATCTTTAAGAATATTTTTTTGTGTGTTTGTTGTTAGCATTCTTTTCTATCCTTTCGCTTCTTATAATGGCTCCCTTCCTTAGAAGTTAGCGAAAGTGCCTTGAATATGATTTTGTTCCCCTTGATAGAGAGAATCCTAACATAGATCCAGAAGAACAAGATAATGTTGAAGTTGATATGACCTTTTATCCATATGAAGGACCCAATGGGGGGTTCGTATTTTCATCATTTGAGCATATTTGGGATTTCATGAAAGCTAATAAAGACAAGATGTTGGAGGGTATGGAACGGGATGCTTATATTGAAAGATGTGAGACTCCCCCACTCCCTCCTCTAGTAAGTCCCTTGTGCTTGATTAAAATAATCCCTTGTCCAAATAATTACATCTTGATAATTTGAAAAACCAAGCAATTGATACCACTACTATAACCACCAACATTGGCAGAAATCTACAAGTTCCTCCAATTAGTAGTGGTACTCAAAATTATTTTCAATTTACTCCTCAATCTTCTAATCTCAACACTTTTGCTTCTGTCCCACCAAATATTGGCTATCCCTTTTTGCAAGGTAACACATATAACAATAGTATCCATGCATCCAACCTAAGCCAAGCACTCGCTCCTCAACACACATATATTCCTTCTTTAGGGAATCTAGGGACATTGCGTAACAGTAATCCATAAGTGCAAAATTTAACAAATGTGGTAAAGCAGTTGGTTTCAAAATTTGAGATGATTCAACCTTCAAGTTTCACTTACATTTATAAGGAAATGTGTAGTCAGATTTTGGATCCTATTATTGCTACAAGGCCTTATCCTAAGCATTTTTCTATGCTAGTTTTACCTATTTACAAGGGGATAGAAGATCCAATAGAGTATTTAAGAATATTTAGGATATCATGCCATGATATCATTTATGATGACATGTTTTTTCCTAAAAATATTCCCTAAAAGTCTTGATGGTATGGCATTAGAGTTGTATTATCGGTTACCTAATTACTTCTTAAATAACTTTGAATAAACAACATAATTATTTGTTCAACAATTTGGCGCCTATATTGAAAAAGAAGTAACAATGAAAGATGGATATAGTTTAAAATAAGGTAAAGAGGAAATTTTTTCAGAATTCTTGTCTCATTGGATAATTTTAGTTGGATGCTTGAGATATACTTTACCCCTGAACGATATGCTTGAGATATTTATTGGTAATTTACAAGAGCAGTTATATTATGTATTAGAAACTACTACTATTATATCCTTTGATCAAGCAATTGAGTTAGCTAGAAAGGTGGAACAAGCTCTTATCAGAAGAGGTCAGATCAAGGTTAAAGAGTATGAACCTACTAAGTCTCAACACAAGAATACACATACAATAGGTGATGGTGTAGCAGATAGTAGACCTGTTAATAATGTTACTAACAACCTACAAAAGATAATACTTCAAAAACCTTTGCAAAGAAATTTTAAAAGGCTTAATATATCTATGGAAGCAGTTTTGAAGTAGCTTTTAGAAGCCAATGAAATTGAGTTGCCTCCCATAAGGTAACCATATACTACAACTAATGAGTACAAGGTAGGTCAACATTGTGCATATAGAGTGGAAGAACAATGGACAAATTCTTGTAATAAGTTGAAACTTGTGGTTCAAGATTTGATCGATGTAGGACGTATTAATATAGAGAGCTCTCAATCATCAAATAATCAGGCTCCTACTCAGTAAGCTTCAACAACAAATTAAGACTTAGGAATATTCAAGGATCCACTGCTAAAATATAATCAACAAGCATCTAATCAGGTGGCTCATCATAATGAGCCTCCTCCATATGGTAATATGGTTGGCATGGTTGGGGTAACCACAAGAAGGCAAGTTCAGATTCAACATTCTCAGTAAGGATAGAATTCTGCATTGCAACCCAATTTGGTTTCAAAGAATAATCAGAGAAAGGTTTCATAAATAAGGACTCCACATTTAGTGTTGAAACCACAACCTAGAGTTTACTTTGATCTTCAAAAATAGTTGGTCAATACTCCAGCTAAAATATCCATTTTAGAAATTTTGCAAACTTCTCCCAACCATGGAGATGTTTTTACAAAATTTCTAAAACAATATTTTATTCCCTCAGATATTTCTCCTAGCATCATAGTTGATGTCGTAGTATCTTTTGGGATACATCACATCTCATTCTTGTATGATGATAAGCCTTCCTCAAACTTACAAGAAGACTCTTCACTTTACATCACCACATTTATTGGGGATACCTTTATTAAGTGAATCTTGATTGATAATGGTTCTTCCTTCAATTTGTGCACATATCAATTCTTTAAAAATTTTGGATTAAAAGAAGAAGATTTTAAAAAGTTTGATATCATCATAAAAGCTTTCAACAATGAGTCTCAAGTGGCCTGCAGTACCATATCTCTTCCCCTTAAGGTTGGGCCTAAAATATTGGAAACTTTGTTTTATGTGGTACATTTTCTTCCATATTTTAATATTCTTCTCGAATGTCTTTGGATCCATGGAATGAAGGTTGTCCCTTATACTCTTCATCAATGCTTGAAGTTCAAATTTAAAGAACACGTTATCACCATTTCGGGTGACCCTCGACCATTTCAGTTTTGCTCAAATGTAGAATGAGCTCAATCTGAGATCAACCTTTGTCCTTCTATTTCTTCAATGGTTTCTCCATGTTCCTCATTTTAGATGTTAGAGCAATTTCAAAATTTAAATATGTGTGAGGAACATATCATAAATTTATCATCTCTTGATCATGATAATCAGTTTCTTCAAGAGCCTCTTTTGGATCTCGCCAAGCTACCACCTTCACCTAAAGCCATGGGTTTGCCCCATAAGAAAGGTGATGTACACATTGGCATGTGTACCTTTATCTTCATAGGAACTATCTTATAAGAAAATATACGTGGTAGAAACCCCTCTCCCATTGAGCATTATTTTGCTCATTGTTACCTTTCTAATGACTATCCACTTCCTAAATAGATCCTATCTAGTATGGGATATGTAGGTAAAGGTTTGGGACCACAACAGAAGGGCATTCAAGAGACCTTGAATATCGAGATTTGGCCTGGGATATGTGGCATAGGTTTCATACCTAGTTAAGACCAACCTTTACCATTTGATAATGATGATCATCTTAAGACTTATGTTGAATACATGGATTATCAAAAGTCAGGAGTGGGTGACGAGGATGATGGTCCCCCTTATTCTTATGAGATATTATTTTGTAATATGATTGGTTTTGTGTGCTCCAAAAATAAGCTTTCTAGTATAGAAAAGGATCCTACTTTGTTGTCCTCTAATGATCTTGTGAAATTAGGAATTGCTCCTCCTTATGTTAAGAATAATGGTTGCGTTCGAGAATGCATTGATTATTGTGCTATAGCTATCAAATAAAAAGCTATGAAGGAACCTCTCTATGATTCTAGTTATTGATATGACTTGCTTTTCAAAGATTTATTTGATAAAATAATCCATGGTACACCTATTATTTTTGTCAAGATAGGAGACACATTCAGACTTTGTGTCGACTATCATCCTACTTGCTTAAACAAAATCAAATTAATCAATCATCATTTAGCTATGCATTTGCATTTTTGTTGCATCCATCTGCTTGTTCATATTGCATTGTTGCCTATCATTTTTTTGCATTAGTTTCCTGACATTTAACACAACCTACATGTTTGAGTGTCATCTTTTGCATGATTGCTTGTTCATGATTGCTTGATCATATAGATTTTTGGGGATCTTGCGATAATGGCATGTGATGATACCTAGTTATATCACATCTCACATGCATTGCACGCTCACTAGGGTTCTTATGCCTAGATAAATCCCCACCTAGGGATTCTTTTCCAACTTCTTTCTTGCTTCTTCTTTCTAGCTTTGTTATTTTATCGATATGTCCTTGTTAACTTTTCTTCTTGATATTTTTATTTTTTCTTCTTTGTCTTTTTTCTTAGGTAAGGATATATATATTTCTCTTTCTCTTTAAATTGTTTTCTTATTCTGAGAATTTGCACACATTCACAAATTATTTTTCATATTTCAAACCCCTATTGGGGGTAGCACTTGCTTACCAATTTTTATCTACTTATATTGCACCCCATATGGGATAACGTACATCCTAGCGGGTATCCTATTGGATATGATCTCTTATCAGGTTATACTCATTTTGAATTAGTGGGCTCAACACCCCATTATAGGATAAGTTCCTTAGCCATTTTAGCAAACCTCAACATACATCCTAGCGGGTAATCACTCCATAGCAGTCAATTAACGAGCAACCACCCATAACAGGTTAAACTCCAATACTTTATCACTCATGATGAGTATTACACCCATAACGATTTTAGCTCCTTATTTATAATTCGATTCATAGTATTTGGTCACATTGATCTACCACGATCTATGCTATTTCAAATACTATATTTTGCTTGTTATTCCCTGTTCTCGATGGTTGACCTTTGGTTCTTCATTTTCTTCTTCTTCCTACTTCTTTCATGTGTTTCTTCTTCTTTCATTTTCACATCCATCGCATCCATGCATTTCATATAATTTTGTATTAGGTAGTTTTCATGCATCATAAATATAAATAAAAATAATTCTTAATAAAATTATATCACATGCACACACATTAACACAAAAGAAAGAAGCTTAGTATTACTCGGTAAAAGAGATATACATAAATTTTTGGTTTGTGTACCCCAATCTAGTCCTAGTACACTCAACCAATCCCTAGGGATGCATACCAAAATCAAAACTAGTATGTCATCTCGATCCCTAGCCCTAGCTATGAGAGCCCATCTCTACTTCGCCCGAAGGAGGTGGTCTAGGCAACTACATACCCACTAAAGTTGAGGCTGAGACCATCTGTGATCAAGATCGTGACCTGCTAGCTGATTATAGGAATGAAGGAAGTACCTTCCTCTACCCCTTCGATACCACTTCGCAATACATGACCTCATAGAAAGTAGCCTACTGAATGGCCACCTCCAACTTCTTCCTTGTCCTGCATAGTTCCACCTGTAGGAGGTAGATCACATTGCTAGCCTGGATTCTCCCAATGATAGCCATCCCCTTTTCCCGAGCCCTCTAATGCTCTATGTCTAGATGGCTCACCTCCCCTTGAAGATGAGTAGCCTCCACTTGAGATGCATCCCTCTCTGTCTCTATGATACTCAAAGTACTTTGTAGTCCCTTGATCCTCTTGGACTTATCCTCCTAGAGTAGGTCCACCTATCTCTGTAGAGTCACCACCTATGCTCGTAGTGCCTCTACCTACCCCTCAGGTCCCCTCAACCTAAGGCTTGACCTCGACTGGATGCTACTGATGTGGAGTCTTCTCTCGATCCTCTACATGGTAGAACCCCAACCTTTGTGGGGGTAACTCTAGATGCCCCTACCTCCATAGTCCTCGTAGTACTGGTAAAATTCACCACCAGCTTGAACTAAACCCGTGTCTATCTCTATCTTGGGTCTGCTTGGCCATGTTGCTCCCTCTCTCTAGCCTTGTGAGCTACCTCTCAAAAAAATCAATGCATGCCTAGATCCATTAATTGGTGCCTCTATGTTGGTACTGGTGGAGATACCCTCTAGGGCACAACTCTTTTACACCACCTATGATATTCGAAGGCCACTCCCATGTAATCCACCCTTGGATCCATATAAGAAGGATCATCCAAATCCTCCTCGGCCCACCTAGCCAAGTTAGGCTCATCCCTAATCCATGTTGGATCCTGATATACCCTCTGATACTAGTAGTCCACCAGTTTTGGGATTCCTTGTAGAATATTGAACTACCTCAGGACTCTATCAATTGGAAGACCTCTGGATTTCCTCTATTCATAGTTATCCATCTGATCCTCCTAACCTAGTCAGCTCCTTCTTATCCTCAGCCCATCCTGGGTGTAGACTCCAAGATCATCATATAATCTGGGCCTCCTTCAACTCATCTATTATCCACCTCTCTAGTGGTAAGTTCCTAGCATATGTCCTCATGAATTGCTCGAGGGATTTGGACCATCTATATGCAACTGGTTGCTTTGATATGGGTAATGGTCCTAACAGTGCATCTGGTATCCACACCGCTATGTGCTCCTAGCTCCATACCTAGAGCAACATTTTACACATGATACTTGTATGTTGCTTGTACAAGATGTTGTACATCCTATATAAATGGGTTAGTACATATGGGTCCCATGTGAACTGCACCCTTTGGTATCGCATATCTAATATTATGCTCACCATTATCCATGGTATATTTTGCCTACTGGTATGACACATCAGTAAGCTTACCACCACACCATAGATCACGATCGTTAATGGGTCTGCTCCATATCGCCTCACTAGGTCATCTACGACTATCATGATCTCTCACACCTAGTGGATCCAACCTCCTGATAAATTTTGTAAGGTCACTGGCTACCCTCGTGATTTGTAAATTTTTCTCCCCTTTATGGGGATGTGCAAGATGTGCCACACATCTTCTAGTGTGACGGTCATCTCCCCAAAGGGTAACCGAAAGGTCGATAATTCCAGATACCACCTCTCTACAAAATATCTCAATAGTGCCCTCTCTGTCTCTACCCAAGGCATCCTCGCTAGGTGGTCTAGCCCCATCACTCCAAGTGTGTCTCTCTCCACTTGCACAACCTCGCATAAATCCACCTCTAAGGAGCCTGCTTGCCACTCGTGACTCTCGAGTACCCAAAGCTGCATTCACAAACATAACAAAATATTTCATGTTTCATTAATCAATAATAAAAAATAATTACTAAATAATATTTGCAATTTTGAGTTATAACTTACTTGCTTGCTTTCCCTCTTCTCTCATTTTTCTCTTTTTTTCTTTTTTTTTTTCTCTTTCTTTTTTTTCCTCTTTCTTTCTTCGATGAAATCGCAATTGGTTTTTCAAGACCGCGATTTCACCTCTACAAAATCACCTCCCATATTTGCAAGGAATGATTTTGTGAAATCATTCCCAGTTATTTCATTGAGCGCAATTTCATCGCTACAAACCAGGGTGAAATCATGGTCGGGATGCAAAATGATGTCTAGGTCATACACGGTAAACCAACTGGATTTGGCAGAAATTCACCCAAAATTCAAAGAATTTTGGAAGGATTTTCAATCTTACCTCTACCCACTCCGCCTCCATGTCAACCTTGCCCCTCACGATTGCTGATTGGTGCACTAGTAGCTCCATCTCCTATTTTTCTCTAGAGTTATTTTCTTCTCTTCTCATGAAATAAAAATGAATTAGGGTTTTACCCCTTTTTCACTTTTATCTTTGTTTTCACTATTGTATTTCTTCTATTTTTGTTTTCTTTTGTCATTTTTTTAATCTACATCTATCATTTTGAGTTTCATCAGGGATAAGTCCTCCTTTATGAAAATCGAGGGGGCACCCTAGCCTAACAAGTATTAATGTCCCTAATACCTCGATTTGCATCTAAAACAAGAAAGTGTTTAGAATAACACCATTTTCACACCACTCCTTTCTTCTAAACTAGCCACTCCTTTTTTGCCTACTGTCTTTTGTTTGTAAGTGTTTACATATTTCTTTGACACATTTATTAGGCCATAAATGCATCAAAGAGGGGGTAAAATGTAGACACAAAAAATTGACCCACCCAAGTAGGCAATTTTCCCTGAGTCCTTCAAAGAGACCCCTTAGAATTTCCTAGGGCAAGGGCTAGGTCTCTCTTCTATTCTTTTTTTATTTTTCCCTCTTTATGTGAAATCATAGTTGCCCTTGACGGAGCATGATTTCACATAATGCGAAATCAGGATCAGTCTTGATGGGGCCTGATTTCACATTTTAGGGTTTTCTCAAAAGGAAACCCTAATTATCGAAGTTGGCATGTTTGGCATCGGCTCTCCTTGGTTTTTCCCACTCATTTCACTTTCAAATACACTATATAAGGAGGGTTTGAAATCATTTTGAAAAGTAACAAGACAACAAGTGATTGTTGAAATATCAATCCCACGTAATCTCTCTTCTTCAAGTGATTTCTAAAGTACTCTCTAAGTGATCTACATTCTTCGTCTTATTTCGTAAGCAAGCTAACTTACAATTGTGGAGTGTGATCTATTTTTTGCTACATTGGGTTATCTATTTCTGTTATTCACTTTGGTGTATTTGTGTTAGAGCCCTAAGGAGATATTGACTATTTGGGAGGTCTCAACCCTTTTGTCTGCTTCTGTGCTATATGGCAGGTGATTTCATTATTTTGCATGCATATTTTTATATTATATATCATGCATTAATTTTTTTGCATCAATCTGAAGCTTTTTGCCTCACTTCTACAAAATCACACCCAGTCTCTACGGGGAACAATTTTTTTAGTTTACAAAATTGCGGTCACTCCTTATGGAGCGTGATTTCACCTAGACCTAGATTGGGGAAAAGTTGATACCCTTGTTGGAACCATTTATTGCATCCATAGCTTTTATAATTGTCACTCTATAAGAAATCATTTTGAACCAGCGAGCTATTACAGGCTTTGGTCAACCTACCTCTTTATTATGATTAAAGAAATATTACTAAAGAAAAAACATAACAAAATGGGTAAGGAAACCCCAGTGGTAAACTTAAGATTTTACAAGTATTACACACTCCAGATTTTAGTTATATACTTATTATAAAAATGACCAAGCAATGACAACAAAAATTATTTATGCCTTATGTAGATCGATGCCTTATTTATTGGGTTGTTATAGCAATTTAACAACATTCATAACATGAACAAAAAGAATGGGAAAAGAAGAATTGGTGTCATTATACTCATTCAAATATCATAATCAGTATAATGGTTAACCAATGAAAGAAACACTCAAAACATGTTCAAATAATGTAACCTGTTATGAGGAAACACACAAAACTGGAAACAAGAAATGATAAAACTGAAACCCAGAATTGTATTAATTTTTTCAATGATATTACATGTAGAGTGGGCAGAAAGCCATTAAACTCTGTTACAATTTTTTAATACAATGAGAAAGCCTTTTTCAAATAATGTAATAAGACTTCTTCAAATCCTTCTCTCAAAATGATAACAAGAAGAATTTCTAAACTTCAGGCTTAGAAATAACTAGAAATATTCTCAGCTTTCCAAACACAACATTAACAAAACCTGCATAGCAAAGGGAAGAATGAGGGATGATAGAGAAAAAGACACAAAGGGAATACAACAACACAATTCATAGGGCACTCAAGTATACCTCTTAGTAAAAATGCTATCTCTAAATGCTTGATGTAGATTCTAACCACAATTGGTGTATTTATAGCTTTGAAATCTTGAATATGTTATTTTTGGCCTTATTTGGGCCTTACACTTGTCACTTTTAGTTTGATATTTCAAAATTTTACAACTATATTCCATTACTCCTTTTTTGTCTACACTTCATACTCTGCTAATATTCCTTTAAATCTTAACTTGTTCAACCGGTAATATTTGTTCCTGGAGGGTCTCCTTCTTCTGTTCCTCCTTCTGTTTCTCCTTGGCTCTCTAATTGGATTTTTGTCTTTGAAGTTTCTCCTCCTTGATTAATTTTCATTTCGTCTCTTTGGGGTGAGCTCATTTCCAACTGTAAACTGCATACTTTAATTTCTTTACCTTGCCCTGCTGTAGCCATATGATTTGTTTTCCAATCATCTTACAGGAATCAATGTTAAAATTCATAGAAAATCTCAAAATATTCACTTCCTAGAGGATCTTGTTTTTTAGCATGTCAATATAACCCTTACTCTTTTTATACTGGGTGATGAGCGAGTCCATAGTACTTACCAAAAAAGTGGTCTATCTGGCTATTTCTTGTTCATCATATGGTTCACAATCAAATTATTCTATTTTATTTTTGAGGAGATCTTCTATACTGGCGGTTTCTAAGAACTCTTCCAGTGATAGCCCAATATTTGCTAGCTTTTCTTTTGTCATTCAACAGAGAAAACATCTCCACAACATCATTACACCATGTTTCTTTGTTTACCTCGAACATGGTTGCTTTCATGAATTCAATATTATTTTTTACCTCGGTACCATCGTTCAATGTTACTTCTTTGCTATGCATATTCTCAAAATATTCTGCCATTAAGTTGAGAATAGGGTGAATGGCCTCTAGGTCTTCTTTTAGATATATCAAGCTTTCGATCTCTTGAGCGGTAACCCGAATCACCCCAATATGTTTGAAAATCTCAGTGATCCCCTTGATCTTGTCTTGAATATTAAATGACATTTCATTTTTTCTTTTAGACAAATAGTCTGTATAGTTGGTTATTTTCACCACCATAGGAGGTTGTACTGATGGGATGGTTTTTTGTGCCAACACTTCTTTCAAACTATCAATCAAGGCTTGCATTTATATTTTTTCTTTATCATTGGCCTCCAAGTGACTCCTAAATTCGTCATTCGTCTCTTGCATATGGTCTAAATTTTGTAAAGTCATGGCTTTGTTCATCCTCACCATGTTAGCCTCCCTTCCTTTCATTGAAATCTATCATGTTTGATCATACATTATGAGTATCACTGGTTCCTGTGGAGCGGGTATGGATACTTCTACCATAGATGACCTGAACTTGTTCTGCTCTATTTTTGTGGTAGAACCTTCTTCCAAGCTATTTTTTTGGCTATCATCTGCATCTCCTTTTCATTGGCTAAGCTAAAAATTATTTCTTCTTCAACCCTTTTTAAAGTGACTTTATTTGAGGTCAGAGCCAGTCTAGGCTTCTTTGTTTGAGGGGTAGCCACAACCTCTTGTTTTTCTACCATGTGATATTTTAGGATTTCTCCAAAACCACCAAATTTTAATTTGTGCTATGGATGGGATTGGTATTTATTTGTCATTAATTTTTAATGAGGTAGGGACAGCCTTTGGGTCTAACTTTTTCACACTAGTTAGAGCCAAAAATTGATCAGAAACAGGAGCTTCAGCTTGTTTTTTGCAACAATGAGCTCTTGGGATGACACTGTTACTATTTCATTCTCTTTGTTTGCATCAGGCCATGTGTGAGTTAGCTGTGAAGTACTGGGTGCTGCCTCTATCTAGGGTTGGGATTTTTTTGGACCTCGTATCTAGTGTTCTACTACATCAGTAACACCCACTATAACTTCCATTTGATCGAGGCCCCGTTCTTCTATAATTTATAATAGTGCATCTTCTCTGATGGCCTAAGTGGGAGTGGGGAAAATAGGGGCTGCTACATCTACATTAATTCTCCTTATCAAATTGAGCTTCGTGGGGTATTCATATGGTTCATGAATTTGTGAATTTCCCCTATCCTCAAAAGGAAAATCATTCCAAATTTTGTGCAAATCTTCCCCTTTCTCTATGGCATCTAACAATGCTTCCTCATATTGGTCCTTTCTATGTTCGACCTAGGCATATCTATGGTTCATCATTTTCCTATATGTATTATGGGGATCATATGGTATCCATGTTATTTATTTGAAGTCCATGTTTTCCAAATCATACATGCCCTTAAACAAGGTTGGATATCCTACAAAAGTGTAATATTTGAATTTGCATGGAACATTTAGCCAAGGGACTCGACCATATTTATTTACCTGCCTCATTTTAGCTTCTTCTATGACTTGTCTTACCAGTTCTAAGGATACCAGGGAGAAAGGGTGGTACATTGGCAACATTTTGGGGGGATTTTGGCCCCATAAAGCCGCATATAGGTGAATCCTTATGAGAAAAAATAATCTCCTATCCATTTTTCCTTGAGGAAATATTTTATTCCTGGACCCAATCTCTTAGGCATGTAGCCCGTCAGAATACAGTGAATTTCTACCATGAAGTTGTCACAGAACCAACCAAAGTGGGTGCACCCTTCGTGTATTATTCAAAATATGTTTTGTACGTATGGAATATTGTTGGATCCTATTCTAAGCTGACTTTCATTCCCCAATTGTCCAGCTATAGGTGCATGAGAATGGAATAGTGGGAAAAATAGGGCATCTCTTTCCTCTATTCTAAAATTATCTTTTTTAATTTTGGTAATTGGTCATGCATTTGTCTACTCAATTCCTCTTCTCAGGCATAGATGGGGGGGTTTATTCTTCTGTTACTTTGTGTTACTAAGTACAATGTATTCCTCCCTACTACATTGAGTTCTGGTACGCCCAAGATAATGTTAATCTTGTCATAGAAATCCCTAACCCAGGGTTTGAATGTGGTCTTTCTAATGGGAAATTTAAATTTAACCTCCTCATGTTCTTCTTTTTTAAGCATTCTCAAAGAACTTAAATCAATTAATTAGTGAGATTACCTTTCAATTACCCTGTAAACCAACTGGGTGTCTGAAGGCTCTAGTCCAAATATTTCTTTTATGTGCCTGGCTGCTACGTTAAAAACTAGAAATCTTTGATTGTCTCTAAAAGTCTTCGTATTTTCATCATACGCTAATGCAAGCTACGCCATCAGGTCTACACAATAAATCACCCTAGGGGATATTAACTTTACTATATTGCTGGTCCATCAATTTCTTCTAGGGCCTCTATAGTTCTGTGATTTTTTCTTTGTGGAACAAATCTACCAGTAACCAGGGAGAGTGCTAGTCATTTTCTATTGTGGCCTCAAAGCTTCGAACGCACGTATTCTCAAATTTGTATTGTTGAGCAGGCATTAGTTTTTTGCTTTCCCCAAACTTTTTTGCAAAATCATACATTTTGATTACATACATTACTCCTCTAAGGAGCTTTGTGTATGGGCATTGGTCAGTAATGAATTTAATTGCTTCTTGAGTATCTTCTAGTACGAAGGTATTCCCCCAAGTGGCCATTGTGTTCCCAAAACTTGTTCTATTTCACCATGATATTTGCTTCCTAAAATTCTTTACTCTTATGAACTAGTTCTTCGCTCTGTGATAACCAAGGTGGCGATGGTGTTTGATAATAAGGTTTTAAGTAGCTGAGAGTGGGAAGGCTTCACTGGTCTCACATAGTGTATCATTAATGTGATGACACCAAATTCCTTTTGGATTCGGCCAATAGATATCTGCCATGGTGTTTTTTTCTAAAATTAAACGATCACGGTAGGTGATCTTCCTTGACTTGTACGTCCATGAGGGCATTGGTTTGCACACTTGTAATTATTCAAAATGCTTCTACTGGCTATTAGACTACTCTTTTAGCTAATGTGGTGCTATGAATGTAGTAGTGATGACATTTTCATGAGAATTTTCTCATAAAATGGTCCGCTACCTTCGAAAGAGCTATACCATTAAGCGGTGGTTATCATTCTTGGGATCGATAGTCAGATCATTAGTCTTTGTTGGTTTTAATTCATTGTCGTTGACCTTTATGATCCTACATGATTTTTAGTTGCATGACATAATATGTGTACACTAAGATTAGCCATATGCATCAAGTGGAAATTTATGTTTAATAGACTGATTATAATGCTTAGGCTGAGACGTATAATTTTACCAATTAATTAATCACCAAGACCCAGATTTATTAATGTTGACATGAAACCCCTCATAAAACATCCATCCGATATTCTAGGCATGTGCTGAGGTTAACCACATAAAGGGGGCCATTAACAACCTATTATATCCTCAATTAAAACTTAATTAGGTGTAGGGTTCAACGATATTTACCTTAATTAATTATTTGATCACGAAAAACAAACATACCTTAACCTATGGGTGCATTGGCTACATGATGCCATCAGATCTGAGCAAGGTTAAGCGCTACCTTCAAATAGAATAAATATGTGTGCCCTTTCCCCACTTAATTTTACTTTAGTAGCCTTGGTTAGGCACAACCATTAGATCTAGGTAGAGATAAGCACGACTATCGGATCTGCTTTGACTATAGCTCTATCAATGACACTTTGTTATTTTATGACTATTTTCGATAAAGCACCACCATCAGATTTGACATGATCGAGCACAACCATCAGATCTGATGAGATTAATTCTATCACTAAGATTTGATTCGTCATTTTTTGAATACTTTGATAAAGCACTGTTGTTGGATCTTTAGTGGGACGAATGTGATCGTTGATGCGTGCTTTATATTCATTAATATATATTGATTAAAGCATTACCATCAGATTTAGCAGATTAAAGCGCTATGGTAGATGCTCTTTTGCTTTCAATTTGGTCTAGGAATAGTGTCATCGTCAGCTCCAGGCAGGATCAAGCGTAGTCGTTGGATTATTCAGAGATGTGCACTTTAATTCATCTACCTTTGAATTTTCAACATCTAAAAATCCGTCGAAACGTTGTCATCGAATCAGCTTTTGAGTATGCATCGTCATTGGATTAGATAAGGACTAGTGCGACCATTGATCTCTTTTGACCCATACAATGCCCAAGCTTTGGATTATTATGCAGTGGAGGTAGATTCTTCTAGAGGATCACTAGCTAGAGTAGAGGAGAAAGAGTTATCCTATGGGTAGAGATCCACAAACCAGATTTAGGGGATCAACATATCCTTTGGACAGAGGTCCATAAATATTGTAATTGGGAAGGATTCCCAAGAGATTGATAGAGAAAATTTAGTGAAATATTTTCTCTATGGAAGTAGCCATCTTTGGTTGAACAATGTAAATTATTGTGTCTCTATTGTGTGTGGTGATGTGTGCATTGATTTGATTACTATTGTTTATATTGTTATCTTTAAATTGCATATATTAGTTTGAGAGAAAAAGTAAAAAGTGCTCTTATATTGTTCACCCTCCCCCCTCTTAGTATAAGCTTGTGTTCTTCAAAAATGTACTAATATGACCTAAATGCAATCTAAGGTGTAGATATAGGGCCTGGCCTCAATGTATTGGCTGATCGATCTCTATCCACTGGAGACTCTATTCGCTTTGCTCTGTCACCTCCAAAGCTCTACCTCAATACTATACTAAACATAGTCCAGTCAGTCTAGCACAACTTTGCTCAATATCTTACACTAAAAATAGTACATTCGATCTAGCACAAATATGCTCAACTCTTGCACTAAATACAGTCTAGTCAGTCTAGCACAAGTCCACTCAAATCTGTACTAAACACAGTCTAGTCGATCTAGCATAAATCTACTCAATAGGTCCACTCAAAACCTTCTCAAATTTGCTCAACAGGTCCACACAGAACCTGCACAACTCTACTCAACATGTTCGCTCGAGTCCTGCTCAAATCTGCTCAACAAGCTCACATAGAACTTGTCCAAATCTGCTCAATCACTTTCTCAACTCAAATCAATATCATAGAAGCATAAAGATAATTGTTAGAGACTCAATATGTTCTATACTCAAAACTCAATCTCTTTCTCAAATCAATCTCATAGAAGCATAAATATAATTTTTAGAGACTCAATATGTTCTATACTCAAAAACTCAATCTCAAGTCAAATCAGAATATAGAATAGTTTGTTTTATGGAACTTGAACAACCACTTCATACATCCACTTAACTAGGCCCAATCAAATCTACTCAACCAATCACTCAAGAAACAACTCTTGCTCACAAACCCTAGTCCAAGCATGTATCATCCAACTCAAAATGTTTCCAACAATGCTCAACAAAAAATCTCACATAACAATGATACTCATGATATTTTCAAACCCTAGTTCAACTCACTTCAACAACAATGCTCATAAATCAATCTTCACATAACAATGATACTCATGTTCTTTCCTAACTCAAGTTCAAGTTCTTTGCACAATCCAATGGCTTCAACAACAATGCTAATAAAAAAAGGTTTTAATTACAATACTTAATTCCAGAAAACCTTTAAGCATTAGCTCAAACACTTCACTCAACCAATGGTCTCAACAACAATGCTTATCAAACAAGGTTTAATCACAACTCTCAATTTAGAAAACCTTGAAGCATCAACTCAAATTTTTTTGAAAAGGAAACCCTAATTAAATCATTTTCTCTCCAAAGATGTTTTCAAAAATCAACCAACCAATCAAATTATCAAAGGAGAATATTGCCCATACCTTTTTGTTTCCAAGGAGTTGTTCACAAAATCTACCACACTTAAAAAATTATTTTCCAATCTCAATAAGGGTTAGAAGACTTCAATAAAAATCACAATATAAAAATAATAACTCAATCACACCTTATTACTCCAACTTAATTTTAACATCCACCAAAGTATTTTTAGAAGAAACCCTTATAAAAAATAATAGCCAACAAGTCTTAAAATAAATCTCAATCAAGCCTTAATTATAACTCCTTATACCTCCTAAAACATAACTCTCAAAACAACAATTTCCAGATTATAAAACTCAAATAATCATCAACACTTCACCTTCAAAAATAAATCACCACAACCTTTATTTAATAAAGGTTATTAAAAATTTAATAAAATCTAAAACAACCTTATCACTCCAACCTTAGGGCATAAACCATAAACTTTTAATTAAAAATTTGTACCTGCTTCAAGGGGTTTCGATCCCATGACTTGCCCTCATCGTGAGCACCTTAGCAATGGTTAAGGTTGCCACATGAGCTACACACTCATTCTCAAAGGGGGAAGCACCATGTGATTCCTCTTTGCGCTTCTCCTTTCCCATGTTTAATAAAACATGTGCCTTGGGCGCTTCCACAACATTGCCACCAAAAACCACTCTGCGAAAATCGAACACACGACCTTTGTGCTCTCAATGGATTTGCACTCTCCAAGCTGCCACTAGGCCACACTACCCAATGCAAATTGGGGGGTGGTCTCACTCTGTCTTATCCTCTGCTTCCTTTGCCAATCGCTTTAAACCACACAAGATCGTTTTCGCATATACCACATAAATTCTATTTGAGCAAGGATAAATTAATGAATGACTTTGGGCATGTATTTATATTGCCCTCCTCCTTTGTCTAATACGTCGACGCTTTGATTTGAATGCATCACATTGGTGCTCTAAGGCTTCGCAAGCCTTAGTAAAACCCAACCTTTGGGTTTTTAATTATTAAAAACTTTGCGCTCAAATATATTTTATTTCTCTAAAACCCAACCTTAGGGTTTTAATCAAATAAACTTTATCCTTTAAAATCTAATTTTATTATAATTAAAAATTATAATATTTAATTATATTTTTACCACTTTGGTAAATATTATAATAACAATTATAATATTTTTAACCTTCTAATGCTTCAGATGGATTGCTTCCATGGAGAAGTAAAAATCTCTTTCTGGCCCAATATTTTTGGGTGTAAAATAAAATATTTTAACCCATTATAAAATTCCATTAAACTCTGCACTCGAACTGAAGAAGAACTCTCACTGGCATCTTGACATCAATGACAACTTTGGCTTAGGGACTCAAAATGTCCAACAATTTTGAGCCCTATTTTATCAATATGTTCAATTACATTTCATTGTGCATGTTCATCTTTCGAAGGTCAACTTTTGGTTCTGTTTTAAAAGGTCAGCTAAAAGGACCTAGGGGGCTTGACTGCTATGCCTCCAAGTATTATCAAACAATAGCCTAAGCATACCCCTTAATGCTAATTATATTTTCAAAGTGTTTGACAAGTTATCTTTTAGGAATATGAATTGTTAATATCGTTGGATAAAGAATAAAAGCAAGGATCAACCACCAGATAAGATAAGTGATCTAGTTAGTCTTTAGGTTGTTTGTTGAGTGCCTTATATTTTTGTTACAAACCCTAGATCTAATTTAAAAGAAATATATTTAATTTATTTCTAGGCATTTGAAATATAAACAACATATAGTGTGCATTTAGGGTTAACATTGTTTATGCATCTTCTCTTGAGCCCTTGCTTGAAGGTTTTCTATTTTGAAACCCTAGGGTTAGAAAGCATTCAAAGAAAGAATCATTCTAGGATTAGATCTTGTATTTTTGCATTCTATATTTCTACATTGTCCTTTATATTTCATAGCATAGATCTAGAAAGACCAAACATAAGTGATTATCTTAAAACAAATACATCAAACATTCTTGAAAACCAGAGGACTTGGATCCAATCCTTAAACCATTCATGGTGAACCCTTCCCCCCATATTTTACACTGAGTATAGAAAACAACATAGCCCCTACAGTTCACCTCAAGACTCTCTCTCTCTTACGGATCCAGCCTTGAGAACCATACGTAGTAGAGTAGTTTTTCCCCTCTACACACATATAGAGATTTGCAAATTAGGAACCAGGATTTTGGGTGAAATGCCCTAGTGGAAGCAAGCCAACCATGACCCAACCCCTCAAACGAGTGAATCATGGCCAAGAAATATGCTTCATCCTCTCTTGTGGAAGCATTGCTCGATGGTGGTGAGTGTGTATTTCTCCCCATGTGTGGTTTTCATTGGTTGATTTCCCTTGTGGGCCCCATGTTAGCTCTAGGGTCCATTCTTTGCTCCTCTCATACTATCCAGTCTCGTACTTTCTCAAATAAAAATTCTAAAAAATACCTTGAGCTACATTATGAGAGTCCTTAGCCATTATCCCACATGTATCCCAATGGCCCTCATGGTGGTATATAAAGCACAACACCAACATAGAGCTTTGTAAATCAGGAAGTAGACTTTTGAGTGAAATTCTCTAGTGGAAGAAAGCCAACCATGACCCAACACCTCAAACGAGTGAATCATGGCCAAGCAATATGCTCTATCCTCTCTTGTGGGAGCATCACTCGATGGTGGTGAGTGTGAATTTCTCCCCATGTGTGGTTTTCATTGGTTTATTTCCCTTGTCAGACCCATGTTAGCTCTAGGGTTCATTCTTCGCTCCTCTTGTACTGCCCAATCTTGTACTTTCTCAAATAAAAAATTCTAAAAAATACCTTGAGCAACGCTATGAGAGTACTTATCCATTATCCCACATGTATCCTATGATGGTCCTCATGGTGGTATATAAAGCACAACACCTACATAGAGATTTGAAAATTAGGAAGCAAGCTTTTGGATGAAATGGCTTAGTGGAAGCAAGTCAACCATGACCCAACCCCTTAAACGAGCGAATCATGGCTAAGTAATATGCCCTATACTCTCCTATGTGAGTATCACTCAATGATGGTGAGTGTGTATTTCTTTCCATGTGTGGTTTTCATTGGTTGATATCCCTTATGGTCCCCATGTTAGCTCTAGGGTCCATTCTTCGCTCCTCTCGTATTGGCCAGTCTTGTACTTTACTAAATAAAAATTCTAAAAAATACCTTGAGCAATGCTACAAGAGTCCTTAGTCATTATCCTATATGTATACCATGGTGGCCCTCATGGTGTTATATAAAGCACAACATCCACATAGAGCTTTGCAAATCAGGAAGCAAGCTTTTGGGTGAAATTCCCTAGTGATAGAAAGACAACAATGACCCAGCCCCTCAAACAAGCCAATCATGGCCAAGAAATATGCTCTATACTCTCTTGTGGGAGCATCACTCGATGTTAGTGAGTTTGGATTTCTCTCCATGTGTGGTTTTCATTGGTTGATTTCACTTGTGGGTCCCATGTTAGCTCTAGGGTCCATTCTTCACTCCTCTCATATTGTCTAGTCTTGTACTTTCTCAAATAAAAAATTCTAAAAAATACCTTGAGCTACGCTATGAGATTCCTTAGACATTATCCTACATGTATCCCATGATGGCCCTCATGGTGGTATTTAAAGCACAACACCCACATAGAGGTTTGTGAATCAAGTTGTAGGATTTTGGGTGAAATATTCTAGTGGAAGCAAGCCAACCATGATCTAGCCCCTTAAAGGAGTGAATCATAGCCAAGTAATATGTTCCATTCTCTCCTGTGGGAGCATCGCTCCATTGTGATGAGTGTGGATTTCCCCCCATGTGTGGTTTTCATTGGTTTATTTTCCTTATGGGCTCCATGTTAGCTCTAGGATCCATTCTTTGCTCCTGTCGTACTGCCTAGTCTTGTACTTTCTCAAATAAAAAATTCTAAAAAATACCTACAACATTATGAGAGTCCTTAGCCATTATACCACACATATCCCATGATGGACCTCAGGTGTTATATAAAACACAACACCCACATAGAGCTTTGCAAATCAAGAAGCAAGCCAACCATGATCCAACCCCTCAAATGAGCAAATCATGACCAAGAAATATGCTCCATCCTCTCATGTGGGAGCATAAATTGTGGTGAGTGTGGATTTCTCCCCATGTGTGGTTTTTGTTGGTTTATTTCCCTTGTGGGTCCCATGTTAGCTATAGGATCCATTTTTTGCTTCTCTTGTACCACCCAGTCTCATACTTTCTCAAATATTTTTTTAAAACACCTTGAGCAATGCTACGAGAGTCCTTAGCCATTATCCCAAATGTATCCCATGATGGCCCTCATGGTGGTATATAAATCACAATACCCACATAGAGCTTTGCAAATTAGGAAGGAGGCTTTTGGGTGAAATGCTTGAGTGGAAGCAAGCCAACCATGACCCTGACCCTCAAATGAGTGAATCGTGGCCAAGAAATATGCTCCATTCTCTCCTGTGGGAGCACCACTCGATGGTGATGAGTGTGGATTTCTCTCCATGTATGGTTTCTATTGGTTGATTTACCTTATGGACCCCATGTTAGCTCTAGGGTCCATTATGCGCTCCTCTTGTACTATCCAGTATCGTACTTTCTCAAATAAAAATTTAATAAAAATACATTGAAAAATGCTATGAGAGTCCTTAGCCATTATACCACATGAATCCCACTATTATCCTCATGATGGTATATAAAGCACAATACCCACATAGAGCTTTGCAAATCAAGAAGCAGGCTTTTGGGTGAAATGCCCTAGTGGAAGCAAGCCAACCATGACACAACCCCTCAAACGAGTGAATCATGGCCAAGCAATATGCTCCATCCTCTCCTATGGGAGCATCACTTGATGGTGGTAATTGTGGATTTCTACCCATATGTGGTTTTCGTTGGTTGATTTCCCTTGTGGACCTCATGCTAGCTCTAAGTTCCATTCTTCGCTCCTCTTGTACTGTCTAGTCTCGTACTTTTTCAAATAAAAAATTCTAAAAGCACTATGAGAGTCCTTAGTCCTTAGCCATTATCCCACATGTATCCCACGATGGCCCTCATGGTGGTATATAAAGCACAACACCCACATAGAGCTTTACAAATCAAGAAGTAGGCTTTTGGGTGAAATGCCCTAGTGGAAGCAAGCCAACCATGATCCAGCCCCTCAAATGAGTGAATCACAGCCAAGAAATATGCTCCATACTCTCCTATGGTAGCATCGCTCAATGGTGGTGAGTGTGGATTTCTCTCCATGTGTGGTTTTTGTTGGTTGATTTCCTTTATGAGCCTCATGTTAGCTCTAGGGTCCATTCTTCACTCCTCTTGTACTAGCCAATCTTGTACTTTCTCAAACAAAAATAATAAAAAAATACCTTGAGCAACGCTACAAGGGTCCTTAGCCATTATACCACATGTATCCCATGATGGCCCTCATGGTGGTATATAAATAACAACACCCACATAGAGCTTTTTAGATCAGGAAGTAGGATTTTGGGTGAAATGCCCTTATAGAAGCAAGCCAACCATGACCCAACCCCTCAAATGAGCGAATCATGGCCAAGAAATATGCTCCATCCTCTCTTGTGGGAGTATCACTTGATGGTGATTAGTGTGTATTTCTCCCTATGTGTGGTTTTGTTGGTTTATTTTCCTTGTGGGCTCCATGGTATCTCTAGGATCCATTCTTTGCTCCTGTCGTACTGCCTAGTATTGTACTTTCTCAAATAAAAAATTCTAAAAAATACCTACAACATTACGAGAGTCCTTAGACATTATCCCACACATATCCCATGATGGCACTCATGGTGTTATATAAAAAACAACACCCACATAGAGCTTTGCAAATCAAGAAGCAGGCTTTTGTGTGAAATACCCTATTAGAAGTAAGTCAACCATCACCCAACCACTGAAATGAGCGAATCATGGCCAAGAAATATGATCCATATTCTCCTATGGGAGCATAGCTAAATGGTGGTGAGTGTGTATTTCTCCCCATGTGTGGTTTTCATTGGTTGATTTCCCTTGTGAGCCCCATGTTAGCTCTAGGGTCCATTATTCGCTCCTCTTGTACTACCCAATCTTGTACTTTTTCAAATAATTTTTTAATACCTTGAGCAACACTACGAGAGTCCTTAGCAATTATCCCACACGTATCCCATGATGGCCCTCATGGTGGTATATAAAGAACAACACCCACATAGAGCTTTACAAATCAGGAAGTAAGCTTTTGAATGAAATGCCTTAGTGGAAGCAAGCCAACCATGATCCAACCCCTCAAATGAGTGAATCATGACCAAGAAATATGCTCCATCCTCTCATGTGGGAGCATAACTTGTGGTGAGTGTGGATTTCTCCCCATGTGTGTTTTTTTTTGGTTTATTTCCCTTGTGGGTCCCATGTTAGCTCTAGGATCCATTCTTTGTTTCTCTTGTACTACCCAGTCTCATACTTTCTCAAATATTTTTTTTAAAACACCTTGAGCAATTCTATGAGAGTCCTTAGCCATTATCCCAAATGTATCCCATGATGGCCCTCATGGTGGTATATAAATCACAATACCCACATAGAGCTTTGCAAATCGGGAAGGAGGCTTTTGGGTGAAATGCTTGAGTGGAAGCAAGCCAACCATGACCCTGACCCTCAAATGAGTGAATCATGGCCAAGCAATATACTCCATTCTCTCTTGTGGGAGCACCACTCAATGGTGATGAGTGTGGATTTCTCTCCATGTATGGTTTCTATTGGTTGATTTACCTTATGGACCCCAAGTTACTCTAGGGTCCATTCTTCGCTCCTCTTGTACTACCCAATCTCGTACTTTCTCAAATAACAATTTAATAAAAAATACATTGAAAAATGCTATGAGAGTCCTTAGAAATTATACCACATGAATCCCACTATTATCCTCATGGTGGTATATAAAGTACAACACCCACATAGAGCTTTGCAAATCAAGAAGCAGGCTTTTGGGTGAATTTCCATAGTGGAAGCAAGCCAACCATGACACAACCCCTCAAACGAGTGAATCATGGCCAAGCAATATGCTCCATCCTATCCTATGGGAGCATCACTTGATGGTGGTAATTTTGGATTTCTACCCATATGTGGTTTTCGTTGGTTGATTTCCCTTGTGGACCTCATGTTAGCTCTAAGGTCCATTCTTCGCTCCTCTTGTAATGTCTAGTGTTGTACTTTCTCAAATAAAAATTATAAAAAAATACTTTGATCAACGCTATGAGAGTCCTTAGCCATTATCCCACATGTATCCCACGATGGCCCTCATGGTGGTATATATAGCACAACACCCATATAGAGCTTTGCAAATAAGGAAACATGCTTTTGGGTGAAATGCCCTAATGGAAGAAAGCTAACCATGACATAGCCCCTCAAACGAGCAAATCATGGCCAAGCAATATCCTCCATCCTCTCCTATGGGAGCACCGCTCGATGGTTGTGAGTGTGGATTTCTCCCCATGTGTGGTTTTCATTGGTTGATTTCTATTGTGAGTCCCATGTTAGCTCTAGGATCCATTCTTTGCTCCTCTTGTACTACCCAATATCGTACTTTCTCAAATAAAAAACTCTAAAAAATACCTTGAGCAATGCTATGAGAGTCCCTAGCCATTATCCCACATGTATCCCACAATGGCCCTCATGGTGGTATATAAAGCACAACTCCCACATAGAGCTTTGCAAATTTGAAAGCAGGGTTTTGGGTGAAATGCCCTAGTGGAAGCAAATCAACCTAGCTCCTAAAACGAGCGAATCATGGCCAAGAAATATGCTCCATCCTCTCCTATGGGAGCTTCACTTGATGGTGGTGGATGTGTATTTCTTCTCATGTGTAGTTTTTGTTGGTTGATTTCCCTTGTGGACCCCATGTTAGCTCTAGGGTCCATTCTTCGCTCCTCTCATACTATTCAGTATCATACTTTCTCAAATAAATTTTTTTGAAAATACTTTGAGTAATGCTACGAGTCCTTAGCCATTATACCACATGTATCTCATGATGGCCCTCATGGTGGTATATAAAGCACAACACCTAAATAGATCTTTGTAAATCAAGAAGCAGACTTTTGGGTGAAATGCCCTAGCAAAAGCAAGACAACCATGACCCAACCTCTCAAAAAAGCGAACCATGGCCAAGTAATATACTCTATCCTCTCCTGTGGGAGTATCACTCAATGGTGGTGAGTGTGGATTTATCCCCATGTGTGGTTTTCATTGGTTGATTTCCCTTGTGGGCCCTATGTTAGCTCTAAGGTCTATTCTTCGCTTCTCTCATACTGCCTAGTCTCGTACTTTTTCAAATAAAAATTTCTAAAAAATACCTTGAGCAACACTACGAGAGTCCTTAGCCATTATCCCACATGTATCCCATGATGGCCCTCATGGTGGTAAATAAAGCACAACACCCACATAGATATTTACAAATCAGGAAGTAGGCTTTTGGGTGAAATGCCCTAGTCGAAGCAAGCCAACCATGATCCAGCCCCTCAAATGAGTGAATCATAGCCAAGAAATATGCTCCATACTCTCCTATGGTAGCATCATTCAATGGTGGTGAGTGTGGATGTCTCCCCATGTGTGGTTTCCATTGGTTGATTTCCTTTATGAGCCCCATGTTAGCTCTAGGGTCCATTCTTCGCTCCTCTTGTACTAGCCAATCTTGTACTTTCTCAAACAAAAATTAAAAAAAAATACCTTGAGCAACGCTACAAGGGTCCTTAGCCATTATACCACATGTATCCCATGATGGCCCTCATGGTGGTATATAAATAACAACACCCACATAGAGCTTTTTAGATCAGGAAGTAGGCTTTTGGGTGAAATGCCCTTGTAGAAGCAAGCCAACCATGACCCAACCCCTCAAATGAGCGAATCATGGCCAAGAAATATGCTCCATCCTCTCTTGTGGGAGTATCACTTGATGGCGATGAGTGTGCATTTCTCCCTATGTATGGTTTTTGTTGGTTTATTTCCCTTGTGGGTCCCATGTTAGCTCTAGGGTCCATTCTTCACTCCTCTTGTACTGACCAGTTTTGTACTTTCTCAAATAAAAAATTATAAAAATATACCTTAAGAAATGCTATTAGAGTCCATAACAATCACCTAGGTTCAAAATGTGACAAGCATCCCCCCATGTTCAAAATGTGACAAGCATCCCCCCATGTCACATTTTGAACCTAGGTGATTGTTATGGTAAGTGTCTCCCTTTCTTGCAACACCACATCATGATGGACCTCAATTCAATAATACTATTGTAGAGCTATTCTATGAAAAATTCTTGAAGTTGGGGAAGCTTGAACACTAAGTTGTTTCGTACTGCTAGGAAAAGATATATACTTAAAAGCTTAAGACAAGTGATTGAGGTGATTAACATGGAAATGAATGGTAAGTGGTTCTGACAATATGTGGATAACAGACTACTAACTTATAGGGATGTTATTTAGGGCATGGGATCTATAAAGTTTGAATTTTCTCAATATATATATTTTAAAAAAGATAAAAGGAGTGACATTTAATTTAAAAAGTTGATAAACATTTGTAGAAAATATATCCTTACACTGTATGGGTGGTATTTGTACCTTGAGACCATAAGTAGTTGCTCTTTTATATTGAAAATTAAACTGAACAAAATGAATGAGTCACCTGAAACACCCCCTTTTGATTTAATATAAATAACAACGTTCATCACTATCATTATGATTTACTCTCAGTCCATCTTATTTTATTGATTGTGATAATAAAATACCATTGGATAAGGAAGATAAGGTGTTGAAAATACATGCAAGATCTCATTGATAATCATGTTACAGTGTCTACTTGGCAACTTCTAAGATTGGAGGATGAGTTCATATCAATACATTGATGTCGTAGGCACCGTGGATGGTGTTTTGCAAGCCGAGACCACAAAGAGAATTATTTTTTGTTGCTGAGTATAAATTGATTGATTCTCAAATAACTGGTATTATGTGTGAGATCTTGTTTATTATCAAGTAGCTTTGTAAAGTTTACAAACTCTTGGGCCTTGATCATGGAGTTAAAACATGCACTAACAAAATTGTTTTTGCTAAGAGAGTGTTGAATAAAGAGTCATAGGCTCTTTATAATAAATGGTATAACTTATCTGATAACACTATAACTTAAATACACAATTTTTAAGTCAATGCCTTTCCATCTCAACTTTCTCATATATTGATTTTAGTGCTTGTAAATTTTTGATTGTTTGAGTAAGTACACAATAGTGAACATCAATGGTAATTTCAACAACCAGGCTATAGGTAAGGACAATTAAAATACTCATTATCACTACAATTTGTTCATGAGCCTAACTGTTTGGCCTAACTTCTAGTCCCTCCAACATGGATCATCTTCTTTATATTTTTTTAGGGTGGGACCATAAGAGGGCGGTTATAAACCGCCCTCTTAGCCCTAAGAGGGTAGTTTATAACCACCCTCTTAGTCTCTAAGAGGGTGGCTATAAACCACCCTCTTAGTCCTAAGAGGCTTAACCCTAATATGGAATTTAATAACCACCCTCTTAGTCCTAAGATGGTGCTTCAAAACCGCCCTTGTAGTCCTACGATGATGGGTTTTAACCACCCTCTTAGACCCTAAGAGGGTGGTTGTTTGAGGCAATTTTTAGCTACCATCGTATGTTGCAGACTTTTTGTGACACCTTCATAGATGAGAGCTAAGTAACTACCTTTAAAGCTCTTTAAGGGTAGTTTATAAGCATTGTTAAAGCTCTTTTTTGGTGTAGTGTGTAATGAATATCTTTCACTGATGTCAGTATTTCACCTAAAAGTTCCTATTTTGAAGTTGTATTGAGATAAGAAATTTACACGAAGGATAATTCAAATTATAATACAAATACTATCAACAAAAGTAGGATTAATAGTGCACTACTAATAATAGAAATATTGAATAAGTGGTAACAAAAACATATTTATTAATATTAATTGCTTCTTCAAGGGGGCAACCTCCTTTACAATATATTGTAGTCTTCTCCTCCCTTGTGAAGGTTACATCCTTGCCTTTTTATAAGGCTTACAAGCATATTCCTATGATCTAAAATTAGCATTATTCCCTGAGTTTCCTACCTACCTACCTAACTTGACATGTGGCCCTCTTCATATACTCCATATCCTACCTACCTACCTAACTTGGCATGTGTCCCTCTTCATATACTTACGTATAACTAAATAACACAAGATAACATGGATTACATTCATGGGGCACGTAACATGTCACCTCCTTAGAAAATTTTTGTTCTTAAAACTTAAAAGTAGGAAACTATTTTTGGATCACTTATAATGGCTCCATTGTGGCATCTTTTGGTTGGAGCCCATGCCAGTATATAAGTACTTTAGTGATATCACAAGAGCAAAAGTGTTGATTCCATCAAGAAAGGATGATTACTGGTTTGAGAAAAATATATCCTTCTTCATGTAGTTCTGGGAGGACCATCTACACTATGGTATGTTTCCCCACCATATTCTTCAAGCAAAATATGTAGAAAATTGGATGAGTTTTGGATGACATAGGTAGCTCCAATTTATAAGCAACTTTTCCCACCTATTGAAGTACCTTATAAGGTCCATAGAACTTGGGTTCTAGCTGGTGTCAACCTTTTTCTTTCAAATACATTTTCTTGTAGGGTTGAAGGTAAAGGAAAACTATATTACCTTCCATAAACTCTCTCTCATTCTTATGTTGATCCACCTATTATTTCATGTAATTTTGGGCAGTCTCTAAGTTCATTTTAGGGTAGCTAATATCTCTTATTGATGAGTGAGGATAACATCAATTGCCTCGAAATTTGAACTTCTTAGAAGGTAAGAGGCGAGTTTCAAAGGTGATTGGCCATATACTACCTTATATAGAGTCATCTTGACGACTCTATGGAAAGTTATATTGTACCACCATTTTACAATGGGAAGACATTGAATCCACTTGGATTGTTGGTCAACAAAAAGTATATGATGTGTGTCTCTAGAATTTTTTTGATCACCTTAGTATGACCATCAATCTATGAATGATAATATGTCCTTATTTTTAACTTTATCCCCTGAATGTAGTGGATTTATTCCTAAAACTTACTGGTAAACACCTTGTCACAATCATCGACTATTCATTGAGGGATCCTATGGAGCAAAAAAATCTAGTTCATAAAAATTTGTGCCACTATCTTCATAACATGAGGATGATCCAAAAGGGGTAAAAGTGAGCAAACTTGGTCAACCTATCTACTACCACCATGATAACCATTTTTAACCCAATAGAGGGAGCCCCTCAATGGAGTCCATGGAAATATATGTCCAAGGTGAATTAGAAATAGGTAAGGGTTGAAGGAGACCTATTGTTTTAATTATTTCCTCCTTTGAATGTTGGCATGTACCACAGGTGTCGATAAACTATTTTACATTAGCCTTTAAATAAGGCCATTAAAAGTTGTTTTAATCTATTTATAGGAATATAAGAAGTTGATGTGTCCTCTTATTGGTGAATAATGGAGCTCCATTACAATTTGAGATATAAGTCCTAAAGTGGATGGGATGGAAATCCTCTGCTTATAGTGGAATATCCCCTCATTCCAGGTGTAGTTATGATGATTCAAAGTTTCTATCTAGAGTTAATGAATGGTTGTCATGAGTGTGGGGTCATCTTACCATTTTGACTTGAGCTCCTCTAGCCAATCATCCTAGATAATGGACATCATATACAAAATGTATTATGTTTTTGGAAGTCTAGAGAGGGTGTTTTCTACCACATTATCCTTACCCTTGTGGTAGACTATATCGTAGTCAAATCCTAAGAGCTTAGTTACCCATTTTTGTAATACTAAGGAAGAAGAAACCTCCTATTCCAAAATATATTTTAAGTTGGAATTATTTTTATTTATGATGAAATGTTTCCCTATTAGCTATGGTCACCATAGAGAATCACAAAGACAATGGCCATCATCTCTTTTTTAAAGGTTGGTTTGACCAAATTTTGTCTCGATGATACCTTACTAATAAATGTAAGGGATTTTCCTTCTTGCATGAGTATGACCCCCAATACAACCCTTGTGAAATCACTTTATATCATGAAATACTTGGATAATTATTGAATTATCAACATTGGAGTGTTGCACATAACATTTTTTAGGGTAAGAAAAGCTTGTTTTGGAGCATATTTGTCAAGGATGCTATAATTTTTGAAAAAATTATGATAGTACCCTACATGTCCAAGGAATCCTTGGAGGATCTTCAAAATGTTGGGTTTGAACCATTCCTTTGTAGCCTTAATTTTTTTAGGGTTCACACAAACACCATCTGTGGTCATTATGTGTTCCAAATATTCTACTTTCATGGCCCCAAAAGTATACTTGGATTGTTTAAAATAAATTTGATTTTCTTATAGTAGATTCAATACCTGATCAACATGTTGGAGGTATTTATCCCATCTCTTACTGTATACCAAGATGTCATCGAAGAATACCAAGGTAAAATTCCATAGAAATGGCTTAAGGACCTTGTTCATCATATCTTGGAAAGTTGAAGGTGTATTTGTGAGGCCAAAAGGCATAACCAAGAACTCATAGTGCCCCTCATGAGTCTTGAAGGTTGTTTTAAATATATCTATTGGAAGTACTACATTATTTGGTACCTTGCAAGAATATTGTGAGTACTTTGTAAATAGTAAAGAAGAAATAATTTGTTCAAAAGATGGAGCAAATCGCTAGTTTGAATGGAAGTATGAAAAAATTGTAATTAGGAGCAATTCACTTTTTTAGCTGAGAAATTTACTCATTATGACTAGTGGATCACTAGCTCAACTAGACATAAGAAAAATTTATTTAAATGTATAGATATCTATAGGAAATAAAGTTATTTTCTTAATGGTAGTAGTGAATTGCTAATTGGACAAGCCATAGTTAAAATATTAAATACAATTTGCTTAACCAAGTATGGTTTATTTTAGGTCATGGAAGCCCAAGCAATCAACATCTAGTGCATAGAATAGCTTGAATGAGGATCCTCTATGGGGCTTGGAATAGCTAGATGGTGCTAGAGTGATGCAAGACTAGTGTGGATAGTTCACATCCAAGCTTATGGTTATTTCACAAGTGGAGTCAATCAATTTGGATGGCATTGGTTGACTATGGAGGTAGGATGAACATTATCATATATTTTGTTTGCTTATTTTTGGACTAGTCCAACCCCTACCTAGGGATGAGATAATAAATTGATAGTTGGGGGAAGGCACACACAATTCATACTAAGAAAATCATATGGTAAGGTTTGTTTGAAGGCTAGTTCCAAAGGTAGAGTAATTTGCAATACTCTCAAGGGAATGCATGTGAGTGAAGTGGGAAGTAGCCAAGGGGTCAAGGTTTTTATACCTTCCAACCTCCTTGCACCTAATATTTATTAAGATAAGGAAGTAGGTTAGCCTGGAAGTGGACCAATTTGCCTACCTAATTGGTTGTCTCACCAGGCTAAGAGATAATATGTAATTCATTTTCCTTTTGAGTGGTCACATTTCAAAGGGAACAATTCACTCATCGCTTCAAAACTTGATTTTTTTACACTAAATAATATAAGGAGAGGTTAAAATTAAGAGGAGGAAGAAGAAAGGGGAGACATAAATATGATTTTCTTATGAAGGAAAAAGGAATATAGAATCTTGAATCATAGCTTAAGAATACAAAATTCAAGGAGGATATGTACATATTTTACATTTCTTTTGACTTTTAATTTTTCATCAAATGGGTCAAAGATGCTACCCATTCATCAAAATTGGAAGCAATCTTCTTTCCATGGTTGCACGCTTGTAGGAAATTGAACCTACACTCTAAAGAATTTTATATAGTTCACTCCAAATAGAATCAAATTATTGATGGCCTCCCGAGTTAGATCTATCCCCACTCCACTTGAATACTAAGTCACCTTCCTTATAACCCATCTTAGCAACTCATTTGTCAAACCACCTTTTAATTACCTCTTAATGTTGGATCATCCTCTTTAACAACATTTCTATTTTTCTTATAGGGTTAGCATAGCATTTAGTCAATGTATTGCTCTAACATAAGTGCCCTTCAACTCTAATTGCTACAATATTTGAAGGGAAGGGGGATCCAAATTGGTTGACAACACGACCTCTTTTTTAAAGATTACTATAGTGAAATTTAACTACATTGGGAAAATCTAGCCTAAAGGAGGAATTTTAAGCAGATTGTTGATCAAGATCGAGTAGGATGAGGGGAGTAGAAGCTCCTTCTATCTACCAAGTAGTTGATGCTGGAAATATGTTGAGGATGTCGATGAGGGAAAGCCAACATCAAAAGATACTAATAAGTTAAAAGGTCCTTGTGCCATAAGGTAAGGTTAACCACTTGGATTGGATAGAGGAAAGGTTCTAGCCTTTTTGGTGGTAACTAAGCTAAGCATTTCTACAATAAAGGACCTTGGAGACTTTTTGATGGTAACTAAAAAGGATCAACTATCGATAGGGTTTCTATCTACTCGATAGCCCCAAATTTTTCCCTTAATTAGTCGGGTGGATTTGGAAATTGAACCATCCTCTTTTGGTAATTGGGTTTCAAAGAGACATGTATCATAGGGATGCTACAAAAGAGTACTAAAATCATGTCCATGAAATGAAACCCAAGGACCAAAGAAGAAGAAAAGAAGGGGGACAATGATTACAAAGTTGAGGTCAATAAGCTTATCAAAGTTTACTAGACCTAGGTCTTATGAAGGTCCCCCCAAAATTCATGGTAAAATATATAGGGGGACATATTGGCTAAACTAGACAAAGATAATAGCTTATTGTACACTCATCAAAACCTTATGAAGAAGCAACTCTAAACCATAAAAAATCAAACGAGTAGAACATAAATAAGAGCGACATCAATCAAACAAGGAAATCATTTGAGAGGCAACAACCAAAACCTCAATCAAAAGTTTTGGTTCTATATCATGAGATGCAAAAGGGTGCTACTAAAGCAACTAGATTCCTAGATATGGTCTCAAAGTAGTTCTTGCTATTGAAGTCCAATAATATGAACCCAAGAAAGAAAATACGATGAGATAAGGTGGAACTGAGTAGGTAATAGTATCCTAAAGGCAACGTCATGCATGTAGACCCAATCACTAGTAACCCAAGTGAGAAACAATTAACACAGGTGCCAACCAAATCCAGTGCAAGGATAAGTAGAACAATGACTTGGTGGCCAAAGCAAACACAAGAATGGGATCCACACCATCTTAGAATCAACAAGGTTTTTCCATAAATCATGGATTGACATCATCTAAGCTCAGTTTTCAATGAAGAGGAGCATCCACTAATGACACCTACGGAGTACGTCACTCCACCTATTGGGTATTTAAAACAATTAGACCTTAAATTAACTTTGAATCTATCAAAAATGAATGTAGCATGGCACCTCAAGCATCACAACCAAAGCAGACATAATTTTTAACTCTAAATCGTTTAGGAGAGAATTTTGAATTTTGAATTTAGGTTCAAGTTGTATAAACAGTCGATTTTGTAACTTATTTAGCAGAGAAATAATGATAGTTCCTTGTGCCTAGTATCTATACCAATTAGATTTCTCTCAATTTCTCATATGTATTTATTTGGAATTGAGCCCTGAGTCAATCTATGTATAGGCCCTTTCAAGACCTTTTATTGCAACACATGTATCTCACTGATTTTAATATATATAGAAGAGTTGTGACTATTTTCCTTTTGTCCCTATTGGAGGTATCATATTATTTGGTATATTACAATATTAATATGAGGACCTTGTAAATAATTTAGTCTAGGGTGTGTTTAATATATGAGTATGTGTTATATTATTAAGTATGAGCTATGTTTCATGTAAATAAGTACGGAGTTATGTAGGTGAGGTGTCATGTTAGTAAGTGTGATAGTTCCTTGTGCCTAGTATCTATACCAATTAGATTTCTCTCAATTTCTCATATGTATTTATTTGGACTTGAGCCCTGAGTCAATCTATGTATAGGCCCTTTCAAGACCTTTTATTGCAACACATGTATCTCACTGATTTTAATATATATAGAAGAGTTGTGACTATTTGCCTTTTGTCCCTATTGGAGGTATCATATTATTTGGTATATTACAATATTAATATGAGGACCTTGTAAATAATTTAGTCTAGGGTGTGTTTAATATATGAGTATGTGTTATATTATTAAGTATGAGCTATGTTTCATGTAAATAAGTATGGAGTTATGTAGGTGAGGTGTCATGTTAGTAAGTGTGATTTATGAGAGTTAAATGTCATGTTTATAAGTGAAGAGTTATGAGAAATCATGAGAGTCTTTATCTTTATGTAAATATGTGAGATTTAAATCTCCTGTGAGTATGAGAAGATGAAGAGTTTATGTAAGTGCAAAGGTCAAGAGTCTTGAGAATATGAAGAGTCTCATGTATGTATATATTGAATATAAAGCTTTGTAATATGTAATTTAATAAGCATTGAATTTATGCATATATTAGAGTAGATTTTTCAATAAAATATTCAATGAGTTTATTGTTCATTGTTATGTACATGTTTTGATAATATTTGATATTGAGATACTATGGAAGTATTGGTGGATTTCTAACAATGGTATTAGAGCCACTTTGAGTTTATTTGATAAATGCCATTGTGTATGGAGTTTGATTATTTGAAGAAAATTACAAGTTATGATAAATGAAGGTTCTTAAGATTGCTAAAGGAGAGAAGAGGTAAAAGTATTGAAGAAATAATACGTTGTACGAGTTCATTACAAGAGTATTTGAGTTGGATGAACTTAGAGAGTTGGATACATTAAAAGACAACATTGAATACAACTAGAACATGAATTTTATAGGATGCAACAAAAATTGAAAAGGTGAGAATTTTGGTTTAATCTTGACGTTGGAATGCATAAGAAGGTCTAGAAATTCAAAAAATTCTTGTTGAAGATGAGCCAAAGCCTAGTGAAAATTGTAGAGTGGAAAATGACTCCAAGCATCTCAGATATGATCAAGGACATTAGGCAAGAAGCAAAGAATGATTGGTTGATGTAGGCATAACATAAATAATGCTTAGGTAGAGTTATAATTGGAAGGTAAAACATCTTTTTGAAAGCACATGGATAATTTTGATTCACTAATTGAAAATTAAAGGAGAAGTGTGATTGCCTAAGGTATACGTTTACCTCTAATTAGTTATTTTAATGTTGAAGGAAATATGATAAGGTGAAACATAAAGAGACATTTATTAATTTGAAAGAAGAATAAAGAAAAAAACATAGTTTTTTTGTTTTTTGAAAAAATAATATTTGATAATTGAGGGACTTACAAGAAGATAATTGATTAAAATATTAAGGTGAAGAATGGAAAATTTAAGGAGAATATTATTTAGAAAGAAATTAATTGAAGAAAAAATTGAAGGATAAATATTGAAGGAAAATTTTGAAATGAGAAGAAAGAAATTGAAAATTGAACTAATTTAAAAATTGAAGAAAAGGAGAATATTGAAGATTAAAAATTGGGGAAGAATAAAAATTTCAATAATAAGATTAAAAGAATGAAATATTGAAGGAATAAATAATTTGAAGAAGAAAGAATATTAAATTAAAGAAATTGAATATTAAAAAAATGAATTAAAGAGGAATATTGAAATTGAATAAATAAAAAATTGACTATTGAAGAAGAAAATAAAGAATAATTGAAGGAGGAAAATTTAAATTTGGAGATAAAAGGATTGAACAATAAAGGAAATTATTAATGAACTTCTATTATGGCATATACAAGGATTTTTCATGGAAAATAAAATGACATCAATACTTATTGTTAAGAAACTTTGGGAAGTAGTAAATGGAGAGAAAGTCATTCTAGAATATACAATTAGAAGATAGATATTTAAAGATGAAGATGCAAAGGCTCTTATGTTAATAACATTTGGTATATCAGATGATATTCAAGCACACATTAGTGAAGCTAAAACTTCAAAAAATGCCTAGGAAATGTTATGCACAATATTTGAAGGAAAAATGAAGCTACTATTTTACACTTGAAATCACAACTATATTCACTAAAAGTCCATGATGGAGAAAACATTAAATATTTTCTTCAAAGGGTAGCAGAATTGAAATCTAAACTACAAACTATGAGAAGAAAGTGAAAGAAAATTTTCTTGTTCAAGTTACACTAAGAGCATTTCTAGAAACATTTAAGACATTAGTCACCTCTCTTCAAGTGCTAAACATAATTGTATCCTTTGATGAATTAGTTAACATACTTCAAGAATATGAAATAGAAAACCAAGCTAGAGATGAAATGACAAACAATGCTCTTATTTCAAAGAAAAAGGTATTTGCTTCATCTTCACAACATCAACCTGAATGGAGAAAAAAATATTGTCACATATGTAACAAGGAAGGTCATAACACTAGTTATTGTAAATACAATTCTCTAAATCAATGGAATAAAATGTATAGACCTTTCCAGAGATATCAGTAGAGATAAAATCAACTTAATCAACAACGATACACATCAGAACAACAACAATATACAAAACGAGAAAATCTAAGAGCAAACATGGTCTAAGAAATACAATAATAGAGAACATTAATGAGGAAGAAAATGAAATAATTCATAGAACCCTCATGGGAAGAATTATAAATCACTCAAGTCTTGATAATACATGTTCAAAAAATGAATATATGGATCAAATTGAGAAGTAGTATGACAAATATAGTAATGATATTGTGGACCAATACGAGTGTCCACATAGATAAGTCCCATCAAATATCACTAGACTATCAATTTTGTAAAATTTTGGTAAAGTACAAGGAAACTTGCTAAGGCCTATATCGCATGCATAGAACTTAGCCAAAAACTAAGAAGAGGTTTATCAGGCCCAAATTTAACTAAGGTAGGGAAGTCCAACCACCTCATAGTGGTTATATGTAGAATGGTCAAATGTAGAGTGGCCAGATGTTGTAGTTACCAAAATCTTGGTTGGTTAGGAGTTTCAAGTGGCCAAGATCAAGAGTGACCTTGTCCAAAAATAACCAAAATTATGAATAACAATAATCCAAGATGCAAAACAACCTCGATCAAGTACCAAAGATCTTGATAATTCCATAGGAGGTAGAGATAAAAGGAGGAAGTCTTCCAAACATGTCACTTTCAGTAGAGATTATGTGTGTCAAAGGCATAGGTCATCTGGACACTACTCAACCATCTAAAATAAAGCAGTTTAAAATAAAAATGATAACCAATTTTCTAAAACCTGTAACAACATCAGCTATTGTTAATCATTAATATAAAATGCTTACAACATGAACAACTAGCACAATAATAAGGCATAGTGGATGAAATCGAGCTTGCTCTAGAGGTGCAAACCTGCTAAGGACATGTGGCTACTAAAGATGGTGGATGATGTTGATCAAAACAACTGGCTAAGATAGAGTAGGAAAGTGATGCCCACTCCTTCCTAGCATTTTGATCAAGCATGAGCTTTGTACAAGGCTAAACTATGCTATTCTTATCAGGCCTATGATGGGCCATCCTATAAACATAAGTTAGGCTAGCTTAGTAATCTATAAATAATGAAATTTACCTCAATATGAGGGTCAACAATTTGAGTGTTTTCCTATTGTATAATATGTAATTCTACTCTACAATTTAAATGAAAGGATGAGTAAGAACCTACAAAAAATGGAAGCACCTAGGATCATGCTTGAATATCATTTGTAGGAAGTACCCTTGATCCTAGTCAAAATTCATCTACTAGAAGTGAGGTCCTTCCTAAAATCCATCCTATTGAAATACCCTAGATCTTGTCATTGGAAGTGCCTGATAGGTGCTTATTTTATTTTAGGTATTTCAAGTTCCTTAATTCGTTGTTGATTATTCTCTAAGAAAACCTAGTAGAGTTTACCTTTCAATACCCATTCTATTTCTAGAAGGTCATGGTTCTATTGCCCTTCAAGTGTTAACATATGTGTAATTTGATCTTGTTTAGGCCAAGGTCAAAAGTGAGAAGTACTTTTAAACACTATTTATGTAGCCTATGGGCATGTTATTATGTGAACCTACACATATTTTTCATTTAAGTAAGCCTACAAAAATGTTCATTTAATCCTAAGGGCCCCTTTCATATTTCATCCTTGTTGGTATTTGTTCTTCCACCTTTATGGATAACCTTTCTTAAAAGTAAAATTTAATATTATTTTATTGTAAGGTTAATCTCAAGTCTGCCTAAGGTTAAGTTCTCATTGGGGATTTGGTATCACTATAAATACTACTTAATGAGGATCCATTTATATAATAAGTGTGAATATAATGATATATTGGGGTTCATAAGAGCACCCACCTTCTACTTATTATCATATCTCTATCTATATCTCCTTTTTTTATTGCTATCTTCAAAATGCTCTTTAATCCTTTCTAGAATTTATGGTGGTGATTGCATGTTTAGACATGTTTTTGAAAATATTGTAAATTTGAGTAATGGTATCAGAGCAAAAGATGAATTTGCCTCACTTTTAAAAAAGAAAGATTTCTCTGAAGGTAACAATTTGCTATTTTTGAAATTTTTGAATTTTCAAATTCAAAAAAGGGATCCAAGTCCTTTTCCTCTATTTTGTGTGTGTGTGCATGTCTACATATGTGCAAGCCTTATGGCTCATTGTCACATGTTTGTGTGTGACTCCTTTCTATTCATGTTTGAATTCCTTATTAGATGGCTACTTCTTGTTTATACAAGGAACAAGGGTACAATGGGTTACAAATTTCTTAGCCATGGCATCATGGGTTTGATGATCCTCTATGCTTTTTTTGCTTTATCTAGTTCTTCTTGCCCCTGATCCGACCTTCCCCATAGCTAGAATATTATGGTGGTAAGACATTCTAGTAGTAGGATGATGGTTGCAATTTCAATTTTTGAGAAGAGCTCTTTTGATGTAGTCTCCTAAGAGGGAACCTCCCACATCAAATAAGGGATTTGATGTATGCACAATCCTTGATCCCAAAAATGGAGTACTCCATGTTGAAGGAATAAAATAGAGCTATGACACACTAGTTTGATTGTTGCTTTGGTAATCAAATGTTGGTTCAATTCTTGAGAAAACCATTTTTGTATCAATATTGGAATATATGTATCTCTTTATACTGACATGTATTCACAATCTCTAGTCTATGCATGTGGTGCAATAATTGGTCACATTTTTTGGTTAGAACATAGAATAGGTTCAAATCCCTCAAAGTATTTTTTTAAAAGGAATTAACATTGTTATGTGCTTACAGGTCAAAGTATGTTGTACATATATCCACACTAAGTGTCATGGCACAAAGATTAAGGTGGTCCTTTGTGGTTGTTTGATGAGGGGTTTGATACTGATTGCTTCCATTTTTAATAAAAGTTAAAATAAACTTGGATTTTTAGAAGACAAGTGCAACTTCTATCTCAATATGCACATGTAGCATGTTGGCAAGATTGCATGTTCTCTTAGGAAACATCCAAGGTTCAAGCTTTGTTGAATTTAAACCATTTGAAATTTAATTTGTATTATATATGTTATGAAGAACTCCAACCAATAAAATTCATCAATTTATCAAACTCTTATTTATTGGTTGAAAATCACATCTAATATAGTGGTGCCAAGAGGTAATTTTTTATTCAATAATTTTTTTCTAAGGTTTGACATTTGATTTTATTTTTTGATTTGAGTGTTGATATACTAATTATTTTGGAGGCCACAACATTTGCATATAGAGTCCTAACAAGGAAACTACAATGGCAAATGGCTTTAGGTTCTCCTACCAGAGACCCTAGTTCAATTCATAGGGAGGGTGGCTCTGGATGTGCCCCCAACTTTTCAAATTATTCAAAAACCTTTTGCATATAGAAGCAATTGCAGCCTTTTTTCTAAATTACATGATTTTTTGAGCTCTACATAGTAGCAACATCAATTTGCAATTTGTTATAGTTATGCTTTAGGATTTTTTGCAAAATAGATTCTTTAGGGTATATCACTTGCCTCAATGGAAAAAATTATAACACTTGGTCAATTTAAATGGTAGGATTATTCAAAATCAAGAATATCTGGTTCATCTTCAATAATGAATCAAGAGAATATTTTAGTGATCATGAACTCAATAATAAAAAGGAAGAAGCTCTTAGAATTTTCATGTTAGTCAAACTAGATGTACTTTTTCACATCATAGTGAAAACTAATCCTATTGAGTTATGGTATATTTTTAAAGAAACTTATGGAAATGTAAGTGCTAGTGAAGTTAATGGAATAGAAATAAAGCTCTCCAGTCTCAAAATTTTAAATTTCAATAATGATGAAGACTACATACCTCACTTCAAAGCTCTAAAAGTTGATCTAGCTATGATAGAAGGTAAGGTAAAGAGTGATGAAGAGTATATGAAATCTATTACATCCAATATTTCTCCTCATTTTCATACATTTGACTTGGTTCTTTATGTGAATACTATGAATATCAAGGATCCACAACCCATCTCTCTTGAAGGACTTTTTGAACTTCTAATAAATTATAAAGTTTCAATGAAGAATTGTGGAACACTTTATTATACACAAGCTCATCCAAAAGACTTCAAATCAATGGAATCTAAGACTTAGTTACCTAAGGGAAAGTTTAAGGTTTCAAATAAGTCAAGCACTTACATGTATTCTAAAAGGGAAGGTCACTCCATCAAGAATTGTATTTCAAGGCTATAAAATATTAAGGGTCAAACACAAGCTTTTTGATGATGAATATGGTAAAGCAAAATCCCATTAGAGCATCCATTATGCAAGGGAGGTATTACATCTAATGCCTTCTCTCCTTGCCCATCTTAACTCATATTATGGGGGGTGTTGAAATATGTGTAATCTGATCTAGTTTAGACCAAGACCAAAAATGAGAAGAAGTGCTTATGAGCACTATTTTTGTAGCCTATGGGCATGTTCATGTAAGCCTAAGGGTCCCTTTTATATTTCACCCTTAGTGGTATTGGTTAATCCACCTTTATGGATATTCTTGTATAAAACGGTAATTTATTATTATTTTATTGTAAGGTTAACCTCAAGGTTAAATTTATGTCAGTCTAAGGTTAACCCCTCATTAGAGATTTGGTATCATTATAAATACCCCTTAATAAGGATCCATTTATATCATAAGTGTAATTAAAATGGGATATATTGGGGGTACCTATGGGTACCTTGATTTTACTTATCATCTCTCTTTATCTCTCTTTTTGTTTATTATTACTATCCTCAAATTGCTCTTTAATCCTTTTTGGACTTGGTGGTGAATGTATGTTTCAACATATTTTTTGGAAAATATTGTAAATTTGAACACCAAAATGTTGAGCTAAAAGGTCCTTCAACTATCTTTTACTGTGTGATAGACTTGGTGATTGCATCCAACTTTTGGGTGACCACATCCAATCTAATGAATCCTACATGTAAATTTCTTTCTATTGTATGAATGTATTGACAAGCCTCTGGTTTCATAATTTAGGGGAGGATTGAATCAATTAATATGTTTTGCAAGGTTGGAAGAGGAACTCATGATGGCAATGGTTGAACAAGCGTAAGGGTTCAAGTTATAGATGCCCTCTAGGATGTTGAGGTGCTTGTCTTGATTCCTTGGATGACACTTCTCTTGACTCATACATCATTATTAGTCAATTTTATCATCTATAAACACCTTTTGATCTATTTCAAGACTATGGAATCTAAAGGACTAAACATGCACCACTAGCCAAATGGTGAGGCCAGAGTAGATCCCAAATCTACCTAGATAATGGTTACCGAATATAGATCTTGTTTGTATCAACATGATAAGACAATAAAATGAGATAGATATCCCACAAGGATCCTAGCACACCTTTTTTTTGGGTTCATGGAATGCAAATTATTTTATTTAAATCACAATATTACAACAGATAAATATACCAAAAAAATAGTAGCAAAAACGATGGTCATAAATTGTCCAATTGGAAAACACAAATTTAACTAAAAGAATTTTGAAATAAATTCATTTGAGACTCTATTGCCATTTTTACCATTATAGAAAGCCAAAATTGTTGATCTAATAACACTTGCAACAAAAAAAAACTTCTAAAAAATAACAATTCCAATAATAATTTCTAGAATAACAATAATAAAAATAACACACCATACTATTCACAATAAAATTAAATTCTAAAATAGTAAATCTAATAAAGTATCACAAATTCATATTCCAAATCTTAGAAACAATCCACGCTACTCAAAGAGAGCAAAGTCTCTTAATCACTTAGACAAGCCAAAATCTCTTATATACACTAAAGGTAAATAAATTAGATGAATGAATGATAATCCAACAGTATCACATTCTCATTTTAATTAAAATAATTAAACCTAATCTAAAAAATAGTTTAATTAATTGAACTTAACCCACAAATAATAATGATAATAATTTAAAAAAAAAAAATTGCTAAAGTAAAAGATGCTTGCCTGTGGTTGTCCATCCAACAAAATAGACCTTCTTATTAAAAAAAAAAATTGCCGTCCAAAACGTTGTGTCGTATTGGTGCGTATTCAAACTTGAGCTTGCTTTCAAACGCAAAGAATATGCCAGGAACGGGCTTCATTACCCAATTCTGGGCCCCTTTGAATTCAATCAGGAAAAATATGTGATCAATTCACACCGAAAATAGCTGGAATCAAATTTACTCCATTCATATTTGTTCTGTTAGAGGTCAGAGTGAGGTTCGTTTCTCTGGCCGTCAAAATGAATTGAATCGCACTTCCCATTACCTAGAGAAAATAAAGAGATTGTCTAAGTTTTTGACGGGTTGGTTCGCGAGTTTCGCGGTGGAAAATTCTATCGCCTCCTATTGGAATGCCCGAGTTCAAAACTACTCTCTACAAATTTCTCTCGTAAACAGACTCGTCTATGGCCATGCCGCTAATGGGGAAAGTTCTATAGTCTGACATCTAAGAAAATTCTAACGGCTCCTATTAGAATGCCCGAGTTCAAAACTAATCTCTAGAAAATTTCTCTCGTAAACAGACTCGTCTATGGTCGCAAATGGGGAAATTTCTATAGTATGACCTCTAAATATTGATAATACGAGTTGTTCTATCAGTTGCCCGTGATGTGAAAAGGTTTGAGCCATGGAGTTTCTGAAAATTTTGTGGAGTTTGATTATTGGGTGCATGGTTTGTGTATGTGAAGCAAACTTCTTTGTGTTACCTTCCAACTGGACAGTGGTCAATAACTCTAGCCTTCCCCGCTACAGCACACTCCAGGGGCCCTTCAGGGGAGTCACAGACGGGAAGGGGAATGCTATTATGAGCGAAGATCACAGATTTGGGCTGGGATTCATAAACATCAATTCTTCTGGTAGATATATTCTTTCTGTTGTTCTGGGAGTAAATTTGACCTCCTCTTCTCTTGGAACAGAAATTTGGACTGCAAACAGGCATAGGACGGTTGCAGAAGATGCGGTGCTAAGATTGAGGAGTGATGGGGATCTGGTATTGGAGGACTCAGATGGAAGAGTTGCCTGGGACATCAGCACTGGTAAGACGAAAAACAAGGCCATTGCAATGGAGAAGACAGGTAATTTGCAGATTTATAATACAACAAATTCTTCGCTGGTGTCGTCAAGCTCAAATCTTGTGTGGCAGAGCTGGGACCATCCCACACATACCCTTCTGCCTGGGCAGGTGCTAAAGAGAGGCTATACTTTGGTATCCAATGCCTCTGCATCAAATACCAGCCAAGGTTCCTACAGGCTCACTATGGAACCTGGCGGGCTGGTGCTCTATTACAAAAGCAATTTTGAAGAGCCCTACTGGTCTCTGGGGCTCCCTGGACTAGATTATCAAGGCATTCTAAGACCATGTTTCTATAACTCTTCTTCGGAGAATGTCCTTGGCGCCGAGGCCTTGTACACAGGGCAGGAACTGCAGGTTTCATTCAATGGAAGTTTTGGTAATTCATCCACTTCTTGCTCAAACGAAACCAAGGTTTGGAATGTGGCACCACCTGAACTGAATGAGACCGAATATAGGTTCATGAGGGTGGACAATGATGGCAACCTCAGGGCATACAGGATACCTCGAATGCCAGGGGCATCAAACGCCCTAAACAATCTTTCAGCTTGGAGGCCTGAAACTGGGATAGATCAATCTGACAAATGCGTTTTCCCCAGGGTGTGTGGACCTTATGGTATCTGTGTGAATGGCCAATGCAGTTGTCCGGGATCCAACACTCCTGATATCTTTGAAAAAATACAGAGTTTGGATGTTACTCAAGGATGTTACAGCCAATCAGGTTAGCCAGGTTTTTCTTCCCTTCTCCTCTTTGCTTTTGTCAAAAATTGAGAATGGCGTTACGGGTAAAGCCTTTAAGCGCTATGTATTGGACCACATGTTCTAGAAGGCAAGAAGAGATAGCATATCCATATTTTTTGATCTCTAAAATCTGGGCATGAACATTGAACACCTAAATCGTTTATGAACATGGGAAAATCCTTGTTACTAAATTTTGTTTTCAAACAGGTGTGCCAAATTGCAGCCAAACCTCTGTGGGCCATCATTTTATGCGCATTGAGGGAGTAGATTACTACCCGAATGAGTTCATGTTGCCTGTGAAGAATGTGTCCACCACTAAAGGCTGTATCTCCATGTGCGATTCCAATTGCTCTTGCACAGCAGCTTTCTTCCACAATAGCTCTGCTTCATGTTACTTTGCAAATGGCCCCTTGAACAGCCTGAAATCTGTATCAAACTAGACCTATGAAGCCTATATTAAGGTCCAGGATAACATACCCCAAAATCGGAGTTCGGAGTCCAGTTCCTTGGGTATTGGCAGCATAGCAGGGATAACAGTAGGATCGGTTGCAACAGCTCTCCTTCTGTGCCTGATCCTCTTAGTATTAATTCATCACATTCGAAAGAACAGAGTTGATGAGGATGACACGGCTGATGAGCAGATTGATCCAGAGGAAATGGAAGAAGAAGCATTCCTGAAAACCCTTCCAGGACTGCCACCCAGATTCACATATGACGAACTCAAGGAAGCCACCGATAACTTTAGCAAAAAGCTTGGAGCAGGAGGATTTGGATCAGTCTATGAAGGTGTGCTCAAAGATAATAGCAGAGTGGCGGTGAAAAAGCTTGATGGGGTAAGGCAAGGATACAAAGAATTTAGAGCTGAAGTAGCAACCATAGGCAGTATCAGCCACATAAACCTCGTAAGACTCAGAGGATTCTGTGCCCACTGTACGAAGAGACTATTGGTTTATGAGCTGTTAGAAAATGGATCTCTGGACAAATGGTTATTTCCACCAAGAACAGGCAGCTCCAGAAGTCCAAATTCAGAAGAAAACAGCAATATCTTTCTAACATGGGAACAACGTTACAATGTTGCAGTGGGAACTGCCCGGGGCCTAGCCTATTTGCACGAGCAATGCAGGGAGCCCATCATGCATTTGGACATAAAACCTCAGAACATTCTCCTGGACAAGAGCTTCATGCCCAAGGTCTCCGATTTTGGCATGTCCAAGCTTCTGAACGAGGATATGACCCAAATTGTTACAGCAGTAAGAGGGACTCCTGGTTACCTGGCCCCTGAGTGGGTCAGATGCTCCATTGCAAATAAGAAATGTGATGTCTACAGTTTTGGGATGGTGTTGTTAGAGTTGGTTTCTGGAAGAAGGAATTTCGACCCTTCGGCTTCTGATCCTCGTCTTTGTTATTTCCCTGCATGGGCAATGCTCAGGGCTCTAGAGGGAAGATATCTGGAATTGGTAGACAAGAGGCTTGAGATCAATGTTGATAGGGAAAGTGTTATTCGGATGACTAAGGTGGCGTTCTGGTGCATTCAAGACAATCCGAACAAGAGGCCATGGATGAGTGTTGCATTGAAGATGTTGGAAGGGGAGTGGGAGATCCCCGATGCACCCATGTGGCTCTTGCAGAGGGGTCCTGAGTTCTTGGAAGGATATGGGTACGATCCCATGGAAAGAGGTGAGGAGGAGTCATTACTTGGTAGTGCGGGGGCAAACGATTCCATCCCCTTGGTGTCACCCACAGAGCTGTCAGGTCCATTTTTATAAGGTCTTGGTTGATTAAAATAGAAAAAACTTTTATCAAGCTATCATAACCTTGTACGCATGGATAGAGGTCCATAGTCTTTGCATAAAACTATGACAGCTGAAGGAGTGTAGCCCAAGGCCACCTTTGAGGTTGAATCTAGAGAGTAACCGTGGTATCTGTGACTCAAAAGTGCAGTAATAACCTTCCATTAATTTGCACTGTTAAAGACATACGTATATTCAACTAAGCTGAGCATAGAACCCTGCTTCCTCTTCTGTTCTCAAGTCTTCTCCAGTATCTTGACATAAATTATTAGTCTTGACGATCCCTTGCAAACACTGAGAAATGATGCTTCGTCCCATAGAATTTCTAACAGCCTTTACTTGATGGTCTTAAAAGCAAACCAACCTAGTTGTCTAACAACAGCCTTTCAGCAGTGTTAAAACCTTGCAACTGCATTTCTTTGTAAGCGTAGGCACTCTTAAATTTGGGTCATCAGAGACGATTGCTTCCTAAGTTATAACAGCCAGATCAGTTGAGAATTCCTTGGCCAACCATGTTGAGGGCCTTCACAGGCGTTCATTTTTTTAATGTAATGCAAATATTAGAATGTCTTACTTTCTTGCAATTTTGCAGTCACTTTTTGCTTAACACAATGGAGAGAACAATCTAAAAATTGACAAAGCGAGATGAAGTAAATTTTGGTGTAACTTGGTAAATAAAAGTGAATTCAGTACAATTTGTATAACTTCTGTGATTCCAATTGAGGTAATAGAAAGAGCAACTACAAAAACGTGGATGTTAATCTTTAACTTAAGGACTGGATTGAAAAGGTCAATAATTGCAGTTCCAACTTTCCGATCACGTGAAGTGGTTTAACCATCTGTTTCGAAAGAAAGGTGTAGCAGGCATATTCTATAATGGTCGTTTTCATTGCATTAGGTAGCCTTGGTCACCTCATACCGTTAACATTGACATTTAATGGACGGAAATTGATTGTGTCGAAGCCGTACTTCGTTTATAATCTTGTTAAAATCTTTGCGTTTGATTTTATATACCAATGGCTATGGAATAGGTAATATTTTTATTTTTTTAATTTAATTTAATTTATTTATTTGGGGATAGGTACTATTTTAATTTGAATTTGGATATGGTTATTATAAATTTTTGTTTATTAGATAAAGACGAAGTTAATGATATCTTATTGTTTAAGGAATAAAATTGACAACTCTTTATCAAAAAAATTGAGCAACTGGCTAAAACATTAAACTACTACCAACAAACCTATTTTCCTTATTAAAATTTCTAAAAATATATTTTAAATATCAATTTTAAGACATGTTTGTGGCCATTGCCAACATATCTTATAAGTTTAACTGCAAAGCTTTAATTGGTGAATAATAATACGACTGTAACAGGAATATATAGATGATGTAACTTACTTTTTATTGATCAATCGACCGAAATTTTCTTTTTGTTTAACTCGTAACAATATTTTTTATTTTGTTTGATTTCAACAAGGAGACTGGGTTAACTTCATAAAACTTTATATGCAAAGGAATTTTGTTCTTCTTTGAAATAATATTTTTTAAACATATCTTTGTTGAACCATTCAGTAAATATATATACATAAATTAAACTTTTTGACTAATAAATCTGTCTTAATTGTGTACACCCATACATGTTTGAGGTATTTGTTTAGTAATGACTATAAATACTAATCTATGATTATAGTGGCAACGTAATGAAATAAGGCTTTTAAAAAGTAAACTTGCATAGATGAGAATTTATGAACAAAAGGTTTCTAGGAGGGAAGCCAATATAACATCAAGGGATGGTGATCCATATATAAGTGGGACACTTTGAAATGAATGAAGTCAAATGGTTAAGGAATAAAAACATGCTAGTGCTAAAAGAGATGAGGTCGAGGCGCTATCAACAATTCACCAAAAACTAGTTTTAGGTTATGGGTCATAGGATTAGGGCCATCAAGTAATATACAATGACCTCTATCACTATTCTTTTATATTATTTTCATATCTAACTCTTACATACCAACAACCTTTGAGCCATAATACGACCCTTTTTAAATTTAATTTTTAACATTAAAATTTTTAACAAAATAATTATTTTAATCGAGATTACAATCAATATTTAAGTAACTTATTAGTAAAGCTTTTGCATCAAATATAATAATATAAATTTATCTTTCTTAGATAATTTTAAACATGCGCATGCATACTCAAGACCCAATGGTGTTGAGTACAAATTCATCTTAATATAAATGTGGTAACATGTATAAAGATATCCAAAGACTTTAGATCTCAATTTTTTATGTCCTTGACATTTACTATTGAAATCAACATGTTCTAATTGTAAATAAACAAAATCAAAATATAAGGTTTCATCGCGTCAACATTTATCTCATTAAAAATCAAGTGCAACATAGTTGAGTAGTCTATGCAAAATGTGATTTAAAATTTATATAAATTTACGAATATGTTTGTTTAATTATAAATTTTAAGTAATAATATTTTTAAAATAAAATAAGAAATAAATTGTTATGCTTTGAAATTTAAAATAAAATAATAAAAAACAATTATACAAGCAAAAATATATATACATACTTGCTTTTATAATTGACGCTCAAGGTTAAGCATTCCCATTCCACCATGACCTCTCATAATGGGAGAGTTGAATTAGGGATTTAACACACAACCACACATTGTGATTTGAAACTTGAACCTCCCAAAGAAGAACCAAACTCCAAACTATTATGTTGTCTCCTAGAGACTGAAAGTTATACTACCTCTTCTTGTGGATAGTGCCCAATGTGCCTTTGTCCCTGACAGAGAAGTATATATTAAATATTATCCTAGAGTAACTTGCATTTGTAAAAAACATCTATACTCACTCTATATACATGGTTCTTTTTTAATGTTCCATAAAGTATCCATTATAAAACACAAGATAGGTTATGGTTGATTTATGTATATTTCATAGAAATTTTTTTTTTTTTTTTTTTAAGGAAAAGCCCCTTGCGGAGCCGCCTTGGTCTGAGAGACCACGAACAGGGGGTTTGACACCGTCAAAGTCACCTGGGGTTGCAGGTTCTACATCGTCAAAGTCACCTAGGGGTCACACCCGACCTTGCCTGCACCAACATTATCAATTGGATTTTGGATACCCAATCAGCTTTTTGGTAGGGTGGAGATTTGAACCTGGGACCTTCCTTACAGGATTGCCCTCTCATCTCCAACTCACCTACAACACCTGGGTCATAGAAAAATTCTTTAAATATGATTGAAGCATTATATTGTATTTAGCAAGTATAAATAATATCCCCTAGTTTATGACATCCCAAAGTATTTCAACTTAAAAATAAAATAAATATCATCATTCATGCCATAGGTTTTGTCTACACATAGAACATTTAAAGTTTTTTAACAATAAGAATAAATTATGATTACATTTATTTTATGTATATTTTATTTAAAAAAATCAAATATGATTAGATAATTGTATTGTATTTAGCAAGTATATATATATATATAGTGTCCCCAGTTTAAAACATCCTAAAGTATTTCAATTTAAAAAGAAAACAACATCACCATTCATGCTATAGGTTCTCTCTATGCATGGAATATTCAAAGTTTTTAACATTAAGAAAAAAATCATGATTACATTGGTTGGAGGCAATAACAAGCAATTTGAATCATTATCATTTTAATATCTTAGATGAACTGTATACAAAGTAATATGAGTAAATTTATTATAACAATGATGTATTGCAAGCAAAATGTTGGAGGGGTATTAAAGGCTGTTTGAGTTAACTACTAAATGTAAGGAGGGTCCAACTTTATACTTTTATTTGACACATGTTTTGAATCATTATCATTTTAATATCTTAGATGAATAGTATACAAGTAATATTATGAGTAAATTTATTATAACAATGATGTATTGCAAGCAAAATGTTGGAGGGGTATTACAGGTTGTTTGAGTTAACTACTAAATGTAAGGAGGAAATGGTCCAACTTTATACTTTTATTTGACACATGCTACACGTATATGATTTTCGTAACTTTGTGCATCAAAGTCTTAGATAATATGAATTATCTAATTCATTAATTAGATTATCCAAAATCATGCCATGTGGCCAATATAATGGAAGGCAATAAATTACCTTTTTAAATTTGTCTTTCCTTCACTTATAATTGAAGTACTATTTAATGTCTATATTTTTAGATAATTTAATTTGAAAATTTACTTCCTAGAGATGGTGAATGATGTCCCTTCAAGAGATTCATTGTCAAAGAATAATAATAAGATAAATAAAAATTTATTATTAAAAATTTGTAAGGTTTTAAGAAATGCCATAAAAAAAAAACTTTAAATCATGGATAAAATTTGAAAAATCTTTTTTTCCTAGGGTTATTTTGTTCTAGGTTATAATAAGCAATTATAAACTAGCAAATCCAAGGATTTTTTTTTGGAAAAATAACTTATCTTTTAGGAGTCCTATCTTTGCATAGAGTTATCCAATTCATACGAGTTTTGTGTCGTTTTTTTGTGAAATTTGAAGTAAATTTAAGTAGATATCAAGTTATAGTTTCCTTCATATGGATCAATTTATAGTTAGATCCTTATAATCATCCCTAGTAGTAGAGGTTAGGGAGGACCTCATAGAGCAATGATCCTTGTTGCTCAAAGATAAGTCAATCATTGGTAAATTTAATAGGTCTTGTTCAAAGGTTGCAACTATGAGAAAACAGATTGATAGAAGATGGAAGTCTCTAGGAGTGAGTCTATCCTTTCTTTTCAAAGGTTTATTCCTAGCCATTTTTTGTTCCATAGAGGAAAAATATAGAATCTTGAAAGGGTGTCCTTGGTTTATAGTAAGAGTGACTCTTCCTTACTTATGGGTATGAAGGCTTTGCACTTGAAAATGTATATTTGTCCCTAGTACTAGTCTGGATCAGGATGTATGGGTTATCTATCGATTTTTGAAAAATGGAAACCTTCAAGGAAATGTCACATTTTATGGATACCATATTTTTTATTTTAGTTGTCATTTTCAAAATTTTTATGCTCCATTGTGTAGATATTTTTGAGTACTACAAAAACAACTACTTATTTGTTAAATTATGACATGTATTGAGAAAGTTATGGTTATTTGAAGTTGAGATATTTTTGCTATTTTTTTGGTTGAGCAATTTTTTTTTCAAAATAAAAAAATTCGTATTAAATTTTTCAACGGTCATTTACAGAAAATTTTGGCACCAACATATAGATTATTCTGAGTACTATAAAATAACTACTCATTTATGGATTTCTGATAAGTTTTGAGAGTTACAATTGTTTGAAGTTGGGTTGTTCAAGCTGTTTTTTGGCTGCATGAATTTAAAAAAATAAAATCGTATTAAATTTTGTAGCAGTCATTTTCAGAATATTTTTGCATTAGCATGTAGGTTATTTTGAGTATTACAAAAATGACTATTCATTTGTGAAATTTTGATAAGTATTGAGGAAGTTACAACTATTGCAAGTTGTGCTTTTGGTGTTGTTTTTTGGGTTGTCGGCAAAAAAGGGAAAAAATTCATAACTTTCAATCCGGGTAAGCAAATCAATCGCTAATTTTTTTGTTTTGAAGATAATTTGTAGATTTAATTGTTGAGGAAGAGAATAGAAGAGATTTCAGAAATTTTAATTATTGAAATTTTTTCGGTTATCTACTTTGAAAAAAAAAATCATGAAGTTGCCAGAATTCACTGGAAGAGATGATAGTAATGCCAAGGAATGGTTGAAGAAGTTAAAATATTTAGATAATTTTGAGAAACTATGGAGACTTCATGTTTTTTGTTCTTTGAGAGAGGAAGCTTTATCTTGGTTTATAATGAATCCTAGTGAAACATGGGAAGAATTTGAAGTTGCATTTTTAAGTAAATGGGCATCAAAATAAAAGGATGAAAATGTGCAGGCTACTAAAAATACACCTTGTGTGTCAAGGCCAAACAATGGTAAAAAGATTTGTTTGAATGTAAAAATTCTATTTTGCAAATTCATGGTTGCATTCAAAATAAAAAAATTATTGTTTCTATTAACCCTAGTAGCAAATATAATTTTATCAATATGTCTTTGACTAAGAGATTGCAAGTTCAAGCAAATAAAATCAAAGACATACAACTTAAGGGTCAAAATGTTCAAATTTTTGAAGATTTGAAAATCACCATGGATAAATATGTTTTACATTCAAATTTTCATGTTATTGAGATGAATGATGCATATATTGTTCTTGGTTATCCTTTGGTTGCATTCTTTGGGTACTATTAACATTAATGTGCAAAATAAATTCATGAAGTTATGGTACCAAAAGAAGAAGATAACATTACAAGACATTTCTCAGTGTAAGGAAAAACAGGTAGCTATTGCAAAGGAACGGAGTGAATAACAAACAAAAGCATATGAAATCATATATCAAGAGGAGATCAAGGAAGAAGTAAAAGGCAGGGGTAAAACACATGAAGCAAGCAAGAAAGAAGAGTAAAAAAAATAGAACATCAAGTTAAGGTTGCACCATATCGACACCCACACCACCATGAGAGGCACCAATCATGGAGATAGGGCTTGAGGCAGCATAAGAACAATGAGGGACATACAAGGAACCAAAGGAGCCAACCCTTTGGATATGCTACAAGTCATAAATACAAGCATGTATGGATGAAAAAATATGAAATATATACTTTCAACACATGGCATTGGCATCAAAGAAGACCACCACCAATCATAGTTCCACTTGGATGGATGGATGATCGAGATTGGTACCATTATTCAACATGGCTCAGAAGATCATATTATTTAGTCTCTTCTAATGTTTCGAGGACGAAACATTTGTAAGGGGGATGGAATGTTAGGTACCAAGATAGGTATTTAATATTGTATTGTATAATGGTATGAGCCATAAATTAATTATTAAGGAAGGCCACATGTCAAAATAGAAATAGGTATGTCATAGAATCATATGTAACCGCAAGTAATATCGTCATATTATTATGAACTTTGTAACTCATGGAAGGTGAATCTCCACATGGATGATCTTGTAACTCATGGAAGGTGAACCATCACACTCTCATATAAAGAGAGATGCACCCCCATTGTAAAATGATCTATCAATCTATGATGTATTCTTGGAGAAGTATTGGCTCGTGGAGCTAGAGATATTGTGGAGTGGCTTCCTTCCAAAAGGAGCATTGTATGATGTTCCTCTACCTCAAGGGTATAATCAATCTCTATTTTGTTGAGCAATTAATTTATTTGTGGATGCATGTTGAATATTTCTTCATATTGTTGAAAGATTTATGGAATGAGAAAAGAGGTTCACTACACAATCAAATTCATTAATTTGTCAAACTTTGATTCGTTGGTTGAAAAGCATAGCATCCAATCTAGTGGTGTCAAGTGACAATTTTTTATTTCACAAATTTTTTCTAAGGTTTAGCATTTGATTTTATTTTTTTATTTGAGTGTTTATATACCAAATATTTTGGAGGCCATAACTTTTGCATATGGAAGCATTTGGAGCACTTCTTTCTAAATTGCATGATTTTTTGAGCTCTACATAATGGTGACATTAGTTTACAATCTAATACAATTATGCTTAGGGTATTTTATGCAAAATAGATTCCTTAGGGTATATTAATTGTCTCAATGGGAAAAATCATAGCAATTGTTAGTTCAAATGGAAATATTACTTAGAAGTAAGAATCTTTGGTTCATCTTGAAATATACAAAATCAAAAGGCCTCAATTATCATTAAATCTATAAGAGAAAGAAGTAGTCTCTTGGACTCTTCATGTTAGTAGAACAAGATGTACTTTTCCATATTAAGGAGAAACATAATCCTATTCAATTATGGTCTACTTTGAAAGATATTTATGAAAAATTAAGTGCAAGTGAAGTTAACATAATAGAAATAGAGCTTTCAAATCTTGAAATTTTAAATTTCAATAATGTTGAAGACTACATATCTCACTTCAAAGCTCTAAAATCTAATCTAGATACAAGAGGAGGAGAGGTAAAGAGTTATGAAGAGTATATCAAATTACTTCCCCTTTTCATACATTTAACTTGGTTCTTTATGTGAATACTATGACTATCATGGATCCACGACCATCTCTCTTGAAGAACTTTTCAATATTCTAATCCATTATGAAGTTGCAATGAAGAATTATGGAGTTCTTTCTCATGCACAAGCTCATCCAAAAGGCTTCAAATCAATGAAATCTAAGGTTGAGTTGCCTAAGGGAAATTCTAAGGTTTCAAATAAGTAAAACATTTACGAGTATTGTAAAAGGGAAGGACACTCATAAAGAATTATATTAAAAGGCTAAAGAAGATTGATATAGAATTATTGAGGGTTGGACACAAGATTTTTGATGATAAATATGGTAAAGTAGAGGCCCACTAAAGCATCATTTATGGGGGTAGGTATTGCATCTAATCCTTTCTCTCCTTGGTCATCTCAACATATATTATGGGGGGTTATTGAAATATGTGCAATATGATCTAGTTTAGGCCAAGGCCAAAAGTGAGAAGTACTTATGAGCACTGTATATGTAGCCTATAGGCATGTGATTATGTAAACCTATAAGGATTTTCATGTCAGCCTAAGTGCACCTTTCATATTTTAACCTTATTGGTATTGGCTAAGCCACCTTTTATGGATAATATTACTTAAAACAATAATTCATTATTGTTTTATTATAAGTTTAATCTCAAGGTTAAGTTTATGTCAGTCTAAGGTTAACCTCTGATTAGAGACTTGGTATGACTATAAATACCCCTAAATGAGGGTCTATTTGTATCATAAGTGTGAATAAAATATGATATATTGGAATGTCTATGGGTACCCACCTTCTACATTTTAGTTGTTCTTTCTTTCTCTCCTTTCATTTATTATTGATATCTTTAAATTATTCTTTAATCCTTTTTGGACTTGATGGTGGTGTAAGTATGTATTGATATTTTTTTTGAAAATATTGTAAATTCAAACATCAAGATGTTGAGCAAAAAGGTCCTTCAAATATGTTTTGATATGTGTCATAGACACAGTGATTGCATACAACTTTTGTTTATAGGTGTATTGACCACAATTAATCTGATGAATCCTACATGGAAATTTATTTCTATTGTATGAATGTACTCACAAACCTTTGGTTCCATACTTATAGGGGAGGATTGAATCAGGTGAGGCATTTTGCAAGAATGTTGGAAGATGAACTCATGGTGGCAATAGTTGAATAAGCATGAGGGTTGAAGCTATAAATGCACTCCAAGATGTTGTCTTGATTCCTTGTATGACACTTCTCTTGACTCATGCATCATTATTAGTCATATTTATCCTCTATAGATACCTTTTGATCCAGTCCCAGACTATGGAATTTAAAGGATTGAACATGCACCACTAGCGAAATGGTGAGGCCAAAATAGACCCCAAATCTACCTAGAAAAATAGTTACCAAATATACATATTATTTATATCAACATGATGAGACAATCAAAATGAGATTGGTCTCCCACAAGGGTCCTAGCACACCCTTTTTGGGTTTATGGAATGTAAATTATTTTATTTAAATCAAAATATTACAATAGATGAATATGCCAAAAATGATTAGTAGCAAAAATGATGGTAAAAAATTGCCCAATTGGAAGACACAAATTTGACAGAAAGGATTTTGAAATAAGCCTATTTGGAACTCTATTGTCGTTTTTTATCATTATAAGAAGCCAAAATTATTGATCTAATACCAATTGCAAAAAAATGTTTTTTATAAAACAATTCTAATAATAATTTCTAGAATAAAAACAATAAAAATAACATACACCAAATTATTCATAGCAAAATTAGATTCTAAAATAGTAAATTGAATACAATATCACAAATCCAAATTCCAAATATTAGAAACAATCCAAGACACTCAAAGAAAGCAAAGTCTCTTAGCCACTTAGACAGGGTAAAGTCTCTTATGCACACTAGAGGCAAATGAAGTTAGATAAATGAATGATAATCTAACTACACCACATTCTCAACAAAGTAACAAAGCCTAATCATAATGCTCAAGAGACGACTATTCTATCTTAAAGACTTGAACCAAACAAATAAAAATAGCTAACGTGGCTAAATTAGTGTCATTGTAGGTCAATCATTTGTCAACGAAAGTCTCTTATGCACAATAGAGGTGAATGAAGTTAGACAAGTAAATAATGATCCAAGTGAATCACATTCTCACTTATTTATAGTTAATAAAGTAATAAATCCTAAACCTAATGCTCAAAGGTCTACTATCCTATCAGAAGAACCCAAGCGGATCAAATAAAGATAGCTAGCATGGTTATATCAAGGCCAATATAATTCAGCCATTTGTTTTGCTTTTGACAAGAGAGGTATTACTCCAAAACATACTTAAAACTACTATGATCAATTTTGATAATAAAATTTCATCCTCAAATATAAAACTTCCATTCGTCCATAACATATAAAATGACAAACATATCCTTTCCATAAGTAGATCAACCCAAATTCTTAATATAAAATTATTTGCTTTCATAAATCATGAGATGACCTTCCTACATTAAAACAACACCAATACTTATGCTAGAAGCATCATATTCAATAACAAAAGGCTTGCTAAAGTTGGCACTTTACTATAGTTATTGTACCAGAGCTAGTATAGGGATTATATCCAACCCTTGACCAGACAAATATTGAAGGGAGCTATTGATAGCTCTATGCATGAAAAAAACAAAGAGACGTCAACCAATTGTAGGCCAAGTTGTAGACGAAGGAGAGAAAAGTTGTAAACCTGGTCTTCCACGGGTTTTACATTGCTTTGTTCTATTGCTATGAAGTTAGCGACAGTATTCGTATATTCCTAGGAAGTCGATCTCCAGATGACACGGTTTCGTACGTTGTTGGTACGTGACAGCTGAAGACTTCTTTCAATTGGGATCAATCGTGTACACTCGACTTTAATTAACTTTGAAAACGTTGTGTCGTATTGGTCCCTATTCAAACCTGAGCTTGCTTTCAAACTTAAAGAATTGCCGGGAATGCACTTCATTACCCAATTCTGGGCCCCTGTGATCGATACAGAGCGAAAACAGCTGGAAATAAAAACATCCATTCATTTTGTATTGTTAGAGGTCAGAGTGAGGTTCGTTTATCTGGACCAGGGTTTGGCATGTGGCCCCACCTGGCCTGGCCTGAATGAGACCCAATACAGGTTCATTAGGCTGGACAATGATGGCAATCTCAGGGCATACAAATCATGTAAACACAAAATGCTTTATGAAATCAATCATCTCCTTCAATCTATATTATGGTTCAAGTTTGTCTTAGACCTATTTTACTCTTGACACCAATTGTTCTATCATATAGAAAACTTGGTTTCCTTGTGGAGACCACAATCTGGAATGAAACTCTTTTATCCAGTAAAAATAGAGACTATTTTTGTTTTGGTGGATCAACTTAGGCCATCCTCAAAGTTGTCCATAACATTCAGTATTATATTAAAGTTGTTTTATGATAATAATAAGACCAACTAATGTAAATATCACATGTTAAATATAAAATAAAATTGAATAAATACTACTTTGTTGGGATAAGACCATCATTTGTATGGAGTATTAAAATGCTAATAAATGATATACATATCTATGAGTGATAGCAAAGATAAAGTAACATGAATTAAGATTATTTTAATTTTGAAAATAAATAACATCACCTCATAATGGATGGTATTAAATTTCTCTCTAAGAGGAGAAATATGAGTATTCTAATGGCTCAAGTTTGATTATAAGTGATGGATATTAGGAATGAACTAATTTTAACTTGACAACTACATTTTAAAAAACAACCTCTTAAAAAGTAACTTTTCTAAAGATTGCTATTGAAAACCTTAAATATTAGATGGAGAAAATTAGTATTTTGATTATATATGGTAAACATATAATAGATTAAATATAGTTTAATAATATTATTTTATATCACTTATTAATTACCTTTTTGTTTTGGTAAATTGAGTATTTTATGTGATCCGTATTTATGGAGTTCAAAAATTTGGATATGATAATTTGATTGTAGATGATGTTATATTTTTTCTTTATCTTAACTCTATCTTTCATCACATTTAGATATTGATTTCTAAAGAAGGTGATAAAGTAAAATTAAATAAGATAAATAATTATTTTTCAATTAGAATTAGAATAGATCATAGCAAATAATATGGTGGAAACCAATAAAATTGGTTGGAAAATAGGTGAGAATAAAATTGTAGATCTTCAGTATTCAAAGTTGAGTGATCATCCATTAGTGCTAGTTATAAGCAATAACTATGATTCATTTGGTTGATGTATTAGGACCAAAAAATTTTACATGGATAACCACATTTAATGCTTTAAACTAATTGTTTATTGTAGACAATTTTTTTATAATATACCATATCTTATCCTGTGATAAAAGGATACACAGTAAAAGGTAAAGCATAATACATTTGATAAATACATGTACAAGAGACTTTCAAAGTATAATAATTGATGACATATGATTAAAAAAATATGCATATATAAATTTTTAGATAAACCAATGATGCAAAAGATGTTCTAAGTGCAACTTGTATACTAACTCGCATATTTGACTTCCTACAAAGTTTAGAATATTTAAATCATACATGTGTAAGGCTGCTATAAAAGAGTTACTAAACTAAAAAAAAATTAATTGTTCGCTTATTATTTTCCTATTTACATGGTTCCACCTACCATTGTCGTTGTCCATTAGATAATTCTAATAAGTGAAAATACCAAGAATTAGAAAAGACCAAAAAATGTATCAACTTCCTCTTGAGATTGGGTAATGAAAGCTTCTTTGTGGGTCATGCATTCTTTTGACTTATTTTTGTAGATCATGAAATAAATTGCTTTCTTTTGACTTATTTTTATAGATCATGAAATAAATTGCTTGAAATTCATTTCAAATACACATGATGATAATTTTGTATAATATTATTAGGGCTATAAATAGGATTAGGTCTCATAGACAATAAGGGATCATATACAAAGGAAACAATGGATAAGTTAGGAGTCAATCGAATCACCTTTACTTTTAAATTATAATATTTATAAATGTCACTTTTAAAATCAATTAGTTGATATTAAATTATTCTATAAAGAACATTGGATTTATTGTAAAATGAAATGCACATGTATTATGTATAATATATATATTTTTTATTTGGTTAGTACGAGAAACTTTACGACCAATGAACAAGGCTGAACAATCTCCTTCCAATCATGACCTCTCGTAGAGCCGAAAGTTATGCTTATTAACAGGGAATGTAACATAACCACCACACACTCACCCCTTCATATAGAAAATTTAACATACACTCTCATGCCACGGTTTGAACCTTGGAACTCCCAACCATGATCCCTCGTAAAATCGAGAGCTATATTTATTAACAAGGATTTTAACACAACCACTACACACTCACCCCTTCACATAGAGAATTTAACACACAACCATCACACACCCACCTCCTCACACACTCGTCCACACTACAGTTTGAACCTTGGACCTCCCAAAGAAGAGCCAAAGCCTAAACCATTGAGTTGTTCCCATTGGGACTTCTCAAAAAAAAATTATGGTTAGTGTGATAAACCCCTACAACCGATGCATAGAGTTGAGCAGTCTCCTCCCAACCATGACCTCTTGTAAGGCCAAGAGCTAAAATTTTTAATAGGGGAATAACACAACCATTTGGGTATCAATAGGGTGGGCACAAGAGAAATGAAGTCTTGTGGACCTCTACCAGCACTAGGAAATTCTCAACTGCACCTTGTATCTATAGGGTGGACACAACGAGAATGAAACCTGGGTCGACCTATACTAACACCTAAGACTTTCACCAACTGCGCTACACAAGCAAGATAAAAACCTTTGTTAAGGAAAATCATTTCCCGTATTCCCTAGGGCCAGGACATTCTGTTCCACGAGGCTTCTCCCATCTAGGTATACCCCTCAGGCTACCCTGAGGGATTTTTTATGTGTTGGACATAGAGACCGTTAAGCTTGAACCCTGGACCTCTTTTAGAGAATTGGGGTAACTTACCATTAAAGTATTTGGTACGAATAAAATCAAAAAATTGTTCCCCGTATCCCTCGGGGCTAGGAATTCTTGTTCCATGGGGCCTGTCCCATCTAGATATACCCCTTGAGCTAGCTAGAGGAGGTTTTTTTTTGGTATCCTACATTTGTAACATCCCTATTTTTTTTAAATTGGTTAGTGTAAAAAATCCTTACGACTGATCCTTAGGGTTGAACATTCACATCCTGCCCCTTCATAAAATCAAGAGTTAAACTTATCAATAAAATATTAACACACAATCCCATACACATCATGATTTAAACCTTGATATAACACCCATATTATTATTAGAAGTATACATGTTTCTCAATTAATAAATCCAATGTATTCTTGGGTAAAACTTGTGTGTATTTTATTTTTAACATGCACGCATCGGTTTTGGTTTTCTTCCGTAAATAGTATTTGTATTAAGCCTATGTTTCCCTATCAAGTGTTGTTGTTACTTCCCCACCCCACCCTCAATATGAGGGTGGGGTGGGGAAGTAACAACAACACATGACTTTTAGGTGGGGAAGTAACAACAACACATGAATTTTAGGCTTGCAAGCAAAATAAAATAGATTATACTTATTAGAATGTCTAAGTAGATATTAGGAGAAGAGTTTCTAAGCTTATTGCATGGCAAGGTATAATGGTGAGTACAAGGTTCTTTTGCCTATTTCACACAATAGATGGAAGGATTTTTGTACAAGCAGATTTATGTTTCTTGCTACTAGTTAAACTCCACCCAAGTTAAATATGTTAAAATATCTTCAAAATGAATATTGGGAGTGTTTATACATTGAGGGTGGGGTGGGGAAGTAACAACGACACATGAATTTTAGGTGGGGAAGTAACAACAACACATGAATTTTAGGCTTGCAAGCAAAATAAAATAGATTTACAAGCTTTTTATATTTTATCATTTATAAAAAGTAAATTATAAAAAAAAAATAGTTAAATTATTTTTAGCTTAAATTTTATGTTTTAACGATGTAAATTTTACTTTTTAAAATAGTTATATGAGATTAAAATGGGTTCCATTTATATTACAACTATTAATTATACATATATCATCTAATAATATTTGAACCTTAGTTTCCATAATGTGAGTCTATGTTTCAAACCACTTGCACTCATGCCATTAGATAATTTTTTAAATTATTTGTATGGAATTGGATTAGAACACAATAATATTATATAGTGATCAACTTACCATGAAATTTTCATGAATAATATACTGGTATTATAACAAAGCATGCTATCACAACATCACATATCATTTTACAAGATTGGAATCTAAGTATTCACATTGGAATCCCATTTTTTTAACCACTTGAAATCATGCCATTTTGTAGTAAAATAAATCCTTTTTAAATATGATTTCATTTGCTATGTTATTATTTCAATGTAACCATATGAGAAAACATCATAGTGAAATGAAGGGGACTTCTACGCATTAAGGTTCAAATGGAGGCCCAAACAACCTTTCGTAGCATGTGATACGAAGCCATCACATACAAATATTTCAAAAGGAAAAATTAAATCCTGGGCAGAAAGCTTTCAAGCAAGAACTAAAATCCCAAATAGTATAGGTTTTTCAGTTGATTTTATTTTGTAGGGATCAAAATAGAAGGGTTTTTGTGTATTATTTTTAATAATATATTTTTCGTGTTTTTTATAGTTTAAGTGGATTTAATGGTTAATAATTAAGACTCGGCCCTCTTGCAAGGATAAGCCATGACTACTATTTCATTATTCAAGAATCCTACTAATGGGGATTTTTAATTTATTTCCTAGCTACCCTTATTTGATCAAGAAAAGTTGGAACATATGGCTCAAGTGCTCAAGGCAAGATGTCTAGTCCAACCACAAACAGGTACAAGGAACACCTCTATACCCAAGCTTTATGAAGCTCCCATAGTTGAGGTCCCTCGTAACTTCATCCAAAGTGTGATCCTCACACTAGTAGCATAAGCTCTTGCATGTAAGTTTATAGGCGCATTCCCAAGTCTAGAATCCATCTAGAAATAGATAACATCTACCTATGGATCTAAAATCTCCAAATATGAGCTAAGGATGGCTAGAAGAGGATAATTTGTGGTATTTTTCTCCTTAACGGATGAAAAAAAACTTAATCTTACATGAAGGGCCTTGGTTTTTAGGATCAAGCCCTTTATACATGACCCTATGGTCCATAGAATTTGATTCACAAGCATAAGAACCAAAAGTGATTTCTATATGAGATAGGCTCCCATTCCTACCTCTACATTTATGGAATATAGGAAATATAATAAGCACATTAGTAGATTAGGATCCCATAAAAGTTAATAATGTAGTTTGTGCTAGAATGGATGCACAAGTGAATTTAAAGACAAGCCTATCAAAGAGTATAGGAATTAAAGTACTTGATTGGATCCACACACAACCACTAGACTATGAGCACATTCCCTTCAAGTGCATCTATTATCATCAGCATGGAGATTTCTCTAGAAATTATCCAATCAAAGCTCTCCAAGAAAAGAAAGTAGAGGAACAAGAATTTCAAACTATTAAAAGAAGACAACTAAGGAGATCTAGAAGCCAAAGGAGGAAACCAAAATAGATAAAAAATCAAAACACAAATAGGTACTCTATTTTATCAAAAGAGGATGAGGATACTCCTCTAGAACAACAATCCCCTAAAGACATCACAACACAAAATAAAGAGAAAGCCCCAATGAAAACATATTCTAAAAATAAGTTGAGGATACACAGACAAGAAAGGACAACCTCCTAAAATATGAAAATAAGGAAATACCTGAAACTCAAGTTGTAGTGGTAACCATCCCTAGAGGTGCTCTAGGAACTAGATCTGAGATAAGAGGTAAGAAGACAAATCAAGAGATAATAATATAATAGGCTAATATAGAAATTTAGAAGAAAATTCAAATAGTATTGGACTTCTCCAAGACTAAAAATATAGCTAATAAAAGGACATCTCTTGGAATGGAAGAGGATTAAGTAGTCCCCTGGAGAAAAAACTACCTAATATCTTCAATAGAATAGAAAAATCCATATGTAGTGTGCATACAAGAGATAAAATTGTTAGAGTAAACAATCAAAATCAAATGGTATAAAATATAGGAAAACTCTATTTTTTTATAGAGCATCAAGAGCCTAATTGACAAAGAAATAAAATTATTAAAAAAAATTGGATCTCCAATATCTCTTGGAAACCAATGACATCATAATCAAAGCTAGCTCATCCAACATAATGTATCTTGCTTTATTTTTTATGGAGCCTACAAGGTTCAAGTCTATTAAGTTTTGGGACACAATATTTAGTTTCTATACAGGTTTGTTTAGATTCTAATCAAGTTTGTTAAGAATTTGGGTTAGCATAATAGTTATAGTCTATCAAGAGTTGAATCATTATATCTATTACAAGCTCTTAAAATTTTGTATCAAATCCATCCAAAGCACATAGAATGGCTAGGAGCATAATAGAAAGGCATGTAATTTTATTCTAAAAATTAATATAAATGCTTTCTTTAATGTATATATTGAAACCAAGGAAAGATGACGGTGTTTGCAATTGATGGTTAAAAGGGTTACAAGAGAGTCTCTTTTTACAAAAGTACCTTCAAAGGCAACAAAATGGAGTTTTGTAAGGTGAAAACCCCTTCTTCAGTAAGGAGGTAAAAAGCACCTCAAAAACCTTCTAAAATATATGTGGGTGATTTTTTTCTTGTATCTACCCACATGAATATTTTGGTGAGCAAGATGATTAATAGATAAGAAAGGTAATTTATGGGTCCAACATAACAATTGCTATATATGTCACCTAAGAGGGATGAAAAATATCAAGTAAATACATTATATGACTTGTCAGAGGCTTTGTATATTATAAGATAAAAAAGCAAACCTTAACAGTATAGGTAAATGACTTGTCAGAGGCTTTGTATATTATAATCTAAAAAGGCAAACCCTAACAGTATAGGTAAATTTATTCATGCCCACCTACATCTACATTCAAGCAAAGGATAAAGGTCTAAGGTTGTAATAAAATGATTGTGTTAGACTTGGAAGAAAACTAGGTTGCTGTAATATTTTGGGTGGGTCCTGAAAACCCGTCAAGGAAGTGCTTGGAAAAAAAGTGAGTTGATGCTAGATTTTGAAGGAGTCCCAAAAATCCATCATCGAAACACGTAGAATTTGTCTAAGTATCAAACTTTGCAGAAAAATGGGTCAATATCGGACTCCAGAGGAGTCCCAAAAATCCATCATCAAAATGCATAGAAATTGGCTAAGTGTCAGACTTGGTGGAAAAATGGGTTGCTATAGAACTTCAGACGGGTCCTGAAAACTCGTCATAGAAGCGCTTAGCGGAGAAGTGGGTGGCTATCAGACTTCGGACAAGTCCCAAAGGTCTGCCAATGCTAAAGACTTAAGACAAGTCCCAAAATTTTATCAATGCCAAAACATTTGTGTGGGTCCCAAAAATCCATCACAGAGAAAAGTAAAGAGATGTTAGGCAAAATTCTAGGTCACTATTGAACTCTGAATGAATCTCAAAATTTTTTCAATACCAAAAATTTTACTCTTTGCCAAGGCATGAAGAATCCATCAGGGAAAGAAAATTATGTAAGTCTAAGTATGAAAATATGTAGCATCTGATGGGCAAAGAGAACCTGACATTAGTCCAACAAGCATTGGATGGTAATTCAACATCATAGGAATGGACAATGTCAAGATTCAGGCTACACGAGTTAATGATCCACTGCTTTTATGCGCATGCGAACAAAAATCATGGAGTAACAAAATTATCAATTGTGTTAGATGAATCTAAGGATCAAATGTAGCCAATTGAGCCCACTCTCACATAGAATGAGTGTTTGGTTACAAATTACAAGGTTATAAAAGGGAATATACAGCCTGACCACTCCTTGACACAATAACATTCCATGATCAAACATCATGATCATTAGTAATAGAACCCATTGTAAAAAACTATATATATTAGAATGAAAATAATTAAGAAGGATCACCTCTTTAGCTTTTACAACTTACATGTAAAATTTTATGCTATTCAAAAAATACAAGTGAATTATTTTTTGGCCTCCGTATTTTCTCATGTATGTATGAATGTTTGTTTGTTTATTTTTGCTAAAATTGGGTGAACGATTTAGCTTTAATTTTATAATTTAGATTTTATGCACTTCATTCTCCGATTCTGAAATTTGCTTTCAAATAGGTGTAATCAATGTTAAGTGAGAATAAAATTGGTTGGTTTGTTAGGTGATCTATGTAGTTTATTGTGATGGTTTAAGCTTAATAATACATGTGTTTTTATGTGGCTAAATCTATACCCTTATAAGTTCTAGCTTCAACTATATTTCTTTCTTTCAGCACCCTTTTCACCCACCTTTAATTTTTAGCAGCTAGCTAGGATTCCCAAGGAACTGGCCTTCTTCAAAAATTGACTAGAAAGCCTCATAGCTTTGGGGTCATTCAATGTTGGTGAAGTTTTGTAGGCACTCAAAAATTTCCATAGGTAAATTTTTTTACCAACAATTTTTGGCATACCTGATGAGATGCAATCCCACTAATCTAGATAAATCAGATTTTTAGTGATACTCTATTTTAATAGTATTCAATTCAATCACCTAGCAACTCCACTCAAATTCAACCGAGATCTATGATAATTTTCCTTTATAATCCTAATACCACACTTCATAAAGTATAAACCCACCATGCTACCAACCATTTTTGGCACACCCAGTGGGATGCAGTCCCAATAATCTAGATAAATTAGAGTTTTGGTGATACTCTATTTTAGCAGTATTAAGTTTAATCACTTGGTGATTCCACTCAAATTTAACCCAGACCTATGACAAGTTGCCTTTTAAATCCTATTTGGATATTACTTTTCTCAAAGGACTCAAGATTTGATGAGCAGTCTTGATCTCATCAACAAAGAAATTATGCTCATTTGGCAACTTCCACTTGAAGGAAGAATCTAATTTTTTTGAAATATCAGTGTTATAAGAGGATCTATGGCTCAAAAACATTATCCCTAATGGAATAACATTGAATCCCTTAGTATCCCATATATACAGGAAATTTCCAAAGCTGCTATGAAGACCTTACCAAGCTTTGATGACATAGAAAATACTGCATTGGAACATTGTTAGAGAGAAAAAAAATTACGAGTCCAAGTATGAAAATACATAGCATCTGATGGCCAAAGAGAGCTTCACATTGGTCCAACAAGTAGTGGATGGTAATTCAACATCAAAGGAATGGTCAATGTAAAGATTCAGGCTACACAAGTTAATGATCCACTACTTTTATGTGTATGTGAATAGACATCATGGAGTAACAAAATCATTAGTTGTGTTAGAGAATCTAAGAATTAGATGTAACCAGCTGAGCCCACTATCATATATCATGAGTGTTTGGTTACAAATTGCAAGGTGACAAAAGGGAATATATAGCCTAGCCACTCCCCTAATACAACAACATTCCATGATCGAACATCATGATCATTAGTAATAGAACCCATTGTAAACAAATATATATATTAGAATGAAAAGCATTAAAAAGGATTGTCTCTTTAGCTTTTACAACTTACATGTATAATTTTATGCTATTCAAGAAATACAAGTGGATTGTTGTTTGACCTTCATATTGTCTCATGTATGTATGAATGTTTGTTTGCTTATTTTTGCTAAAACTAGGTGAATGATTTAGCTTTAATTTTATAATCTAGATTCTATGCACTTCATTATTTGATTATGAAATTTACATTCAAATAGGTGTCATCAATGTTTAGTAAGAAAAAAAATGGTTAGTTTGTTAGGTGATCTATGTAGTTTCTTGTGATGGTTTAAGCTTAATAATGCACGTGTTTTGATGTGGATAAATATGGACCCTTATAAGTTCTAGCTTTAGCTATATTTGTTTCTTTCAACACCCTTTTCACCCCCTTTAATTTTTAGCACTTAGCTAGGATTCCTAAGGAACTGGCATTCTTCGAAGATTGACCAGAAAACCTCATAACTTTAGGAACATTCAATGTTGTTCAAGGTCTGGGGGAGCACAAAACTTTTCATAGGAAGATTTTAAAACCAACAATTTTTGGCACACCTGGTGGGATGTAGTCCCACTAATCTAGATAAACCATAGTTTTGGTGATACTCTATTTTAGTCGTATTCAGTTCAATCATCTGGTGACTCCACTTAAATTCAACCTAGATCTATGATAAGTTATCTTTGTAATAGTAATACCACACTTCATAAAGCATAAATCCAATGTGCTACCAACCGTTTTTGGCACATCCGATGGGATGTAGTCCCACTAATCTAGATATATCAATTTTTTTGTGATGCTCTAGTTATAGCAGTATCCAGTTCAATCATAAGTTGATTCCACTCAAACTCAACCTAGATCTATGATAATTTGACTTTTAAATCCTAGTTGGATCTTACTTTTCTCAAAGGACTCAAGATTTGATGAACAATATTGATCTCATTAGCAAAGAAATTATGCTCATCTGAAAACTCCCACCTGAAGGAAGAATCTATGAATTTTGAAATATCAGTTTCATAATATGATCTATGGCTCAACAACATTATTCCCGATGGAATGACGTTGGCCCCCTTAGTATCCCATATCTGCATGAAATTCCTAAAGCTGCTCTGAGGACCTTACCAAGATTTGATGACATAGAAAAGACTGCATTGGAACATTGTTAGGGAGAGAAATGTTTGCAAGTCCAAGTATGAAAATATGTAGCATCTTATGGGCAAAGAGATTCTAACATTGGTCCAAAAAGTAGTGGATGGTAATTTAGCATCGAAGGAATGGTCTACGTCAAGATTTAGGATACATGAGTTAATGACCCACTAATTTTTTGTGCATGTGAACAGACATCATGGAGTAACAAAATTATCAATTGTATTAGATGCATCTAAGGATCATATGTAGCTAGTTGAGCCCACTCCTACATAGCATAAGTGTTTGGTTACATATTGTAATATGAAAAAAGGAAATATACAGCCTAGAAACTCCCCTGACACAATGATATTATATGATTGAACATCATGATCATTAGTAATATAACCATTGTAAAAAACTATATATATTAGAAGGAAAAACATTAAAAAAGGTCAGCTCTTTAGCTTTTACAAATTACATGTAAAAGTTTTCGTTATTCAATAAATACAAGTGGATTGTTATTTGACCTCTGTATTGTCTCATGTATGTATGAATGTTTTTTTTCTTATTTATAATAAAATTGGGTGAGTAATTTAGTTTAGTTTTGTAATCTATATTCTATGCACTTCATTCTTTAGTTCTGAAAATTTACTTTCAAATAGATGTAATCAATGTTAAGTGAGAACAAAATTGGTTGGTTTTTTACGTGATCTATGTAGTTTCTTGTGATGGTTTAAGCTTAATAATTCACATATTTTGATTTTTCTAAATTTGTACCCTTATAAGTTCTAGCTTCAACTATATTCCTTTCTTTCAGCACCCTTTCCACCCCCCTTTAATTTTTAGCATTTAGCTAGGATTCCCAAGGAATTGGTCTTCTTTGAAGATTGACCAGAAAGCCTCATAGCTTTAGGGTCATTCAATGTTGGTTAAGGTTTATAGGCACACAAATATTTCCATAGGTAGATTTTTAGACCAACATTTTTTGGCATTCCTGGTGGTATGTAGTCCCACTAATCTAGATAAATACAAGTTTTAGTGATACTCTATTTTAGCAGTATTCAGTTCAATAACCTGGTGACTCTGCTCAAATTCAACCTAGATCTATGATAAGTTGTATTTGTAATCCTAATACCACACTTCATAAAGCATAAACCCACCATGCTACCAACTGTTTTTGGCACACCATATGGGATGCAGTCCCACTAATCTAAATAAATTAGAGTTTTGGTGATACTCTATTTTAGAAATATTCAGTTCAATTACCTGGTGATTCCATTCAAATTCAACCTAAATATATGATAAGTTACCATTTAAAACATAGTTGGATCTTACTTTTCTTTAAGAACTCAAGATTTGATGAGAAGTCTTGATCTCATCAATGAAGAAATTATGTTTATTTTGCAACTCCCACTTGAAGTAAGAATCCAAGAATTTTGAAATATCAATTTCATAAGAGGATCTATGGCTCAACAAAATTATCCTTGATGGAATGATGCTAGCCCTCTTAGTATCCCATATCTGCACGAAATTCCTAAAGTTACTCTAAGGACATTAACAAGCTTTGATGGCACATAAAAGACTGCATTGGAACATTACCAGGATGTAGCTTCCCTGGTTACTGTTCATAACATTACCAGGATGTAGCTTCCCTGGTTGCTCTCTCTCAAAGGAAGGGCATTATTGTGGTATAGATACCTATATAATATGAACATCTGCACATAGGTTTATTTGGTAAAAAAAATTATTGATACATTTGATGACTTCGAAGACCCTTTCTTGTTGCTCACTCAGCTCTCATTCATTAAAAGTGCACATAATGAAAGTATATTTTACTTCAATGTTTGATTTAAAAGAATGTGAAAAAGAATTATTCATGAATTCTAGCCATATCCTACCTAGGCAATCTTGTATTATAACCATACCCTCCACTCTAATATAAGCATTCTTATCCATCAATCTAGAGAAAAGATATTTTTGTAAATTTTCAAGAAGACCATTTGAGCCAAAAATATACTAATCCAAGCAGGAAATATTTTCCCTAGGAAAATTGCCCATCCTCTCCAACCTTTCATAAGTTCATTTCATGCACCATTCCTTAAGGAATGCATATCATGCCTATATCAAATAATATAAAGTGATATTCTCACAAATCCCCATATGAATAGGCACCAAACAGAACAAGAATTGAAGGTAAACATTTAGTGGCTAGCCAAAGAAGTTAGAAATATGAAAAATAGCTCTCAAAGAACAAAATATAGGCTCCCCATAATTGTGAGCCAGCTACACAACTCCAAAAACCTGTCCATATTTAAATAATAGTAGATGTGAGGACAAGTTTAGAAAAAGGGGTACAACAGGGTAATGATAAAGAACAAAAAGGTAATCCAATATCAAGCCCAATCATACCTATGTTATCTAATGAAATTTAGATAAAGAAAGATGGTAATAATTATAAGTAAATGATGAGATTCCCTTTGATGGATAACATAATTGCTTGTAGTTTAGTACAATAGTATGAACATTAGAAATATGTAGATCTGGTGACATCTCAACCTGAAGGATATGCAGATGGAGACACCTTATCCCCACCAATGTAGGGAATCAATGCAAGGGACCAAACAATTTTACATATTTCCTACTCACAAGGTCAATTAGTATGCTATAAAAGGCTAAAGACATACAAAAAGTTGTACTTCCCAAATATCAATGCTAAGCAAAGAGTAGAAAGGATGAAGCAATTTCACAACTTATTAAAAGATCTATCTCAGTACCAATAGGATTAAGGAGATATTTATTGGTATCTGAAGAGGTTGACCTAATCAACATTTTCCTTGGGAAGATATCAATGGTTAATGATGCACATGCTATTACTAGAAGGTTTCTCCTCAATTCTCTAGAAGGCCATTCTCCTCTGTTCTACCTATATCTTTATTTGGAAAAGCATATATTACATAATTGTATGGTAGATCCAAAGGCCCAAGTCTCAATCATGCTAGTGGAAATTTATAGAAGTTTGGGTCTGAACCCAGATGCATAGAGATTAAAAGTTTTGCATTTTAGGGAAGAGCAGTTATAAAGGGTGGGCAAACTACACTAGGTTCCAATGTTAATATGTGGGCATCCAAACTTGGCTATCATCCAAGATATATAAATAGTTGATGTACCCCCACTATTTAGGATATGTTTATCCCTAGATTTTTTTAAACATATGGGAGGATGTATAACCACAAAGCATGATTAGATGCTAATTTTCTTTGTTGGGAAGGTCATCATAGTACAAAATTAAGGTTTACACCCTTTTTGCATCAGAGGACATGAAGACCAAAAAATGAGCCCTATTAAGGAGCTCATATGCAAACTAAGGGTAAACTCAAGCAATCCATAAAAAATATGGTCAACTAAGCTTGGATTAAATTTTCTATCCTCTAACTAGACATCCTATAATAACCCAAAGATTGGCTTTCAAATTCAATGGGATGTAGAGCATTGCAACTATCATCTCTGGATGATGGCTTAGAATGTAGAAATAATAGAAGAAAATAAAGTATGGATGACAAACTAGATGGAATTTAGGGAGGTACAATACCTGTATCTATCACTAGAGGAACCAATTTATGGATACAGGGCTAACAAGGTAACATCGGGTTCTATGTTGACCACTTGTACGTAGAATACAAAAATTCTAAAGCAAGATATAAAATTAGAACGCAATCTTATTAGTACTGATGATGATTGGGAACCATGGTAAACTAAACATAGAGAGCAACTCATGTTTACAATCATATGGTCTGGATATTGTAGGTCTAGGTTAAAATTGACTACATTAGGAAAAAATGGTAAAAAACTTTGAATTTTTTTAAAATTTTGCATAAGAATGAATTCAAGTATGGCATCACAACATGCCTCAATGCCATAGTGATGATAACTTAAACAAATCTAAGTCTAGAATAAGGCACGATATCACAATGTGCCTCCATGTCACGGTTGTTGAGACTCAAAAGACTTGAATTCAAGGAGGCATTGTGAAATCATGACATATTATGTTGTTGAGATCACAATGACTTGAAGAAGGCTAAGAAAAAAAGACTATCGTGGCATAGTGATAGGTTCCCATGTCATGATTCCAAATAATCCAAAAATATCTAAGTGAGGTTTTAGAGTGTGACATCATGATGCATCTCCACATCATGATCACAAATATTGGAAAAGCTTGAAGGTGGGGAAACATCGTGAGATCATGACCTGTCGCTCCATCGTAGTATTGGAATATTTGAAATGCTTAAGGTGAAAAAGTAACATGACACTGCGACTTATCTTTCCACTATGGTTGCAAAGACTCGAGGAGCTCCAAAACAAGGAAAGAGCGTGATGTTGTGATATGTTTTTTTTTTGTGGTTGCAAAGTTTTGAAAGGCTTAAAGGCAACAAAATGTTGTGACATCATGACATGTTCTTAAGTCATGATCATAAATACTTAGGAGGCTTTGAAGGAGAAATAAAAGCCTGACACCATGGTTGGTTTCCATGTCTCAGTTGTTGAAACTCAAAGAAGTCTAAAGTGCAAGGAAGTTATGATTTTGTGATATGTATCCATGTCATAGGTACTAATACCTAGGTCCATCAAATATATAAAATAAAGTATGATATTGTGACATGTATTTTTATCATAGTCATGATAGTTGCAAAAAATAAAATATTTAGAAAGGTTTTTGCTTGCTATATCTATTACAGATCAATTATGGGAGATTACCTCAAGAATGAGGAATGGACCAGGTGTAAATTCATATCCACTACTTTCTCACATGCAAAAAATAGTTGATCCATGATCAGGAATCAAGCATGTTGTCCCAGTTTAGATTGACAATGTTGCATGGTGTCTTTGTCGACCCAGTCGTCTGACATTTTGGTTGTAACGATTTTTCAAACAATAAATATTTTTGTAATTTAATAGTATTGAACCATAGGAAAGATTATAAATAAGAGCAGTGGTCTCTTGTGAAAGGTTTGGTTCTTAGGAATTTACAAGTTACACGTATGAAGAGTTTTTGAAGAAAGCAATACAACTCAAGTTTTTGTTTGGCTTTTGGTTCACTTATTTTACTAAACATGTATGTATGAGTGGATGATTATTTTTGTTTTAGCTGGATAAATGTGTATGGCAATAATTATTATCTCTATATTTTTGTACATGCTCATGCTCTAGTCCTAGAACTTGTAATCTATTGGGTTGAAAACTAGAAAGATATTATTTTGCATTTTATAAAAATTGGTTGGTCCGTTAGGAAGTTTGGATGTTTTTTTTGTTTCATAATATTCATGCATTTCTTGATGTTGCTTAACCTATACCACCTTAAGTTCTAGCTTTAGCTACATTTATTTCTTTTTACACCATTTTCCCACCATATTTTTATCTAGTTAGAGCCTTACAGGAGCCAACCTTCTCTAGAGATTGACCCCTGTAAGCCTTGCGACTTGACCGGTTATTCAATGTTGGCCAAGCCTAAGGTGCACATTTTACCATAGGTGTATTTTGGCCCAATAGTTTTTAGCATACTCGATGGGACCCAAATACCATCACTCACACATGTCAAAGATTTGGTGTTTGTATTTGCCCTATTTAGATCCAAATCACCTAACTCTGTTCAAAAGAGCAAATCTAGAAAAAGCTTTATATCCAATCATTTCTAAGTCTCAAAATACATGATTACAAGATAAATAACTAGAATATCAGTGAAACCCATAGAGTTTATGGAACTAAATCTGGGTAGTTTTAGAACACATCCTGTTTTACTCTCTGGTTCAACATTGTCTTTAGTCCTCACTAGAGTTTTGACTAATACAAAAGATAAATATAAAAATATGATACACCTGCTTTTAATATTGTGGAAGAAATAAAGAAGACACCATCAAAGGCAAGCATATATAATGCATTAATGCTTCTAGGGTATATTGATTTACTAAAAGCATCCCTCAAGTTAATAAAAAACAAGGATAAATCCCATCCTTAGTTTAATATAGCTCAGGCCAACTCAATATCAACATCAAGAAAAAATAGGCCTTCTCCTTTCTGTTTATCACTACAAATGGAAGAATGGGTTGTACATAATTGCATGATAGATTTAGGTGCAACTACTACAATGATGCCCAAGGTTGTATGCGATATCATGGGGATGAAATGTACCAAAAGTAGTTCAAGATTACTATAGTTGTATGGCACCCCAATCAATATTATGGGGGTGATCAAGTATACCTGATAGTGTTGCATAGAATGGCTCAGGTTACAGTCATATAAGAAGTGGTTGTAGTAGACTTGGAGCCTTATTTTATAATGTGTCTTTCAAGGGAGTTCACAGCTAATATAGGAGGATATTTATCCTTTGATTACTCACATATGGAAATTCCATACAAAGGTAGAAGGATCAAAATATTCAATGAAAAACCTTCTTCCTTTTATATTGATAAAATTAAAGAAGACAACAAATTTTCTAACAGTGAAGTTGAAGAACTAGATCTGATGGAAGAAGTTATAAAAGAGCTCCAAACTGAAGATCAATTCACATTGAAAAATTTCAATTCCATGATTGAAATAGGTATGGGAACCTATTCGATCACAAAATGTAAAAAGGTTTAACTCCCCACTCTGCCAGAATAGGATTCCTCCACAATCTAGATTTGGAATATCTTCTTGGATGATGCTAGATGTAATCTCACCAACTAGAGCTAAAAATATTTCATATATATTAACATGGAGTTGCACAAACAATGCACTTGAATATGAGGTACTTTTCTTAGGTTTAAAGAAGGTTGAGAAGTTAAGGATCAAACAACTATAATTTTTTGGTGATTCAAAGTTGAGAGTAAATGATGCCACAAAGAAATATATTAGTAAGAAACATTACCTCAAAGCCTATAGGAACAAAGTGTGGGATCTATTTGAATATTTTTAAGCTTTTAATATCAAGGCCATTTCTAGAGGATATAATACCCATGCAGATATGTTAGCATATGTGGGAGCCAATTATTGTCCAATAGCCAATGTCATACAAAAATCAAAGTTAGTAAGGCTAATATATAGACATTATGTTCCTGATAAAGATATTTTTTGGTAGGTCTTTGAGAATGATGAACATGTGGTAGATTTCCTAATATATGAGATGAATTATTCAAGTGAATGTGCCTTAGAAGATGAATAATATGAGGGACTAATTCAACTCAAGAACAATCATTTACTGAAAGGTCTAATAACCCTTGAAAGTTTATTTGATAGCAATGATCGGCCATTGGGCCACAAAATAAAAGTTGATAAGTAGGAATATAGAGAAATGAAAATAAAGCCTAGAAAGGTGCTTAAGGTTGGTGTTCAATGTTTAGAAGAAGAGACTGACCAAGTCCAAGAATTATGTAAATATTTCAATGATATTATAGCATGGACATATGAGGACCTCAAGGTGTATAGTAAGAAAACAATACAACATACTATTGAACTTGAACCAGGTTCAAAACCTTTATGATAGAAGTAGAGGCCTGTCAACCCAAATATAGAAGCCCTAATTAAGAAATATCTATTAAATATCCTTAATGCTAAGATAATTTATCCTATCAAGCATTCAACATGGGTTCCTAACCTTGTGCTAGTCAAAAAAAATGGGGACATCAGATTGTGTGTAGATTTTAAAATTTTGAATAGAGCCTCATTGAAAGATCACTATCCCCTTCCTCAAATAGACCAAATATTGTATACCATAGTAGGGGTAAATAGATTTTTATTTCTAGATGGATTTTATAGATACAATCAAATATGGATCAAGGATGAAGTTCAACACAAAACTGCATTCATTACCAAATGGTGAACCTTTTTCTATCAACACATACCTTTTGGTATATCCAATGCAGGGGCTACTTTCCAAAGAGCAATGGACTTAGATTTTGGAGAAATTATAAAAAAAGTAATAGTCATCTACCTGGATGACATGACAATATTATATAACAACAAATAAAAACATGTAGAACATCTTAGAATGGTTTTTGAAAGGTGCAAAGAATTAAAAATTTACTTGAATCCAAAGAAGTCTATATTTGTTGTCCAAGAAGGAAAAATATTGGGTCATATTATTTCAGAGGTAGGGCTGGCCATTGACCCAGATAGGATGAAAGCTCTCTTAGATCTTCTCTTGATATTAAATAAGAAAGGACTACAATATTTATTTGGGTAGATCAACTTTGTGCACAAATTTATTGCAAATTTTGCACAAATAGTGAAGCCTATGACAAAATTGTTGAAGAAGGATGCAAACTTTAAATGGATAGACTTGTAAAAGGATGCATTTAAGAAATTCAAAAAGGAAATTTCCCAAGCACCTATACTCATCAATCTAGATTATTCAAGAGATTTTATTCTATATGCGGTTGGGGAAAAAGAGAGCTATGTTGTAGTACTTACACAAAAGGGAGAAAACAATGAGGAAAGGCCTATTGCCTTCCTAAGTCAGACAATGCAAGAACATGAAGAGAAGTATAACTTCATTGAAAAACAAGTATATGCAATCATGAAGTCATTAAATAAATTTAGGTATTTCCTATCTCAAACATTGGTGTATGTTATACACCTAGATGTTAGGAACTTCATAATTCAAGGAGATTTAGGCAAGAAAAAGGTAGGATGGGTTACAAAAATTCAGGAGTATGATATAGAGATCCATACCCCTAAGCTAGTAAGAGGCAAGGCATTACTAAGAATAGGTTGTTACTGGCCAACCATTTTTTTGATTTTTTCAAGATGACAAGGGCGTGTGAAGAATACCAAATACATATGGGAAGGAATATAAATGCTTCTTTACCTCTCAAGACTATACAAGTGGAAGAAAATTTTTAGCAATGGGGACTAGATTTCATAGGGGTAATAGAACCAAATTTATCAATAAGGCACAAGTATATTTTAACTGCTACAAACTATTTCACCAAATGGGTGGAAGCCATATCCACAAAAAGGGTTGATCAAGAGGTAGTGATTGAATTTTTTGAAAGCCTAATAACAATATTTAGTATACCTGATGCATTGGTTAGTGGTAATAGCCCATACTTCATTAGAGAAATATTGACTGATTATGCTAGAAAATATGGAGTCTATTTGTAGACTTCCTATAACTACTCTCCATAGGGAAAAGGTTTGGCAGAATCAACTAATAAAAATTTGCTTAGGATTCTAAAGCGAACTCTGAAATATAACAAGGATTTGGCATTCACTATTAAATCAAGTGTTTTGGGCTAATAGAATCACCATTATTAAGTCTATTAACACACCTCCCTATGATTTGGTATATGGAAAAGAGTCTATTATCCCCATACATATGGAAATACCTGATTTATAATTGCTTAATCAGATTCATACTACATGGGATAACCTAGTGGAAGACAAGTTGATGCAACTTTTGCAGCTAGAAGAACAAGGAGAACAAACTTATGTGCAGTTTTAGAAACATCTAGGGAAAACCAAGGGATGGTTTTATAAGAAAATTACTTTCAAAAAATTCAATATTGAGGACCTGGTCTTGAGATGGAGTGAAAATAAAGCAAAGCCTAGGAATCACCAAACGTTTATCTCCTTTTGGTAAGGTCCATTCAAAATAATTATTGAGTAACAACACAATGCTTTCCAGTTGTAGGATGAACAGGGGAGAATTCAACCAATCCCTATTAATGGTTTTCATTTGAAGCTTTACTTTCACTAAGAGTTTCACTCTTTGTATTTTATTTACTATTTTATTTTTTAAGGTGTCATGATGTCGTGACATGTCTCAAGGTTACGATCATTATAGCTAAGGATGAATGAAGAGTTATGTGATGATGTGACCTATCATCATATTGTGGTAGTGAATATTGAAAATACTAGAAATAGAGAGTTGATGCGACATCACGATGCATCACCATATTACGGTCAACCAAAGTCAAAATATCACTAAATATAAAAATGGAACGACCACACAACAAGAGAGAAAATTCTTTTTAGATTCAAAATAGGTAATGGGGAGAATGACAACCATAAATGCAAAGTTTTTTGTGATTTGTCGAGCAGGGTGGTGCATGAATTGAAGTAGAATTGTTATGCTAATTGATACGTCAAGCAAATGGTCAACCACTACAATGATTGCACTTTGCTCTAATTCTTATAGAGCTTTATATACAACAAGAAAACCCTAATAATTAATTTACTTTGCTAAAAATATTCATAAGATTACTCCTCATCGCCAAGGATTTTTCTCGTGCCAGCATTTCAAAGAAGATTCAGTGAAGCAACACTTAAGGAAATAATCATAACATAATGGAAACCTCATATTCAATCATTGGGACTTCAACATAGGTTGAGGATAAAAAGTATGTTCAATTTTAGGATAGGGATGCAAATATTACAGATATGGTGGTCACATGGAAGGGTGCTAAATGAATCAAAACTAATATTGAAGATAGGATTTTAAAGGTATTACCTTATCAAGCCCTAGCACTTTTGCAATTCATTCCTTGTTATATTTTACATCTGCATCTCAATCCATCCATACCCTAAATTTATGTGAACCATAGCTAAATATTATAACCCCAAGTGTAAGATTGTTTAAGGTGCACAAGGGAGAACCCTATTTACCCTTTCTTAAGAGGTTTTCTCTGTTATCTTTGTCAAGGGTCTGGTTCCCATCAAAAAAGCTAAGCCTTTTCATCTTGATGATCAAGCTAAGTATTATACTCTAGGAAGCCATTTGAAATATTTTATAGAATTATAGTAAAAAACAAAGCCGATAGGAGGGAATTTGTTTGAAACCCCCATTTCAATCATTGAGTTAAAAAACCCTAAGCTATTTTCAATTTTGGTAGGATTAGCTTCAAATGAAGAGGTCCATGGTTGGTAGCTTGCTACAATCCAATGCATATCAAACCCCAAATTTTATGACACTCCTATCATAAAATCTAGGTCCATTTTCTTTGGTCTCTCTTTTTGTACTGATAAATTCATGAGCAGTTGTACAATTTAAAGAAAGGATCCAAAACTTCCTTTAGATATCGTTCTCATCTAGCCTAGGTATTCTTATACTTTATGGTAAATGAGATACCTTAGATAGTTGTAATTAATAAACATGAAAAAGGGAGACCCTTGCCAACATATTCATGGACCATTGTGTTGACCACCTTTGAAACATTCTATGTGAAGAACACAAGCTTATACTGAGAGGGGGGTGAACAGTATAAGACCACTTTTTACTTTTCTTTCCCAATCAATATTATGCAATGTAAAGATAGCAATATCAATAGCAGTAATCAAAGCAATGTACAAATCACCACACACAATAGAGACACCACAATTTACATGGTTCACCCAATGTGGGCTACTCCACGGAGAAAATATTTCACTAAAATTTTCTCAATCAATCTCTTGGGAATCCTTTCCCTATTACAATGTTTATGGACCTCTGTCCAAAGGAGATACCAATCCCCTAAATCAAGTTTGTGGATCTCTATCCATAGGAGACACCAATATCCTAATCTTTGCTCTAGTTGGTGATCCTCTAGAAGACCTCTGCCTCCACTACCCTTAGCAAATGGAACTCTATCCATAGAAGACACATGTCTTCCCTACTCTAGCTGGAGATCTCTATCTTCAACTCTATCACCTCCAAAGCTCTATCTAAAATCTATACTAAACATAGTCTATCGGTCTAGCACAAATTTGTCCTCAATATCTATCTCTAGTCTAGCACAAATCTATCCTCAAATCTGCACCAAACTCTATCCTCGAATCTGTACTAAACATAGTCCTTCGGTCTAGCACAAATCTATCCTCAATATCTATCTCTAGTCTGGCACAAACCTGTCCTCAAATCTGCACCAAACTCTGTCCTCGAATCTGTACTAAACATAGTCCTTCGATCTAGCACAAATATATCCTCAATATCTATCCTCAAGCCTTAACTCAAAGCTTGACTCAATCTCAAATCAACTCTACTAGATCTACCCCAAACCTTAACTCAAGGTTTGAACAAATCAATCAATCAACTCTGCTCTCAAGCCTTCTCAAAGACTTATCTCAAATTTTCCTTGTAAGCTTTCACAAAAGCTCACACCAATCTATCCTCAAGTCCTCTCTAGAACTTTGTCCAATTCAGCTCAATAAGTCCTCTCAAGAACTTAACCAAATATACTCAATAAGTCCTCTCAAGAACTTAACCAAATCTACTCAATAAGTCCTCTCAAGAACTTAACCAAATCTATAAGTCCTTCAAAAAATTCTCAATAAGTCCTCTCAAGAACTTAACCAAATATGCTCAATAAGTCCTCTCAAGAACTTATCCAAATATGCTCTCAATCTATATTGTAAGCTTCCACAAAAGCTTACTCAAATCTATCCACAAGTCTTCTCAAAGACTTACCTCAAATCTGCTCAACAAGTCCACACTAGAACTTGTCCAATCTCATAGAAACATAAAGAGAATTGTTAGAGACTCAATATGCTCTATACTCATCACAATGCTCAATCACTTTCAATCACTCTTTCAGAAACATATAGAGAATTGTTAGAGACTCAATATGCTTCAACTCAATCACTTTCTCAATTCAATTCAGAATATAGAATAGTTTGTTTTATGGAACTTGAACAATCACTTCACACATCCACTTGACTAGGCTCAACCAACTCTACTCAACCAATCTCTCAATGAAATAATCCTTGCTCACAAACCCTAGTCCAAGCATATGATCACTCACTCAAAATATTTCCAATAATGCTTAACAACAAATCTCACATAACAATGATACTCATGTTCTTTTCAAACCCTAGTTCAAGTTCTTTACTCAACAACTCACTTCAACAACAATGCTTATAAAACAAGGTTTTAATAACAACTCCTTATTCCAGAAAACCTTGAAGCATTAACTCAAACACACTCAATAAGGAAGCCCTAATCAAATCCTTTTCACTCCAAACTTATTTTTAGAAAACCAATCAATCAACTCAACTATGGAAGAATGTGCTCATACCTTTTCTTGATGATGAAGGAACCTCAAATATCTGCCACAACCACAAACACTTCTATGCCAAACTCAAAGAGGTTAGAAGATAAATCTCTCTCACAATGTAATGCAAAAACTCAATTACACCTTATCACTCCATATTTAAAAACAACCATCAACATACATAAAATATTTGTCCAATAACACCTTATAATCTCCCAATTAAAATAAATTTAACATCCACCAAAATTAACTCAAAAACCTCCTTAATTAAATTTAATGGCAAAAAGAACTTTGGCAAAAATCAAATCCACTTTCCTTATAACTCCAATAACATAAATTAATTACCAAGCAAGTAACCTTTCATTTACCCTTATAACTCCCTTTTTCACCTTAGGAAAAACATTAGGCAAATAAAAAATATTTAATTAAAAGTACCTTTGCCACTTGTGGGATTCGAACCCACAACCACCGCCTCCTCGTGTGCCCTAGCTGTGGGCTTGACCACCGCGTGTGCTAGGCACATGCTTGGGAGGCTAAGAGCACCACGTGCTCTTTCTTCCCAATGGTGCTTAAAAAGCATGTGCCAAATAGATTTCCACCTCGTGCTCAAGACAAACATGCCAACAACCTCCACGCGAGTCGATCATGGTCACTCCCACTCCAAAACTCTCTCATGAAACGCGCACTGCCAATGGACCACACTATCCAATGGGAGTGAGGCCTTAAGCCCTCCCCACTAGTCTTCTTCCTGGTGCTAAAAGACAAAATGATTTTTTGTCTTCTTCCTCAATGATTTGCATGAAATAAACTTTGCTTGGTCGCTAAAAATCAATCGATGAAGGTAAGGTTTGAATGCCCCTTGGCATGGCATTTATACATGAAATCCATCATTTGACTTAGACGTCAGTGCTCCACAAAATTTGATGACGTCGATGGGGAAAAGACAATTGCAATTAAATTTAAACTTTGCCAACCTTACCATAAGGTAATTTAATTAAATTATAAATTAATTAATAATAATACTAATTAATATAATTAAGTTATAATTAATTTAATAACCAAAAGGATTATTAAATTAAATTACAAATTAATATATATAATTAAATTATTATAATTAATTATAATTAATTTAATTCCTTAGGCCTCTCCATAGGTTTTAAGAAAAACCTTTTATTTTGCCATCAATGGTTTTGAGAAAAACCATTTAAATCATGCTTCACATAAAGCTCTTTTGGAACCAATCAAAATGCAATTCTTCTTAGAACCTTTTGACATCAATGACAACTAATATTCCTCAAAATGTCCAACAATCTCCCCCTTTGTCATTGATGGCAACCCAAACTCTTTTTACCAGAAACTTAACCTTTTATGGGTTTTGCTCCCCCTAGGACATTGCTCCCCCTGGCTCAAATCTCTCCTCTTTTCTCAAATACCAAATCTCTCCCCCTTACTCAAATCTCTCCCCCTTTGAAATCAATGGCAAAGGGTCACCTTTGGGGCTCGGGGCTAAGAATGAGCCTCTTAGCTTAGCCCCTCCCCCACCTCCTCTTGAGGTGGTTAATTCTAGGGTGGGAGTATTTCTACTCCTAGAAAGCATTGTTCTTTACCTTTATCCTCTTTTCTTCTTATCTGATCCTTCTGATTCCTCTGACTATTTCTTTCCATGTCCATGTTCCTATCCATGTCCATTTTCTTGTTCCTATTCCTATTCTTGTTCATATCCATGTTCTTGTTCCTATTCATATCCATGTTCCTATTCTTATTTTTATTTCTATTCCTATTCATACTTGATTCTGGAATGTCTGCTCTACACCACTTTGTTGTGTGACCATCATTATTGCACTTATAACACTTAATGTTATTATTCCTTGGAGGTGCAAATATCTTAGGATTTCTCCTAGTGAAGCCATATCCTCTTCTATCATGAACCCTACAATTCATTGCCTTGTGACCAAACTGATTACATGAGTAGCAATACCCATTGAAACGTTATATATTCCCATATTCCTATCTTTCATGTGTCCTACACTGTGAAGCCATATGCCCAAACATGTGACATGAAAAACATCTTCCATTGAAGTTTCCTTGTCTTGACCTCATTGGTCTCTTAGTCTCTCTTGACCTATTCTGATTGTTGTTCCATATGTATCTTCTTTGTGCATTGTTCCTATTCTTGTTGAAATTTCTATTGTCCAACTCATCCTCAGATGTCTCACTTTCTTTTACATTGTCTTCTTCTGAAGTGTCTTCATCTAAAGTTTCTTCTTCTCTAGAACTTGAGGTTGACTTTCCTTCCCATTTCTTCTGTCCTTGTTCAAATCCAAGACCTATTTTGCTTGATGTAGGCTTTTGTATCTTGATGAACTTATCCAAGTTCTTTGAGCTATTTTTGAACCCTTTTAGCTTGACTTTGGAGTCTTCTAAATCTTCCCTTAGTAGTGCCACTTCTTGTGCTAACTTTTCACATTCTAAGATCTTTTCTTCTAACTTATCCTTGAACTTCTTTGTCTTAGCCTTTGATTTTTCTAGATCCTCTATAAGCATCCTTCTCTCTTCATCACATTCTTGAAACTGAATTTCAAGTTTAGAGTTTTGCTTTCTTACCTTCTTCATTGTGTCAAGGGCATAGATAAGTTCTCCCTTGAGATCATATCCATCTTTATCTGAATATTCCTCTATTTGTTTACCTTTGTCCACATCTTCATTTTATTTTGACTTGTCTTCTATAGGATCACCTTCTCCTTCTTCTAGTGCCATTAGAATATTCTCTTCTAGTCCTTCAAGTGTATCTTCATATTCATCATCACTAAAACTGAAACCATTTCTTGTACAACTATCTTCAAGATGTCCAAAGTTACCACATCTAAAACACTTGAGAATTTTTGGAGTCCTTTTCTTAACTTGTTCTTTTTCTTCAATCATAAATAGGACTTCATCTCTATCATTATCTGAAAAACTAGCATCACTATCACTTGAGTACTTACTTGCCTTATCCGCATAGTAGCTCCTCTTTTGTCTTTGAAAGAACTTCTTTCCTTGTCTGCTTTGTCCATCCTTGCTTTTCTTTTGGTGCTTGTATCTTTCTGATTCCCTATTTTTGTGATCCTATTTCTCTTCACCATTGTTATTCTTAGCTTCTTGACAATCTGTTGCATAATGACCATACTTTCCACAATTGAAACATTTAATAGATTTTAGATCTCTAGATCTTCTAGAATCCTTATCCCTTCTACCATAATTAGCTTCTTCATCACTGGATGACTCATTGCTTGATTCTGACTTCTTACCCTTTGTCTTCTTGATTGCTTTGAAGGTTGCTTCCTTCTAGGGAATAGGTTCTTTTGTTCTTAACTCAAAAGTTGTAAGAATACCAAGCAACATATCTCTTGTCAAAGAATCACCATCCTTTGACTCTTCTATAGCAGAAATATTTTCACTGAATATTTTTGGAAGAGATCTTAAGACCTTATCACAAACATCTGATTCATCAACCTTCATTCCAAGTCCTTGCATAGCATTAACAACCTCATCAATTCGAAGTAGATAAGTACTAATGTTTTCCTCATCCTTCATTCTTAACTCTTCAAATTGTCCTTTGAGATTTCGTATCTTTGCTTTCTTGACACCTTTATCTCCTTCATATATATTTTGCAACTTATCCCACATTCCTTTTGCATCTTGACAATGCATAACTTTTATGGACTCTGTTCTATGCAAACCTCTCAAAAGTGCATTCATTGCTTTTGAATTGTAATGTTGTAGAAGCTTACCTTCCTTATCTATAGGTGGATCAACTAAGGGATCGTATCCATTTTCAACTACTTCCCAAACTTCATTGCCAAGTGCCTTCAGGTAGATCTTCATTCTCAAACTCCAATATACATAATCACTTCCATCAAATACTGGTACTGAATTATCTGAAGATCCATTCTTAGAATCCATTGTGTTCTTGTAAGATTTTCCTTCAAGCTGTTAAACTCTTTCGAAGGAACCCACTCTGATACCAATTGAAGAACACAAGCTTATACTGAGAGGGGGGTGAACAGTATAAGACCACTTTTTACTTTTCTTTCCCAATCAATATTATGCAATGTAAATATAGTAATATCAATAGCAGTAATCAAAGCAATGTACAAATCACCACACACAATAGAGACACCATAATTTACGTGGTTCACCCAATGTGGGCTACTCCACGGAGAAAATATTTCACTAAAATTTTCTCAATCAATCTCTTGGGAATCCTTTCCCTATTACAATGTTTATGGACCTCTATCCAAAGGAGATACCAATCCCCTAAATCAAGTTTATGGATCTCTATCCATAGGAGACACCAATATCCTAGTCTCTACTCTAGTTGGTGATCCTCTAGAAGACCTCTGCCTCCACTACCCTTAGCAAATGGAACTCTATCCATAGAAGACACCTGTCTTCCCTGCTCTGGTTAGAGATCTCTATCTTCAACTCTGTCACCTCCAAAGCTCTATCTAAAATCTATACTAAACATAGTTCATCGGTCTAGCACAAATCTATCCTCAATATCTATCTCTAGTCTAGCACAAATCTATCCTCAAATATACACCAAACTCTATCCTTGAATCTGTACTAAACACAGTCCTTCGGTCTAGCACAAATCTATCCTCAATATCTATCTCTATTGCACAAACCTATCCTCAAATATACACAAACTCTATCCTTGAATCTATACTAAACACAGTCCTTCGTCTAGCACAAATCTGTCCTCAATCTCTATCCTCAAGCCTTAACTCAAAGCTTGACTCAATCTCAAATCAACTCTGTTGGATCTACCCCAAACCTTAACTCAAGGTTTGAACAAATCAATCAATCAACTCTACTCTCAAGCCTTCTCAAAGACTTATCTCAAATTTGCCTTGTAAGCTTTCACAAAAGCTCACACCAATATATCCTCAAGTCCTCTCTAGAACTTTGTCCAATTGCTCAATAAGTCCTCTCAAGAACTTAACCAAATCTACTCAATAAGTCCTCTCAAGAACTTAACCAAATCTTCTCAATAAGTCCTCTCAAGAACTTAACCAAATCTCAATAATTCCTCTCAAGAACTTATCCAAATCTACTCTCAATATGTATTGTAAGCTTCCACAAAAGCTTACTCAAATCTATCCACAAGTCTTCTCAAAGACTTACCTCAAATCTGCTCAACAAGTCCACACTAGAACTTGTCCAATCTCATAGAAACATAAAGAGAATTGTTAGAGACTCAATATGCTCTATACTCATCACAATGCTCAATCACTTTCAATCACTCTTTCAGAAACATATAGAGAATTGTTAGAGACTCAATATGCTTCAACTCAATCACTTTCTCAATTCAATTCAGAATATAGAATAGTTTATTTTATGGAACTTGAACAATCACTTCACACATCCACTTGACTAGGCTCAACCAACTCTACTCAACCAATCTCTCAATGAAATAATCCTTGCTCACAAACCCTAGTCCAAGCATATGATCACTCACTCAAAATATTTCCAACAATGCTTAACAACAAATCTCACATAACAATGATACTCATGTTCTTTTCAAACCCTAGTTCAAGTTCTTTGCTCAACAACTCACTTCAACAACAATGCTTATAAAACAAGGTTTTAATAACAACTCCTTATTCCAGAAAACCTTGAAGCATTAACTCAAACACACTCAATAAGGAAGCCCTAATCAATTCCTTTTCACTCCAAACTTATTTTCAGAAAACCAATCAATCAACTCAACTATGGAAGAATGTGCTCATACCTTTTCTTGATGATGAAGGAACCTCAAATATCTGCCACAACCACAAACACTTCTATGCCAAACTCAAAGAGGTTAGAAGATAAATCTCTCTCACAATGTAATGCAAAAACTCAATTACACCTTATCACTCCATCTTTAAAAACAACCATCAACATACATAAAATATTTGTCCAATAACACCTTATAATCTCCCAATTAAAATAAATTTAACATCCACCAAAATTAACTCAAAAACCTCCTTAATTAAATTTAATGGCAAAAAGAACTTTGGCAAAAATCAAATCCACTTTCCTTATAACTCCAATAACATAAATTAATTACCAAGCAAGTAACCTTTCATTTACCCTTATAACTCCCTTTTTCACCTTAGGAAAAACATTAGGCAAATAAAAAATATTTAATTAAAAGTACCTTTGCCACTTGTGGGATTCGAACCCACAACCACCGCCTCCTCGTGCGCCCTAGCTACGGGCTTGACCACCACATGCGCTAGGCACACGCTTGGGAGGCTAAGAGCACCATGTGCTCTTTCTTCCCAAGCCTAGCGCTTAAAAAGTGCATGCCAAACAGATTTCCACCTCGGCGCTCAAGACAAACATGCCAACAACCTCCACGCGAGTCGATCGTGGTCACTCCCACTCCAAAATGCTCTCGTGAAATGCGCATTGCCAATGGACCACACTGTCCAATGGGAGTGAGGCCTTAAGCCCTCCCCACTAGTCTTCTTCCTGGTGCTAAAAGACAAAAAAATTTTTTGTCTTCTTCCTCAATGATTTGCACGAAATAAACTTTGCTCGATCACTAAAAATCAATCGATGAAGGTAAGGTTTGAATGCCCCTTGGCATGGCATTTATACATGAAATCCATCATTTGACTTAGACGTCGATGCTCCACAAAATTTGATGACATCGACGGGGAAAAGACAATTGCAATTAAATTTAAACTTTGCCAACCTTACCATAAGGTAATTTAATTAAATTATAAATTAATTAATAATAATACTAATTAATATAATTAAGTTATAATTAATTTAATAACCAAAAGGATTATTAAATTAAATTACAAATTAATATATATAATTAAATTATTATAATTAATTATAATTAATTTAATTCCTTAGGCCTCTCCATAGGTTTTAAGAAAAACCTTTTATTTTGCCATCAATGGTTTTGAGAAAAACCATTTAAATCATGCTTCACATAAAGCTCTTTTGGAACCAATCAAAATGCAATTCTTCTTAGAACCTTTTGACATCAATGACAACTAATATTCCTCAAAATGTCCAACACTATGATTTTAACCAAAAGAGTTCTTAGGACCTGCTCTAAGAATTTTGAATGGAGAAATGGATAGGTTGTCCCCAAATGCTAAGAGTATCTTGCAAAACCCACATGTAGAAGAAGGAGATTGAGTTTTTCTTATAGAGGATATTCATTGGAAAACTGCTTTTGCTTCCTCATTCTTTTATAGATTGATTGTTTATAATGGAGAATTGTAGACAAACTAAGTATATTAATTACAAATATGATATTGGCATTGGAAAAAGGGAAATTCCACCTATCCGGTCAACTTTGAGGGAATCATAATAACAAAGAAGGATCAAAATCAAGAGATCACCTAGGCTCTAAAATATTTGGTCCTAGTAGAATTGTGGTAGATATGGAGGTATGACCCCATTGATAGGTTTGTAGAAAAGCTAGATATCATTAACATCTCTAGGACTTCAAAGTTTTACAAAATAACCAAGGATCACATAGAGCAACATAGGAACAATAAGGAAGATGAATAACTATCAGCTTGGATCCCTAACATTGAATTAGATCGATTTGATAGGTACGTTCTCCAAAGGATGTGTGGACCTTATGGCATTTGTGTGAATGGTCAATGCAGTTATCTGGGATACAACACTCCTGATATCTTTGAAGAAATACAGAGTATGAATATAACTCAAGGATGTTACTGCAAATCAGGTTAGCTAGCTTTTTCTTCCCTTCCTCAGTTTGCTTTTGTCAAAAATGAAGTATGGTGTTACGCATAAAGCCTTAAGCACTATGTATTGGACCACATATTCTAGAAGGCAAGAACATAAAGCCTTAAGCACTATGTATTAGAAGGCAAGAAGAGATAACATATCTATATTTCTTGATTTCTAAAATCTGGGCATGAGCATAGAGCACCTAAATAATTTATGAACATGGGAAAATTAATGTTACTAAATTTTGTTTTGAATCAGGTGTGCCGAATTGCAGCCAAACCTCTGTGGGACATCATTTTATGAGTATTGAAGGAGTAGATTACTATCCGAACGAGTTCATGTTGCCTGTGAAGAATGTGTCCACAATTGAAGGTTGTATCTCCATGTGCTCTTCCAATTGCTCTTGCACAACAACTTTCTTCCACAGTAGCTCTGCTTCATGTTATTTTGCAAATGGCCCCTTGAATAGCCTAAAATATGTAGCATTCGACACACATGAAGAATATATTAAAGTCTAGGGTAACATAACCCAAAACTGAAGTTCGGAGTCCAATTACTTGGGTATTGGCAGCATATCAGGGATAACAATAGGCTCGACTGCAACAACTCTCCTTTTGTGCTTGATCATCAAAGTACTGATACATCACATTCAAAAGAAAAAATTTAATGAGGATGACGCGACAGATGAGCAGACTGATCCAGAGGAAATGGAAGAGGAAGCATTCCTCAAAACCCTTCCAGGACTTCCACACAGATCCACATATGACAAACTTAAGGAAGCCACCGATAACTTTAGCAAAATGCTTGGAACAAGTGGATTTGGATCAGTCTATGAAGGTGTGCTCAAAGATAATAGCAGAGTGATGGTGAAAAATCTTGATGGGCTAAGGCAAGGATACAAATAATTTAGAGCTGAAGTAGCAACCGCAGGCAGTATCAGCCACAAAAACCTCGTAAGACTCAGAGGATTTTATGCCCATGGTAAGTAGAGGCTATTGGTTTATGAGCCGTTAGAAAATGGGTCTTTGAAAAAATGGCTATTTATACCCAGAACAGGAAGCCGAGGAGGTCCAAACTCATAAGAATATAGAAATACTAGTCTAACATGGGAACAACGATACAATGTTGCAGTAGGAACTGCGAGAGGCCTGACCTATTTGCATGAGCAATGTTGGAATCACATCATGCACTTAGATATATAGCCTCAGAACATTCTCTTGGACAAGGACTTCATGCCCAAGGTCTCTGATTTTGGGATGTCTAAGCTCTTGAACGAGGACATGACTCAAGTTGTCATAGCAGTGAGAGGAACTCCTAGCTACCTGGCTCCTGAATGGCTCGGTAATTCTATTGCCACTAAGAAATATGATGTCCACAGCTTTGGAATGGTGTTGTTAGAGCTGGTTTCTAGGAGAAGGAATTTCGACCCTTCTGCTTCTGCTTCCAATCCTCGTCAGTGTTATTTCCTTACATGGGCAATGCTCAAGGCTCAAGAGGAAAGATATTTGGATTTAGTACAAGAGGCTTGAGAACAATGTTGATAGGGAAGTTGTTATTTGAATGACAAAGATGGCATTATGGTGCATTCGAGACAATCTGAACAAAAGGCCACAGATGAGTGTTGCATTGAAGATGTTGGAAGGGGAGTGGGAGATCATCGATGCCCCTTGTGGCTCTTGCATAGGGGTCCTGAGTTCTTGGAAGGATATGGGTATGGTCCCATGGAAAGAGGTGAGGAGTCATTGCTTGGCAGTGTGGGGGCAAACGATTCCATCCCTTCGGTATCACCCACAAAGCTATCACGTCCAAGGTCTTAGTTGATTAGAATGGAATAAAATTTTATCAAGCTATCATACCCTTGTACGCATGGATAGAGGTTCTTAGTATTTTTATATGACAGCTGAAGAAATCTATATCATGGCCACCCTTGAGGTGGAAGTCAAAGAGTTACCGTGCTATCTCTGGATCAAGAGTACAACAATAATCTACATTGTAGAGGCAATAAATTATCTTTTTAATTTCTTTGAAACTGAGATCTATCAATAAGGTGTCTTATAAAAGTATTTTTTAATTTTTATTTATTTATATATAATTAAAGTAATATTTATTTCAGGGAATCTGTATCAGGTATTTTACTACAAAGTTTTCTAAATCCTTTAAAAGAGGTTCAGGTTTCAAGTTTTGTGGCCTGCACTTGATACAAAAAAAAAACCTCGGTTAACCTCAAGGGTTCACCCAGATGGGATAGGCTCTGTGGAACAAAAATTCCTGGCTATAAGGGATACGAGGAACAATTTTCCTTATCAAAGGTTTTATTTGTACGAGGTACCTCACTAGCAAGTTCCCATAATCCTCTAAAAGAGGTCCACGGTTCAAGCCTGGTAGCCTACAAGTTACCTCACTAGAAAATTCTCCTAATCCTATAAAAGAGGTCTAGGGTTCAAGCCTATTAGCCTAATCCAGATACAAAAAACCTTGGCTAACCTAAGGGGTTCACCAATGGAACAGGCCATGTGAAATAAAAAGTCTTAGTCCTAAGGGATACAAAGAACAATTTTCCTTAACAAAGGTTTAAGTCTGGCTGGGCACTTACCAGGAAGAGACCTAGGTTCAAACCTTGGGGGAAGTTTGATGCAAAGGTAATAGTTTGATCTGAATCCCTTGAATGCACGCCAGACTCATGACGATGATACAAATCTTGAGCACTCAGTGGTCCATTTCATGTTGGGCTATAAAACTAGGTGGAATAGGTTTTGTGGATGTGGTTTGGGGAACCCTGCACTTGACAACTACTAAAAACAGTGTGATTTTAACCAACTCTTCCAAAAATAGTGTGGTTTTAACCGACTCTTCTATCAAGTAAAAAAAAATTATTTGTTTTGGGAATAGCATAACTGTTTGGGTTTTGACTATTTTTTAGGAGGTCCAAGGTTCAAACCGCGATGCATTAGCCAAATGTAATTTTCCTGAACCCTTGGTCTGATCCAAATCAATAAATAGATATATATATATATATATATATATATATATATATATATATATATATATATATATATATATAATTTATTAATTTATTTATTGTTGGAAGTGAGTGGATGTTTTGAGAGTTTGTGGGCAGGAGTAATGCTTTATCGTAATTATGGTCGATTAACGAGATAATGGAAGTTATGGCAGAGGAGAGGTCGAAAGTAAAATCGTTGGAGGATTGTTGTAGGAGGAATTGTTATTTTGGAAAAAGAAAAATATGTAGAAGGTAGCTCGAAGGAGGAAGAAGAGGTACCTAGTAGAGCTAGTTGAGGAGAGACGCAGACAAAAATCAGGTATTCTGGTAATCCTTATTGACTGGTTTGTGGTTTGAAAATGATGTGTGAATTTGATAATTGGTTGAATGAATGGTTGTTTCTATTATCAAAGTATTGGAGGTTTGTCTATTTCTGTATTTGGTTCTTTGTATGTGAAAGAGTATTTAGGTTATTCTTCATAATGGTTGAAAAAAAATTGACTTTGTTATGCCAGAATCTGTTATACCCTTTAGACAGAAACCGGCGACGGTTTAGGATGCTCCTTTTGCTTTTCTTTTGAGTGATGAGTGTTATTTATAGAGGTTATAGTCGTGCTTTGAGATTTTAGACTCTTAACCTGTCGCACATGTTTTCCTTGGAATGAAGGTTCTGGTGGTATTGCGTTGTTAAAATTTTATTATGAGGATTAAAATTGTACATAGGTGTTATTGATGAACCTTGCATGTTATGATATGAGTTGATCCTTGTTGAGTGAATGCTTGGTATACTTTATTATAGAGGAAGAGAATTAGGAAGTCTTCTTAGTAATGTTATGTTGGATTATGGTAGGGAATAACGTAGTAGACAATTTGAGATGGTTGTTATTCCATTTGATTTTAAATTGTTTACCAGAGGTGATGGACGTAAATGTTCCTTTATGGAAGGAACTGGATTGCTTTAGAATTTGTATTATGTCTATGAAAGGAATTAGTAAGCAAATACAAATCGAATTTAATATGAGGAATATATATTATGCTATCTTTTTGAATTTCGTGAGTATTTTATTCTAGGGCAGAGATTGTTTTGGTTATAGAATGATTTTGAAAGATCATAATTGAGAAAAAGGAAAAAATATGTTTCTTTTACTTCTGCACTCTTCATTGAAAAGATAATCGACTGGATTATAGCATGTTTGCTAGAATGTTTTAATTGGTTTTTCATTACATAAGGAATGCATCTTGAAAAACAATTTGCATGCATTGAAATATGCAAAACCTTTGAAAATGGAGCCATCTCTAATCCCATCACAAGGCAATCCATTCTCGATATTTAAAGGAAGTGCCAGAGTTGAAGAACGTCTATTTCATGTTGAGATGATGAGGGGAAGTAAACTACTTATCTTTGATCAGTGCTACTGGAAGAAAGGTGGAGAGACTGACATAAAAACTGATGGGAGTGAACTGGTAGTCACTACATGCTTCAAAGAAAGAGAAGTGGGAAGAGAAGATGTACCTTTGGGCGTGGATATCATGTGTTGTGGGGATGGGAGCAGCTGTGAAATAATCTCTTCCTGTTGCTCCAGTTTCTTTTTCACTCTCTCCTCAACATTCATGTTCTCCTCGACGTCCAAGACCTCCACCTGAGGACTCTTTAACTGCTGGTCCTCCTCTTGCTCATGAATCATCAAAAATAATTGTGCAACCATCATCAAAGCCTCTATCACTAGTGGAGAAGAAATAACAGTCATCAAAACAACTGGAACTGTGGGAACTATAGCCACTAAAACTTCAAAAATAGAGGAGGAGGTGGCGCCAGTCCTTGGTCTCTTTGTAGCTTTGGGAAATGGGGGTGCACCTCGGACAGTCTGCTTCTCCGGTAGAGGCACCTCTTCAAATTTCTGCTTCATCCACTATGATCTTCACCTAAACACATACTATTGTTCTTCCTCCTCTAGAGTCTCTTCTTCAACTGAAGGGTGTTCTCCTTCTGCTCCACTTTCGCCACTATCAGAATATTGGAAACTTCGGGGCAAGATCTTTGTGAAAGCGATGGGTTGATAGGAGTCAACAAACTCATCGTAGGTGTCCGAAAATACCTCATCCATATTCAACCCATAAGGAGATGTGGTCTTTCCTCGATGGACCCGCATTATCCACCACTTTATAATTTTCTCCTCAAACCATAGGGTTGACTTTATTTTACCTAACTGAACAACCCGGACGGAGGAATCTAATTTTTGTACTTTATCGGATTATATTCAACCTCTTGTTTGTAGCAGTCATGCCAAGGGGGGAGCATCGTCATGTCTTCAATGTGCCACTCCATGTTGGGTCCATAAAAATTATTTTACCTTTTCTCAATGTCGGGATGAGGACAATAGTGAAACGACTTGGCCTTTACTATTTCTAAAAACTTTCCCAATGGGTCGTACCTCCAACGTTGCGGTAGTTCTATCAACCCCAGGTCCTGCAGTGTTACTGTGAATAGCTGATTTTGCCCTACCTGGCTCACTTCTATACTACCAAACTTGAATGGCATATTTCAAGTCATATTCTTACCATGCCCTACTCGATATACATCATTGACATAGTCTGATTGGTGCACCACCTCCATAGCAAAAACATGTTTAGTGGCGAAATAGGGTAGCGAGAATGGCTTGCCTATGAAGCCAAAAAATTTATGACCACACCTTGAGTAAGCAAAAATATGTCTCCCTTTTCTCCTATAACTACTACTTCTCTCAACTCCCATGGCACTCTTTCACACGTACCACAAAGCATTTCTATCACGGGTCCCAAAAACAAACGATTGAAACTATAATACGACTCCCTGCTTGACAGAGTGGAAGTCCACATGTAGACTGGCAAAAGCTCATCTCTCTCATCCATTTGCCTCACTGCAATGAAAGAGAAATGCTGATGTAGATGAAAGAAGAAATACCATACCATAAAGGAAGTGTGCATAAATGACGTATCTTCTCCATTCTACAACATTTCTAGCTAAAAATGTAGTTTTCTAGATATAAAATCAGCCCAATCAAAGAAAATCGGATTGGTGCCCTTCTTCATGGCTGATGGAGAGTAAAATTCCACCTGGAAAATGCATTGTGCTATGGCCACCTACCACTTATGAATGGTAGAATATGTCGATAAACCAACGACCCATGCTAACATGGAATAGATATTTAGGCTCTTAAATTCCATGAGCGGCTTTGGCAGGTTTGGCAGTTGCCCCATCTACGGCTCTTTAATCAACTGCGTCTCCATAAATCGATGCATCATTACGGTGGAGACATATATGTCCTCCTGCTCTTTAATATGTAGCTTTTTTTTAATCACATATGAAGGAGATTTCCAACCACAGGAAAATGCTTCCCGAACTTCTTTAGTGGTAATAGTAAAAAGTGCTTCATTATTTTCTTTTCACACTATCCTGGTAAGCAGATTGTAAAACTTGGCAATCATCCTCACCAACTCAGGACAAGGGTGTACGGGTGTGCATAGATACCAAGACAATTGCACATGATATGCCACTTTCAATGGACTTTCTGATGTCAACCCCTGGCTAACTATGAATTCCACATCCTGTCGTAACTTCTCCATGCCTTTGTGGGTAATTACACAGTCGTCGATTTCTGCCATTGTGTCAGTGTATGGGTCCAAATCAACATTTTTGTTCCTTCGGGCCTTCTTGGATTTTGACCCTCCTTCTCTCTTCCTGGACTTCTTAGGCTCTGCAGCCTCTGTTGTCTCTTTGCTTCGTTTCCCCATTATTTCTTTCTGATGAGTGCTCTAAATTTTCTTTAAAAACTTCTGCAACAATAACTTGAAAACCAACAGTAGTAAAAATTAAAAAATAAACTGCGAAGCTTTTACCTGGTCCTTTATATAGAGTGCCCTTCTAACTACCTCAATAAATGTCGAATTCCCCTCAGGTGCTTTTGAAAGAACGTGTGCATTGATTCACCCATTCGACACTATTTCCAACATTTTAATGGTATCATATTTTATTCGTTGCAAGATCACCCCTCGAAAAGTGTGCCCTCTTTCATCATGTAATTTCATCGTAAAACATGCCCTAGCTATTGAAGCTTACTTGGAAAGATAAATCGGCCACCCGGAAACCAATGATGTGTGTTCTTTCTCCTTGGGAATATAAAATCTTCCTCCTACACAAATCCGATTGCACACGTTTGGATTAAAAGCCTCAGGAAGGCGTCTTAACTTGCATGCACATTTCTTGAGATCTGCCATACGTTGAGGGGTGAAATTGCTCTACTAGAGCGCTTTTGAAATAAAATGCTTCTGAAAAGTGATGGGGCAAAAGCATTTTTGAGGCGCACTTGTTTTCCTCTCTTTCACTCTCGAAAATGCCTTCGACGTGCTTGGTACAACTCCATAGCGATTAACCTTATTTGCTTTTTCTTTTTCGCCCAATCCTAAAAAACCTAATTTTCTAAAAAAATGCAGTTGCTTTTAGGGCTTTTACCTCCTTTTAGATTTTTCTTTCATTGGCGCCTTATATCAATATTTAAATCTTTTGCCAAAAAAACTAAGGCGCATGTGCCTTTTTTTTTACATATTAAATCCTCGTCACTTCACACCAAGAGAAAACACCTCTAATCGCCTTGTAATTACCTTCAAATTAACGATGCACATTTTAATCAACGTATTCGCCCCAACTTTGGGTGAACGAACGTGTCACCCCATATTTGGGGTGAACACGACTTTGACTATTTTTATAGCGCATTGACCTGGAGCTTCTATTTTCTCTTTGCTCGTTCGCTCTCAAAGGGGGTGACTAAGGCCTTGCACCCCTTCCTTGGGAGAAAATTCCTAAAAGCACCTTTTCATTTAATCACGATCGTATGCTTCGGGAGTGGGCAAAAGTACTTTTCTTTTTATCATGAATAACATGTTTTTCAAAGGCGCATTCTTCGCTAGGAGTTCTGTAATGCCGTCTATTTTAGCCCAAGTCTTTCAACACAACAATGAATTTGGAGCGAAACTGATTTTAAAAAGAACACTTCTCTTTTTTTTATCTTTTTTCTTGTCACCATATAAAGTAAATAAAATACTAAAAAGAAAATTTGTACATATTTACAAGATGGTACCTCTTAAAATTCAATCATTGAATATAGGCCTTTAGATGAAGGCCATTTACTGGAATAGGAATATCCCAACCATCCATGTCCCAAAGATGGTATGCATTTGCTAAATTTACCGCTGAGATCTAAAATGGGCCTTCCTAGATCACATCAAACTTATGGTGTTTCCCCGGCTTGGCCTTGTTCTCATTCCATTTAAGAACTAAATATCCCACCTGAAACCTATGCTCGGTTGTCTTTTTTCGAACCACTTCTGCATCATTTTGGTATGTTTGGTGAAATCTTGATATGCCTTTTCCCTATCCTCCTCCAACTACAATAATTGGGCCAACCTTGCGCTCATCGGATCGTACTCCTCATCTTCATCTTTGAATAACTACAATTTCTGAAGCACCGAAAGCTCAATATGAGAAGGAAGAATTACCTCTTTTCCATATACTAGGGAGTAATGGGAGGCTTTAATAGACTTCTTCAAAGATATGTGGTCTGCCCATAGAGCCTGATTCAAGAACAAGTGCCAACTCCTTTTATTGCTACCTAGCGTCCTTTTCAAGATTCGTAGAAAATTTTTATTTGTAGACTTGGCCAACCCATTTCCCTGTGGATAATAGTTGGACGATGCTTTAAGGTAGATCCCATATTTACTAGCGAACTCAGTAATATTGGCCCCAATAAATGGAGTTCCATTATCTATTATAATAGCATCCAGGACACCAAAATGAGTGATCAATCCCTCCAGGAAAGAGATGATAGTAGCTTGATCCGTCTTTTTAGTAGGAATAGCCTCTGCCCACCTAGTGAAATAATTCATTGCTATCAAGATGTATTTGTGCTCTATAGAAGAATGTGGATCAATGACTCCAATGAAGTCAAGGCCCCACTATTGAAAGGGCACTTCCACTTGAATTGGGTGCAGGGGTAGTGCTCCTTTCCTGGTTTTGCCAACATACCACTGATAGTTATCATAGTGTTGACTCACTTTATGAGCATCGATGAACAGAGTTGGCCAAAAGTAGCCAACTCGAATGATCTTCAAGGCCATGGGCCTTCCTGCATAATGACCACCAAATAGACCAGAATGAAATTCTTCCAATATTTTCTCCTTCTCTGATTCCTTTACACACCTGAGGAGCACTCCGTCAATATTTTTATGGAACAATCCACTTGGCAGTAAGACATATTTAAGTGCTTGCAGCCTGAACCTCCGATGTTGTGAAGCATCAAGGTGTGGTGGACACTTCCCAAAAGTAAAGAAGTCAACAAGATCCTTTGTCCAGTCACGACCTATCATAGCAAAATTTGCACAAATATTTTTGTTGATATCCTCTTCCTGCATTGTATCCAATGATTCGGATGCTGCACTTTTAGCCAATTCCTGACAGAGAGCTCATCCATGAACTAGCTTTGTCGGTCGGATCTCCACATCATACTCTTGAATTTTTGAGACCTAGCCTGCTCTTTTGTTGCCTAGTTCTCCCTGGAGAATGAAGTTTCGGACATCGGGGTGTATAACATAAATGACCATTTTACTCTGTGAGACAAAGTGTCAGAATTTCTTCAATGATTTCATCATCGCGTACACCTATTTTTCAATAAAATTATATTTCTCCTGGTGAGGTGCAATGACTTGACTCAAAAATACAATTGGCTTTTCATCTCCATATTCTTGCTTCTGCATCAAAACTGCAACATAACTCTCTTGCTCACCCACTGCATAGAGAATGAAGTCTTTTGAATAGTCAGGATTAATCAATACTGGAGCCTAGGTGATCCTTTATTTGATCTCCCAAAAATCTCATATTCTCGCCTCGGTCCATTTAAAATCTATATTCTTTTTTAGGAGCTCGGTCATGGGTTTTACCACCTGAGCAAAGTCAACGATGAACTTTCAAATAAAATTTATCTGATCGAAGAAATATTGCAAGTCCTTTTTGTTGGTTGGAAGTGGTAGTTTTAAAAGCGCTTTGGCCCTTTTAGGATCAATCGCCAATCCTTCTTGTGAGATCACATGACCCAACAATTTTCCTTCTTTGATAGAAAATATAGACTTTTTTGGGTTAATAGAAATCCCGAACTCTCGATATTTCTCGAACACCTACCTCAAATGAGAAATGTGCTCTTCTCTATGATGTGAAAATATGATCATGTCATCAAGATAGATTACAATAATTCTATTTAATAACTCACCGAAAGTGACGTCCATGGCTCTCTGGAATGTGGTGCCAGCATTTGAAAGGCCGAATGACATCCTTTGATAGGTGAACATGCCCCATTTGGTAGTGAACATCGTTTTGTGTTGGTCTTCATCCTTCACCCATATTTGGTTATAATCGGAGAAACCATCTAACAATGAAAATATTTATGCTCCAGCAACCACATGGAGAATTTGATCAATCTACGGTAGAGGGTAGTGATATTTCAGTGACACCTAGTTCAAGTTCTGAAAATTGATGCACAATCGGATATCTCCATTCTTCTTTCGTACTAGCACCAGGTTCACCACCCATGTTGAGTGCTTAATTGGATATATTATCTTTGCTTCCAATATCTTTAATAGTTCTACCTTCATGAGCACCTTGATCTTGGGATTGACGGGTCACTATTTTTGCTGAAAAGGTTTTACTCCCTCCTGCAGCTCAATGGTATGCTGGATCACATTCTTGTCATATCCCTTCAAATCTTGATAGCTCCATGCAACAATGTTGGGGTACTCATAACACAAGTTCTTGATATCTTCTAATTCTTCCAACGTGCAATCAGTTCCAATCTTGATGATCTTCTTTGGCTCTAACTGCAACCCCTTATATTCCTTGGAATCTACTTTAATCTTATGCTTCTTGGCCCTATCATTTTGGTCAAATAAGCTTTCCAACGAAATCAGTCCCTTGGGAATGTGATTATTTTTTAGCTGAATCATTCCTTCCATCTCTTCTTCAACAAGTACTCTGTCATCTGCGCTTGCAACTTCCTTAATCAGAAAGTTGACTATTTGCTCATCATTATCGAACACTTGCCAATAGATATTCTTATCAGGGATTGAGGGTCTATAGATTACCCTAACTGTCTTGGGTTTTCTGACTACTTGCTCCACGGGAGAGTAATTTGCATCCAAAGAGGCTAAAATATTAGCATGTTTATTTTGCTCCCATGAGATTGCCTGGATGTTCAAAGTTGTAAAGGATTCAAATAAATCCCATACTCTGTTATGATAAGCCTTCAAATAATGTTGCTTTAACACACACTTATTTGTGGTTTGGTTGACAATGAGTTCAGAGTCGCCAAAAATTTGCAATTATTTAATGCCCAACTTTTTAGCCTTTTTCAAGCCAAGACACAATGCTTCATATTTGGCTGCATTATTCATGCAACTCCAAGTTAATCTATAAGAATATGTCTTTTGTAACCTAGTAGGAGAGATCAGGATAATACCAGCCCCTACACCATTCTTGCACTTGGTGCCATCAAAGTATAGCTTCCATAATTGATCTTCAACAGGGTCTAGGTACTTAGGGATATTTTCTTCAATCTGCTCAGGCTTAGTTATCGTATAAAAACCAATGTCATTTTTGACCATCGCGTTGAAATACAAGAGTGAGAATTCATCCTCAAGGTGAAGTTCACCAAGTGCTTCTTCCATCAAGTCAACTTCTTCTAATTCTTCAATCATCATATTGACTGTGCCTAGAGATTTTTCCTCTTCTTTGAGCTTTTCTATATGAAAAGTGGATGGCTTTTCATTATAAATATAGATCCTCTTTCCTTTAAATGGAATCTCCAAATGCGAGTAGTCCAAGGAAAGGTATCCTCCCAACTTCGTCATGAACTCCCTTGAGAGACACATGCTGAAGTATGGCTCCAAGTCAACCACCACTACTTCTTGAATAACAGTGATTTACGGTATACTATGTAGAACGATGGGGATATCCTTGATTACTCCCACTATTTTTATTGGAGTTCCATCCAGCTGCAATACTCCTAGGGTACTTCTTGTGTATTCCATACCCATGACTTTGCATACTACCTTTGGCATGACAATAGTTGCAGCACCAAAATCAATCATACAGTTGTGCACAATCCACCCCTCCATTATGAGTGACAAATAGAATAGGGGTGGCCTATTATTTCCGGTGGTAGAAGTTGGAAATGTCTGAGCCAACACTATCTGAGAAGGACTTTTCTTTTGCTCTTTTGTAGTCTTGAGAGATTCTTGTAGCAAGTCAACTTGTCCAGGTAACTGTAATGCATCGTACAAGCTCACTTTTGTTGGTATCTTCTTCATTTCTTCCACAATGTTATAATTGGACACCCTAGGAGCCTTTATCCTCTTCAACCCTCTCATACTTATCCTGGTATTGTTGAGTGGATTCCACTCTTTGTCGCTTAGTCAATGATAGGTATCGAAGGTGTTCCTTGGCCTGTTCCTTCACCTCATTCTACTCTGGAGCAGCTGCAGGTTGTGTAGCTGGCATTTTCATCTTCGCTTGAGCCTATTTGGGGAGTAAATATTTCAATAGGATAGGATCTTGTTGCTTTGCTACTGTGTTAGGTACTTTTTCATTTTGCACTTTTAGTTCTGTAGGAACCTTCAAAGGCCCCAACTCCACTGGATCCATGGTCACCGACTTCTTTCCAGATCTTGTGAGAACTAAAACTTGCTCTAGAGAGGGTACCATAAAATTGTGATCGGCCTCCATTATCATATTGACTTGACCATCGGATAACTTTTTGCTAGCATTTGTACATAGTTCAAATGCACCATACATGTGTCTTCTCCATGAGTATCATTGCACGTTGAGCACTAATACGCCTTTTTGGATGTGCTAGTTTCTTCATTTTCCAACATAGTCGTGTTCCTTTCAGGGCCCTTGCTAGTGGTTGCTTTCTCCCTGGTGATTTTTGGTGTTTGAAATCTTCTAGACTAAAAATCAGCCTTAGCTTACTTCTTCCTTACTGTTGTAAGTTCATTTGACATTGTCCTTATAGCTGAATTAGTAGATTTCACCTCCTGTAACAATGTCATGTAGGGATCAGTATTGGAGGGTGTAGGAGGTGCCAGTAAAGGTAGAGGCATTGGTGGGGCAAGTAATGGCAGTGGAACTGGTGGTGCTGGAAATGTTGGGAAAGGAACGGGTGTTGGTAATTGTGGCATTACCAGAGTGGGTAACTACGAAAATCTTGGAGCAGGAAGTTGTGGAATGGGTATCGAAGTGATTTGAGGTGAACCCGAGCTCCATGAGGGAACTGGGTACATAGAAGGCATGGACTACAAAAATGTACTTGAATATAAATACTTGTGGAAGGTTGGGAAGGATAGGCATGGTCATTTTGGGGGAATCTTACTTTTTGTGCCTGTGTGTATAGTTCTGGGAATGTATTCACATTGTTTTGCCAAACAACCATGCCAATGTCAGAGTTGAATGCTCTGAGGTAGTAGAACGCAGCTTGTTCATGCGTGGGGCGTAGACCATCAGGAACTCTTTGCTAGCTTCGAGTGAACCTGATGTTGAAATCAACTATCTCCTCTTGTGGATGTCTTTGAATCATTGTAAACTGATGCAACAAGGAGAATGGGTCAGCTTGTTCATGAAAATTCTTGATCAATAGTTCCACCAACTAATCCCATGTGGTGATAGTGGTGGGTGGCAAGGATCGGTACCAATACAACAAATTTCCTCTTAATGATAACACTAGCAATCGTACCATAATGTCTTCATCATCTATGCCATGGATCGTAGCCAAAGAAGCCACATCCTGAATATGCTCATAAGCAGTTTTACTAATACCATCATAGGTAGGAAAATCCTTCAAATATTCTTGAGGCATTGGATTTTATGCTTGTAAATTCAATGCTCCTGAGCTATTCCATGTTGGGAATAGCCTTGGTGGTTGTTGCTGCTGTGGTGGTGGGTTTTGAGCCATGTGGACCGATGTGTGTGGTTGAGCTTGGGGAATGCTAGCAGTAGTACTAACCGGACTTGTAGGGGCAAAAAATACACTAGCTAATATTGAGGATGTTATGGACATTGTATGAGATGTATGAGGTAATGATGACATACGACGTAAAGTGACTAGTTGAGGATGTTCTCCTAGCCTTTGGGTATCAAGTTCGTAGAACTCAATAGGATTTTCAGAATTTTTGGCCTTCGATCTCGTAATCATGAAGCACAACTTTCACTACCTTCACATTTGGAGGTATCCGGGTATAATTGAGTCACCAGATATTCTAAATATACAACACAAAGGTGAACATCAGACCTTGATATTGTTGAAAGTGGAACTTTTGGGGTCCCATCGAGCATGCCAAAAATTGTTGGTCAAATATCTGCCTAATTAACAAAACTACATTTGTGCACCCTAGACATGGCCAACATTGAAAGGCTAGAGGAAAGGAATGTCCTCCGTGCCAATCTCCAGAGAGGGTTGGCTCCCTTACTAAATCCTACACAGGTTTAAGACTAGAGTTGCAGGAAAGAAAATGGAAATAACAGAAAGAAAGGGAAATATGGCCACAGAGCAGAGTGTAGGATCTGGGGAAGACTAGTAGTAGGAAATTCACCCAAGCATGGAAATAGCATGTAATAAAAGAAAGCAGTAGAATTTACTTATAACCTTGCATAAACAACCTTCAAAACTACATTCCAGAACTCACTCCCTCACTAGCAATGTTCAAATTCAGATGCAAAATTTAAACTAAATAACAGATAATGAACATGAGTATAAGACATAAATGCATAAAAATAGAAGGAAAACACACACAAGATCACTTGCAAATTTAGAAGCCCTGTATCTTCTATTGATGCAGAAAACTTGAGTAGTTTTCTAGCAAAACGTCTAACCTCCTTTACAATGAGAATTGAGTAGTATTTATAGAGGATTCTGCCTCTTTCATTAAATGCATATGGAGACAAGATGTTTATAGATCAAAGACCAATATGAGAAAATTCTTTCGTGGAAATATTGAAAATACATCCTCTTGAAACAACGATCCAGATGTTAAGGAAATTCCTCCAGAAAAACATCCCTGGGTGTCGGTGCACAAAAACTACAAGGCTTGGTCGTTGAATGGATACATTCACCATCTTGAAAATGCACTCCTGCTTTGGAAATCATAAAAATGGCTTGATGCTTTTAATATTGTTGCTTCCCCTTTGCTCGAGATCCACAACTTGGATTGCACCTTTCCTCCATTATTTAATGCCTTCCATTCGTCTACCTTGGGCACTTTTTGAAAATTTGCAATGTCATCAACAATATACTTCACCCGAACTGAATAGCGAGTGAATACACATATTTTTTTCCTTATTATATTACGTGGTGGAGAAGGCATCTCTAACGATTTAATAGCTCACATGTCTTCAACAACAATCATTCTCCTCCTTGCTGGGCGAAAGCGCTATTGAAAACTACACCTTTCTCTTTTAAATCCATGTTCACCCCCAAAAGAGGCGAAAGGAGTTGTCACCCTTCTTTTGGAGTGAACACGACTTTGAATTTTCAATGTCACTTTATCCTTCATTGCTTTCACCCGACTTCAAACTTTATAGCATGTTCGCCCGACTTCAACATTTTTAGGGGATGTTCACCCTTGGGAGGGGTGAATGGAGCGTTTGCCCCTCAACCAGGGTGAACCTAATTTTGACTTTTCAACATCGTGCCTTCAATGACGTTCACCCCAAAGTGGGGTGAATGGAGCTTTCGCCCCAACTTTGGGGCGAACGCACCCCTTTTAAGCTAAAATTTTCCTAAGTCCATTTCAACTCCAGAATTTCACCAAACCTATTTTCTTCATGATGGGCGGGTGTATTTCTTAATTTTTTAAGGATGTTCGCCCCAAAGTGGGGTGAATGAAGCTTTCACCCCAACTTTGGGGTGAACGCGATTCTCCCAAAATTCATCTTCGGGCATCATCATTACTTTTGATACTTCGTCATTTTCCAATTTCCTTTTCTTTCTTTCACTTCAACGAGGGTTGCGCAGGGCCTTTCGCTCCTTGGTTGGGGTGAACACATTTTCATTCCTCATAGAAGTTTTCACTTCAAGCACTTAGTATTTTATGCATCCTTCCTCAGTGATTTTACAGACGACGCAAACCAAAGTCTCCAATTCAGTTTTCCAGCCTTTTTCCTTAAACACCCATTATTTTCGAGACAAAAAGGGGTATAAAAACAAAGAAAGAAAAATAAAACAACTGCAATATATCAACTCGGTCAAAATATTGTATTATCATATTAACATATTTTGCCGCATTACAATCAAAACTTCATATCAATTCAATGTGGCATATTGCCAACATATAGATGATATAATATCTCAAGTAATATTATTATTATACCGGCGTTGGAAACAAAAATAAAAATAGAAAATTGTATAACTGGAAGAGTATCTAATGGATTACTTCAATAATTTTGTTGTTTGCTTGGTACATGTTGTTTTACGTTCTCTGTAATGAGGAAATGACTGAGTTTGTTGAAGGGTAGTTTGAACATAAGCTACCTCACGAACATCATCAATGACTTACTTATGATAAGTGAATGTTTACTTTAGTCTCTGATTAGAGTAGTTTTCTTGATGACGTAAAAGTTTTTGAAAATCAGTTTGCTTAGAGAATTGTGCATTATATTTTTGAGAGTTTTGTTTATGCACGAATTTGTTTTTTGTTATTTTTGAATTTACATGGTGGAATCAATAGTTGCCATGAATCTGAGCAGGTTGTCTAGCTTTTATGGCCGTTACAGTATTATGTGTAGTCCGCCCCGCAAGCCGCCACACAGATCTTTGCGTAGTTCGCCCCTATAACCACCATGCCACAACCATTTAAAACCTTTTACGCTGCTAAAATTATGCACAAAATTATTATCTAATTTTCAGATATTATTTAAGGAAATGAATGTATTGAAAGAATCGTCCCTTGATCGACGATTTTGTTAGTTGGTTGTTGGAAAAATTTATAGTTAGAGTGAAAGGGCTTTGGAAATTAATATTCCAAACCAACATTACATTTTATTTTATTAAAAATATTAGTAAGTAGTTGAGTTTAACTTGAGTTAGGTAGTAGCCTTGGTAGAAAACAAGAGAATGTTATGGGCAAAGGTAACCACAAAAAGATAGTTGTCATACTCGTTAGGTAACTTTGAAAAAGGGACGACTAGCTCATAAAATAGATAAGAGGGATAGTCGAAGTGATAAACAAACTCACATTAAAAAATATATGTGGAGTGTGGTGATTAGCACGATCTTTTCGATTGACTAAAAAGAAATGAATCAACACCTAGTGTACTACATTGATAGAGAAATGTAAGTATAGTGATGGGTGATTTTCTACACCTAGAGTACTACATTGATAGACAAATGTAAGTATAGTGATGGGTGATTTTCTATACCTAGTATACTTACATTGATAGAAAAATATAAGTATAGAGATGGGTGAACCTTTACACCTAGTGAACTTGCATTGATGGATAAATGTATGTATAGTGATGAGAGTATCTTGGAATGTGAAGTATATCGTCATATCAACATTATGATGGATAGACTATAGTGATGAAAAAATGTTCTCTTATTTGGAAAGGAATTTTAGGTTATGACACAATCAAAATGAGATAGGTCTCCCACAGTATTGGCACACCATTTTTGGGTTCATGAAATATAATTATTTTATTTAAATCACAATATTACAATAGATAAGTATGACAAAATATTAGTAGCAAAAATGATGGTAAAAAATTACCCAATTGGAAGACACAAATTTGATTGAAAGGATCTTGAAATAAGCTCATATGGAACTCTATTGCCATTTTGTATCATTGCAGGAAGCCAAAATTGTTGATCTAATACCAATTGCAATAGAACGTTTTTTAGAAAATAAAAATTCCAATAATAATCTCTAGAATACAAATAATAGAAATAACACATTCAAATATTCACAACAAAATTAGATTCTAAAATAGTAAATCTAATACAATATCACAAATCCAAATTCCAAGTCTTAGAAACAATCCAAACCACTCAAAGAGAGCAAATTCTCCTAGCGACTTAGATAGGACAAAGTCTCTTATGCACACTAGAGGCAAATAGAGTTAGATAAATGAATGGTAATCCAACAACATCACATTCTCACTTATAAATAATTTAACAAAGTAACAAAGCCTAACCATAATGCTCAAGGGTCAACTATTCTATCTTAAAAACTTGAGCTAGTGTCATAATAGGTCAATCATTTTTAAGTGGAAGTCTCTTATACGCAGTAGAGGCAACTGAAGTTAGACAAACGAATAATGATACAATTGCATCACATTATCACTTATTTATAGTTAATAAAGTAATAAATTCTAACCCAGGTGTTGTAGGTGAGTTGGAGAGGAGAGGGCAATCCTCCAAGGGAGGTCCCAGGTTCAAATCTTCACCCTACCAAAAAGCTTAATTGGGTATCTAAAATCCAATTGATAATGTTGGTGCGGGCAGGGTCGGGTGCGACCCCCGGGTGACTTTGACGGTGTAGAACCCCCTGTTCGTGGTCTCTCAGACCAAGGCGGCTCTGCAAGGGGTTTTTCGCTTAAAAAAATAATAATAAATCCTAAACCTAATGCTCAAGGATTGACTATCCTATCCGAAGGGCCTATGCCAATCAAATAAAGATAGCTAACAAGACTATATCAAGGCCAATATAGTTCAACCATTTGTTTTGCTTTGGACAAGAGAGATGTTCCTCCAAAAAAATGCTTAAGACTCCTATGATTAGTTATGATAATGAAATTTCATCTCCATATGTGAGGCTTTCATTTGTTTGTCACATACAATATGACGAACATATCCTTCTCATAAGTAGATCAACCCAGTTTTTTAATGTAGAGTTATTTGCTTTCATAAGGTATGGGATAACCTTCCTACATCAAGACAACACCAATACTTATTCCAAAAGCATCACATTCAATGATTATAGTCTTGCTAAAGTTGAGAATAACCAAAATATATGATACACATAACTGCTCTTAAAGAATTAAAAGGCTCGTGTAACCTCATTAGACTAAACAAAAATATTTTTCTTGGCAAAATCCATGTAATCTTACCATAATTGATATATTTTTTTAATATTAAGTGAGAACTAAAATTCCCTAAAATTCTTGAAAGATTTAAGCATTGGTCAATCTAGCATAATATTAATTTTATTAAAATCCACCTTAACTCCGCAAAATACTATGTAACCAAAGTACTCTTGTTTTAATTGTATCAAAATGTTTATTTGGACCTTTTGACATATAGTTGCACTTGCTCAAAAAAAAAATTAAAACATCTAATTAACATTATGTAAATAAGCTTCCTAAAACTTATTAAGAACCCTGATTTCATTAAAAAAATATATACCAATATAAAATTGGATGGGGCTTTTATAAAACCAAAATGCATGACCGAAACCTCCTAGTGTTCAAAACTCAAGACGACCTACAAATGTTCAAACAAAGATGTCAATCAACCTCAGTTGCGACCTTATTATGATTATTGAACCAGAGTTGGAATTATATCGAACCCTTAGGATTATTGAACCAGAGTTGGAATTATATCGAACACTTACCAGACAGATATAGAAGGGGAGTTATTAATAGAAAAAGTATTTTTTTGAGTTATATAAAAAAGTTAGTTACAATTAGTTACAATTATTATTTTTAGAAACTCGTAGTGTAGGGTTCGAACTATAAGGACTGCAACCATTAAACCTATCCTTCTTCTTAATTGTTGACCGGTGGGCCTAGGGCGTATCGTTGTCGTCAGTCTGACACGTACTCAAAGGATTCAGAGCAGACTACTGGCACCACCAAGATTTGAACCCAAGTCTATTCTAAGCAAATACCCATCCAGACTAACACTAACCAATCCAAAAAAAATTATTTTAACAAAGTTAGCGATTGTATTCGTAAATTACTAAGAAGTCGATCTCGAGATTACACGGGTTCGGACGTGACAGCTGAAGATTCTTTCAATCGAGACAATCGACTTTCATTAACTTTGAAAACGTTGTGTCGTATTGGCCCCTTATTCAAACCTGAGCTTGCTTTCAAACGCAAAGAATCTGCCGGGAACGCACTTCCTTACCCAATTCTGGGCCCCTGTGATCGATACACAGCGAAAAGAGCTGGAAATACAAACGCATCCATTCATTTTGTGTTGTTAGAGGTCAGACCGAGGTTAGTTTCTCTGGCCGTCAACATGTGCACTTTCCATTCTATTAAAGTGAACGGAATTCCAGAGAAAACAATGCAAGCTTCTTCCCGTGCAAGTAGTTTTTACTTGGTCAAGCACTCAGGTGATTAAAGGGAAAGAAAAAAAGTAAACCCAATGAAATTGTCAAGTTTTTGACGGGTTGGTTCGCGAGGTTTGTGGTGGAAAATTTTAACGGCTCCTATTAGAATGCCCGAGTTCAAAACTAATATGTAGAAAATATCTCTCGTAAACAGACTCGTCTATGACCAGACAGCAAATGGAGAAAGTTCTATAGTCTGACCTCTAAATACTGATAATAAGAGTTGTTCTATCAGTTGCCCGAGGTTTGGGCCATGGAGTTTCTGAAAATTTTGTGCAGTTTGATTTTTGGGTGCATGGTTTGTGTATGTGGAGCAAACTTCTTTGTGTTACCTTCCAACTGGACAGTGATCAATAACTCTAGCCTTCCCCGCTACAGCACACTCCAGGGGCCCTTCAGGGGAGTCACAGACGGGAAGGGAAATGCCATTATGAGCGAAGATCACAGATTTGGGCTGGGTTTCATCAACGTCGATTCTTCTGGTGTATATATACTCTCTGTTGTTCTGGAGTAAATTTGACCTCCTCTTCTCTTGGAACAGAAATTTGGACTGCAAACAGGCATAGGACGGTTGCAGAAGGTGCAGTGCTAAGACTGAGGAGTGATGGGGATCTGGTATTGGAGGACTCAGATGGAAGAGTTGCCTGGCACATCAGCACTGGTAGGACCAAAAACAAGGCCATTGCAATGGAGAAGACAGGTAATTTGCAGATTTATAATACAATAAATTCTTCGCTGGTGTCGTCAAGCTCAAATCTTGTGTGGCAGAGCTGGACCATCCCACACATACCCTTCTGCCTGGGCAGGTGCTAAAGAGAGGCTACACTTCGGTATCCAATGCCTCTGCATCAAATACCAGCCAAGGCTCCTACAGGCTCACTATGGAACCTGGCGGGTTGGTCCTCTATTACAAAAGCAATTTTGAAGAGCCTTACTGGTCTCTGGGGCTTCCTGGAAGGGGAACGCCATTATGAGTTAGGATTCATCAAAATCAATTCTTTTGGTTTACCCCACAATTAAGAACCTGCACATAACATGTACAAACAGTCAGTAAGGATACTACTCACCCAACTAACATCCACTGCATATTTTCTGATCACTGAAAGCTTGGTATGAACTTGAATCTTAGAGCACCTAAATCATCTAGGAATGTGGGCCAACCCATGTTACTGAATTTTCTCTTGGAACAGGTGTGCCAAATTGTAGCCAGACCTCTGTGGGTCATCATTTTTTACCTGTTGATGGAGTAGATTATTACCCGAATAAGTTCGTGTTGCCTCTGAGGAATGTATCCACCGTTAAAGACTGCACTGACATGTGCTCTTCCAATTGCTCTTGCACAGCAGCTTTCTTCCACAATAGCTCTGCTTCTTGTTACTTTGCAAATGGCCCCTTGAACAGCCTGAAATATGTATCAAACCAGACATATGAAGCCTATATTAAGGTCCAGGATAACATACCTCAAAACCGGAGTTCGGAGTCCAATTCCTCGCGTATTGGAAGCATAGCAGGGATAACAGTAGGATTGGCTGCAACAGTTCTACTTCTGTGCCTGATCGTCATAGTTCTAATTCATCACATTCGAAAGAACAGAGTTGATGAGGATGACACGGCTGATGAGGATATTGATCCGGAGGAAATGGAAGAGGAAGCATTCCTGAAAACCCTTCCAGGACTGCCACCCAGATTCACATATGACGAACTCAAGGAAGCCACCGATAACTTTAGCAAAAGGCTTGGAGCAGGAGGATTTGGATTCGTCTATGAAGGTGTGCTCAAAGATAATTTCAGAGTGGCGGTGAAAAAGCTTGGTGGGCTAAGGCAAGGATACAAAGAATTTAGAGCTGAAGTAGCAACCATAGGTAGTACCAGCCACATAAACCTCGTAAGACTCAGAGGATTCTGTGCCCACTGTAAGAAGAGACTATTGGTTTATGAGCTGTTAGAAAATGGATCTGTGGACAAATGGTTATTTCCACCCAGAACAGGCAGCTCCAGAAGTCCAAAATCAGAAGAAAACAGCAATATCTTTCTAACATGGGAACAACGTTACAATATTGCAGTGGGAACTGCCCGGGGCCTAGCCTATTTGCACGAGCAATGCAGGGAGCCCATCATGCATTTGGACATAAAACCTCAGAACATTCTCCTGGACAAGAGTTTCATGCCCAAGGTCTCCGATTTTGGCATGTCCAAGCTTCTGAACGAGGATATGACCCAAATTGTTACAGCAGTAAGAGGGACTCCTGGTTACTTGGCTCCTGAGTGGCTCAGATGCTCCATTGCAAATAAGAAATGTGATGTCTACAGCTTTGGGATGGTGTTGTTAGAGTGGGTTTCACCTTTCTGCTTCCGATCCTTATTTCCCTGCATGGGCAATGCAAAGGGCTCGAGAGGAAAGATATCTGGATTTGGTAGACAAGAGGGTTGAGAACGATGTTGATAGAGAGGCTGTTATTCGCATGACTAAGGTGGCGTTGTGGTGCATTCAAGACAATCCGAACAAGAGGGCCATGGATGAGTGTTGCATTGAAGATGTTGGAAGGGGAGTGGGAGATACCCGATGCATCCATGTGGCTCTTGCAGAGGGGTCCTAAGTTCTTGGAAGGATATGGGTATGATCCCATGAAAAGAGGTGAGGAGGAGTCATTGCTTGGTAGTGTGGGGCAACCGATTTCATTCCCCGGTGTCACCCATAGAGCTGTCAGGTCCAAGCTCTTGGTTTTTTAGAATAACACAAACTTTTAACAAGCAATACGCATGGATAAAGGTCCTTAGTCTTTGTATATGACAGCTGAAGGAGTGTAGCCCAAGGCCACTTTTGAGTTGGAAGTTAGAGAGTCACCGTGCTATATGTGGCTCTAACGTGCAGCTATAATCTACCATGAATCACCTAATTTAGTAATCAAACTATCCAAGACTATCAAGACTATCCGATTCATGCCATGTGGACCAATGCAATAAATTTAAGTTTCTTTTGAAAAACGTTCTAACAAAAATATATTTTTAAAATTTTCCTTCCTTGGGTAAATTTTTTAAAATTTAATTTGTGGAGATGGTGAATCAAGTGACTTCAAAGAATTTATCATAAAAAACTATGATAAACTAGTATAATCAACTGGATTTTGGATACCCAATGTTCGTTTTGGTAAGGAGGAGATTTGAACCAAAGACCTCCCTTGAAGGATTGCCTTATCCTCTCAACTCATCTAAACACGTAAGTAAAACCTTTTAATGTTTTTAGGTTTTTATTTCAAGATATGAGTTTAATTTATATGAAAGACTTAAAACCTTTTAAAAGTTTATGCTTTATTTTAATTTTTTTTGTTCACTATTTGAAGACAGTAAAATAAAAAAAGTTGGGGAATTGCTAACACAAATCAGCAGAGAAGGAACAACATTCTCAAAGATATTAAAGATCATATGATATGATTTAAGTAATTGTACTTCCATATTTGAGGTCCCATAGACCATATTTGGGTCTAGTGGACGTAATTAAAATCTTTCATTTAAAATTTTTGAACTTTAAAAATCCGAATTTAAATCCAAATACTTCCAAAATAAAATAGGCTAGTTGAAACGGCAAAATGCTTGTATAAAAATCTTATTAATTCTTACCTAAAAACAAAAATTTATAATAATAAGGTTTGTCCGATACTAACAAACAATGCTATTGACTCCATTATATATATTGTAAAACCGTAAAAACTAATAAGATCTTACTTTTCTCTTCCACATTTAATTTTCTAACGTACCTTTCTATTCTCTAACATTTCCTTTGTATATATAAAATTGTAAAACCGTACAAAGTGATAAGGTCTTAATTTTCTATTTAATTTTCTATCGTGCCTTGCTATTCTCTAACATATACATTTGACGAGCATTATAAAACATTTATCTCATATCAATAAATTTTATGTTATTTTGAGGTTTATCGTTTAAACCTTAAACCTCTCTAATGTAAAGAGATACAAAGGTTGTTTGACGAGCATTATAAAACTATTATCTTATATCAATAAATTTTATGTTACTTTGAAGTTCACGGTTTAAACCTCTGTAATGTAAAGGATACAAAGATCGTGTATTAAATTTTTTATTGATAAGCATAGCTCTCTACTTTACAAAGGGTCATGGTTGGGAGGAGACTGCTTAGTCCTGTGCTTGGTTGTAAGGGTTTCTCACACTAATCTAAAATTTTGAAAAAAAATTGTTTTTGTCTTTGTAGCACGACTGGAGAAGGCGAACCTAACCCTGTTAAACAGGAGGTCCACGGTTCAAACCTTTGCTATGCAAAATGGGCACAATAACTACTCTCAACTTTACGAAGGATCATGGTTGGAAGGAAACTGCTCAACCCTAAGGCTATGTATTAAAATTCCTTATTGATAAGCATAGCATAGCTCTCAGCTTTACAAAGGATCATGGTTGGAAGAAAATTGCTCATCCTTGTGCATTGGTCTAAGAGTTTCTCTCACTAACCTAAAATTTTTATTAATCAAACAAAAAAAACTTTATATTACATTTTATTATTTTTAAATATATATTTGTTTTCTAGATATATATTTTTGCAATTTCATCTATGATAAATAAAGAATTACTTTTTATTATTTATATTTTTTCAAATATGTTTTTAGATGAAGAGGTCCCTTTGATTTACCATCTCCTTTTGATTTTATAGATTTTGTTATATAAATAGTTTGGATCTTGGTTAATTTTGTTTGACAATTTTAGTTTCATGAATTTAGATGTGATTTTTTATTCATCTATTTTTTTAAGTAGTGTACTTAATTTTTTAAGTAATATAATTGCTGCACTTTTTCATTAAAAAATATATATTATTTTTAACCATTTATCTTATATAATAGATTTTTCATTTTTATTTATATATTTTACATTTTAATTGAAACATATCATTTACATAATGCTCGGGTAATAATTATTGAAAACACTAAAATATTACTCAAAGCTTAAGTTGATCTAACAAGATATAATCACATGATATTTATGATGTCAAACATATTGATAATAAGTTTGTAAGGATATATATTTAAAATCCACATAACCATACCTATTAATTACTAGTCATAAAGTTTGTTTTTTTAATGAATTTGAAATTTCATATTAAAACAAGATTATTTATAATTTGGGATGAAACTCTTCCTACCCTAGCCAACAAGAGCACCCATTTCCTCCTTTTAAATTTCTAACAAACTTCCATAACTCTAAAACCCAATATTCTAAGAAGTAATTAATTTTTGTTACAACACTAAAAGAAGATCTGCATGAGCCAAATCTCCTAAACCATATGTCTACAATGGTTGTCCAAATTAGTTAAACATTGGATTTGCTCACCAACTTGCATAATCTTGTCATCCTCAATAGCCATGTCATTATGTCACTAAACCTCTACCTCCTCCATACTTGTCTTAGTTAGGAAGTTTACCACTTCATTCAAAATTCTACCCATATAAATCAGAATCACATCATCCAATTCCCTCCATAACTCCTTAATTTGGGTGACAAAAATCCTCAACCTCCACGTCTCCAAAGAAAAGTTTCTCATGCAATCCAGAGCTCCTACCAAGACTTGAGAATCTGATTATATGATTATCCTCCTATAATCTTGTCTTACCACCTATATAGAAGCATATTTGATAGCTAAGGCTTCTACTTCATTGTTTGTGGCCCTGCCCAAGCCTTGCAATTCCCAATAGAACATTATTCCAACATGAATCTCACAGACCACTCCAATTATAGTTCTACCCATATTGTCTTTTGTAGCTCCATCATTATTAATTTTAATCTAGCCTTTCAGGGATGTTATCCAGCTAGCTTTGTCATACCCCTCCTGCACTTCAACTTCCTTCTCCATCATCCTCATATCATCTCAAGTTTTCTCTTTAGCATACATTGACGTAGTTCCTGTGACTTTAATCCAAATGACCTACTAGACGCTATCCAAAGATGAAAATATTTCTCTAAAGAAAATTATTTCTTTCCAACCACACTTACCACCAAATATTGTTTAATCCAAGATCCCACTTAATATAAAGAGCTTCAAATTTAAACACACCCCTTTTGTATCTTTTTCAAATATTAATACGATTCAGATCATCATTGGCTCAAATTTTATAAGCTAAAAATAATCTCTCCTAGATGTGGTGCATGAACGGGCACTCAAACATCAAGTGGTCAAATGTTTCCTCACTTTTGTAGCATAAAATATGTTAGGCTGGGTCAATGATCCCCTATGTCTCATATTATCAAAATAAGAATTACATTGTGTATGAATTGCTAAGCAAAGAAGTTTACTTTCTCCCAACCCTTGGACTGCCAAATCGGTTTCCAATACTCAACCTAATATGCATGAGGAGGAGGTTCTGGAAGGATCTTTTCATATCCATCCTTCACTGTGTGAACTCCAAGGCTCCTATAGCCCCAAGCTAATTCATCTTCCTCATCTCTACCTATGAGAAATAGTTTTGCTAATATTTTAATCATGATGTATGTCAATTCCAAAGGGATTGGAATTGGCCACTCATCCAACTTCTTAAACTACTTAAACCTATAATCCCCCAATTGACTGGTGTTGAAATAACTTTCAATCTTGATCGAACCCCTACTTTTCATGGTTGTTTTTATTGGTTGTAGTTATAGAAATTTAATAATGATAGATGGCTATTAATCCCTTGAATTTTCCTATAAATATGCCTTCTCCCCTCTCCCCACTTTCCAAAACAATCCATATTTCGCTACTTGAGATATTAACTTTAGAGCCTACCACACGAGGGACCCATTACCATCTAAAGAAAAATGATTCACCTCATTGGGGTTCACCTATCAAAAATATTTACTAGTTAACACACTAATGAATAAATAAGTTGGATGGGATATCCACCTCTAGTAAAGCTTTATTATTTAGCTCTTATCTTATCAATCCCAAACCTTCCTTTGCTTTGGGTTGGGTTACTTTCTCTTAACCTACTAACACATATTTCCTCTCTCCTTTTACTCCTTCCCATAAAACTTTGCTAGCTATCTTATTCAACTCTTTTCATATGGTATGTGACGTAACAAGGATAAAAAAATTATAAATTGGCATGGCCTGAATGAGTGACTGCAAAAAGTTAATCTACCTCTAAAGGTTGACCATTTATGAGATCAATGGTTAGTTCTTTCTATGATATGATCCAAAATATTCCTCTATATAACTATATTTAGTTTTAAAATACAAAGAGACCCCAAATAGACCATTGGGAGAGAAGTCCCAGAAAGGATAATGAATTATTACATTCTACATTAGACAACAAGATTGATAGCAATAGAGACTATAATAATGAGAGTCATGAGTTATATTATTGTGATGACTTGCTGAGAAATGCAAGAACAAAAAATAACACAAAGGGCCAGATTTGGAAGAAGAAAAAGAAGACCAAGAAAAAGAAGTACTAGATAAAAGGTCATCTCACCAAATAATGTAATATGTGGGGGTGTTAGAGGTATTGCATTATTTGGTACCTTGAGTACCTTTGTAAATATTTAGTTTAGGGCATGTGTTTATTATATGTTTTAATAGTATGTGTCAAGTTGTGAAGTGTGGATATGTGTCATGTAATCAAGTATGAGTTATGAGTGTGAGGTGTCATATGTGGAAGTGAAGAGTTTTGAGTGTGAGTTGTCTGATGTGTAAGTGAGATTCATGAGTGTAAAATGTAAACTTTAGAAGTAGGGATTTATGTGTAATCATGAGATACTTTACCATTATGTAATATATGATATTGTGTAAAGAGGAAATATGAAAGGTTGCATCTCCTATGAGTTTGATGAGAGCAAAGATCAAGAGTCAAGTGCATTGAAAAGTATCATGTAAGGTTATATATTGATGATAAATCTCTGTATTATGTAATCAAGAATATTGAGGAATTTGATTGTAATTTGAAGAATATTTGCTTCATGTTTTGCTTTTTTTTTATCAAAAAGGATTTTAATGTGATTTATGGAGTTCAATTAATATATGCTTGATTATTATTGATTGTTGATGATATTAAGGATCCTACAATTATAGACCTATGATTATTGGGCCCATTTTCCAACAATACATATAAAGTTGGTGTTAAAATTCACAATACTTTCCAAAAATATTATAGAAAATACATTTACCACAATCATATGTAGAAAAGGAGTGAGAGTAAAACACAATATCATATAGAAAAAAATAGAGACAAATAAATGACATGAATAGATAGAAGGGATAAAAGGTGGATTCCTATAGGCACTCCTGATATCTCACATATCATCTACTAATATAATGGATCAATTATTAAGGATATTTATAGTGATATCAAATAGAAAATATTTCCAACATGATTCTCACAGACACTCCAATTCTACTTCTTCCCAGATTGCATTTTATAGCTCCATTGGTATTAATTTTAATCTAGCCTTTCAAGACGTTTTTCAACTAGCTTTGTCCTACCCCTCATGCACTTCAACGTCCTTCTCCATCATCCTCATATCATCATGAGTTTCCTCTTTAGCATACATTACCATAGTTTCTATGGCTTTACTCCAAATGACTTGCCAAACACTATCCAAGGATGAAAAGGTTTATCTAAAAATAATATCATTTCTCTCCAACCACACTTACCACCAAATAAATTGTATTCCAATATTCCACCTAATATGAAGAGCTTACAATTTAAATCTACCCCTCTTCTATTTTTACCAAATATTAATATAGTTCAAATCATCATTGGCTTAGATTTTATAAGCTAAAAATGACGTCTCCTAGATATGGTGCATGAACGGGCACTCAAACATAAAGTGGTGAAATGTTTCCTCACTTTTGTAGCATAAAACATATGAGATTGGGTCAATGATCCCCTATGTCCTATATTATCAAAAGTAAAAATTCCATTATGCATGAAATGCCAAGAAAATAAGTTTACTTTCTACCAACCCTTGGACTGCTAAATCTTTCTCCAATACTCAACCTAATATGCATGAGGATGAGGTTTTAGAAGGATATTTTCATATCCATACTTCACTATGTAGACTCCAAGTGTCCCTTAGTCCCAAGATAATTTATCCTCCTCATCTATACCCACGAGAAATATTTTTTCCAAGATTTTAGTCATGATGAGTGTCAGTTCCAAAGGGTTTGGAACTGGCCACTCATCCAACTTCTTAAACTACTTAAACCTATAATCTCCCAATTAACTGATGTTGAAATAAATTTTAATCTTGATCCAAACCCTACTTTACATGGTTGTTTTTAATGGATACAATTATGGAAATTCAATAATGATAGGTGGGTATTGATCCCTTAATATTATTTAAAATTATGCCTTCTCCCCTCTCCCTACTTTCCAAAATAATCCATCTTTCACTCTTGAGATCCTAAATTTAGATCCTACCACACGAGGGATCCATTACCATCTAAAGAGAAATGACTCACCTCATTTGGGTTCAGTTGTGCTAAATATTTACTAGTTAAAACTCTAATGAATAAAGATGTTGGCTAGGAGATCCACCTCTAGTAAAGCTTTCTAGTAAAGCTTTATTATTTAGCTCTGACCTCATCATCCAAAATCTTCCTTTACCTTGGGTTGGGTTACTTTCTCCCAACCTACTAATGCATATTTCCTCTCTCCTTATACTCCATCCCATTAAATATTTCTTGTCATCTTGTTCAACTCTTTTCATATGGTATGTTGGGTAGCAAGGATAGAAAATTTATTAATTGGCATGACATGAATGAGTGACACCAAAAACGTTAATTGACCTCCAAAGGTTAACCATTTGTGAGAAAAATAGTTAATTCTTTCTATGTTACAGTCCAAAAGATTCCTCTAGATAACTATCTTCAATTAATCTACCTTTATGGATTATCTTGCTTAAAAAGGTAATCTATTATTATTTTATTATAAGATTAACCTCAAGGTTAAGTCTACATTGGACTAAGGTTAACCTTTCATTAGAGATTTGGTATCACTATGAATACCCTTAGTGAGGATCCATTTGTATCATAAGTGTGAATAAAATATGATATATTGGGGTGTCTATCATTACCCACCTTCTACTTCTTGTCATCTCTCTCTCCTTTTGTTTATTATTACTATATTCAACTTGCTCTTTAATCCTTTCTGGACTTGATGGTGGTGAATGTATGTTTCAACACATTTTTTGGAAAATATTATAAATTTGAACACCAAGTTATTGAGATAAAAAATCCTTCAATTATTTTTTGATATGTGTGATAGACTTGGTGATTGCATCCAGCTTTTGGGTGACTACACCCAATATGATGAATCCTACATGTAAATTTTTTTATATTGTATGAATATATTTGTAAACCTTTGGTTCCATACTTATAGGATAGGATTGAATTAGTTGAGTTGTTTTGCAAGAAGGTTGGAGGAGGAACTCATGGTAGTAATGGTTGAACAAGCATAAGAAATGAAGTTATAGATGCCCTCCAAGATGTTGAGGAGCTTGTCTTGATTCCTTGGATGATACTTATCTTGACTCATACATCATTATTAGTCAGATTTATCCTCTATAGACACCTTTTGATCCATTCCTAGAATATGGATTTTGAAGGATTGAACATGCACCACTAACCAAATGGTGAGGCCAGAGTAGATCCCATATTTGCCTAGAAAAATGGTTAAGAAATATCTTGTTTATATCAATATGATGAGACAATCAAAATGAGATAGGTCTCCCACAATCCTAGAAAACCATTATTGGGTTCATGGAATTCAAATTAATTTATTTAAATCACAATATTACAATAGATAAATATGCCAAAAGATTCATAGCAAAAAATATGGTAAAAAATTACCCAATTGGGAGACACAAATTTGATTAAATAGGTTTTGAAATAAACTCATTTGAAACTCTATTGTTATTTTGTATCATTGCAGGAAGCCAAAATTGTTGATCTAATACCAATTGCAACAAAATATTTTTTAGAAAACAACAATTCCAATAATAATATCTAAAATAAAAATTATAGAAATAACACATTCAAAAGTTCACAACAAAATTAGATTCTAAAATAGTAAATCTAATACAGTATCACAAACCCAAATTCCAAGTCTTAGAAACAATCCAAGCCACTCAAAGAGAGCAAAGTATCCTAGCCACTTAGATAGGGCAAAGTATCTTATGCACACTAGATCCGAATAGATTCAAATAAATGAATGATAATCCAACAACATCACATTCTCACTTATTTATTAGTTTTAAAAAGTAACAAAGTCTAACCATAGTGCTCAAGGATCAACTATTCTATCTTAAAGATCTGAGCTAGTGCCATAATAGGTTAAGCCTTTGTTAGTGGAAGAAAGGTTATGCATAAGGGGTCGGAACTGAAATGTACTTGTAAAAAATTGGCAAATCCATTTCGAAACCTTGGTGAATCCTCATGTTAGAGAAAATGATGAATTACCTTATTTTTTAATAAAAAATTGTAAAAATTTGGTGAATTTGATTGTTTTGGCCAGACCAGGTGGAAAACATAGTCCGAAATCATACCGAGAGCAACACAATCGAGCTTGGACTAGGTTTGACTATTTTGGTCAGATTTGATGGAAAACCTAGTCCGGGTTCGGACCGGGTGCAACACACGGTCCGGGCCCGGACCGGGTGCAACACACGATCCGGGCTTGGACCGGGTGCAACACACGATCCGGGCCCGGACCGGGTGCAACACACGATCCGGTCCGGGCCCGGATTGGGTGCAACACCTGGTCCGGGCCCACCCGGTCCGGGCCCGGACCGGTGCAACACCCGGTCCGGGCCCGGACCGGGTGCAACACCCGGTCCGGGCCCGGACCGGGTGCAAAATGGTTCGACTAAAAAAATTCTTGGATCGGTTGGAAAAAGTACTGATGTCGAGTGTATATTAATTTTGGAAAATAGATCATGTGCAAAGAAAGGATTGGGTAAAATTGGGTGGAAGAAACATCTTATAGACGAACTAGATGGATAACAAGCTTTGGCAAACTGAACAGGTGCAACATAAGTTTTGGCTAATGGACCAGGTGTAATATAGATCCAATTAACGAATCGGGTGTATATATTGCTCTAATCACATATCGGGTGTAGATAATGTTTTGACCTCGTAATTGTTGCCCTTCTAGGCACATTTTCTAAATTTATGTTGTATGCAGTTTTTTGAGATAATCATTGTAAAACTTCTCTTTTTCAATGAAAATGGTTAATATGTTGTTATCTTGCTTTGTTTTCACCAGCTGTCTCTTTTACTCAAAACTTTCTTCTTTCAGATTCTGTGGTTTCTCTGTTTTTTTTTTCTACACTTTTCTTTTCGTTGCATGTAAAATTGTAAATGTTTTAGCATGAGCGGGGTTGTGAATAAATTTTCTACTTAAAATTTGGTTTTTGTAAGTTTAGTTCATTTCACCCTGCGCATGGTGATAGTTTCTAGCAGCTTAGATAGTCTTTTGAGCGTGTTTCCTTTTAAGTACAAAGTAGAAACACTTTCACTCCACCGGTGGAGAAAAAGTCCCTATCAAATGGAAGGGAAGCAAACGACTAAGTCTTGATCAAGGCACAAAGTCTTTTCGCTCCAAGTAGAGCGAAAGCCTCCCAAAATAAACTAAGTGTGCACTAGCCAGGCTTTCGCTCCACTTGTGGAGCAAAAGGCCCTCCTTGAGAACTATGAGAAGTTAACCTGGTAGTCAAAGACCCTGTCGTTCCACTAGTGGAGCAAAGGTCCGGTAAGGCACCAAGAGAAACATTTATGAAGGAAGGAGTAAAATAAAGTCAAAATATGATCAAATCTATAGTCACTCCACTAGTGGAGCAAAACTTCCTATCGCTCCACTAGTGGAGCGACACTCTGGAAAGGTGCAAAGTTAGGCGTTCATCAAGAAAAATGCAAAAGAAAGTCAACGACTCGATCAAAGGTGCTTTTGCTTCACTAGTGGAGCGAAAGTCCCAGGCGCTCCACCAGTGGAGCGAAAGTCCCAAGCGCTCCACCAGTGGAGTAAAAGCCTTTGTCGCTCCACCTAGGGAGCGACAAACTCAAGGGAAAGTCAAACTTGGTGGAGCGAATCATCTAGTTACTCCACCAGTGGAGTGAAAGGCTCTATCGCTCCACATAGGGAGCGACACCCAAAATGAAAGCACAAAATATTTCTAAGGTAGAACAGAGGATACTTTCACTCCACCTCTAGATCAAAAGTGTTGTTGCTCTAATTATGGAGCGAAACTCCTGGTGGGCCCCAAACATAGTGTAAACCACCCAAAACTGCCAAGGACTACCCAAATTCACAATTGACTGGTTAAACCGACCCAAAGCTGCGCTCTAAGCCATCCGATCGTGGTGGATCATCGAAACCTTCTACCTTTAATGTTGAGTTATCTACAAGGTCAAATTAAATATTGTTGAGTCGATTCCGGATCAAATATTCCTGTCACCATTGGGGAAGTTGTTGGGTATTAATGTTTTAGGAAGTAGAATCCCCTATAAAATTTGGTATTTTCTCTGTAACTAAGGATGGACAATCTCTGCTAGAAAAGCAATTGTATACTTAAAAAAAAAATTTTGATATACATAATTCTAGCTCTGGTCTTGAATATTCTATATCTGTGTATGAATTATATCATATTATTTCTATTAAATTAATCTCTTTATCATACAACTTGAATTATGTTTTCTGGATTTAGCTATTAATAGAGGATTAATCCCTGGAGTACCCCTAGAGTTTATGCGGTTTAGAAGATTTAATGTTGGTTTCTATTAAAGGTCTATTTTTTATTATTGTTGGTTCAAGTGTTAAGCTGTGTATCGTGATTCCTATCCATCACCCTATATTTTAGGCTTTTAGCCTTTTCCCATTCCTTTCAATAATTTCCCTCTCTTTCAACATCTTACTAACCCTTATCTCAAAAAATATCATTTTTATTTTTGGAACCAACCCTACTGGAGATTTTCATGGACATTCCTTTCCTTCGAATATTCAATGCTTGGTAGCGGGTCTAGGGCACTGTAGAATTAGAAAAATTGCATCTAGGTTGATTCGATTGCCAATAGTTTCTAGCATGCCTAGTGGGACTATGATCATTCCACTACAAAAGCAGTATTAAGAAGTTGATGTTCATCTTATTGTTATCGAATCCAAACATCTGACGACTCTACTAAACTTAGACACCTCCAAATCTCAAATACCAATTTAAAAGCCTGTCTTCATGCACACAAGATGGAGATATAAGAATACAGAAGAAGAAATCAAGTTCTTCGAGCTTGACATCGGTGCTTTGGGAGAGAATCCTAGAGTGGTCCAGTCGAATATCCCATTATATGGGACATATTCGCAGGTAGTTGTTGTTGCTTCACAAACTGCAACTCTCGATAGCACATTGACTAGCTTACTCCTGAATCTACCAAATTCGTCGGTTCAACCAAATCCTCTGATCCAAATGAATCCACCATTGCAACCACCATTGTAGTCGAATCCTCTGATTCAACCAACCTACTCCACATGTATCGATGACACAACAAGCTTCCCCCAGGCATTTCCTCGTATGGAATCATTTGAGACCTTTAGCTTTGGCAACTCAGCACCAAGTAGCTCTCATAGCACTAAAATATTTACCCACATACAAAGGTACTAGAAATACGGTGCACAAGCATATCTAAGACATCACCATATTAGCAACCATTCACCAAATCATCGAAGAAGACATCATGGTGAAGTTGTTGGTGCTTTCACTAAGAGGTAAGCTCCTCTACTAGTACCGATTGCTCCCGACTGGGACCATCACTTCATGGGACCAATTGGTAGAACAATTAATAAGGGATTTTAATGAACAAGCGGGCCTCTTCTCTCTATTGCACTAGTTCGATACCATCCAGAGGCATCCTCAGGAGGAGATAGCTGACTTCAATGTCTATTTCACTCGAACCTGATAGAGAGTTATTGTTGGTCTTCAGCCCACCCCAGAGTAAGTGACATTCTATTACCTAAGATATTTTCATTCGGATATTAGCATGACAATTTGACATGCTAATATCAACATATTCCCTGGCTTGTTCGAGAAAGCGCAGAAGGTAGAAGCTGACCTAATAGCTATCGAGAAGTTGCCTCCTAAGGTGACAATGCTAATTTACCCAAATTTTCCACAAAATATGTACCTGAGCATATTTTCTCCATCTACATCTTATATATACCCTAGTCAATCCTGAAGCCCCAACCCTCAGACTCAAATGGTACCCATACCCTAGTATCAAGTGCTCATTGTTTCTCATCTCTGAACTCCTATCCCATTTCTCGCATTTCCTACGTCCTTGGCACAATTGCCATTACCTATGCCTATGACTCAGACAATTTTAAATGCGGATCAAGTTAAAGTGTTGTAGGATTTGCATGCATATGTAAAGATGATATCCAATGATATGTCTGTCATAAGGAGGCAAAATGACCAAATATTCCAACCAATAATATTTCCTCCTTTTATCACTAAGGAGCAAGCCGCTTCCACCAATAGGGCTCCTGAGAGAAATACAGTAGTGCTGGAAAGTGCAAAAGGTGGTTCATTTGGCAGCACTTATTGGTGTACCACATGCAATGATCCACACAATGAAGAAACCTATATGGTGTACCTCAATGACATCCAGTCGTTGTTCGGTGGTGACTACTATGGGTAAATCAATATGATCAGGGAAGATGGTCATAATTTCATGATGCCTTCCATCGAGAAAGTCTTAGTTCTCACCAAGGATTTAAATAAGCCTATCGAGGTAGATCCAGCTCATATGGATATGCTAAAGGTGCCTACTACACCCAAGTCGCGGAGTGAGAAGGCCCAATTATCGATGAAATATCCCAATCCAACATAGACCCTAGGGCGGTCTGACTTATTGAAATACTTCCTTCTAGCACGAGTTAGAGAAAGGAGCTTTTGACCCAAAGCTTCAACTTTGCAACCGTAAGATGAGACACAAGATCAAGCCAGGGAGAAGCTTCGATACCCCTCACTGACCAAGCATAAAAGGGTGGATGCCACACAACAGTATCATAATAAGTATAAACCTTCAAAGGGAGTTGAAGAATCTGGAACTTCGATGTATAGCATAGTCAAAGAGATGAAAAAGGCACCTACCAAGGTAAGTCTTTATGATTCCCTCCAACTCCTAGGTCAAGTAGACCTTTTGCAGGAATCTCTCAAGTGTACCAAAGATAAGGAGAGTAGGCCAACACAGATAGTGTTTGCGCATTCATTATCAACTTTGGCCACATGAAATAATAGGCCCCCGCAATTCTACCTTTCCCTTCGAATGGAAGGGTGGATCGTGCATAATTGCATGATCAACTATGGTGCTACGACAACTGTCATACCCAAAGCAGTATGTGATATCATGGACATGGAGTATACCTAGAGCAACCTTGGAGTGCTACAGCTAGACGAGACTCTCGTAAATATGATGGAAGTGATTAAAGATATTTTGATCCAACTCCTCAAAATATTGCAGGTCACGGTCATTAAATAGATCATGGTGGTCGACCTTGAGCCCTACTTTATTATGTTCCTCTCAAGAGAATTTACATCCAAGTTGGGAGGCTACCTCTCCCTCGTCTTCTCACACTTGGAAACCCCCTTCAAGGGGAACAAAATTAAACTCTTCAACAAGAAGCCTAACACTTTTCATGTTGAAAAACTTGAAGATAAGGAGAAGGGTTCGATCTCTATCAACCTGATGACAAAAGAAATGTAAATAGTGGACTTGATGGAAGAATCTCTCGATGAGCTTCGAGTTGAAGATGAGTTCTCCATGACCGATTTTAATGTTATCATCAGGACGGATTTAGGGTGTTACTCACTCACTAAGCCTAAAAAGGCTGAAATGAAAGCACCTAAATAAAATCCCCCGATATTTGACAAATTATGGAAATTTTACTTCGATGGTGTGTGATGCAAGAATGACGCAGGAGCTGGCATTGCTATGATGTCTCCATTTGACGAAAAAAAAACTTACTCATACAGGTTTGCATGGAGCTATACGAATAATGCAACTGAGTATGAGGCTTTATACCTTGAACTCAAGAAAGCCAAAAAGCTCGACATCAATCAATTATAGCTATTCGAGGATTTTTAATAAATATGCAACCAAGTTACCAACAAGTACATCTCCAAGCAGCGCTATTTGAAGGCAACTACAATAAGGTGTGGGATTTTATTGAATCCTTCACCGCACTGAACATCAAGTCAATTTTATGAGAGTGAAACAAGCTTGTAGACATATTAGCCTCCATCGATGTACGGTTCTCACCGGTAGATAATATGATGCACAAGTCAAAAACTGTGAGGTTGATTAGGCCTTTTATACCTGATAAGAAACTCCATTGGTAATTGTTCGACGATGACAAACAACTTGGTTGATGAAGCATCTTCGATTGAAGATTGGACTCTGAACGAAGAAGACGTGAGGGGTTAATTCAATTAAAAAATAATCACATCCCCAAGGGTCTAATCACATTAGAAATTCTGTTTAATCAAAACGACAACTTTGTCAAGCACAAGGTTAAAGTGGACAGAAAAGAGTTCATTGACCTGGAGTTAGAGACAAGAAAATTTATCAAGGTAGGGGTCGATTGCACAGTCAAAGAGCTCCAATAGATTCATGCCATGTGCAAGGAGTACCCAGATATCATCTCTTGGTGCTATCAAGATCTAAAGGGGTATGATAAGAATGTCATCTAACACACAATTGAGCTAGAATAAGGGATCAAACCCTTCAGGCAAAAATAGAGGCCCATCAACCCGAAGATCGAGATGCTGATGAGGGCTAAGCTTTTGAAGATGCTTGAAGTAAAGATCATTTACCTGATAAAGCACTCATTCTGGGTGGCCAACCTTGTCCCAATATGAAATAATAATGATGATAGCTTCTTGTGTATCATTTTTGAAATCTCAACCAAACGTTGCTCAAGGACCACTACTCGCTACCCTAGATTGACCAGATTCTTCACATAGTGGTGGGAGCATAGAGGTTCTCATTGCTGGATGACTTCTTTAGCTACAACAGATATGGTTTAAGGATGAATACCAACATAATACTGCATTCACCACCAAGTGGGGAACCTTCGCCTATCTACGTATGCCCTTAGGTCTCTCAAACATCAAAGCGACTTTCCAAAGGGTGATGGACATCGCTTTTGGTGAACTATTAAATCATGTCATCGTGATCTACTTGGATGATATGATAGGATTCTCCCATAATATGGAGGAACATGGCCTACATTTACAGTAAGTCTTTGAGAAATTTTAGGAGTTTGGGGTCTCCATCAACCCCAAAAAATCAATCTTTGTAGTAAAAGAAGGTAAGCTTCTTGGGCACCTAATATCTGAAAAGGATTAACTATTGATACTGTCTGAGTTGAAGCACTCATCCACCTTCCACTGCCATCAAATAAGAAAGCCCTACAGTAATTTTTCAAACAAATCAACTTTGTTAGGAAGTTCATAGCCAACCTCGCCCAGGTGGTGAAGCCGATTACCGAGCTTCTCAAGAAGGATGTCAAATTCAAGTGGAATGATATAAGGAAGAATGTGTTCTAAGAGATCAAGGAGCACATCACTCAAGTCCTAGTCCTTGTCAATATTTACTATGCAAAATATTTTATAGTGTATGCTTTCGAGGAATTAGAAAGCTATGCAGCTGTTCTGACCCATAAAGGAGAAGATGGAGATGAGCGCCCGATAGCATTCCTCAGCCAGGTCATCCAACCATATGAATAAAAGTTTAATTTTATTGAAATACAAGTGCATGTGGTGATTAAGTCACTCTAGAAATTCTAACATTTCATCTCTCCGAGTAAGACGATAGTGTACGTGATACACCCTAATGTCAAGAATTTCATCATTCAAGAGGAGATTGGCAATAGAAGGGTTGGATAGGTTACTAAGATCTAGGAATTTGATATTGAAGTTTGCCCTACCAAGTTGGTCTAAGGTAGAGCGCTCTATCAAGAACTAGCCATAAGTGTTGTAGCTAAAGTAACAATCCCCGACTCAGACCAAACTGCACCCGGAAGCAACCTTGCCAACCTATCGATTGACAATCCTGATTGGATAGATGACCTGGTCAAGTATTTTGACACAAGAAAATGTCCTTATTGCTTTAATGCTTCGTAAAGAAGGAGATTTCACTTACAGGTTGGCAAGTACATCTCGACACCCAACGAACTATTTGATCAAAACATCGATGAAGTCCTCTTAAGGTGTATCAGAGAGTCGAAGAAACCAAAAATCCTTGACGAGTTTCACTCTAGGATTTTGGGAGGTCATTTCATGGGTAGGAAAATGGCCTTGAAGATCATCAAGGCAGGCTACTACTGGCCCATCCTCTTCACCGATGCTTTCAATATCAGTTAGTGCTACGATAGTTGCCAGTGCTACTCGGGTAGAAACTGGAATGCCTCGCTTCCTCTCCACCCCATTCAAGCAGTGGGGCCTGGAATTTATCAAGATCATCAATCCCAACTCCTCTGTTGGCCATAAATACATTTTGACCGTCATAAACTACTTCACTCGGTGGTCGAAAGTAGTGTCTACCAAGCAGGCCAACCAAGATATGGTTATCTCTTTTCTTGAAGGGCTAATCACTCGCTTTGGCATGTCTAAGACCATTGTGTCTGATAATGGCTCTCCTTTCACTGGCATAATGATATGCAAGTTTGTAGTCAAGTATAAAATTTATTTGAAGACCTCGTCTAACTATTACCCGTAGGGCAATGGATTGGTAGAGTCTACAAATAAGAACCTGTTACAGATTCTAAAAAGGTCCCTAAAGGAGAATAAGTGAAGCTGGAATATGCTCTTAGACCAATCGCTTTGGGCTGATCACATTTCCATCAAGTTTTTGATTAAAGCATCACCATATTCGCTAGTGTACAAGAAAGAGAAAGTCTTACCTACAGACATAGAGCTACTCGTATTACAGTTGCTCAAGTGGCTCGATAGTTGAGAAGGCAAATTTAACCTGATGGATGCAAGGTTAGCCCAGTTACTGTAGTTGGAGGAAGACATGGAGAAAGCTTATGAAGCTTTCACAAAGCATGTTGAATCCACCCAAGGTTGGTTCAAAAAAAGGACTTTTGACAGAGCCTTCAATGTTGGAGACTTGGTCTTAAAATAGAATTAAAAAAAATCAAAGCTGATGAACTATGAGAAGTTTGATGCCTTTTGGGAAGGCTTATTTTGAATCTCCGACGTCAATCAGATAAACTCCTTCATTCTACAGGATATGGAGGGTTTCACTCTCCCAATTTTTATGAACGATTTTCTCCTAAAAGCTTATCACCAACCGAGTTCTAAGAAAAATCAGTAATCCACCAGGTACTATTTTATGTATATATGTTTAAAAAAAAAGAGGGCTCTCTTTCGCTCCACTTGTGGAGTGAAAATCCCATTTGCTCCACTGGTGGAGCAAATCCTTCCCTTCCCATTCTAAAAAATAAGTAAAAAAAAAATTAAGGACTTTCGCTCCACTAGTGGAGCGAAAGTCTCCCCCTTCCCTTTCATAAGTCTTGCATTTTATTTTTTTTAATTTCCTTCAAGACCATCCAACCAGGAAGTGCCAAGTGTCAAGAAAAGATAATTATGAAAAATGTTCTCTAACCCTAGTGCAACATTATAAAGTGGGAGCATTCGACATCTCTATCCAAGCATAGAATCTTTGCTCCATAGCATCCAAAGTGTACCCCCACGTGGTAAGTCTAAGTGAGCACTCCTCCCGAGAAGCCCACGTTTTGAGGAGGACTTTTTTGTTCGATGCCATTATTTATCTTTTCCAATGGCGATCTACCAGCACGAGGGTGAATCATAGGTGCACGATCGCATACACGACCTCCACCTGCATTAACTCCTGGTGTCATCATTTAAGGTGGTATATTGAGAAGAGTGTTGAACATTTTGAGTCAAAGTTGTCATTGATGTCAAGAAAAAAAATTGTCATTGATGTTATGGAATAAGCTACCGTTGATGTAAAAAGGTCAAAAGGAACAATGCAAAGGTTAATGGCAAAAGAGCTTCATAATATTTTTAATATTATGTGGAATCATAAGTTTAAAGGTTTTTATTAAAACCATGTTTTGGAAAAATAAAAGGTTTTCCTTAAAACCAATGTTGGCAAAAATAAAGGTTTGTCTCAGTAAAACCATGTGGGCAAGTTGTAAGGTTTATTCTAAAAACCAAGGAGACCCTAAAGTTTGGTTTAAAAGGCCAAAGTCCATTTAATTATTAAATTATAATAATTAAATTCTTAAAATAATTTAATTTACCATATTTAATAAATAATGGCCAAAGTCTAATGTTGTGTGTCGGTTCTTTACTATACATTTTTGATGTCTCCCTCCATTGACTTCATCGTGTACATTGTCGACGTCTTCCTCTGTCGACGTGGGAGCACATTGTAAGGCATATGGCATATATATACCATAGCCTTTCCAAAGGTAAAATTATCCATCCAATTCACTAAAGACTATCACATGATATTTTATGCTCATTCCTCGCAGCAGTAACTTCGTGCAACGAGTTTCGTAGAGCGTGGGTGAAGGATCAATATTTTGGGTTGTGTATTTTAGAAGGTCAAAGCGTTGAAGGCTCTTGGAGGCTCCAAGAGGAGCACGTGGATCCATGGCGTGGAAGCCACGGTCAAGGTGCTAGTGGGAGAGATGTGCTCGGTTTTACTCACACGCATGCCAACGTGGTAAAGCTTTTTAATTATTAAATTTTGTTTTTGCTTAGGTTAAAGTTTGTCTTAGGAGAAATAAGGGGAATATTTTTTTTGGAGTTTAGCCTAAGTTAAAGAGAATTTTTATGATTTTTATGAAAGGTGTTTGCTAAGATTAATTTGTGGGTAAAAATATTTTTACCTTAGAGGAAAGGAAAATTATTTATTGCATTATTTTTCAAAAGAATTATTTTTAATGCAATATTAAAGGGAGTTATAAGTAGAAATTGGGTTAAATTTTTAGGATATTTTTTTGAAGTAGCTTATGTCAAATTTGAATGGTTGAGATGAAATTATGATGAGTTAGGGTTTTGAGAAGTGAATATTTAAACTATTGTGATGTTGGATATTATTTTAAGAATGGAGTAATAAAGTGTATTTGTGAGTTATTATATGCTTTGTATTGTTATCTAACTTCTTTGAGCTTGGCAAACAAGTGTTTGTGGTTGTGGCAGATGTTTGAGGCTCCTTCATCATCAAGGAAAAGGTATGAGCACATTCTTCCATAGTTGAGTTGATTGGTTGGTTTTTTGGAAAACAAGTTTGGAGTGAAAAGGATTTAATTTTATTTCCTTATTGAGTGTGTTGAGTTAATGCTTCAAGGTTTTCTGGAATAAAGAGTTGTTGTTAAAACCTTGTTTTATAAGCATTGTTGTTGAAGCCATTGATTAAGTGAAGAATCTGAACTAGGGTTTGAAAAGAACATGAGTATCATTGTTATGTGAGATTGTTTTATAAGCATTGTTGTTGAAGCTATTGGTTGAGTGAATAAATTGAACTAGGGTTTAAAAAGAACATGAGTATCATTGTTATGTGATATTGGTTGATAAGCATTGTTGAAACATTTTGAGTGAAGGTTTATATGCTTGGACTAGGTTTTGCAAGCAAGGATTTTTTCATTGAGTGATTGGTTGAGTAGAGTTGGTTGAGCCTAGTCAAGTGGATGTGTGAAGTAATTGTTCAAGTTCCATAAAACAAACTATTATATATTATGAATTGATTTTAGAAAGTGATTGAGTATTGAGTTGAATTTGAAGCATATTGAGTCTCTAACAATTCTCTATATTTTTCTAAAAGAATGAGTGAAAGTGATTGAGCATTGAGGTGAATGCAAAGCATATTGAGTCTCTAACAATTCTCTATATGTTTATGAAAGAGTGATTGAAAGTGATTAAGCATTGTGATGAGTATAGAGCATATTGAGTCTCTAACAATTCTCCTTATGTTTCTAAAAGAGTGAGTGAAAGTGATTGAGCATTGAGGTGAATGTGAAGCATATTGAGTCTCTAACAATTATCTGTATGTTTATGAAAGAGTGATTGAAAGTGATTAAGCATTGTGATGAGTATAGAGCATATTGAGTCTCTAAAAATTCTCTTTATGTTTCTACAATATTGGACAAGTTCTAGTGTGGACTTGTTGAGCATATTTGAGGTAAGTCTTTGAGAAGACTTGTGGACATATTTGGGTAAGCTTTTGTGGAAGATTACAATATATATTGAGAGCAGATTTGGATAAGTTCTTGTGAGAAATTATTGAGCAGATTGGACAAGTTCTAGAGAGGACTTAAGGACATATTGGTGTGAGCTTTTGTGGAAGCTTACAAGGCATATTTGAGATAAGTCTTTGAGAAGACTTGAGAGCAGAGTTGATTGATTAATTTGTTCAAACCTTAAGTTAAGGTTTGGGGCAGATCCAGTAGAGTTGATTTGATATTTAGTCAAACTTTGAGTTAAGGCTTGAGGACATATATTGAGGATATATTTGTGCTAGACCGAAGGACTATGTTTAGTATAGATTCAAGGATAGAGTTTGGTGCAGATTTGAGGATAGGTTTGTGCCAAACCAGAGACAGAGATTAAGGATATATTTGTGCTAGACCGAAGGACTGTGTTTAGTACATATTTGAGATAGATATTTGGAGGTGATAGAGTTTAGGAAAAATATCTCCAGCTAGAGTAAGGAGGATAGGTGTCTTCTGTGGATAGAGTTCCATTTGCTAAGGGTAGTGGAGACAAAGGTATTCTAGAGGATCACCAACCAGAGTAAATTTAGGATATTGGTGTCTCCTATGGATAGATATCCATGAACTTGAGATTAGGGGATTGGTGTCTCCTTTGGACAGGTAGTCCATAAACATTATAATAGAGAAAGGATTCCCAAGATATTTATTGAGAAAATATTAGTGAAATATTTTCTCTATGGAGTAGCCCACATTGGGTGAACCATGTTAAATTGGTGTCTCTATTGTGTGTGATGATTTGTGCATTGTTTTGGTTATTGCTATTGATATTGCCATTGATTATATTGGATAATACTTATTGGGAAAGAAAAGTAAAAAGTGGTCTTATATTGTTCACCTCTCCCTTAGTATAAGCTTGTGTTCTTCAAAGAGTGCTATAAGGTGAAGGATTTCCAGGCTCATTTCATGCCCTTGGTTGTAGTTTTAGTTGTGTTTTCTTACTACCCTTGCATCCTATAGTTTTCAGAGCGCTTATATGTGCAAGTATGAATCAAATAAGTTTGCCGATAGACATGGTCAAGAAGAGTGAGGAGCAAAAGGAGAAAGCACCCAACGAAAATACAATGCCCACGAATGAGAGCAGCTCGAAGAAGCCATAAAAGCACACGAAGAAGCCTCAGAAGTTGATGCCTCCCAAATACAAACTCTTTTGGCTTTGGGATTGCATGATGACGTACAAGGACATGGAGCAGTTATGCCAGGATGTTGAGCATGCGTATAGAAAAACCTGACTGGGAATACCTTGGCTATAGTTTATCATTCTCACTTGTTATTCTACATGTGTACACCTGTACACCATTACCTAGAATTTGTGTAGGTGGTGTCATAGTTCTATGATGCCTAGACAAGAACAGTGTGGGATGCCAAGGGAAAAATATTTTTGCCATCATGGCTAATACCGTCTGAGAGGCTTTCACCTGCGAAAAGATATCCTTGTCTTATTTCATCCCTAGAAAAATCAACAGTTTTGAGCAGGGCAATAGGTATTAGCCCATGCTTGATATGTGCCAGTTCATGAGGGAGCAGTTGGGAGGAGTGTGATCATCTGAGGAGTTTCTCAGGCTACCAATGCACCTGATAGAATTCAAACATCATGATATATATTCGATTATGGCATGGGTGATGGGGCTCTCTACTGACATCATCATCTACAACTGGCAAGTGTCCATGGTCGAGTCCATTTTTTAAAATAAAATTTATTTCCCATCCAAGATGAAGTTGGGTGCTATACCAATTTTTTTTATTGGGCAGGGGTGGCACGGTAGTTGCACGCATCATTAACCTACCTATAGAGCCACAAAGACGAACAGTTCAGGCTTTGCTCTTTCTTAACATGGTACTTCTTTTACCACTTGCATAATAAGTTCCCCTACATCCCCAAGAACTAGACAGATGAGGAGGGCAAGGTATTGTCGGTTTATCTCTGGACGTAGAGCTTGTCCAGGGATGAATCATACTACGTTTTCAACCATGTTTTCTTAGGGATAGCACTGGAGCTGCTCTACAACCACTACAAATGAGTTCCCATGGAGATGAGAAACAAAGTGGTGGATGAGAAGATGGGGGACATTTTTTTGCTCACCTAGGGTTTAGTTATTAGGTTTTTTGGGTTTACAGAAAAGCCTTTTCTGTTGCCCTTTTACACCATGCCCTATTTGTTTTCCCTGGAGGTCACCCGACAACATGACTACACCAAAAAATTGTACGAGAAGGGCAGGAGGAAGAATCTCACATATCCCATACCTTTCGAGTTTGAGGACATCAATGTAACATAGTATGGTCAGAATGTTGTGCTTACAATAATGTTGTTTGACTTCGGATTGATTGAGATCCCTCAATTTTGGAAGTATGATCTGTGTGACATCTTTTAGGATCACCTTAGAATGAAGTCTTTTCACTACTACCCTTGCCCCGACATGGTCACTCAATGAAATAACCCAAGGGAAATTGAGTTGGAGTGGCACATCGATGATATGGTGCCCTTGCACTCCTGGCATGAATTTTACACCATGGAGAGTGAGTACGACCCGACTATCAACCTTCCTAGGAGAATAGAAGCTTCCTAGGAGTGTTTTTGCGGTGATGAAAGCAAAGCTAAAGCATTGGTCAGACCAAAAAATAAAAGAGTGGTGGATCATGAGGGTCCATAATGACAAGACATATTTGGACTACCCAATGGTGATGGATGAGAAGTTCTCAATGATGTAAAATTAAAACATAGACACCTATCAGGCCCTCTCATTTTTTGAGATTATACCCTAAGTATGTGAAGCTCCGATGAGGTGGATGACCTGGCAGCTAAGAGGCTTATGGTAGAAGGCAAGGGCAAGGTAGTCCTAAGTGATCCACCATTGGCTAGAGAGAGTGGGGCATTGTCCCATAAGAAGAAGAACACTCTCTCAAAAAGAAAAGCTGAGGAGGTGCCTCTCTTGAAACAAGCGACAAAGAGGTTGTGCACCAATTCTCAAAGGCCCTTCAGAGCGAGCTCTCAAGCAGTGCCTAAAAATCCTTCGTTGAGCGCTTTCATAATTTTTGTGGCGACGTAGTCAGAAGAGCAGAAGATTAAAAATGTGGATGTCATTGACATAGACACTCCAAATGTGAAAGAGAAAGAGGACTCACACACGTAGCATCCATCTTCCCCATCTCCTTTAATCACGAAGCCCAAAGGTATATGCTCATCTCTACCTCTTTCTTCTTCTCTCTCTACAATAGTTGTTTCCTCGATGCCTAAAATCCCTATCACATTTTATGTTCCCCTAGTCACTCCTTCCATTTATCTCTCATTTCTCCACACCACAATTCCCAAAATCTCTATTTCCACACCCCTTTTATCACCCTCAACTACATTCACATATTTTTTCATAAACCCTAACACTTTTACAATCTCTACATCTATCAATATTTATTTCTCTATCATGGAATACCCTATCATTGATATTTTCTCCATGGTAGAGATAACCCTGTTTTCTCTTTCACCACCCTTTGATATCATGGTGTCAACTACATTTTATGTTTCAATACCCAAACCCACTATCTCTGCAATCGCTATCCAAACCCAAGCACCCTTGAGGGTTAGCACAGTCACTTCCCCTCCGAAGTCCCATGCATTGTCTGAACTTGAGCCACAACTTCCCCTCCTCCCTTTCATGTTGATTCTCGAAGTTGGAGTCTAGGAGCCACTCGAAGCTGAGTTGGAATTGATGCAACAACTTGCTACTACAAAAAGCATCTACAAGGTGCACCATGGTTCATCATGCTGGCTGAGGGACTGTAGAAAGAGGGATGCGTAGACTTTGGCATAAACTAAGAAAGCATCCATCATAAATCTAGAGAATATGGAGCTTCACACTATAGAGAATATACCAGTTGTCTAGAAGCCCTTAGGGGAGATGAATCTGATTGATTATGCTTACCACCATACCGTCGAGGATGTGGCCAAAATGGATACTCCACAGAAGATGTGCAACATTCAAGTTGACATGGGATCCATATATGTTCATGGTGAGTACTACAAGGAGCACTTATTTGAAGTACAGGCCAATAATTTCTAACTTGAGGCCTTGGTAGGGGTGAAGAGGCAGATTGAGGTGCTAAAATCTGAATCCTCACATCTAAGACAACATGTGCTCTCTCTAGAGGTAGAGACCAATGAGAATTCCAAGGCATGAAACTAGAAGATTAAGGTGTAGGCCTAATAAAATCAATAGATACATGTGCTCATCATTCAAGTCCAGTAGTTGTAGGATGAGCTAGCAGAAAAGACATCGCAGCCTATCATGTTCTCTAGGGAGCGCATCAAGGAGATGCGCAAGTAGTTCCTAGCATATTTTTTAGAGAGAGCTACGTGGGGAGTCACAATTTTAAAATTTTTTAGGGAGGTACATGAGGAAGTTACCGAGGATCGCTCAGTTTTAGAAGCTTCTCAGATAGACATTAGTCTTTGGCTAGACCTAGTCTCACATCTCCAAAAAATTGAAGATATGCATGTGCACTTTACTGCCATGAGCTCATTGGTGTGATCCCAACAAATATGACCCTGTGCTCTTTCTCCATGAAGCTTGAGTTGACCAAAAAGGCACGTAAGTTCTCAAATGCCCTTGAGCAGGAGATGGAAGTTTCGCTATAGTACTCTAATGCCTTAGCACAAATTGGCATCCCCGATGTCACAAACAGTGAAGAACCCATTCCCCCTCTCGAGGAGTTGAAGTCGATATGGGTGGCATTTTTTGATAGCACTCTAGACATCGATGCTTGGTAGGACCCAATTTCAGAAGCATAGGTGATGCCTTTCATGGCCAAATATGCTGCTATCGATTCTTCCTTGTAGAAGTTTGACTGAAGGCTAGATCTTGTTGACATTGAGTGCATTCAAAATTTTTGTTATCTGATCCAGGAGCTCCAAAAAAATCCAACTTTTTCCCTTGAGAACTGGATCGATGCTTTCATGGTATACTAGCATGTGTTCAAGAGCTCTCTTGATAGATTTCTCCCCCATCCATGAGAGCTTCATCCTGAGAAGTTACCAAAAAATGAACCAGATTCCAAGGCGTAGGAGACAAAAGGTGAACCAAAGAAATAAGAGGAAGATGACCAAATTTAAGAGCTTCCAAGCAGCAGTGATGAGCAAGAGCAGTCTGAGGATGATGAAAGTGAATAAGACTCTACAATCCAAGGATAAGGCTTGGGATCTTTGCATTGAGGTAGGCTCAATACCCCATGAGCTACTAGAGATGTTGCCCTTCTAGGCACATTTTCTAAATGTATGTTGTATGCAATTTTTTAGAGTTAATCAGTGTAAAACTTCTCTTTTTCCATAAAAATTGTTAATATGTTGTTATCTTGTTGTGTTTTTGCCAGCTGTCTCTTTTACTCAAAACTATCTTCTTTCGTATTCTGTGGTTTCTCTACTTTTTTTTTTACACTTTTCTTGTCGTTGCATGCAAAATTGTAAACATTTTAGCATGAGCGAGATTGTGGATACATTTTTTGCTTAAAATATGGTTTTCTAAGTTCAGTTCATTTCACTTTGTGCATGGTGACATTTTCTAGGAGCTTAGACAATATTCTGAGCGTGTTTCATTTTAAGTACAAAGTAGAAACACTTTCACTCCACTGGTGTAGCAAAAGTCCCTATCAAATGGAAGGGAACCAAACGACTAAGTCTTGGTCAAGGCGAGAAGTCTTTTCACTCCAAGTGGAGCGAAAGCCTCCCAAAAGAAACTAAGTGTGCACTAGCTAGAATTTTGCTCCACTTGTGGAGCAAAAGCCCCTCCTTGAGAATTGTGAGAAGTCAACCTAGCAGTCAAAGACCCTATCGTTGCACCAGTGGAGCGAAACTCCTAGTCGTTCCACCAGTGGAACGAAGGTCTGATAAGGCACCAAGAGAAACGTTTATGAAGGAAGGAGTAAAATAAAGTCAAAATATGGTCAAAGTTGCAGTTTCTCCACTAGTGGAGTGAAACTCCCCATCACTCCACTAGTGGAGCGACACTATGAAAAAGCACAAAGTTAGGCATTCATCAAGAAAAATGCAAAATAAAGTCAACAAATCAGTCAAAGGTGCTTTTGCTCCACCAATGGATTGAAAGTCCTAAGCACTCCACCAGTTGAGCAAAAGCCTCTATCGCTCCAACCAAGGAGTGACAAGCTCAAGGAAAATTCAAACTGATAGTCAAACTTGTTGTCGCTCCCCCAGTGGAGCGAACAATCCAATCGCTCCACCAGTGGAGTGAAAGGCTCTATCGCTCCACCCAGGGAGTGACATCCAAAATGAAAGCACAAAAAGTTTCTAAGGTAGAATAGAGGATGTTTTCACTCCACCTCAGGAGTTAAAGTGTTGCCGCTCAAGTTATGGAGTGAAACTCCTGGAAGGCCCCAAACATAGTGTAAACTGCCAAGAATCGCCAAGGACTACCCAAAACCATCATTGATTGGTTAAACTGACCTAAAGCTATGCTCTAAGCCATATGATCATGGTGGATCACTGGAACCTTCTACCTTCAATGTTGAGTTATCTGCAAGGTCAAATTAAATATTGTTGATTCGGTTCTAGATCAAATCTTCTTGTCACCATTGGGAAAGTGGTTGGGCATTAATTATTTAGGAAGTAGAATCCCCTATAAAAGCTAGTATTTTCTCTGTAACTAAGGATGGACAATCTATGCTAGAAAAGTAGTTGTATACTTTGAAATCTACTTTTGAAATACAAACTTCTAGCTTTAGTCTTGAATATTCTATATCTATGTATAACTTCTATCATTTTATTCTTATTAAATTAGTCTCTTTATCATACAACTTGAAATTTATTTTCTAGATTTAGCTGTCAGTAGAGGATTAATCCCTGGAGTACCCTTGGAGTTTATGTTGTTCAAAAGATTTAATGTTCATTTCTGTTAAAGGTCTATTAGTTTTGTTGTTGCTGGTTCAAGTGTTAATCTATGTATTGTGCTTCCTGTCCATCACCTTGTATTTCAGGATTTTAGCCTTTTCCCATTCCTTTTAGTAATTTCTCTCTTTTTCAACATCTTCCTAACCCTTATCTAAAAAAACCTTATTTTTATTTTTGAAACCAGCCCTACTAGAGATTGTCATGGAGGACATTTCTTTCCTTCGGACATTCAATGCTTGGCAACGGGTCTAGGGTACTGTAGAATTAGAAAATCTACATCTAGGTCGATTCGATTGCCAACAGTACTGGGTGTAAAATGAAATTTGACTTCACCCTGCCATGCATCACTCCACCACATGCATGTCCACTAACATGCTGCCACGTGTCCACCCCACTCAATTTCATCTATAAAAATGCATAAGTAGTTGTTTTTAGGCTTTTTTCTACTACATGAGATCAAAGCAAAGTTGTGAACCCTTACCTCCCCCAAGCAACGATTTCCTCGCACATTTTCAAAGTAATGGCTACCATGTCCACAACCTCCCAGAAAATTTCATTCAAAAATCAAATTTGTGTCAATTTTCTAGAGTATTTAACTACACCTGGGACATACCATACATGGGTTCAGGACTCAGGTTTTGAGGCTTTGACTTCTATGCCCTAATTTAGAATAGATAAATTTATTCTACACAATATCATCGAAGCCTATGAAAATGATCTTCAGACCATTACTCTATATCTACAAAATATAAAAATATATTTTGCAATCAAACCCTATGATATCCAAAGATTGATTGGTCTTCTACATAAGGGTCTTGCTCCAGTTTCATAGAAGTTAATTCTCTCAAAGAATTATAAGGCTTTCCTAGCGAGCAACTACGATATATATTTAGAATTTTTGTCAGGTATAATTCTCTTAAGTTAATTATCTTAAATTTCATAATTTAATATTTTTTGTCACATAATTTTGTTACAACATTTGCGGCGAAGTCCAAGAGAGGGTTAACAAATACCTCAGTTTCTAGCAATGATTTCAAGGCAATTCTTAAATTTTTCCAAGCAAGATTGTTTTTTCTTGGAAGAACGAAGATTCCATTCTGGTCATTGGCTTATATTGTCTAAAGTACCACAAAATATTCGACTAGTGTACATATATTTCAGATCAAATCATATCATAGCTCTAAACTGTTCAAACAAAACAATAAGACAAACCTCACACAATTGCCTTGGTTAATTATATTTTAGCACATTACTATGAAAATTTTCATAATTTTCAAGATATTGATTCACCAACTATAGTGCACGTAAAATTACAAAGCATTGTTATGACTGTCGAAGAGCTGAAGGTAATTATTCTATTTTCACCAATAAATAATTTTTGTATTTTAGCATGTTTTTTATTTATTTTTTAACATTTTTTTTGCACCTATATGCAGAGTAAGGCAACCATCGCACGGACAAAAAATGATGCTGGTGTTAGAAGTCACGTGCCAGAGGACGGTGTTGATTCAGAAGGCACAATGTGTGAATTTCAACCACTGCAAAGACCTTATAAATGCCAGAAGCTAGCTTCTTCTCCCGTTTCTCGTCAGCATGTGCAAGAAAATACCATGGAATGTGAATCCAGTTATGTTGCACCAATGACAAGTAAGTTTGTTGTTTCGAGTTTTCTTGATTCATTACCATTAATGTTTAGTTAAATTTATTTTTTCATTTTTTGTATGTTGTCTCCATATAATGAAGGATAGTAAGAGATCTCTTCATCGGGTAAGTAAGTTTTTACTATTATGTACTAATTTTATTTGCTTTAGTTTTGTTTAATAATATCTTTTTATAATGTATTTAGGTCCCTCCTAGCAATTTACTAAAAGAAGGAATGAAATGATGTCGCCACCACCACCACCAGCAGGACAACCTCAACAACGATAGCAATTAATGCGAGGTCAAGTTGCTAGAAAATAACTTGTTAGACCAAGATCACGGGCAAGACCCACACCATCCAGGACACAGGGTTCTACATTTTCAACCTTATCATTTTCAATTGGTTGTTCGTTGAAAGATGTTTCGACCTCCGGATTAGATGTGCCATAATTAGATCAATATTATCTTTTACAAGGGAACATTGAAGGGTTTAAAGTGTCAAATATGTTTCAAGGACTACAAGAACAACAAATTCCTGTAGCTGAGCTAATTTCATCGTTGCCTTCTAACACCTCCAATCCTGGTCCTCAAACTGAGGATGAACTAGTTAATTTTTTTCTGAAAAGAATTTGGTTTTTGATAGTTGTTATACACTGATCCAAGATTTTTTGGTTAAAAATGTGGAGGAAATGAAGGATTGGGAATTTTGGGCGAAGATCCTTATCAAGGAAATAAATGTTCGCTATAAAAATTATGATAAAAGAGAAGAAATTTTCTCCCCGATCGAAAACCAACATGAGAAGCTTGTTGGGTTGTTACCTCAAGCTCAATCAGGATCCATAAACCATTATGTGTCTTATGATGATCAATTTTTAAATACTGTGTTGAACATGTTAGAGAACCTAAATGCTGAAGCCCAAGCATATTACAACCTATGGGCTTATGATAATAAGAAAGTTTTAATTGATGATGTTGCAAGAGATGTTGCTGAGATGAGATTTTAGATGCAATCAAATTTACATTATCTTTTGTAATATAACTCTCAACTAACTAAGATTTTATTTAACTTTTTTGTAGGTAAATTTTTAGAATTTATAGAAACAAGTTGATTTTATGGCTGTTAATCTCAATGTTGCAAAGAAATCAATCTTAAATGCAATAACAATGAAGGTGACTTTATAGGTTAAGTTCAGGGATAATAATTATTTAAAAGCAATTATCATGAAGCACAAAATGGATCCAAATATATTGCTTAAGAAGAAGCTTAAGCAAAACAAACATGTAGTCCTTAAGGATCTAGCCAAATAATATAGATTGTTTATGGGGAGCTTACATAAGGCAAAGGAAGGTCTCATTAGAACAAGAGCACTAAAACAACCTACATAGGTTATTGGTATAGAAGATAAGGGAAAAGAACCTACAACTTCATAAGCATCTCAAATTAAAGGAGATGTAGATATACAAGGAGCATCTCAAACTCAAGGAGATGCAGATATACAAGGAGTGACTGAATCTACCCCTGCTCACCCATTATTAAATTAATATATTGTAAAATATTTCATAGTTAATAGCAAGTTTTATTGTATTTCTATAAACAATTTTGTACAATGTATATTTTGTATGCAAATAATGAAAAAGACTTTTATTAATTTATCTTCTATCACTCATTGGTTGTTTCCATTTCTATTCTTGTGCAATTTTTAAATTTAGAACGATTCAAATATATTCACAATTATAATTTAAAAAAATAAATAATTCAACTATATTCACCATTCAACTTAGTTATGCCATACATTAATATCAGTATACTAACAATACTATAACAAAAACCATATATTTTGAAAGACAATGTTGTAAATTGGTTATGAAAGACAATGTTGTGTTATAAATCATAAAATATATAATTTGAAAGACAATATTGTGTTATAAATCATGAATTTACAATTAGGATAGATGAAACGATCTTTTGATGACAAATAAACATAAATGTATAGATGAAAATAATAACTAACAAATTCATATTGGCCAATGTTTTAAAATCTTGTAAAAATTACAATTCAAGTAACTGAAACAAACAAATACTATGATATGAAGACAATTAAAACTATTTCAAAAAAAAAATGGGATAGAAAACATTAAAATTTATGAATAATCAAATTTTGTGCAATCTCACAAATCTGAAACAATATTGTGAAATCTGATATCAAATGAATTCAAATTTATTGATTTTGTGAAATACTGGAAAAATTACAATACTAAAAAATCACAAATCAGGTAGCTGAAACAAACACTTCTCAACTTATCCAAAATCACTATTGTGAAATCTGATATCAAATGAATTCAAATTTATTAATGTTGTGAAATACTAAAAAAATCATAATTTAGGTATCTGAAACAAACACTTCTCAACTTGTCCATAATCACTATTAAGAATAGCAAATATCTGTCTCCACCATCTGATCACTAAAATCATCATTATCCTTCTTATCGTTCGTATAACTGGTACCCCTTCTGCCTGCAAGGGAAATCCAATATACCAATGCTCTATCATAGGGAAATGTGTTCAACTGATACAATGATACATAAATTCTCAAATAATTTTCTAATTTTTTGTCCATCCTATTGCAGAGTTTAGATTTAATAAAAGATAGTGCACTGAAAACCCTCTCATCTTCCACAGATCTCAAAATAGTTGTTTGACATAATTCATATAAACAAAAGTATTCACTAATAGTATCTTGTAAGACACTACTTGGATACAATTTTTTCCACAAACGTGCAATAGTACCAATCTCATGGATGTTACTCAAAAGTGATGTTTGCTCAACTATAGGTCCATCAAAATGTGACAACTGTTGTTTTAAAAGATCTTTGTTGAGTATACCTTTGAAATAAATACCATTAACTTTCACAATTTAACTAAAATACTTGATAAGTATGAGCATATATTTGATAAACTCATGTGTAGAATTGTATTCAGTACAAGGATCCCAAAACATGGGGTTAACCACACCCATGGCCTCAAGAAACTCATATCTTTAAAATCATTCTCTTATCTCACTTGTTAATGATTTTTCTATTTTAAACAATTTTATCTTAGTTTTGTGTAAAACAACTTCAAATCTATTGTGTGTTACAAGAACTTGTTCAACATCATCAACAACTATACTTGTCTGCCTTTCAAAACAATACAAAGGTATCATATTTCCACGAACATTAATATAAATATGATCATTGATGTCAAACTTCAAAAACCTTTTTGGATCGTTCATGTTTGTCAATGTATTACAACTATCAAACAAGGGATTTATAAAATCATTTTTGGACACATATAACCTATCAATAATCACACATATTTTCTCATCCTTATGAAATCAACAATATAGATGGATCTCTCTTGTGCAAGTTTAATCAATCTATTCATTTTATGTAACATTGGAAGAATACCACATAATGCTAAAAGGGTTTCGAAGACAGTCAAACGAAATAACAAATATTTTGTCTTATAAACTACCCTACGATTTGCATACATAAACCCCATTAATGATTGATATTCTTTAAAAACTTTTTGTAGGTTGATACAATGAAATCCACCTTGTATCCACATCTTTTAACAATTTTTTTCCTTTTATAACTCCTAGTGCAAACTATTAAAACTCTATAAACCTTTTTGAACTGCAAGAAATAAGAATGTATTTCATGAATAAGATCTTTCACTCTTGTAACATTTTCAAAAGAGCTCATGATTTTATATGCTAGATTCACTCTATGATCCATGCAATGAATGGGTATCATATATGGGGTAATTGAGGTTTGGAGATGAACACAAAGACCATTATTGTGCCCTTGCATTATAGCAGCGCCACAAAATCCAATGCATATTAACTTTGTGGCTATCTCTATATCATTCATTCCCACAATATCCTTTAAACTACTCACAACAACATTATAGATATTTTTTGCATTTGAACTTTCCACCATCTTATGTAATCCTAGCAAACTAGGTTGTCTTACATGATTTTGAAATGTGTACACATGTCTGCAAATCTATGATGTGTTTTCCACAACCGTCACATCATCAATAGAAAGTGATATGAATCTGGCAAGTTTTACTTTCTCCCTTAGGCACTCCTTGTCAACTAATGATAGATATTTTTCCATTTCCCAACCACTTCGATCTGACCAATGGTAACTAGGAAGGTTTTGCACATCATCTATTTCAAACAGGTGCTTATAATCAATGAAATCAAACATGGGTCTATCTTTTTTGAGAATACTATATACAACAACCAACTGTAAAATTTTTGAAGCTAAAGTGATCTTATGAATTTTTTGAAATTAAACTTTAATCGTTCCACATTTCCCAACAAGATATTGTTGTTGCTTTAAGTTATTGTCATATTTTATTGCATATCCGACATTCATACATTATGATGCATCCTTACACCTAACTTCTTTATTAATTTTACCATAACTTCCTTGAACTTTTACATAAACTTAGCCAGCATGTTTTTCTATTGTATCTATCTTATTTTGCAACCTGTGATCCTTACCTAGTTTCCAACTACAAATTTTGCATCTACATTGTTTTTGATCGGACAGGATAGGCTCTATCCAATGAAATTTTTTTACCCATTCATTTTGAAATGCCCTACCATTATCCTAGTTAGATGTATTTCTATTTTTTGTATTTTTGCTTGAAGATTCAAAAGAATTTTGTAATGTATTTGATTTATCACTTTCATTTTAAACTGACATATCCTTTTGAGGAATATCTTCAAGTGTTTTTTGGATGTCATTGTTAAGAGGATTTTCATTAAAAGGAATATCTTGGTGATGAATATCTTCAAGTGGAGGCATATTAGGGTCAATAGGGTATTCTGCATAGTAGCATACAATAATATTCTTTATCATTTTTGGATTTAACAAAAGAACTTACAAACAAGAATATGATTCATATTATCGTAAAATATAAACAAAGGCACATACTGTGAGTTAACTATTTGAGGAAGAAAGCATTATTTAAAATAATCATGAAATATACAACTATCTGTTTAGAAGTCAAAAATCATATGTACCTTTAATTTTCTTGGAAGTCGATGGCTTGTTGGATTTCAACATATTGCTAAAATAATTAAGGATACTCTTTTGAACAAAAGATTTGGCCCCCTTCTTTACATTGCCAGTAGGTGACATTTTACTTGTAAAGAAAATATTTTTCAATTTAGAAAAGTAATAAAATGGTGAAGAGATTTTAATTCTACGAGGGCTCAAGATAATATAGTAATTAGAATAAATAGATGGTGGTTTGGTAGAAAATACATACCTATTTCCATACATGGATTATTGTTTTTATTTTACCACTACATTATTTTCTGAAGATAACACTTGTAACTAATAAGAGCATACAACTAGTCAATATACAAATTCAAATCAATGTAAGAAAAAAACTTGTGTATGCGAAATATATAATTACAGATACAAATGTGGAAAAATATAAGATTCTAGTACAAAATGGACAAGAAGTAGAGAATCACAATGTCTTTAGAGAAACAAAGCATCACAATGTCCTTAGAGAACCAAAGCATTTACCTACTCATAATATTGTAATAGAAAAGCAGATCTCAATAAAAACAAAGAATCAAAGAGTTTTAATAGAAAAAGAGAAAATAGGATAAAACATGGAGAACAGGGTACAATAGAGAATAAAATGGGAAATAGAATATTGACTTATTTTAATAAATGATAAAAAAAATAAAAGAAAAAATCGCAATTAAATGATAGAAAAACTGATCTTATTACAACTGCTTCAACCAATTCTCTAAAAAACCAAAAAAATATAGGATCATAGATTCACAATGTTTTAATAAATAGAGTATCTAGTGTAGAAAAATATCTGGAGGTAGGTTCGGTTGAAAAAATGCTCAATAGTCAGCCTGGGTGAAGAACAATGTCAAATTTTGATCCGATTTCATAATAGTGTTAGATGTCGATCCGGTTACAGATTTGTGTTAGATCGTTTGTAGTTGGTTCGGGTATAGAACTGTGTTAGGATATCCAAATGTCAATCTGGGTGCATATTAGTGTTTAGATGGTGGTTTAGGTATAGAACAGAGACCAAATATCGATTTGGGTACAAACTAAAGCCCAAATATTGATTCAAGTACAAAATAGAGCTCGAATGTTGATCCAGGTACAAAACTATGTCAAGATGTCCTAATGTTAGTACGGGTATAGAACTTTGTCAGGTCATCTGAATACTAATGGTGCATATTAGTTTTCAAATGGAAGTTCGGGTACAGAATGAAGATCGGATATCGATCTGAGTGCAGATCTATGTAGGCTGGCTTGATGTCAATCCTAGTGCAGAACTATGTCAAGCTGACGGATGTCAGTTTGGGTGCATAACAATATCTGGATGTCAATTCGGGTAAAAAATCATACCTATTTATCATTTGGAGTAAGCAAAGTATTCGGGTGGAAATCACCAATCAGATCTCTCTAGGTGTAAATATGGCTTTGATTTCGATTCGAGTAGAGTTTTGACCTGAATTGACTAGTTTTTGGACACAACTAAACTTCATTGGAATTCTGCAACATATTGAATGTACTTTTTGTTGTGGTTGCTCGATTTTCTTATAGTTTGAATGTTTTAAGTGAAAAAGTATCATTGTCGTGTTAGTTATATATAGTGTTATAGTTGGTGAATTTGGTGGGATAAATTAAAATTTATAAAAATTTAAGGGAAAAATGGTCCATAATTTAGGTGGGAGTGTTGCCAATTTTAAATAAATGTAATACTATTATCAACGAATGGCAAACCGATACAAAAAAAAACTCAAAAATTTTGGGCGAAAGGGCCGACGTCCAGGGTCCCCCAAATTCGCCAATTTAAATTTTCAAAAATACAAATATTCACCGCTTGGCATAATCCTAAGTGGAAGTCTCTTATGTTTAGTAAATGAAAATGAATTTATACAAATGAATAATGATTCAACTACGTCATATTCTTGCTTATTTAGAGTTAATAAAGTAAATCCTAAACCTAATTCACTAGGATTGACTATCCTATCCTAAGGGCCTAAGCCAACCAACTAAATATAGCTAACATGACCCTATTAAGGCCAATATAGTTCAACCATTTATTTTTCTTTGGACAAGAGAGATGTTACTCCAAAAATTCTTAAGACTACTATTATTAGTTATGATAATGAAATTTCATCCTTGCATGTAAGGCTTTCATTTGTTCGTCACATACAAGATGATGAACGTATCCTCCTCATAAGTAGATCAACCCAAGTTATTATTGTAGATTTGTTTGCTTTCACAAGCCATGGGATGACCTTCCTACATCAAGACAACACCAATACCTATTCTAGAAACATCACTTTCAATGGTAAATGTCTTGCTAAAGTTGAGAGTAGCCAAAACATGAGTGGTAAACATAATTTCTTTTAAGGAATTAAAGACTCTTATAACCTCATCAGACTAAATAAAGGTATCCTTGGTCAAATCTATTAAAGGAGACATAATCTTACCATAATTGATATTTTTTTGTAATATAAGGTGAGAACTAAAAGTTCCTTAGGACTAGATTTAGGCATTGGTCAATCTGGGAAAATACTAATCTTATTAGATTCCACCTTGACTCCTTCATGAGACACTATGTAACCAAAGTAATCTATGTAATTGCACCAAATAAATGTTTAGACCTTTTGACATATAATTGCTCTTACTCCAAAAATTGGAACACCTAATTAACATGATATAAATGAGCTTCCTAAAAGACCATGATTTCATCAAAAATATACCAATCAGGGTTATGCATAAGGGGTCGGGCCCAAAATGTACTTGTAAAAAAATGGCAAATCTATTGCGAAACCTAGTGAATCCTGGCCAACTCCATGTAGGAGGACATGACAAATTACCTTAATTTAAAAAAAATGGTGAATTCCAAAGTTTTGATCGAACCAAGTGGAAAACAAGTTTCAGTGATGATGACCAAGTTACAAATCATGATATGGTCTTAAAAAAAGATACAAAATATGATTCGATAATGGATTGGATGCATAAAGTGATCTGATCACAGATCGGATGCATAAATAATCCGATCTTGGATCAGATCCAAAAAGTGATGCAGTCGCGGACCGAATGCAGAAAATGATCTAATCTCGGACTAGATGAAGAACATGATCCAGTATTGTATCGGATGCAAAAAGTGATCTGGTCACGGATCATATGCAGAATGTGATTAGGTTTCGGACTGGATGCAGAATATGATCTGGTCCTAAATCGGGTGCAGATAAAGGTTCGACTTTGAAAATTTTCACCCTTTGATTAGTTGCCATGTGTCACATGTTCGATCAGTCACACTCCATGTCCAATATAATGCTGCCACATGACAACCCTGCCTCTTCTCTCTATAAAAGGGCATCAATAGTCATTTTTTTAGTTCATTTCTACAAGTACAACCAACTAGAGCTAACCTTTACAATCAACCTTCAAGATTTTGATTCCTAATTTTCTCAATCTAATTTCTTCTGCTACCAACTTCTTGCAATGGTTGTCGCTTCCACCCATGCACCAAAGTTCAAGAACTTTTCTTGCACTTTAATTTAAAATTTAATAACAACCCCAGGTACAAATGTTTTTAGGTTAAATAACGTAGGTTTGAAAACCTTGGTTTTGATACCACAATTCAAAATTGATAAATTCCTCCTGCAGCATATCATAGCCGATTATGACCATGACAAGACTGCAATTAGAATCAAAATATGAAATAGAAATCTGATTTTCACCATCATGCCTGTAGACATTAACAGATTAACAAATATTTTGTTCAATGATTATCCTCAAGTGTCAACAAGATTGTCGCTGACTCTAGATCACAAAGGATACCTCGAAACAAAGTACAGACTAACATCAAAATATTTGGTAGGTATAATTCTTGTTATTTATATTCTATTACTTTTCAAAGTTTCAAATTTGTAAATTCTCATCTAATTTTGTTTTTGTAGCTTCCACCGCCAAGTCAAAAAGAGGGTTAACAATCAACGATGTTAACAATCCAACTCTGAAGGCCATTATCGAGTTCTTCCAGGCAAGACTGATTCTACTTGAAAGATCAAAAATTCCAATTTGGGCACTGACCTATATTGTTCATTCTGAGAAGAATCGGAGGTTCGATTAGTGCACGTATATTTTAGATCACATCAAGACTGAGTTGCATTGCATTCAAATGCAAACCAGAAAGACACAACCCATTGTGGGTACTGTTAATTTTATTTTAGAACTCTATTATAAGTCTTTTCATGATTTGCAAACTACTCATGTGCCAACTGTAGTGCATGCAACACTACAAGCTATTGCAATGACAGAAGAGGAATTGAAGGTGATTCTAAATTTTTTCTATCATAATGAGTGTTTTCATGATTTTATCACATTTTATTTTTAAAATTTTATTTTCATATAAATGCATAGTAGGGTAGCCATTACAAATAATAAACATGATGCTACCAATAGGGGTCATAGGCCAGAACAAACTAGTGATTCTAAAGACACTGGATTAGAAGCAACACCATTGCAGAGGTCATCTAAATGTTCTAGGCAAGTCACTACTTCTGGGGGTTCTTATAAACCTAGGTATGCACAAAATGTGTAGCCTGAATCTAGTGCAGTCAGCCCCTCACCCATTTTCACTCAAATTCAACACATTTCATCATCTTCAATTAAATTTGTGTATTTTCAGTCGATTCTCAATATCAACAAGTACAACCTTCAAAAATGAGAGGCCATATGCCGCCACTGCCTCCATCACAGCCATCGCTCGCACCACACCCACTGCTTCCACAACCTCAACGATAGGCACAACCTACGCAAATACGAGGACAAATGCATGTTGGAAAATAATTGTTTTCATAGAGATCACAGGGGCTCGCACCAAGTTCTGGGCGTGGGTTCTCACAAAGATCACAAATGCAAGCACGAAGTTCTAGGCAGGGTTGGTCATATTTTATATTTAACACAAATTCACAGGCACCAGAAGTTTCAAACGTGGGATTGGATAATATCCAACTCGATGACAATTTTATTTTGTAGGGCAACTTTTTAGGATTCAAGGCAACATATGTGCTTCATGAGCCATAGGGTGAAGCAGAACAAATAGAAGCCCTTATAGCTAAGCATACATCATTACCATCATCTCAAGGAAACAACTCTAATCCTTAGGTTCCTAAAATTGAGGATGATATTGTAAATTTTGATGAAAATGTTTTAATGACTGAGAATACTAAAGTAACCATTAAAAAAGTTGTGCTTAGAGATTTGCAAGATATGAAGGTTTGGGAATATCTATCAAAAGTGCTTATAAAGTAAATTAATGCCTGATATAAGAATTATACAAAAAGAAATTCTATTTATTCTTTGGTTCAGTATGAACCGGAAAAGCTTGGTGACCTGCTACAATAGGCCACATTAGGATTAGTGAAGTTTGATTTTGTTTATGATGATGACGTTTTAAATATTGTGATCGATAGATTAGAGAACATTAATGCTGAAGCACAAGATTTTTATAACCATTGGACTTTTTATAAGGACAAAGTTACAGTTACAGAGGTTGGAAGGGATGTGGCTGAGGTAAGAATTTTTTTTATGTTTCAATTTTCTATTGCAATTTTATTTTTTATATTTCTTTAAAACATGTAATAATTTTAAAATAACCCTTTTGAATTATGTTTTCAATTTCTTTTGCAGTCAAATTTTGATAACTTAAAAATACAGGTTAAGAGCATGGACATCAATAGGAATAGGACGAAGACATTTTTGCATAATGCAATGGAATTGAAAAAAGAAAATGCAAGAAAAAATAGTGGACAATAATCGTTTAAGAAAATACTTTAGGAAGAAGTTCAATGAAGATCTAGACCACGTACTAGAGCAACATAAAGCAAAAGAAACACTTCCAACAATACTCGAAGATTCAAACAAAGAAGAAACAACATTGGTGGAAAGTATTGTTAAAGTATGTGTAAACCTAGTCAGAGCTAGAGCATTGCCAAAAGAGAGCATCACAGAAAAATATAAAGGAAAATAAAAGGTAATCCAACTGATATTGAAGCTACAAACACCTTATCAAATGTTTGACAATGTAAAATGCTTTCAAGTTGACTGTTGTCAACAATTTTGTATGATGTTACATATTTCTACTTGAATTAATGAAAAATATATTTTCTCATTTTGTGTCTTCCATCATTCAAAGGTTGTTTGCACTTATATATTTATGTTGCTATTTTAGTTTATTTTTGGCTAGTATTATTTACTATTTTCATCTCAAACAACAAAAACATCATAGATAACATCATAGATCTTTATGCAAACCAAGCATCTTTAAGATCTCATGAACTATAATAGATCCTAAATTGAAACAAATTGTAATAGATTCAAAACTGATATAAACCAAAACAATGATCTTAAGTACCATAGATAAGATCATATATTTTCATGTAAACCAACTCGAAGCATCTTTTAATATCTCAATAATTGAAATAGATCTTAAACATATTGTTGTTTAACATACATACATCAACAATATTATACCAATACTATAACATAAAACATACAATTTTTAAAACCACAATGTGATATAAAATATTCAATTTATAAAACAACAATGTGATATAAAACATACAATTTATGAATAAATTTTTTTTTTGAAATCTTGTAAATCTGAAACAATATTGTGAACTTTGTTATCAAATGAATTCATGTTTATCAATGTCAATGAAATCCTAGAATAATTAGAATTAAGGTAGCTGAAACATATCAGCTTATCCGAAATCATTATTAAGCATAGCGGATATTTGTGTCTCCACCAATTGATCACTGAAAGCATCATCATCGTTGTTATCGATCGTATTCATGGTACCCCTTCTATCTGCAAGGGAACTCCAGTATGCCAATGCTCTGTCATATGAAATTTTTTCCAACTGATATAATGACACAAATTCTTAAACAATTTTCTAAATTTTTGTCGAGCCTATTACGGATCTTAGATTTAACAAAATATAGTGCACTAAAAACTCTCATATTTGACAAAACCCAAAATAATTGGTTTACATAATTCATATAAACAAAAGTATTCACTTATCGCATCTTGTAAGATAATACTTGGATAATTTTTTGCCACAAACATGCAGTGGAACCAATCTCATTGACACTAGTCATAGGTGATGTTTGCACAACCATTGTTCTTCCAAAATGTGATGACTATTGTTTCAAAATATATTTGTTGAGTATACCTTTAATTTCAACACCATTGACTTCCACACTCTTACTAAAATTGTTCATGAGGATACCCATATATTTAATATAAACTCATTTGTAGAATTGTATTCAGTACAAAGATCCTAAAACATGGGGTTAACCACACCCATGGCCTCGAGCAACTCATCTCTCTAAAATCGTTCTCTTATCTCACTTGTTAAATATTTTCCTATTTTTGACAAATTTATTTTAGTTTTTTTAAATTAACATGATACCTATTGTGTGTTACAAGAACTTCAAAATCATCCACAACTATACTTGATTGCCTTTCAAAATAATAAAGTGCTATAAAATTTCCATGAACATTAATACAAAGATGATTATTGATGTCAAACTTTAAAAAAATTTTGGATTGTTCACGTTTATCAATGTATTACAGCTATCAAACAAGGGACTTGTAAAATCTGCCTCAAACACATATAATGTATCAATAACCAAACATACTTGTTTTATTATCCTCATGAAATCAACGATATAGATGGCTATATTTTTTGCAAGTTTAATTAATATGTTCATTTCTTGTAACATTGGAAGAATACCACATAAGGTCAAAAGGGTTTTCAAGTCAGTCAAACAAAACAATATTTTGCCTTATCAACTATCCTGCGATTTACATGTATAAAACCCGTTAATGATTGATATTCTGTAAAAAATCTATGAGTAGGTTGATACAGTGAAATCCATATTATATCCACATATTTTAATATATTTTTTTACTTTCGTAACTCCTAGTGCAAACTGTTGAAATTCTGCAAAACTTTTTGCGTTGCATGAGAAATAAGAATAAATTCACAAATAAGGTCTTCCACTCTAGCAACATTTGCAAATGTGCTCACGATTTTATATGCAAGATTCACTCTATGAGTCATACAATGAATGGGAATCATATATGGGGTAATTGTGGTTTGGAGTCAAACACAAAGACCATTCCTGTGCTCTTACATAATAACAACACCATCAGCTCCAATGCAAATTAACTTTATTGCTATGTCTATAGCATTCATTCTCGCTATATCCTTTAAACTATCCACAACAATATTATAGATGTTTTCTACATTTGAACTTTCCACCAAGATGTGTTATCCACAGTCATCACCTCATCAATAGAAAGTAAAATGAATCTGGCAAGTTTTACTTACTCTCTCAGGTCTTCATTCTCAACTAAAGATAGAAATTTTGTCATTCCTAACCATTTCGATCTGACCAATGTGAATTAGGAAGGTTTTGCACATTAGCTAGTTGCAATAGGTGCTTATAATCAACAAAATCAGACATAGGCCTACCTTTCTTGAGAATACTTAATACAACAACAAACTATAAAAAATTTTAAGCTAAGATGGTCTTGTGAATATTTTGAAATTGGGATACAATTGTTCCACCTTTCTCAACAAGATATTGTTGTTGCTTTAAATGATTGTCATATTCTATTGCATATCTAACATGCATACATTATGATGGATCCTTCCACCCAACTTCTTTACTAACTTTGCCATTACTATTTTTAAATTTTACATAAGCTTTGCAAGCATGTTTTTCTATTGTGTTTATCTTATTTTGCATCCTACGATCCTTACCAAGTCTTCAAATACAAATTTTGCATCTACATTATTTTTCATCGATTGGTTATCCTTAGTTAGGATAGGCTCAATCCAAGGAAATATTTCTACCCATTCTTTCTTAAATCCCCTTCCAACAATCCAGTTAGATGCTTTTCTCTTTTTAGAAGTTTTGCTTGAACACTTAAAAGAAGTTTGTAATGATTTTGATTTATTACTTTCATTTTAAATAGTTATGTCATTTTGGAGGTTGTATTCAAGTATTTTTTAGACGTCATTGTAAAGAGGATTTTCATTAGAAGGCATATCTTGTTGGGGAATATCTTTAAGTCGAAGCATATCAAGGTCGACAGGGTATTCTGCATAGTAGCATACCATAATATTTTTTATCATTCTTGGATTAAACAAAGTTACAAAAGAAACATAAAAACAAAAAAAATATTCATATCGTCAAGCACATATTAAGAAGTAATTGTTTGAGGAAGAAAGTAGTATTTAAATTAATTACAAAATATACAACTAACTATTCAGAAGTCAAAAATTATTGGTATCTTGAATTTGCAAGGATGTCATTGGCTCATTGCATTTCAACATTTGACTAAAATATTTGAGGATACTATTTTCTGTAAAATATTTGGTCCCCTTCTTTCCATCGCTAGTAGGTAACATTTTAATTGTAAGGAAAATGTTTTTCAATTTAGAAAAGTAATAAAATGTTGAAGAGGTCATACTTTTGTTAGGCCTCAATATAATATTGTAAATAGAATAAACAAATGGTTGGTTGGTAGAAAATACATACTTGTTTTCTGCCATGCTTTATTGTGATTTTATCGTTTTATACCACTAGTCCGTATTCTGGTGATAACACTTGTAACTAATAAGAGCACAAAAGTAATTAACATATAAATTAAAATCAATTTAAAAAAACTTGTCTATGCAAAAAATAATTAGAGATACATATGTCAAAAAATATTAGATTATAGTACAAAATGGACTACAAATAGAGAATCACAATGTCTTCGAAGAAATAGAGCATTACTATGTCTTTATAGAACCAAATAATTTACCCATGTGTAATATTATAACAGAAAAATAGATCTGAATAGAAATAGAGAATCAAAAAATTTTAACAGAAATAGAGAAAATAGGGGAAAACATGTAGAACAGGGCAAAATAGAGAAAAATATGGGAACAGAGCAATGATCGTCTGGATGTAGAACAAGGCTCGGATATTGGCATGGTGAAAAACACGATTGAAAAATAATTAAAGATACATGTCAAAAACTATTATATTATGGTATAAAATAGACTAGAAATAAAGAATCATAATATTTTCGAAGAAACAAAGCATCACAATGCCTTTAAAGAACCAAAGTGGTCACCTATTCAAAATCTTATAATAGAAAAGCAGATCTTAATATAAACAGAGAATCAAAGATTTTAATAGAAAGAGAGAAAATAGGGGACAACATGCAGAACATGGCAAAATACAGAGAAATATGGAAAACAAAGTAGTGATAGAGAACCTAGTGTAGAACAGGGTCTAGACTAGTGCAAAACAGGGTCCGAATTGGTGCAGAACAAGATCTAGATTGGTGCAAAATAGGATTCAAAATGGTGCAAAATAGGATCCGAACTGGTGCAAAATAGAGTTTGACCGAAAGAAGAATAGGTTTTGGCTGAATGCAAAATAATTTTGATTAGGTGCAAAACAGGGTATGGCCTATTTCAGAATAGGGTCCGACCTGGTGCAAAAAAGGTTCCAATCATGTGCAAAAATGATCCGACCAATTGCAAAAATGATTTTTTTAAGCTTGTTACAAAAATGGTTTTGAACAGTTGTATAAATGGTTTCGGATGGTTTTAGAAATGGTTTCGACCAGTTGCAACAATGGTTTGTTTTAGCTTGTTACAAAAATGGTTTTGGACAGTTTCAAAAATGGTTGGTTTCGATCTATTACAAAAATGGTTCTAGCTTGTTACAAAAATGGTTCCGACCTTGTCATGTGCTGAAATGGTTTCAGTCTGTTATAGGTAAAAAATTTGGTTTCGGTATTTTCTTGCGCTGTAAAGTATCCAGTTTGGTGCAAAAATGGTTTTGGTCTTGTCTATTGCTGAAATGGATCTGACCTTGTTCAAAATTGGGTTAGTATATCCATCGAGTGTAGAATAAGATCCAAAAATGAAAAAGTATCCATGGGGTGTTAATTATATATAGTGGCATACTTGGCGAGTTGGGCAGGATAATTTAGAAATTTTAAAATTTTATGACAAAAATGGTACTCTATTTAGGTAGGATTGTTGGCGAGTTTTAAAAATAATTGTGATACTATTATCAACGCACGGTGAACTGACACCTAAAATTTTTTTCCTCGAAAATATTTGGTTAAATGGTCGATGTTTGGGTCCCCCAAATTCATGAATTTGAAATTTTGAAAATGCCAATTTTTGCCATCGCCGCTATACATAACCCTGATACTTTAACTTTTTTTTTATATAAATGCATACCTATATGCTTTTTTTAAGAAAAAAATACATCCAAACAAACTATAGCTTTGAATTATATCTTCTAAAATTTATAAAAAAAAATTAGAAGATATAATTCACCAAGCTGTGAAAAGTGGATGGAGATTTTATAAAACCAAAATGCATAAACTCAAAACTCAAAACGACCTACAAATGTTCAAAAAAATATGTCGATCAACCTCAGTTGCAACCTTACTATGATAATTGAACCAGAATTATGATAGGGATTATATCATACCCTTAATTAGAGAGATATGGAAGTGAGTTACTCATAGCTCCACGTATTAATAAAACAAAGAGACATCAACCAATTGTCAGCCAAATTGTATACTAACGAGAAAAAAAGAGTTATAAACATAGCCTTTCATGGTTTAAACATTGCTATGAAGTTAGCGATTGTATTCCTAAATTACTAGGAAGTCGATCTCCATATTACACGGGTTCGTACATTGTTCGACTGTGAAAGCTAAAGACTTATTTCAATCGGGATCAATTAAGTACACTCGACTTTAATTAACTTTGAAAATATTGTGTCGTATTGGTCCCTATTCAAACCTAAGCTTGCTTTCAAACACAAAGAATTTGCCAAAATGCACTTCATTACCCAATTTTGGACCCCTGTGAATTTATTCAAGAAAAATAAATGATTGATACACAACGAAAACAACTGGAAATATGTAACAATCCATAAATCACATAATTTTTTTTAATAAACTATTTGCTTTAACCCAACTAAATGTTAGTCAAGGCACATTTAATACATACTTCAAGACTAAATACCACTGTAGCTAGTGTCCTAAGTGTTCAAGACCAACCAACTTTCTACAAGAGTTCACCTTTTAATATCTTAACTCCTTTCTCGAGTTCCATTAGATCTTGGCATGGGGGTTGTCCTTTCAAGGCCCATACACCTGAAAGGGTGGACATTGTAATCCCCTGTCCAAAGCACTAGGATTCTCAATTCTTGATCGTAGTGGTACCCTGAACTTTTGCTCTAGAGCCAGTGTTATTATGCCAGTGCTAGTCATTGACCCTCTGCTAAGGTTTGACTAGAGTCCACCATCGCATGGCTTAAGGACTAGGTATCCAAGATCCATCTCTATTTAATGGTAATGTTGCCCATACCATCTATCGTTGGATCCACCAAAAATATGGCTAGCCATCTAACCATATCTTATGTTGGCCTTTCCACGATTAGAGTGGACTGATGAACATCCCATACCGACTGCCTTCCTATAGCGACATCCCATACCGTCGTTCTTTTCTCTCATTAGCTAGACCATAATCCTGATAGTTAGAGATACAGATAGCATAGTCACACATAAGTCACCCCTGTGATATAATTTGGTTAGGTAGGAAACTGTCCTTTCCTGAAAAGTTCCAAGCAAGATGTAGCCCACATCTATCTTATTTTTTGGACCAATTCTTAAGTTATATTTTAAGTGTTTTAAATCTCTTTTTTTAAAGCATTTAGTATCATTATATTCTAAAAACTATGAAATATAGTACACATCTTTTAAAATATTTAAAACTTTTAAGTAAGAAAACTAAAAAAAACTTCTCCTCTATGAAGAACTACTCTTATTTTAAAGAAATAAATATCAACTTACACTTTAGCTTACACAATTCAAATATGCTTTCTTCTAAAATATAACAACTTTAATAACATATAATGTAATATTTCCTAATAAGAGTCGTAGTAAAGCATAGAATGGTCCTAGTCTTTTAATCACATGCGAGCATAGCCTAATTGGCCCTTTTAGAATTGAAACCTACATCTTTAAAACATTTATCACATGTATCCCATCTTATAACCTGCTACATTTCCATTCAACATAACCCAAGAGTCGATTATTTAATAGAAGTCTCATTACATACAAAGTAAAATAAGAACGGTTGTAGGATAGCTATGATTTACTCTATCCATAAGTATTTTATAGACCCATTGCCCAATCATACGCAGCTTAAGGAAAGAAACCATAGTTCAGACATAAAAGCTTTGGCTAACATTTTAAGCTTCCTACTTTGCTAATGTAGCCCCAAACATTATATCAAAGAATATAATGCCATGTCTATGAAGCTTTTCCAAAGGTTAACCTGCTCACGAGTTTTTAAAACACTTTGATGAGATTACAATATATTTAAGGCAAGTTCTACCTCTCTTAAAAACCCAGGTTGTGGCCATACAAACACAAAGCTTCTTCTGAAATTAAGCTACAAGTATTTCATTCTTCCAATGACGTACAACCATTACATCAGGGCACAAACAGAGACGACGGTTTCATATAATTATAAAGCATAATGAAAAACATAACCTAAAGTATAAATTTCATATTAGATAATCATTTTTTATTAATAAATACAATATCAGGTAAAGGAAATCGAAGTATATGTAAAACTCTTATAACAGACATTCTTCCAAAAACTTATAGGCTATAGTCCTTATTGACAACAATACACATAATTCTATTAGCTTCCATTTATCGCTTTCAACCACTATAGGGCTGTTGTGCAAAATTTATAGGTTGCACCAGCTTGGGATACGAAGGACCTTTAATTTTCGAGATTATAAGCGCGTTAATTATGCGGCCAGCAAGCTATGTACTTGGTCTGGGTCTTGCACACCACCCACCCATTTGAAAGTGGAGTTGAGAGAATTGGAAGAGAATGCATATATGGAATTAGCTTGGCCCCTAACTTTAAAAAGTAAAAATTCTATATGCACTCGGCAAGCAAGCATACATTGACAACTTTCACAAATGCATATACCATTTGCTACATAATACAACTATGTTTGTCTACTCCATTAATGCAAAGATGCAGCTATGTTTTTTCTAAAAAGAACTCTTTCCTAAACTAAACCTTTTCACAGCTTTAAGATTAACAACCAAATGCATTATAATTTCAAACAGTGTTGCCTTACGTAAAATATTGTATTAGAACAACAATTTCTTTTCAATAATGCATTGTTTACCCTAGTTAGCATTTCGCATTAAAAAAGCACTGAAACAATATTTCCTTAGCATGGTATTGGAAAATCCTAACCTTTACTCTTAGAAGGCTCGTAGTCCGGTGAATCTTATACACCTTATTGATACCCAATAGTCGTGATTCAGGTAGAAGCATAACATGACATGGCATAGCAAAGCATAATCGTTTTAGTCTGTTTCAATGTATTTTTATGGATGAATTCCCTCAATGGGTTTGTGTCACATCAACAGCTTTACCGCCAGGTATTCTCTGTTAAGCTTGGCAATGTGGAGCACAATCCCAATACCCGTGTGGAGAGCACAAAAAAAGATTCTCTTTTTATAAAAAAAAAACTCAAATATTATTCGATATGTCCTCTTAATCAAAGTATATTTCTTATTTTATATACCATAATTTAGATTTGTGGTATGAGATTTACTTTCATGGTTTTACATATGCACCATCTTAATGTATTGGTTGCACCATGTTTTTTTTTTATTTAAACATTATTCTTATTTTTTATTATATTATTTATATTTATTATTATTTTTTTATATATATAAGTATATATATATATTTTTAAGTATCACTTTATTGTTATGTTTCCATAAAATTCCTATATATATACATATTTATGTTATTATTATTATTCTTTTGAGCAAAGCACACAAGGCATTCATCACACAGACAATGCAATGACAGTTCACACAATATGCGATTTTACAAGTATAATGGATGCATCAAAAAGCAGGATGATATTTATATGCAATTCCTATAGAGGGCTTCCATGTACCCACTGGCCAAGGTGCACGAGGCACAACATCATATCCCACTCACCTGATGCTTTCCAATTCTCTCTCCGCAATGGGTGGGTGTCTTCTACTGCTTCTACAAATTTTACCTGTACATGCACCACAAAACTCATCGCAATATCAAATTCTTCAAAGCAAAATGGCGATAAATAGCGGGGTTGTTACATACTTCCCCCCTAAGAATTAACACAGTCCCTGTGTTAGCTAGGATTATAAATGCAAATTCCATCACATTCAATATAAGAGCATATAACATCCATCTAATCATATGTATAGCAAAATTTTACACACTAGTTACATCAGCATATCAAAACAAAATATCATGTCATATACAACTACAATAATTTTTTTTCAGTTTTCAAATAAATAAGGAAATTTATTTCTCATGACAACATATTCCTAGGTAGTGTTCTTCTCAGAGTAATTGTCCCACTGGACCTTGCACTGCTCCACAGTCCTTTTTCTTAACTATTTGGTTCTTAATCCCAAAATCCTAACTAGTCGAACCTCAATGAGTTGTGGGTCCAATGTATGCAGGTATGACACATCCAGGATATGAGATGGATTGGCTATATATTTACAAAGAAGGGACACATGAAAAACACTGTGGATTTTTGACAAGCTTGGTGGTAGTGCAAGCTGGTAGGCAACAGGGCTGATTTTGGCAATGATATCAAATGGACCAAAAAACCTAGGGCTTAATTTGGTAGACTTTATAGAAATTTTGGTTGGTTTAACTCTAAGTCACCAACTGCAAATTCTTGGGGTATTCTTTTAAGATCAACATAACTTTTCTGACTATTAGCAGCTTCATGAAGACATTGACGAATCTCTTTAAGTTGATTTTCCATTTGTTTTACAGCTTCGAGACCGATATCTTCTCGATCATCTAGATTATTTTCCTGATTCATAGGCTAGCCGATTTTTTGTCGATTTTGTCCTGAAAAATTTTGATATGCATGAAAAAAGCTTTTTTTTCAATGAAAATTTACATTTTCTTCGATTTTTTCAGTAAAAAATGTCATTTTTTTGCCAATTTTTTTTCGATTTCAATTCTTTGTCGATTTTTAAACCAGTCGATTTACTACCCGATTCTGATTTTCTCAACAATGGTTTTTAGTAGTTTCTCTTTGGTCTTTGTTCATATTCTGGTCCATTTTCTAGATTTTAGATTTTTTTTGTTTTCTTTAACCCTAGCTTTTGCTATTTCTTATCATTTCATTTCATTTCATTTTACTTTGGTTATCAAGCACTCAAAATCCTAGCAAATTCAAATCCTTTTACATTTAAATTTTAGGGTTTTGTAGTATTAAAGTATTCAAATAATTATTATTCAAAAAAAACATTTAAATTATTTGGATAATCATTCTAGCATTCTTTTATAATAAAGGAAATCATAACCCTAAAGGTCCGAGGTGTAGACCAATTGGTTCCCCCAAACCTTGTAAGGGGGCAGAGGTTCAAGGTTCGAATATCGGGTCTCACCAGACTAAAATCTTGTCCCTTTTTTGAGGTCTGAGGTGTAGACTAATTGGTTCATCCAAACCCCATAAGGGAGGCAGAGGTCCAAGGTTCAAATCTCGGGCCTCGTCGAAATGAATGCTTGTCCCTTTCCTAGTGCTTTCAGCGGCGTAAAAGGTTTAAAATAATTATGGCATGTTGATTATAGGGAAGAAATGCATGAAGATCTATGTGGCGGCTTCTAGGGTGGATAGTGTAGAATACTGTGGCGGCCATAAAAGCTAGACAACCTACCCGAATTCATGGCGGCTACATATTCTACCATGTAAAAAAAATAAAAAAATAAAGGAAATCACCATAGTTTTCAACATTTTATTTTATCCACTAAGGACCAAGATAAAATCAACTTTGCATTTGGGGAAGGGATTTTACTAACTCCAAATTTCACATTAATGCAAATATAAAATGAAGTGGTCCACCACAACACTTGCTAACAACATACTTTAATTGGAAATAAAATGAATCCGCTAACAACAAGTACTAACTCCAATCTACACTAAAATTTCAGATAAAAAAGAACCTTATAACAACAAATACTAAATCCATATTCACATTAAAGCTTAAGATAAAAAGAGTTTTATAACAGGGATTCAGGGATAAATCATTTTAACAAATTAGAAGTAACATGGAATAGGATTAATTTTAGGCATTCATTCATCATCTTATTTCTATACATAAGGGAAATCAAGCCCTTTTAATCAATGAATAATAAAAGTATGGTAGAATCAAAGTAAGACCAGCACATACCCCTTGTTAACAGTTCCTTATAAATCACTAAGGTATTCCTAATGTTTATTCTGATATATCTTTGTAGGTACACAAGCAATATTAAGTAAAAGGAACCTTAGAAAAATTTTGATTTCTTTTCAAGAGAGGGTTTTCCAATCAAAATCCTAACTGTGAGTGTGGTTTTGCAATTGGGAAAAATTACCACTCAATAGTATGATCATATGGAAAGAGGTGAGGAGGAGTCATCACTTGGTTGTGTGGGGGTAAATGATTCCATCCCCTTGGTGTCACCCTCAGAGCTGTCAGGTCCATCTTTATAAGGTCTTGGTTGATTAAAATTTAACAAAATTTTATCAAGTTATCATAACGTTGTATGCATGGATAAAAGTCCTTAGTATTTGTATAAAACTATTAGAGTTGAATGAGTCTATCCCAAGGCCACCTTTGAGGTTGAAGCTAGAGAGTAACCATGCTATCTTTGGTTCAAAAGTGCAGTAATAACCTACAGTTATGTTCACTATTAAAGGTATAGGGCTAATTCAACTAAGGTGAGCATAGAACCCTGTTTTTGTGAGACAAGCAAAGTCTCCCCAAGATCGAAGAATGCTCCACAAGATCAATCACACACAACACCAATATTAAGTAGTAAAATTCTACTTCAAATGAAGAAGGGAAACATCCACTATGAAGCTCACTATATTACTCAATGATTCAACAATACAAGAATGCTTCAATGTTATGCAACAATATGCATCAACATGATATATATATATATATATATATATATATATATATATATATATATATATATATATATATATATATATATATATCAAGATGTAGTAGACAACACCCCTATTTAAAGAGAAGTTTTTCTACTACAACCCTAAAATTACCCTAATCTTATCACAATATTATCTTGAGATGTGTGACAAGTGGCATCTATCAAATATTAAAAAGTGATTGATTACTTTTTAATATTTGCTAGAAAAAGAAAAATAAATTTTTTCCACAAATTAAATATTCCTAGCACCCTTATTTTATTTATTAATTGGGTGGAAATATTTTTACATAAAATAGAATTATTTTCCAATTCACATATTATTCTTTAGACTTTATATTTTAGTCTAAGAATAATTTACACAATGTTGCATTACATATTCCAACAACTTCCTCTTCTATTCTCAAGTCTTCTATAACACCTTGGTATAAATGATTAATCTTGACAATTTGTTGGAAACATTAAGAAATGATGCTTCATCCCATAAAATTTCTAACAGCCTTTACTTGATGGTCTTAAAAGCAAACCAACTTAGTTGTCTAACAACCTTTCAGCAGTGTTAAAACCTTGCAACTGCATCTCTTTGTAAGCGTAGGCACTCTTAAATTTGGGTCATCAGAGACAATTGCTTCATAAGTTATAACTACAAGATCAGTTGAGAATTCCTTGGCCTTCACAGACGTTCATTTATTTAATGAAATACAAATATTAGAATATCTTACTTTCTTGCAATTTTACAGTCATTTTTTGCTTAACAAAATGGAGAGAAAATTTTGACAAAGGTAAATAAAAGTGAATTCAATGTATAATTTGTATAAATTTTTGAGGTATAGAATCTTTCTTTTTGTGATTTAAATTAAGGTAAATTAAATACCAAAATATTAATCCTAGATTGGATTGAAAAGGGGTGAATAATTGCATTTCCAACTTTCTAATCACGTTAAGTGGTTAAGTGTACCAGGCATATATATTCTATAATGGTCATTTTCATTTCTTTAGGTAGCCTTCGTATCCTCACACTGTAACATTGACATTTAATGGACAAAAAATGATTATGTCAAATTCGTACTTTATTTCAAATCTCTTTACGTTTGTAAAATATATATATATATATATATATATATATATATATATATATATATATATATATATATATATATATAATGGATAATATTTGGATATGATTGTGGTTTGAATTTGATAAGTTTATTATAAAATCTATTTTATTGGGTAAAGATAAAGTTAATGGGACTCCAACTAGAATAAAATTGAGACAACTCACTAACATGAAATCTACTACTACCAACCGACCTATTTATTTAAATAACGTTTATAAAATAATATTACCTAACATCTAATTAAACTTACATGATAATCCTCTATAAGACATGTTTGTGGTCATTGCCAACCTATATGATCTACAAATGTAATGATCCTCCTAGCACGACCTTTGATAGCAATTAAATTGATTATTTAAAATTACCTTTTCCTATAGAATGTGCTACTGCTGATAGACATTGTTGCATGTAGGATAAGGTATGTGCCTTCAATGGATGAATTGGATCAACAGAAAAGGTAAATGGGAAGTGATGATTCAGTCTATGAGTACATTAAAAATCACATAAATTGCATATCATATAGGGCATTATGAATGATTTGCATTGGTGTGAGTGTTTTACTTGATTGTATGAAAGTTGTTTGTCTAATTAAGGAACACCTCCGAAGGCAATGAAAATGTTAATACATGGAAGCCAACTTCTTCTGGAAAAGGAATGTTTCAAGATGCCAGCAAGAAGGAGAGTTGGAGGTCTAGTTTGATAAATTATGATATTTATTTACTCCTTGTTGAAGATTAGAAATAATGAAAGAATTATTAGATGGAAGTTTAGATAAAGTAATTGTAAGGTTAAAAACAATATAAAATATAGAATTAAAATAATGTTTTTCCTTCTTTTATGGTTAAGTATCTAGCTGGTATAATAATTTTGTTTTACCAAGCTACAACTGTGTGTTATGTGTCATGATGGATTATGAATCCTCGCCATAACTCCTTAAATGAAAAGAAAGGATAATGGGCGTAGATGAAAGGAGTCGTCATTATTAATTTTATACTTTTTGTTTTCGGTGGAGTAAGGTAAATAATGTAGCGTGTTCTTGCTTGGGGTATTTTGTCAGGAGGGGATGTAGGAAAAAGAAAAAGGAAGAAATCCGAAAAGGGGAAAGTTCGTGAAACTCTATAGAAATATGCCAGGTTGGATATTTCTCAATATAGATGTTGTCTATGTATGATGTTCTTATTGTTAACAAATAGAAACTGTGTGGAATGTTGCATAATTTGTTTGGAACAATTTATGGTCTGATAATTGTTGGTTTTCATTCAAAAAGAATGCATATCTATATAGAATGAATTTTTGTGACAATAAGTAAAATATTGTGCATTATGCCCTGTTATGCATGCAAATGTTTCCTTTTCTAATGAAGCCATGGATGGCTGGTGAACTGAAAGACTAAACTAATGCCTTAGATTAATCTATTGATGTGAAAATTATTGAATTAGAACATGACTGGTTGATTATTTTGAATTGCCTAGGTTGAGGCTATCAAAGTTGAATGCGGGATGGCATTCTTAGTAAATAAAAAGAGAGGATTTATGTTACAGAAAAGAGATATTATGAGCTTGCTTCTTTTCTAATTGAAATGCATTGCATGTTTGTATTATTATGTGAGCTTATTGTTTACCAATATTGCAATGAAAAACATATGAAAGCAATGTATTTTTGGTTCTCCTGTGTGAGTTTAAGAATGTAGTATTCAATGAAATGTGAATTTGCATATCATAATTGGATAGCATGTAGTTGCATGTAGTCTCATAACTGAAAAGACCATATCTGATCCCTATAATTACTCATAATATGAGATCAAGTGTGTAGAAGAAAAACATATTCGAGGAAGCCAGACACAAAAGGAGAATACGTTCCTCGAGTTGGAGAAATGTCATGCTGGAAGAAAACCAAGTCTTCCTTTTTGTTAATACAAAGAAAACAAAAAGAGCCTTAGTGTGCCAATTCTATTCTGTAGATACTAGAACAATCTCAACATACCCAAATGTTTCCATATTTAAATACTCTTGTAGTGAGGTTGTGGAGTTAAGGAATGAACTGTTGGGTTACTTATTTGATAGCAAAACTTATTGTACTATAATGTTGTATGGGTTATTGTTATTTTTGAATGAGCATAACAATTGAAACATTGAAATAATCAAATATATTTACATATATGTTGTTACTGTGTCGGTTGAAAGTAGCAATGGGTAGAAAATGGTTATGGAAATCTCTTTTTGAAATAGAACTTTACCCAATAGGGTAATTGATATGATTGGACTTCAATATGTGATACGTGTGTTCTTTTCAAACCGTTAATATTAATAAAATATTTTGCTTACCCTGCTGATTGTTGTAGTGAAAGAGATAAAGGTAGTTCATATTGAAGAACAAAATAGAAGCATTTGCTTAACTTTCAGAAAGAGAAATAAAATGATAGAAAATATCGATTTAGCAAAGTTATGCATCCTTATGTTATACTCTATAATAAATAATTGTATCTAGAAGATAAATGTTTATGTGCTCTCCCATTAGAATTATTTCTTTGGGGTATATTTCTTTCTTCCGAGTGTCACATCCGATGTTCAATAGATGGCTAGAAGTAACCCTTGCATACTAAATGATAAACCTTACTGTTATGTTGATTCTTGTTTCAAGATGTTCAGGTTAAAAAAGTTATTATAAGATGTCCAAATCTCTAAGTGAATTTCATTTAAGGTTATTTTGATATCCTAGCACCATTGGAACCAGTTGGGATTAATGTAATGACTATTGTTATTGTATTAAAGTGAAATTGGTATAAAACATTACTTTTGCTACAGGATTATAAAAGGAAAGTATATAGGAGATAGAAAAATTGTTGTATTACAGATGTCTCCTCCTTTACATACATTTTCATGTATGTGATGTTATTTACTTGTTAATTCCTTTTTGCAATTAGCGTTGAGAAAGAAAGTTAATCAATAAATTGATTTATGTATTTGAAATGTAAAGTCAACAAGGTGATAAGAGTTCATCTTCAATATAAATCAATAATTAGTCTAAACACAGAAGGTATGCAAAAGTATGTCTGAGATTTGTAATGAATAAATAATAAATATTTATAACCAAGTGGAACTAGCTATTTGGCTATGAGAAGTAGACTCATTCAGTTAGCCTTAAAATAGCCTAGGGATGTAAGAATGGTAATGTACAAGTAGAATCATAAAAACCAGAATGTTAGTAAAGTACTTGTTGGTATTTCTTTAATTCAAGAATGGGAAAACTTGGATGTTATGATTTATTTAATGTTAAAAAAAGTCTATTATTTGGAATTGTGTAAACCCTTTGGTGGTCTGGAAAGACTTATTTAAGGTTTAGGTGAACAAGAACATTGTGAAAGAAAAACCAAAACTGAATAATAACCATTTTAGTGAATTTTATGTTGAACAAAGGGTTTAGGGTAGAAAACCAACACCAAACTTGAATCTTTGATATATACCATGAATAGGAATGAAGAATGTATTTCTCATGGAGGTTAAAAAAACATGGATACCCAATGTCATTGAGGTGTGGGTATGCACACGAGTCTCAAGGACAACTATATTTCTAACGAAAAATATTGGAACAAGTGATCTAGTCAAAAAAAGTGAAGATGGGAAGTATGGGATGCCACCTCTAATTTGTTTTTCGAAAGTACAAGTGATAGGTCCTATGTTTCATATGACTAAGCTAGTTTAGCCATGATGATTGGTATGGGATAAATGATCATGAGTCGTACTGGACATTTGTGACTAAGACCAGTGTCAAGGTAGTGATATGATTCTAGTTGACTCTGAGTAGAAGGAAAAACAACTAAACACTACGTATATGTATGCCAATTCCCTTGCATACAGTTATTTGAACAAGTTGATAAGTTAGTCGAAGATTTAGTATGTTAAGGAATGGGGAAACTAGACATCCATACTTTAGGTGTTATGGGCCCTAAAGGATAACCCCAATCGTGGATCGACTCTCATGCCAGAAGAAGAGGATGATAAATGAGATAATTTGACTCCACATAATGGCACCATTTACGAGATTTGGCCAATCTCGTCCACTTGGGTGGTTGTTTGCAGCAATCTTGAATCCAAAAGTGGTTTGATATGCTTGTATTGATTAAAAATTGTATGTTAACGATTCATTGGATGAAACAAAATGCTATGAACCTGAAAGCACTTGCTTTGAACATGAAAGCACTTTTTGGCTTTAAAACATTAAATTTAGAAGAAAAAAATACCTTGAGAAATTGCTTGGCTTGTTTTTGTGGTGCAACTAGGTGAGTAGACCAGGGTTGTTACATGTGGTATCATAGTCGAACAAATATTAAGTTGTATAACTTTGATTAAATATTTTAGTTTAGATCAATGTAAACTTGTATATATTAACCCACTTCTTTCACTTACAGATAAGATGATATGAACGTTGCAAGGTGGGTCTTCAAGAAATATTACGGGAGGTAGGGAGGAAGAAGCCATCAAAAGACTTGTAAGGTAACCAAGAACAAGAATAAGGAGAAAATGTCCCCAACGGAAAATAAGGATGAAATGGTTGAATGAGCCTCCAAAAAATGAGCCTGGTAGGGAGGAAGGAAACCTTGTAAAGGTTGTGCAACTATTACAAACTCATATGGAGCAGCAAAGGGAAGAAATGACCCAATAGAAAACTTGAATGGACCAAAAACATGTTTTGATTGTTCAACAATAGAAATTCATAGAAGACTTGGCTAGGGGAAGAGAAAATGGAGGAGGTAGGGCAAAGGGAGCATCCAATGAACCTACAGGATCTAGCATTGGTAGGACCAGAGTGAGTGTAGATTTGGATAGGAACCTAAAGAAGGTTGTAATATGTAAGTATAATGGGAAAGGTGATGGTGATGCAGTAGAGAATTGGCTAAGTGAACTAGAGTCATATATTTCCTTGATAGTTTTGTCATTTGAATCTAAAACTGCATTGGCAGTTATGAATTTGATTGAAGTAGCCCTAGATTGGTGGAAGTCCTATAAGAAAGGGCATGATATTGAAGCTTCAAACCTCGAGTAGGAGGATTTCATTAAGGACTTCAGGAATAGATTCCTAACCAAGAAATATTATATGGAGAAATTTGGAGAGTTTACTAATCTGATAAGAAACTATGTTAGTGCGAGATTATCATAAAAAGTATATTCAATTGCTAAAATATGCATCCCAATATGAAAGTAATGAAGAGATGAAGGTTTAGAAATTCATTTTTAGATTGCATCCTAAGATCATGACGGTGGTGAATATGCACAACCATGTAGATCTTCCTACTGCTTTTGATTTAGCATGAAAAGAATAAGTAAACCAAGAGACCAAAAGAGCATACTTTAATTATCAAAATCTATCTGAAAAGAAAAAATATGAGCTCATTTTGATAAGATTTATGTTTTGCTATGTTGTTTTGAGGATGAAATGATTGACTATTTCAGATTTGTATGTAAAACACTTATTTCTAATGTAAAAATATAATATATGAATTTTTGGTAAGACCCCAAGATCTTACTGTAAAATTAATAAATAATTTAATATAAATGTAATCGTAGGCCACTCAAAATGGGGCTCCCTTGTAATCACTTTGCCACTATAGGGGGCTCCCTCCTTTAAATATTTAATACTACTTTTATTCTTCTTATTTGGATGATTTGTGTGAATGGCCAACCTAATATATATATCTACCCTAAAGCTACATTGGTGAAGAGATGTGATGGTTCACATTATGAAGAGATGTGATGGTTCACTTTATGAGTTAATAATATAATAATTAAATGATTAATAATACTAACTAATACTAACTAATAATGTTAGGATGAAGGATCCTAACATGTCACCATCCTTAAAAAGAGCTTTGTTCTCAAAGCTCAAAGTGAGGAGCTTTGTATTTTGTTTTCCAAGCAAAATTTTTGCAAGTTTTTGTACTATTTTAATGTCATTTTTTCGAAGGCAGGGATATCTTGAAGGTCAAAATATTAGTGGGGGGTTTCCAAGAACAATGGTAGAATCTTACTTAGGATAATCATGATGATGATGGGAGGGAAACCCTTGGGGTTCTTCAAACACTTTATAAGGATGCATCAAAAGTTGTGGTAATGCTTTGATATCCTTTTGTTGTTCCCTAGGAGAGCCAATGGAGAATGAATGTGTAATCACCTTTCCGTATTATTTTCGAATAGGTTTGGTTATGTGGCAAGAACTCACAATTGGGGGGAAATTTGAGCATAGTTCTTGTAGAGTGTAAGTTTGGCCATAATGGTTCATTTCGAGAATGTCTACCACATCCTTACCTGATGCATCGATCACTTCTAGCATATCAATTGTATTGCCTTTATCGTTGTGATCAGGTGTTTGGGATATTTCTTTCTCATTATCCTTGTTTTCCACATCTTCTTCCTCTTTCTTATATTTCGTGGCTTCCTCATCTTCCTTACCTTCCTCATCATCCCCATATTTAGTGTCATATTTAGGTGTATTTGTCACTATGTCTACCTCAATTACATTTTCATCATTGGGAGAACTACAAGGAATAGTTGCATCTAAAATATATAGTGCAGGTGTAATACATTGATGATTGCGAATAAATTTCTCATCATAATGATAGCAGACATCTTTTGCTTGTCGTTCTTTCATTTCTTCAAAACAAATATGTTTAATTGGTAGGGTTGGGTTAATTTTTGGGGTTGTGTAAGTGCTTTGTGCCTTTCCATTATGCGTAGGTTTGGGGGTAATGTAAGTGGTTTGAGATTTCCCCATAGGTGGTTTCCCTAATTGACGTTGTGCATTGATTTTATCTTCAGCTAATTTGGCCAATCCAATAGTCTGCATCATGGTATAGGGTTTGAACTTTGTCACCTCTATTTTAATTTCTTCTTTCAATCCTTTGATGAAGCAATATATGACAAATGCTTCACCCCACCCTGTGTTGTGTTTGGTGATATCCTTAAATCAAATTTCATACTCACGCATGGTAGTGTTTTGACAAAGATCTTTGAGCAATTCCCACATGATTGGGTCCCACATGGCTCTGATACCAAATGGTAAGACCCCAAGGTCTTACTGTAAAATTAATAAATAATAAAATATAAATGTAATCATAGGCCACTCAAAAGGGGGCTCCCTTGTAATCGCTTTGCCACTATAGGGAGCTCCCTCCTTTAAACATTAATACTACTTTTATTCTTCTTTGGATGATTTGTGTGAATGGCCAACCTAATATATATATATCTACCCTAAAGCTATGTTGGTGAAGAGACGTGATGGTTCACATTATGAAGAGATGTGATGGTTCACTTTATGAGTTAATAATATAATAATTAAATGATTAATAATACTAACTAATACTAACTAATAATGTTAGGATGGAGGATCCTAACAATTTTATTATGGGATGTAGGATAATTCCATGTTTGGTTTTGTGAACCTTCATTTTATGTGAGAATATGATATGGCTAATGAAAGTGCACTTTTGTAGGAGCATGTCTGATGGTGGTAGAAAGAATTAATCATTGAGAAAAAGGATACCTTGGGAAAATGATGTCATGGGTTATTTTTCGAAATAATTGAGGAGGCAACATGGATGAATGCTCTTTCATGAAGATGCATAACATGATTTGCATAAGAAAAGAAATATTAAATTGCTTTGAATTTTTAGTTGCATAATAATTGCTTATGAAGGAATTTTATTTGAAAAGAAAACATTATAATGAAGTAAGGGATGTTTGTTTTCTTGTATTTCTGAATAATAATAAAGGTAGGAACAATAAACTTATAAAGAAAGATAATGAAAATGGATGTTGTGTTATTATTATTATTGTATGTTGATGCTTTGTTTATAGATCAGTTAGAAGAAGGGAACTATTAGTTTATGTTATGAATCATGTTTGTAGTGGAGCATTAATTAAACCTTATCGACACATTGGTTGGAATTTCTTCCCTTTGTGTTGGAAGTGAGTGGAGGTGTTGAGAGTTTGTGGGTCGGAGTAATGCTTTACCACAAGTATGGTCGATTAACAAGAGAGGCCGAAAGGAAAAATGTTGGAGGATTATTGTAGGAGGAGTTGTTCTTTTGGAAAAGGAACAATATGGAGAAGGTTGCTCGAAGGAGGAAGAAGAGATACCTGGTAGATCTAGTTGAGGAGATACACTAACAAAAATTAGGTATTTTGATAATCCTTGTTGACTGGTTTATGGTTTGAAAATGATGTGTGAATTTATAATGGTTGAATGAATAGTTGCTTCTATTATCAAATTATTGGAGGTTCGTCTGTTTATGTATTTGGTTCCTTGTATTTAGAAGAGTATCTAGGTTATTCTTCATAATGGTTTGGAAAATTTTTATTTTGTTATGCCAGAATCTGTTAATCCCTTTAGACGGAAACCAACAATAGTTTATGATGCTTCTTTGCTTATATTTTGAGTTATGAGTATTATTTATAGATGTTACAGTCGTGGTTTGAGACTTTGGACTCTTAAACCTATTGCACAATTTTTCCTTGGAATGAAGGTCCTGGTGGTATTGCATTGTTAAAATTTTTATTACGAGGATTAAAATTGTACATAGGTGTTATTTATTAACATTGCATGTTATGATATGAGTTGTTCCTTTTTGAGTGAGTGATTGATATACTTTATTATAGAAGAAGAGAATTAGGAAGTCTTATTAGTAATGTTATACTGGATTTTGATAGTGAATGACGTAGTATACTATTTTATATGGTTGTTATTCCATTTGATTTTATATTTATGGATGTATAAATTATTCCTTTACGAAAAGAACTTGATTGCTTGAGAATTTGTATTATGTCTGTGAAAGGAATTAGTAAACAAATACAAAAAGAACTTTATCCGAGGAATATATATATTATGTTGTCTTTGAATTCTATGAGTGTTTTATCCTAGGGCAGATATTGTTTTGGTTATAGAATGATTTTGAAAGATCAGAATTGAAAAAAAGGAAAAATTATGTTTCTTTTACATTTGTACTCTTCATTGAAAAGATAATCAGCTGGATTATAGCATGTTTGTTGGAATGTTTCAACTAGTTTTCATTACATAAGGAATGCATCTTGAAAAATAATTTGCATGCATTAAAATATGCAAAACCTTTGAAAATATAGTCGTCTCTGATCCCATCACAAGGTAATCCATTCTCGATAGTTAAAGGAAGTGTCAAAGTTGAATAACGTCTAGTTCATAATAGGATGACGAGGGAAAGTAAACTACTTCTTTGATCAGTGCTACTAGAAGAAGTTGAAGCATAACTTTGAGTTCCAATATGAGAACTTGTTGTTGTACTTTGTAGAGATCACTGTCAAAATGCTATTAAGGACAATAAATACTTTGATGAGCATTGTAGCATACTCCTTTTGTATTATAGATGATACAATATCTCAAGTAATATTATTATTATACCGAATTTGGAAAAGAAAATAAAAATGGAAAATTTTATAACTGGAAGAGTATCTAATGGATTACTTTAGTAATTTTGTTGTTTTCTTGGTACATGTTGTTTTACATTCTCTGTAACGTTGGTTTAATGAGGATGTAGACACCAAAACCTAGCCATTTGTCCTTTACCCATGCTTTCCCACCATTTTTGCCCATTATTCATGTATATTTATTTTATAAATATTTAATATTAATATTTTATATATATTTATATAAGTGAACTAATCCCAACCATCTGATTTCATTTAATCCTATTCATCCATTCATATTAATCCATACCACACCCTAGATTTAATATCCACCCTCCAATGTGTTTTTATATCAGCCACACAATTAGTGTCGTTGAAACCCTAGCATGCCTTAGGTTGGATTATAAATAGGATCTATTTTGATGGCTCAACCCTTGAATACCTGAAAATCCTAAGCAATTCGTATCCTAAATATAAAGAAGCTACCACCAAAGTTCCCTAGAGTATCTAAGTGCTCTTCCCTTCCATCCTTACTCGCCATAGCCCTCGCATCCACTGCTACCTCCCTCGCTCAGCTAGATCTACTTCTATAGACTTTGCCCTTAGTCGTCAAATGCCTTTGGGTGCTTCCTATCACTCTTGAGTGCCTCTGGGTGCTTCCTTCCCCACCACAAAGTACCTCTGGTACCCTCCACCATTATAGAACACCCACGGGTGTTTTACGCCAGAGATTCTAAAGTCTCTCTAGCTTCTGAGCGATTCTAGGGCATATCTGCTACCATTTCACAACACCTGCAATCATACTATGCATAGATTAGAAGACTAGGCATACAAGGTAATGACTTTTTATTTTATGTTTGAGGCTTCTTACTATTTTTTGCACTTGATCTCATTTCTACACCTAGGGTTTAGTATTTTATTTTATTTTTATAGAGGTCTCACATTGTGGAGGTCTCACAAATTCTACTAACCTTGTGGTTGTTTTAATGTGTGTAGATTTGGAAGTGTGACATCAACATTGGACAACTATTTAAGCTGGAGTGGTCCAACATAAGATAACTAAAAGCCCACTCACTTTTGTTGGGAGAAAGGATGCATTTGAAAACACCACCAATGTTATTTTTCTAGGGTTTTGGAGAACCCTAGCCATTGTAAAAAAATTGCATCAAAAGGATTCAAAGATCCTCATTGTAATAATGGAGTTCAGGCGGGAGATCTGAAATTCAAATTTTGGAGGGCAGGAAGAATTGATTTCAAATTTTTGGAGTGCATGAGGATGGTGGTAAGGATGGGATCAATAATGGCCAGGTTGTGCTTCTTGCAGAGGCTCCTAAAAGTGGTCAATATTTTGATAAATCTGCTGAAAAGGTAGCTGCCTTTTGGGGTGACAAACCACCCAATAAAGGTTCTTCTCTTGGGCCCCCTTTGGTCAAGGGACCCATGGGTCTTAAACCCTATTTTGCTAATGTTGTTGGATGACATTTTTCTACTCCCACTCCTCCCATTCCCCCCTTGGAGACAGTGGGGAATAAAGTTAAGATTCCTTTGAGCTTAGTTTCCAATTATTTATCTCTGGAATCATTTTCCCTTGTTGAAAAAATTATGGGCAGAAGACCTGATTTAGACACTATTAGAAGATGGGCTTTTTCCAAATGGAAAGCCAATGGATGTTTGGAGATCATTGGGCTTTCCAATGTTTTTTTTAGAATCCATCTCAACAACCAGGAGGATGCAAACTGAATCCTTACCGGTGGCCCCTGGTTCTTGGGTAGGAAAAGTTTTTTTCTCATAAAATGGTCTCCTAACTTCGATCCTGATACACAAAGCATCAATTATGCTCTAATTTGGGTTAGGCTCCCAAATATTCCCTACCATCTCTAGAACAAATACATCCTTAGAGATATTGCTAAAACTATTGGGGATTTAGTGGCCATTGACCATGCTACTTTATCCAGATCAAGGATGACTGTTGCTCGCATTTGTGTCAATGCTAATCTAGACTTGGCTCTCCCCACATTTGTGGAATTGGAATATGAGTCTTTCTATAAGAAGTAGGTCATTGAATATGAGAACAAGCCTCCTTTTTGCATCGAATTCCAAAATCAAGGATATCTAGAGCTCAATGCCCTACTCTAAAGGCTCAAAAAGAAATAGCTTCCAAAAAGAAAATGAATAGTATTCCTTTTTCCAAAGTTGAGAAAAAATATATCCTTCTTCCAAAGGTATTTTTTCCATCCAATCAAGAACTAGAAATCTCAAGGAGGTACTTCATAGGAGCGACAAACTACTACTGACAAAGGAAAAAAGGTTTTCACTTCTAGTCAATAACTGAACAAAAGGAAGGTAAGTTCCTTCTTTGATCTTCCTAATAAATATAAATTTTTTTCTAATTTACCTTTTGTGGATGTCGATACTGAATTGATTGCTCAGAGCCCTTGCCCTGTCTTAAATCCTTCTTCTTCCCCTGTTCATGAAATTAGATAGGAACTTTCCCCTGTTCATTCCCCTCTTAATAGGATGCCTAATTATTCACCTAAGAATGAAGTTACAAGTCATGATTCCATAATAAAATTTGTTGACCCTTTTCCTGAAAGTTTTGCTGATATTTGTGCTCAAAATTGCATTGAGGAAGTTTCCTTCCCCTCCTCTCTCCTTGAATCCTCAAGCTCGATGATTCAAAAAATTAATCCTCACAATTTTAGTCCAAAGCATACTAGAAGTCATAAAAAATCTTTGATTGACTGTGGGGGTGAGAAGAAGAAGGGCAGACCTTCCAATGTCGACCACTAGAAGTAGGGATTAGAAGATGATATTGCTAATGGAATTCAAAAAATCCTATTTTTTGCGGGGATAAATCAGAGTAAAGATGATACAAAATGCACCAAACCTCCTCAACATCAAGGAAAGGGAGGCAAAAGAGTTATCAAATCTTCCAAATGAAAATCCTCTCATGGAATGTGAGAGGTCTTAATGGCATGGCTAAACAAAGGCTAGCCAAGTCATTGAGAAAAGAAATCAATCCTTCTATTTTTCTTTTGCAATAAACCAAAGTCGGAGACACCTTTTCCAAAGTTGTTTGTAATAATATATGGAAGAATAGTGAATCTATTTTTTGCAATGCAAGGGGGGCTTTTGGAGGACTCATATGTCTTTGGAATCCTTCTCCTCAAGGGCGGATTGATCCATTCTAATGAAGAATTTGCTAGTGTTCTTTATTTGACAAAGATTCCAATTCTCCTTGGGTTCTTACCAATGTTTATGCTTCAAATTCTATCCCAGGTAGATACAAGTTGTAGGAAATTCTTTCATAAGTCAAGAACACCTTTTCAAACCTTCCCTGGATCCTTGAAGGGGATTTCAATACTCTTTTTTTTCCTTCTGATAAAATAGGAGGGATAGGTTCCTTTACAAAGAGTATGGATGATTTTCAATATTTCAAAAATCATAACAACTTAATGGATGTAATCCTTAAAGGAAATCAGTTTACTTGGTTGAATAGAAGAAGTGGTACTCATATTATTCAAGTAAAACATGATAGAGTTTTGTTTTCTGAGGAAGCCCCTGCTAATTGGGGGGATGTAATTCTTCAATCACTTCTCAAAATTGGGTTTGACCACAGTCCTATTCTTTTAGATACTAATAATCCTAAAATATTTAGAACCCCTTTCAGATTTAAAGCAATGTGGATGTAACATCTTGATTTCAGAGATAGAATTATTCAGTGGTGGCAAACGGATTTTCAAGGATCACATTCTTTTATATTGGGTTAAAAGCTCAAATTGCTCAAAGAAAATCTCAAGATTTGGAACAAGGATATCTTTGGAAATATTTTCCAAAATAAACAAGAAATTAAAAATCGTATTGCTGCTATTGAGAAAGACATTCACGAAAGCCAAAATTTTACTGTTGAAAAAATAAGAGAGGAAAATGATCTCCTATCCCAGTATCATAATATCTTACTATGTGAAGAAACCTTTTGGAGGCAAGAATCCCAAGCCATTTGGCTTAAGGAAGGATACTCCAATTCAAATTTTTTTCATGTTTCTACGATGAGGAACAGAAGAAATAATAGAATTAAGGAAAATCTTTGCTAGGATGGAAGAGTTACTTCTGACACAAATGAGATTAGAGCTGAGGGTACTTCTCATTTCATGCAATTACTTGAATATATGCCAGCTGCCAACACTAGCGAAGCTAAGGATTTCCTCCTCCAATTCATTCCTCATTCTATTTCTAAGGATATCAACTCCAAATTAATTGTTGGTCTTTTCGATGAGGAAATCAAACATGCTCTATTTTACATGAAACTAGATAAAGCCTTGGGTATTGATGGTTTCTATCATATATTCTTCTAGGCCTTGTGGGATTTCATTGGTTCGGATGTGTGTGAAGCTATCAAGGAAATTCAAAATTCTAAAGTTATTCCTCCTATTTATAACTCCACTTTTATTGCCCTCATTCCAAAAAGTCCTAACGCCAAATATTTCAATGACTTTCGGCTAATTAGTCACTGCAACATAGTTTACAAAATTCTAACCAAGGCCTTAGCTAATAGAATGAGAGATGTCATGCCTATCATTATTAACCATTGTCAAGGAAGTTCAGTTTGGGGTAAATCCATCCTTGATGGTATTATCTCTGTTCATGAAGCCCTTCACTCAACTTCCTTCACCAAAAATGTTGCTTTCCTCTTAAAATTAGACATGAATAAAGCTTATGATAAGTTGAACTAGGACTTCCTTCTGGCAGTTATATCCAAATTTGGATTTCATTAGGATTGGATCAATTTAATTAGAGGGTGCATTTATTCTGCCTAGTTTTCTATTTTAATAAATGGTTCGCCAACAAGTTAATTTACTAGCAATAGAGGATTGAGGTAAGGAGACCCTCTTTCCCCTCTCCTCTTCATCATTTTCATAGAATCCCTTGGGAGATCTATTAATACAGCCAGACAATCATGTCTTATTACTGGTATTAAGGTTGATGAGGCCTGGAAATGCCTCAATCATAACATGTTTTGAACACTGAAATTGCCTATAAACTCTTATGTTTAATCTAATATGCTAGTTAAGTTAATTCAATATGTTGTGTATTAACTATTTGCATGATGAATGTATCTCAAATACTATATTCTGATTTTTACAGCTTTTTGTATAAGTTTTATGTTGTTTTGTTATGACTTGCTAAAATGAGATATGCTTAGATTAATAGCAGCATTTCACTAATCATGTTTTGATATGTCTCAAGCATTCATTTTACCTAAATCTGGCAACAGTTCAAGAAAACTATTACTGTGCAGCAAAATTGGGTTTTCCCATGTAAATTCCAGCCAGCTGCCAATGAATGGCAAGGCATGGAATTCACATGTGGAAAGAGATGAAGACCATTGGAATCTGATCCCGAGAAGTAACCCACATGAGAAATGTAGAGGAAATCATTTAAGGAGCCCACATTTGTTCATTCCGAAGTCTCTTCGAAATGAACAGATATCTTCGAAATGAGAAAACACAGTGTCTTCGGAATGAGCGGATCTTCGAAATGAGAACTGTAGTATCTTCGAAATGAGCGGATCTTCGGAATGAGAACTGTAGTGTCTTCGAAATGAGTGGATCTTTGGAATGAGAACTGTAGTATCTTCGGAATGAGCGGATCTTCGGAATGAGAATTGCAGTATCTTTGGAATGAGCCACTTATCTTCGAAATGAAAATAGAATGTGCTTTTTGACTTGTTGACCGAATTCTGACGATGGAAAAAGGGAAATAAAGATTGAAAAGGGTAAAGGGAAATATCTCAGATCTGACTTTGCCGTCCTTGCCGACCAAAGCCACCATTTATGGAAAGATCAAAGTGTGATCTTCTTCTAGGATAAAACCAGGAATTGTTGCAGCATAATAGGATTAGATCTTTTTGAGATATTCTCGACTTGTTAGTAAATCTTAGGACATCTATAAATATGGCTCCCATTCAGGTTGAGCTAGTAGGTAGTAAGTAGAGAGTAAGGGGAATAGAAGATAGAGAAATCAGAGAATAATAGGTGATAATCAGAAAGTGACTGTTACAGTCCTGTAACAGTTTTCAGCAGCATTATTGTAATCATGTGTTTGAATCAATAAAATATATTGTTTCTATTTCATATTGCTTGTAAATGAGTGTGAGTAAGATCTAGAGAGAGAGAGACTCATACCTTCTTCTGGACAAAGAGGTTGGCCACTTCTAGACCTAGGAGGAGGACTAACAACAGGTTTTTATTCTGATTTTGTTGCAGCAGAATGAGTTATAGAACTTGTCATTTCATTCCTTTGTAAACAACTAATGATATTTGCAATTTTAGCTTATTTTATGTTTTGTGATTAATGATTTGGTTGTAATCCCCACTTTCAGCAAAGCTTTCAATTTATTGCAGACTGTCATTTCTAGAATTTACTATTTTTTGTAATTTCTTGCATTTTTATGTTTTGTTGTCAACCCCTGCACAGAAGATTGACAACCTTCTATTATAGAGCCTTGACAGTTTCATTTCCATGTTAGAAGTAGATTTTCATTGCTGCAAAAGTAAATAGATTTCCTTTCTGCAATTAGAATCAGACTTTCAATTCTGCAACTGTTATTTTTGCAACATAATTAGGTCTCATTCTGCAATTGTAATTAGGACTTCATTTCTGCAGTTAATGATTAGTTTCCAATTCTGCAACTTAGATTAAGGTTTAATTCATGCAATTTAGAGATAGGAATGTCCTAAACCCCCCACACAATCGGTTTCACCAATAAGACCTGTTGCTCTAGATTGACCTAAGTTATAACCCTGTTCACCCCTTCTTCCATAGATAGCCTTGTACACAGCCCTGGATTGACAAATTCATTGAGAATTAATGATGTGTATAATGACAATGCATCATTTTGGCATCGTTTTCGGGGAATTGTGTTGCTAGAAGGTAACAACAGTCCAATAGCTGTTAATTAGACTAAACTATGAAGATTCAAGTTAAAATCTGAATAGAACAGCTGGTTAAAATAACAACTATTGACCTATAATTTATGTCATTTTAGAGTAAACATGAATGAGTAAGTCTAGGGATGAAAAAGGTAGAATTACCCAAAAGGATCCCTGGCTTGTTCCATTAAGGAGATCTTCACGCCTAAGGGGTGAATCACCTGTGTTTGAATTACCAGAAATATTGAAAGAAAAATCACCAGTTTCACCATCATTAGAACATCCTAAGAAAGAAGAATCATCAGACTCATCATCAATAGAGGGTCTTGGACCTCTTGAGAGTGAAATTTGGATAGGGTTAACTATTCCCAGAGAACAGGAAACTATGGCAGAAAATCTGGATAGAGATGGCCAACATGGCTATGTCCATAATGAAGGAGATGATCAGGATATGCCCCAACCTTCCAGAACATTTGAATATCCTATCCGTTTGAACCCAGCACAAAATTCTCCCATGAAAACCATTTCACCTTCAGTACTTCCAACCTTTCGAGGTGTTGTATCTGAAGATCCTGATCAGTTTTTGTTTGAATTCAAAGTAGTATGTCAAACCTATGACTATGTAAATGACAATCAAAAACTTAAGGTCTTTCCCTCAACACTCAAGGACTCAGCATTACGTTGGTTCATGAGTTTAGAGCCAAATTCCATCCGAACTTGGGATCAAATGGAAACTGTGTTTTTAGACAAATATCAGGAGTATTGTCATGTAAGGAACAGGAAAGATGAGTTATTTAGGATTAAACAAGAAGATGATGAAACATTAGAAGACTATCTTGATAGGTTCTCCTTTGTTCAAAGGAGATGTGGACTTGTAGAACCAGAGTTATGCAAAACCATCTTTTTGAGAGGATTGCAAGATGAATCCAGAGACGTATTGGATTTGATGGGAAGAGGGGATGTAAATACTCTCAGTAATGAGGAAATTATGGATCTCTATAGGAATTACTCTCGCAATAAGCAAGGAAGAAGGAAAAAAAATACAAATGGCACTGATGTGAAGGAACTAATAGAGGAACTTGCAAATTTTAAAACTGATATTCTAGTGCAATTAAACACAACTTTGGGGGAAATGTCTGCAAAAGCAAAAAACACAGAACCTTTGGCAATTTATTGCCCAAGATGTAGAAATAAACATGCTTTGCAGGAATGTCCTTTGAATAAAACATCTATCTCAGCCATTTGTAGTATCTGTTCAAAGAGGCATTCAACTGATCAATGCCACCTGCTACCACAACTCAAAACTGTGTTAGAAAGTCAGATTGAGGAACTCAACTATATTGGACCAAAACAAGGGGGAAATTTCTCTCAATACCAAAATCCCCCTCATTTTCCTACAAATTGGGGGCATAATCCTGGTACTATGCCTTGGGGACAATCAGAACCACCCCAACGTCCTTGGAATTATCCTCAATGGACAAATTCCCAAGAATGGCCACAAACAAATTGGAGTAATTCAGCCTAGAATAGAATCAAAACAACCCATCATGGAATCAAAACAACCCATCATGGAGTCAAAAAAATCCATCATGGAATCAAAACAATCCACCCTGGAATCAGAATCAGACTAATCCACATTGGATGCAAAATCAACCACAGTGGAATCAACAATACCAGTCCTATCCAAGGCAACAAAGAAATCAAGGTCAAAATCAGCATTTGCTGCCTGCACCTAATCAAAACTTTCAAGAAAAATAGAACCAACCACAACAAACACAACAGGTGAAACAACCTCAACTTCCAGCTCAATCAGTCACTAATCCAAACAGCATGAGACAGGCATCCCCTGTCTATGTGGCTGAAGCTGAAGAAAATGTTGAAATCAATGTTATTGATTGTAGTAACATCCAACTTCGTTCAAGAAAAGTTGTACCTGAACCTATTTCCAATAAAAGCAAAGAAAATGAAGAGCAAGAACCTTTGGAACCAGTTATAGTGGAACCAACAATAGAGAAAGAAGAAGAAAAAATAGAACCACAGGCAGAACAATTACCTTCATCAAGGATAATTCCATATCCTGAAAGATTCAATACCACAACAAAAAATTCTGAATCAGACCTGGTCAAGGAACTTAAAAAGTTAACTATATCATTGCCCTTATTGCAAGCCATTAAGGATATACCAATGATTAAAAGTACTATCCGAGATTTGTGCATTAGAAGAGTAGGAAGAAAAAGAAAGCATTTCCCAAGACTATTCAGATTGAAGGAAAGATAGTTGATCTCTTATCTGGAAAACTAGTACCTCCAAAGTATAGTGACCCAGGAAGTCCAGTTATCATAGTTACTATAGGTTCAGTACCAATATCAAATGTCTTAGTAGATCTAGGAGCTGCAATAAATGTCATGACCAAGGATATAATGAAACAATTACAACTCAAACATCTCAGCCCCACATTTACAGTTTTAGAAATGGTTGATAGGTCAGTTGCAAAACCTGAAGGTATCATTGAAGATGTTCCTATAGAAGTTTCTTCTTGGGAATTCCCTGTAGATTTTTTGGTTTTACAACCAAGAAATTCAACACATGGATATCCCATCATTTTGGGAAGACCTTGGCTTGCAATTGTAGCAACCTTCATAGACTGCAGATCTGGAAAAATGACTATTTCAAATGGTATTGATCTAAAACAGATCTCTCTGTATCCTCCTGCAAGACCCTCCAGCAATTTTTTAGGTCAGTTATGGTTTCCTGATTCAGATGAAGAATCAGAGGAGGTTATTTCCACACTAGCCACCTTGGTAGTAAGGGAACACACAGAAGACCTCCATGACACAGAAAACTCGAAAAATGAAACTATCCTAATGAATGTTCTGCATGAACAAGGGTTAGAAGAGGAAGCAATAAATATCCAACAATTGTTAAGGAATGAGGAGAACCAAAACTCTGAAGGTGAACCATCTGTACTATCACAGGAAAACTTTGTTTCACTACCACATGGGTGGCACCATCACTTGATTTTTCCTTCTCACTGTTCCATACAGGATATGCTTCCATCAAAAAATAATGAAACAAAAATTTCTTATTTCCTCCCATCTCAGCAGTGTCCTCTTAACTCCCTAACCACCAAGTATGAAGAAGTGAGTTCAGTCCTTCCAAATACAAAACAAATAGAAGTCCAGCCAGGAAAATTTTTGAACATTTACAGCTGGCTTACTAGGGAAGAGGAAGACAAATTGATAGTTGTCTTGCAGAAGCATGTTCATGCTTTTGCTTGGGACTATAAAGATATGTCAGGAGTTCACCCTGATATATGTACCCATAGAATTTATACTGAAGAAGTCAAGCCAGTAAGACAACCCCAGAGAAGACTGAATCCTGCCCTAAGGGATATTGTCAAGGAAGAAATTGAAAAACTTCTGGAGGTAGGATTCATTTACCCAATTTTTGATAGCCAGTGGGTCTCTCCATTGGTTATAGTTCCTAAGAAAAATGGAAAAATGAGAGTATGTGTAGACTATAGAGAACTGAATAAAGTGACATACAAAGACCATTTTCCATTACCTTTCATAGATCAGGTGTTAGATACCCTTGCTGGAAAAAGATACTTTTGTTTTCTTGATGGATTTAGTGGATATAATCAAATTCAGATTGCACCTGAAGATCAAGAGAAAACAACCTTTACCTATCCATGGGGAACATTTGCCTATAGGGTTTTACCTTTTGGTTTGTGTAATGCCCCAACAACATTTCAGCGAGCAGTTTTAGCAATTTTTTCTGATCTGACTACCAACAATGTTGAAATATACATGGATGATTTCACAGTATGTGGACAGACTTTTGACTTTACATTAGAAAATCTTGACAAAGTTTTAACTCATTGTGAAACATACCAGTTATCCTTGAACCCAAAAAAATGTTTTATGATGATGAAGGAAGGAATAGTTCTTGGTCATCACATCTCTCTTCAAGGGATCCAGGTTGATCCAAAGAAGGTGGAAATTATCAAGAACCTCCTTCCTCCTAAAACTCAGACTGATGTCAGAAGCTTCCTAGGACATATTGGTTTTTACCGCAGGTTTATTCCCAGCTTTAGCACAATAGCCAATCCCATGTTTGCCCTATTGACTAAAGATTCTGAATTTTCCTGGACTGCAAGATGTCAGGAATCATTTGAAGCTCGAAAGAAAAATTAGTAACTCCACCTATGTTAAGAGGCCCTAATTGGACATTACCATTTCACATACAGGCTGATGCTTCCAATACTGCAATTGGAGCAGCATTAGGACAAATTGACAATGGTGAACACTATGCCATCTACTACATTAGCAAGAATTTGACAAGAGCTGAGAAAAATTATACCACAACTGAGAAAGAATTCTTGGCGGTAATTTATGCCATCAACAAATTTAGGCATTACATCACAGGTTATCAAATATTTATTCACACAGATCACACAACCATTAAATATTTGATGAATAAGCCTATGGTAAGTGCAAGAATTATTCATTGGTTACTATTGCTACAAGAATTTGATATCACTATAATCAACAAACCAGGAAAAGCTAATGTTGTAGCAGATTTCTTGTCCAGATTACAGAACACGGATGAAGGGGAATTAGTTGAAGACACCTTTCCTGATGAAAAATTATTTGCTATATCAGTCCAATCACCTTGGTTTGCAGATATAGCCAATTACTTGGTCACAGGGAAAGTTCCTCCACATTTCACTTCAAAACAGAAAAAACAATTGATCAAACAGAGTTCTTCTTTTGAATGGATCAAGGGTATACTTTTTAAGTGCAGTCCTGACCATGTGTTACGTAGGTGCATCCGAAAGGATGAGGTGTATGATATCCTTAGGGCTTGTCATGATGAACCCTCAGGTGGACACTACTCTGTAAAAAGCACAATTAGGAAAATCTTAGGGACAGGATATTATTGGCCATCTCTTCACAAGGATGTGAAAAAGTACATCGGGCATTGTGATGCATGCCAAAGAATGGGGAAACCCACTCATACAAATGAAATGCCACTACAGCCTCAATTGGTTTTAGAGCCATTTGAGAGGTGGGGGCTTGATTTTGTAGGACCTATTGATCCACCTTCTCAAGGAAAGGTGCATATTCTAGTATGCACTGATTACTTGACAAAGTGGGTAGAGGTGCGTGCTTTCAAACATGCTCATGAAGAGAAGGTCGTTGATTTCTTGTATACTCAGATTTTTTAGAGATTTGGAGCTCCCTGGTCTATCACCACAGACCAAGGACCCCAATTTGCATCTAAAGTCATTGAGGCATTTACAGAATTATATGAAATCAAACATAGAAAATCATCACCTTATCACCCACAAGCAAATGGCCAGGTTGAGGTAACAAACAGGGAACTAGAATGAATTTTAACAAAAATAGTAGCTTTTCATAGGAAGAACTGGCTAGATAAATTACCTGAAGCAGTATGGGCTTACAATACTACTTGGAAATCCACTACTGGATTCACACCTTATGAACTAGTCTTTGGTAAAAAGCCCCTCTTACCTATTGAATTTGAGCTACTAACACTACGCACAACATTGGAAATTGGAATTGAATTGTCACAGACACAAGCATGACAGGATTCTATAACTGAATGCATTGGATGAACTTAGGTTGGATGCTCTGCACCAAACTGAAGTAATTCAGGAGCAGAGGAAATTGTGGCATGATAGTCACATTCAACAGAGGAAACTTCAACAAGGAGATTGGGCTTTACTATTTGATTCTCGCTATGAAGACTTCCCTGGAAAGTTGAGAACTAGATGGCTTGGACCTTACCGGATTGAGGAGGTATTTGACAATGGAGCAGTCCGTTTATCTCCTATTGATGGGTCACAGAGAAAGTTGGTAGTGAATGGACATCGCCTCAGGGTATACCATACACCTTTGACTAAAGAGGAATTCTTGCAGCAGCTTGACAGTTTGGATACACAACAGGTGGAAGAAATTTCCTCTTCCACTTCAAAACAATCAACATGATCATGGATTTCAAGAAAAGATAGAAAAATACAAAAAAATAAAAAAAATAGAAAACAAAAAGATGAATAAATTCTGATTATGAATTCCTTCATGGGCATGATTTCAGGGAAATCATGAAATTCCTTCATGGGCATAGTCAGAATCAAGAAAAAAAGAGAGAAAAGGAGAGGTAAAAAAAAAAAAAAAAGAGAAAAATGAATAACTCAGCAGTGAAAACCTTTTTCAAGGCACTACTAGGTTGGTATGCATGAAAACCAGTTTTCTGGCATGCATAACCTTGAAAATTTCTGAACCATCATTGTACAAATTCACCAACTACACTTGTTTTGAAATGTTGCAGAAATTCTCAGCAGAACATCAATAGAAGCAGTCATATTTCAAAAACTTGCATTAACTTGTTTTAATCAGGTATATATTTCTTACATTTCTTCATTGTAAATGATTGGTATATAGTATATAACAATTAACCATTAGCATAAAAGATATCCATAAGAGTTGGCATACTTAAACATGTTTTGAGAATGGGAATATTGATTTTTGCCTAATCTTCAGAACAAGAATGCCAAAAATAGTGCCTGCTATCTTCTTCAGACTAATTGTTGTGTTGTCTTCGGATTGAAATTGTCTTCGAAATGATAGCAGATTGTTGCACTTTATCTTTGAAATGACAATTTGTCTTCGAATGAAGCTTTGTCTTCGAAATGACAATTTGTCTTTGGAATGAAGCTTTGTCTTCGGAATGAAGCTTTGTCTTCGGAATGAAGCAGATTTGTCTTCAGAATGCAGCAGGATTTGTCTTCGAAAAGAGGATTTGTCTTCGAAAAGAGGATTTGTCTTCGAAATGAGGATTTATCTTCGGAATGAGGATTTGACATCGCAAAGAAGCATGATCTTCGGAATGAAGACTCGTCTTCGAAATGAAGTCATAATCTTCGGAATGAAGTCATAATATTTGGAATGAAGTTTTGTTTTTGCAATAAATTATAATCTTCGAAAAGAACATTCAATGTAATATCTCCACGTGGCATCCAAGGAAGGAAAGAAATACAATCAAGTGAAAATTCTTTTGACAACATACGATAAAGGAACACGTGTCAGTCAGAATATGGTTTGTTTTTGCACCCATTTGGGAAATACCAGAATCACGGAGGACGTGACCAACCGTATGCCACCAATTTTTGATGCTAATAAACATGCACGTGAGAGTCTGCAAGAAAAATAGAAAAACTAAAAATGAGTAAGGTGGATCTGACGGCAAGGGCATCTGCGCAATCATTGATGGACATGTGTTCAAAGAAAAAATAGAAACGTGTGCCACTCTTCTTTTTGAAGACATATTTGCTAACGCAAAATGACTACGAGGTACAGTGCTCAGATTACGGTTCATTTCGAAGAACAAAAATAGGGAAATTGAAAACCCTACATGACACCAAACCCTACAAAGTTGCAAACACCAGAAACCAGAGATCCAGCAGAGGAATAGCGGTAGAAGAGAGCAGTTTGTGATGAACCAAGATAGGAAAATGGGGTGAAAAACAAGAATGGAACCAGCAGATACCACCCATCTCCGAGAAAATCCAGAAGTGGTGCAGATTTTTGAAGATGGAGGGCTTATGCCATTTTTGGATAAATTTAATGGGTCCTCTGAAGACTTGGCCGGCATGTTCACCCACACGTTCAGAAACAACCGGGCACACGTTAACGACATGACTATTGAGGTAACCCCTGAAGTTTTGAGTCAAATTATTGAGCTGCCATTAGAAGGTCTTCCAATTTCTAGGTCTAGCAAAAATACATTGGTAAACACAGTTAATCAATTTCTGGAAGAAAATGATAGGGCACCTGAGTATTTAACACATAATAACACATGCAAGGGGGTAAAAAGGGCCAGCTTGCAGGAACCCTGGGATGAAGTAGCCACATGGGTAATCAAATTTCTAACCTGTGAAGGGCAATATGTACTGTTGTCAGGGCATCACATAAAAATTTTAAATCATCTCAGACATGGTAGGCAACAACCAGAGGTTAGGGTAAATCTTCCCCTATACCTGCACCAGGAATTAAAAAACATGGCAAAAAGATATCAAGAAGGAAAAGGGAGTCTTCGCCACCATGGTCTTATCAAACTAGTTTGCCAACACCATTTTAGAGGAAACCCTAGGAGCTTTGAGAGGTTTTACTCCACCTTAAATGATGTAATTTTTGGAGATGAGGATGAAGAGGAAGAAACAGATGCTGCAGAAAATGTTGCAGAAGATGTTGTAGAAGATGCTACAGAAGAAGTTGTAGAAGATGCTACAGAATCTGTTGTAGAAAAAGAAACACACCCAACAGCAGCCGCAAAACACCTTGCTCCAGAACCTTCAACTTCACAAGCAAAAAGGCAAAAGAAAAGAGGATCTGGAACTAGAAGCAGAACAGAAAAATAGAAGAAGGTCCATTTTTCTAAAGTAGCAACTGATTTGTCAGAACAAAGAAATGAAGCACCTAGCCCAACAGGGGAAGAAACAACAAGGGAAACAGAAGCATCTGAAACTAACCCCACAACCCCTGCTGTCACCAAAAAATAGAGCAAAAAGAAGAAGTTTGCATCTGGAACTCGGAGGTCTACAAGACTCCACTTGAGGGAAATGGTGGACCAGGTCATAGAACAAGAAGATGGACAAAGCAGTCCAGATGTCACAGAGATACAACCAGCCCCTAAAAACTTCCCAGAATTCCCTGAACAGATAATTGAGGAAGAGGCTGGGCAAGATAATCTGGAGGTGGCTACAGTTCAACAAGCCACAGAAATAGTAGATGCAATTATAGACAATTTCATAGAGCCTCCTGAATAGGAGCAAACAGATGTTGCAGAGGAAGAGCCAGTTATTGAGCAGCCTGTTGTAGCTGACTTGTCTGCATCTGATTCTAAAGTAGAAACAGAGGAGGAAGATATTACAGAGCAGCTGAGAGCAGCAAGGAGTGTTGTCAAGACACAAACCAGATGGATTTCAGAAAAAGAAAACATCATTGAGATGCAGGAAAGAAAAATTGTAGAGTTACAACAGGAAGTGGCAGAACTGAGAGAGAAGTTGTCACAGTCTAAAAAATAGCCAATTGTATCCAATGATGAAGATGATTTGGCTCAACTGCTTGTGGATTTATCTAGGGTAGATGACTCTACTGAGGTAGACATAGAAGCTCATATCATTCTGAAGATGCTTCAGAATTGGCAAAAAGCACAGCAGAAAACATTGGAGATAAGTCACCAGCACAGGAACAGTCCAAGCAGCAGCATGAAATAGATCAAGTAAGTACTCCTATTGATGTCCCTATATTTCAAACTGTTACACCATCAGTAGAAGTAGCAGATAAGGGGGTGCAAGTAGAATTACTATTTGATGACAACCCAATAGAAATAGCAGATAAGGGGGTGCAAGTAGAATTATTGATAGATGAACAACTAGTGGAAGTGGCAGAAAAAGGGGTTCAGATAGATCTGCTACCTAGAATTCCACCTGTAGTCAGACCACCTAATACTGTGTCCTTAGAACAATACAATGCAGACATAGCCAGCTGGATGATTAGGTATGAGAAGCTTGCCACTAAGACTAAAAAATTCAAATTAGAAGCAAAACAGCTAGAGGCCAAGGAAACAAAAATTTAGGCATTGAAAGAAAAGGTGTCTGATTTATGTCAAATTGCTGAATTTTTAGTCCAATTCAGATGGCCAGCTAGATTTTACAGTCTTATTCTGAAGGAGAAATACCTCAGATGGCAGGTCATGAGGATTAGTTCAAGTCTTCCATATAAATTGGACACCACTACAGATTTCCTAGAAGCATACTTTGATAGCCCTTTTGAGCAGAAAAATCTCCTGTGTGAACTATTTTTACATAGTTTCTTTATTCCAGAAGAAGTAGAGTTTCATCCATAGATCTACATTGGAGATGTTCAATTGAGGGCATTCATGTCCACCTTGCAGAATCAATTTTATTGGGACCAAGAAAAGAGGTAGAATAAGGAGATTGAAACAAGAGCTGAATTGTTAGTCAGAGCAATTCAGCCAAATCACCCCATTATCACAAGACAACACTTCACCATGATGAACAGGGATGATGTGAAGTGAATGTACTTGACAAACTTGAGGGACTGTGTGAACAGATTCCACAATTTTTGTAATGACAATTTTGTGCCAGCATTATCAATCTGTAGAAACAGGTGGGCTGAACTTTCCATGTCTTTGCAGAAAAGAGAACCCATTTCCCCCATCAACTTAGAATGGTCCAGAAGAAGGGCAGAAGGAGTAATACAGTTGATTGAACTCATGCAACATAATTGGATAGGTCTCAGATTTAGGCCTCCAACCATCATCACTCCAGTCCCATTCTACTTTGAAGAAGATGCCCAACCTGATGAACAATTTGAAGAATGGCTCAGGGACCTTCAGAAGAACAGGGGATTTTATATAGGCAAGAAGTTGTTCTATAGGTCATGGAATTTGACCATGGACATATGTGATTCCATAGCCCAATAGAATGCATGAGGACATGCATCAATATAAGTTGGGGGGAAAATGATGAGGCCTGGAAATGCCTCAATCATAACATGTTTTGAACACTGAAATTGCCTATAAACTCTTATGTTTAATCTAATATGCTAGTTAAGTTAATTCAATATGTTGTGTATTAACTATTTGCATGATGAATGTATCTGAAATACTATATTCTGATTTTTACAACTTTTTGTATAAGTTTTATGTTGTTTTGTTATGACTTGCTAAAATGAGATATGCTTAGATTAATAGCAACATTTCACTAATCATGTTTTGATATGTCTCAAGCATTCATTTTACCTAAATCTGCAACGATTCAAGAAAACTCATTATCATGCAAACAAAAACTAGGTTTTCCCATGTAAATTCCAGCCAGCTGCCAATGAATGGCAAGGCATGGAATTCACATGTGGAAAGAGATGAAGACCATTGGAATCTGATCCTGAGAAGTAACCCACATGAGAAATGTAGAAGAAATCATTTAAGGAGCCCACATTTGTTCATTTCGAAGTCTCTTCGAAATGAACAGATATCTTCAGAATGAGAAAACATAGTGTCTTCGGAATGAGCGGATCTTCAAAATGAGAACTGTAGTATCTTCGAATGAGAACTGTAGTGTCTTCGAAATGAGTGGATCTTCAGAATGAGAACTGTAGTATCTTCGGAATGAGCGGATCTTCGGAATGAGAATTGCAGTATCTTCGAAATGAGCCACTTATCTTTGGAATGAAAATAGAATGTGCTTTTTGACTTGTTGACCGAATTCTGACTTTGTCGTCCTTGCCGACCAAAGCCACCATTTATGGAAAGATCAAAGTGTGATCTTCTTCTAGGATAAAACCAGGAATTGTTGCAGCATAATAGGATTAGATCTTTTTGAGATATTCTCAGCTTGTTAGTAAATCTTAGGACATCTATAAATATGGCTCCCATTCAGGTTGAGCTAGTAGGTAGTAAGTAGAGAGTAAGGGGAATAGAAGATAGAGAAATCAGAGAATAATAGGTGATAATCAAAAAGTGACTGTTACAGTCCTGTAACAGTTTTCAGCAACATTATTGTAATCATGTGTTTGAATCAATAAAGTATATTGTTTCTATTTCATATTGCTTGTAAATGAGTGTGAGTAAGATCTAGAGAGAGAGAGACTCATACCTTCTTCTGGACAAAGAGGTTGGCCACTTCCAGACCTAGGAGGAGGACTAACAACAGGTTTTTATTCTGATTTTGCTGTAGCAGAATGAGTTATAGAACTTGTCATTTCATTCCTTTGTAAACAACTAATGATATTTGCAATTTTAGCTTATTCTATGTTTTGTGATTAATGATTTGGTTGTAATCCCCACTTTCAGCAAAGCTTTCAATTTATTGCAGACTTTCATTTCCAAAATTTACTATTTTCTGTAATTTCTTGCATTTTTATGTTTTGTTGTCAACCCCTGCACAGAAGATTGACAACCTTCTGTTACAGAGCCTTGACAGTTTCATTTCCATGTTAGAAGTAGATTTTCATTGCTGCAAAAGTAAATAGATTTCCTTTCTGCAATTACAATCAGACTTTCAATTCTGCAACTGTTATTTCTGCAACATAATTAGGTCTCATTCTGCAATTGTAATTAGGACTTCATTTCTGTAGTTAATGATTAGTTTCCAATTCTGCAACTTAGATTAAGGTTTAATTCATGCAATTTAGAGATAGGAATGTCCTAAACCCCCCACACAATCGGTTTCACCAATAAGACCTATTGCTCTAGATTGACCTAAGTTATAACCCTGTTCACCCCTTCTTTCGTAGATAGCCTTGTACACAGCCCTGGATTGACAAATTCATTGAGAATTAATGATGTGTATAATGACAACGCATCAAATGTTACATATCAAACTACACTTGTCACTCATCAATAATTCGTTGATGATACTCTTATTTCCACTTTTGCTTTAGTGGTCAAAGCTAAAGTCATTAAGCATATTCTCCTTCTTTATGAGGAGGTCGTTGGGCAAAAAATCAATTTTCAAAAAAGTAAATTATATTTTCTTAACACTCCCTTGAGAAGACAAATTAAGATTACCAACATCCTGGGGTGTGCCATTTTCTCCTTGCCTGCCACTTATCTAGGTTTACCTTTGTTTATGGGTAATGCTAATGAACATCTATGGGACAATGTCATCGAAATATTTCAAAAAAAATCTTTTCGTTTGGAGAGGTAATTTATTATCCCAAGCTAGAAAATCTATCCTGACCATGGCCTATTTACAGAGTATTCCTATTTACTTCCTTTCAATTTTCAAAGCACCTGCTAAATTTTACCAAAAAAATGAACATTTCCAAAAGCATTTCCTCTGGAAAGGAGCCTAAAATAACAATAAATTCCATCTAGTTGCTTGGGAAAAAGTTTGCAAGCGCAAGGATTAAGGGGGAATAGGGCTTAGAATAATACACATGTTAAATTCTACTCTTTTTGCCAAACAAGCATGGCGTTTAAATTTTAGGATATCATGTAGAGTGGGTCAAAATCACTAGAAGGAAATACCTCCAAAATTCTGATTTTTTATATGGAGAAATCCCCCCTTCTGCATCCACCTTTTGGAAATCCATTTGCTCTACGATACAACTTCTAAAAGAGTTTTAAGGTGGCAGGTTAGTGATGGGAAATTCATGTACTTTTGGGAAGACAAGTGGTTAGGCGATCACCAACTTCTTCAGGTCCCAAGATTCAGATTGCTCAAAGAGTTTATTGATCCTCTTTTTGATCCACTTCCAATGGGACCAGATATTGGAAAAGGATCCATCATCCTAATATGGCATCTGAAATATCTTCACTAAAAGCCTTTTTATCTTTCTTTCCTATCCCTTCTAAGGCCTCTTGTGACCATCCTATTTGGGAGCCCACTGACTCAGGAGATTTTTTTGTCAAATCTGCTTATCATTTATCCTTATCCCCTGCATAAGTTTTTATTCCTTTCAATCTAGTGTGGCTTAAACATTTGACTCCAAAGGTTAATTTTTTCTCATGGATAGCCATTCAAGATAAATTCCTCCTTGTTAAAAATCTTATTAAACGTGGCATTCCCCTCCCTAATAGATGCTTCTTTTTGCCTTGCAGATTGGGAATCCATGACCCACCTTTTTATTTTTTACCCCTACTCCAGGTCCATCCTCAATAATCTTTTCCTTAAGGTCAATATCATTTGGGCTTCTCCTTCTTCTATTGTTGACCTTTTTACCCAGTGGCCTAACCCTTTTAAAAATCCTTTTCTCAAAGGCTTATGGAGTTTTTGCCTTCATCACTATTTATGGTAGATTTGGCTTGAGCACAATAGGCACATTTTTCTAAGGAAGCTAGGGATTTTGAATTTATTTCTAATAGAATTATCTATTTTTCTAAGGAAAACTCTTTGATTACCCCTTTCGATTCTTCACATATTCCCTTTTTTTGAAGCTTCCTTACTCCAATCCTTTAACATTTCCTTGGAAAATCTTCGTCTTACCAATCCTCATGGTTCTAGATCCAACATCAAATGGAATCCCCCTCCTTTGGGGTGGTTCAAACTCAATTTTTATGGAGTTTTTAAAGGAAATCTAGGAAGAGCTAGTGTCAGGGGTATTCTCAAAGATCATCAAGGAAATTCCATTTTTGCCTTTGCAGAACCTTTAGGGGATCAATACAATCATTTTTCTGAAGCAAGTGCACTATGGAGAGGATTATAATTCATCAAAAATGTCCCAAGAAAAGTCATCATCAAAGGATATTCATTAAATATAATCAACTACTTAAAAATTTCTAAATCACCAGGTTGGAAAATCAAGAATCTAATCGAGGAAGCCAAGAAAATTTTGTCATATCAATAGGAAGTCATAGTTCAAAATGCCTTCAAGGAAGCTAATGTTGTCACTAAAAAGTTGTCCAATATTAGTGCCTTTGTCCCAGGGATGCTAACCTGGATGGACACTCTCCTTCGTGATGTTAGTGAACTTGCCAAGTTGGATTTAAATCTCACTCAGTAAAATGAATTATCATCACTCCACATGTGATCTACAACTTATTTGGCCCTCGACTTTGAGGAGAAGTATTATCATTGGCCCTCATGTCTTCTACATTGCGGCTGTTGTTATAATTATTTTCATTACCAAAGTCTTCTCCATTAATAAATTTATCTTCCCTAGGCTTCCCCATTTTTAGAGCCTCATCTTGGAAATATTTCCTTCCCATTTTTCCACCAAGCGATACTTATTCCTCATATTCATCACTCATGACACTGCATTTTTCCGCTAGCTTTTATCTGGGATTTAAAATTTTTCGTGCCAAATAATTCTTCCTCCATCATTTTACATGATCTTGCGTTGTTCTCTTCCATATGTGTACCCATTCTACCTGCTCGAAACCCTTCCTTATTTCGTGTTCCATTCGCATGGTTCCAAGAATTGTTCTATTCCCTGCTTGGTCATGCTTTTCAACTCCTTGGGTTTCTGAATTTATCTTTGATTTTTCTATATTCATATTCTCATGCATCCCTATTTGTCAACTTTTCCATATCTCAGCACATATTTCTATTTTCACCATTGATCCTGCCTATTGGAATATCTTCCTTGGTAGAATCTGTAACCTTTTGATTTGTTCTGTCTAGTTTTTTAGCTTCCCTAGACAAAGATCTTGTGTGAGAAGTCTTGCAAAAGGTTTTATGAAATGTTCAATTTCACTTTGGTGCTTTATAAGCTCTGCTAAGATTATGTTATGGTCTTCTCCTGCTCTTCCTCTTATCTTCAATTTCATTTTCAAAAACCCTAGCTCCCTTCTTCTAAGAGTCATCATGATGTGTTTTGTTGAGCCAGACACATATTCCATAAAGCCCATCGCCGAAGCTACCTCAATGATAGAGGATTAGTTTATTTTTTCAAGATGTTTTCTGGGACTGATTGGGACACCAGTACGGCTTTTGCTTCAACATGGGAAGATGGATTTGTCATCATTCATGGATTTTATTTCCTGGTGAATGTAGGCATTCTTGCAGAACTGATAGGACAACTTATTTTTGGCTGCACTATGAGAAGGAACAAACACAATTGGGAAGTGGAAATTAACCGGTTCGAACCTTCATCGCAAATTAGGAATCTTATCAATAAAGTTTTATTTCATAAGCATCTACCTACGCCATGGAATGAGGTAATGAAGCTAGTCATGCAATTAATTACTGTAGATGATCCTGAGTCACAACTCTATAGTTTCCACCTTTCTTTTGTGAATCATTTCAAAGATGCAAAATTTCTCAATCTTCCAGAATTCTTGTATTTTCCCATAATTACACTATAACTTCAACCCATGCCAAGAAGTAGGAAGCTTGGCCTTCTCATCAGGGCATGTTCAAGGTCCTTTATGCTTATCTGCTACAGAAATTTCCTAAAGGAAATATTACCATTCAGGAAAACACAGAGGAAGACACTTCCTCCACACCTCCCTCTAAGATGAGAGGCACCAAAATAAAGGGCAAGGAATTTAAATGCTAGGGCTCTCTCATTGCTAATAAAAAGGTTAAGGTGGAATTTACTCCCACAAGGAATTCCCAGTGGCTAAAGAAAAAAGTTTCTCAGAGCCCTGAGAAGGTTAAGGAAGAGGGTGAGGATGACCCCAACGACCTCATTAAAAAATATCTACATAAATTAGTAATCCAAACCATGTCTGCTACCATTGCTCATATGGAGACTGCCTGGACTGCTATGGATAAATCCATCTCACAATTGAAGGAGTAGAGAAATGCACTTAATTTGTTATTTTCCTGTGACACCTTCGATGAGGAATCCCCTACGATTTTTGTTACTGTTGGTAAATCCAAAGCAAAGGAGGATGACGTCTTTGAAATCACAAAAAAAAATCTCCAAGGAAGTGACCAAGGATGAAACTAAGGAAGGCGAATAGGAAACTGTTGAAGCACCTACCATGGAGCAATTGCTTTCCTTGCTACTGTTGTTGACCCTTTGGGATTTCCTCACCTTTTGGTCTTACTTTTTTAGTCTTTGTGTTTTTTCTAGTTCCTCTAAGGATGCATTTTGGATTTTTCTTGAATCCTCTTCTCTTTTCTGCTTCCCTAGGATGCATTTTTTTCTCCCCACATCCATTTTTTGGTGGTTTTCTAAGGCGTTGGGGTGCCTTTCAAATGCCCCCTTAATAAAAATTATAAACTTACCAAAAAAATCAATGGATTTTTTAGGCTCCCCCCCATTAATATAAGATCATTCATTATGCAATTCTATGTTCTTTGAGTTCTACTTTCTATTTCACATTTGGTGTTGCATTTTTTGTCTCTTCAAATGACGATCACGGTGGGACCCCCAAAGGGTTCTTATCTTTGATTTGCCTTGTTTTATCTAGTTTATTATTTTCATTTATGCTTTGTAGGTTTCTTGAGAGGTTGCAGGGGCACTTAGTGGAGCTCCTGGGTTACACATTTATAGTTGTTAGATTGTTCAAGAATTCTAGGTATTTTCTGAATAAATATGGCAGTTGTATATTTATTTTATTTCAATTTGCATTAGGTATTTTACATTCTTGCATCTTAGATTCACATTTTACACATTAAACATTAGGAATTTACATTTTGCATTTTGATCTTCTTTTGTATTATTTTTTTAATGCATCATTTTGCATAGTAGTTGCATACTAGGTTAGGAAGTATATCTACAACCTTATCTTGTATCCTTACCCTGTACTTCACTAGAGTGTATTTTGGTTGTTAGTGTTTAAGTTTCCCCTCCTACTGTTGGAACCACATTGGATGGTTCAGAGTAGAAGAGATAGGTGAACCCTCCACCATTGGAGCCACTTGATGGTTCAGGGTGGGTTTTAAGCAATGTACCCTACATCTCTTTTGAGGATATAAACTTAGCATTAGCATGCCTATGCACTTCTTGGTTGAATTCTTTGCAAGGGACTAGATTTGATTGTTTATGCATTTCCATTTGTTTGTACACAATAGAAAACTGCACTATTCTAAAAGGAATCACACACTTTGCACGTACCATCACAAAATTAACAGTTGGACTTCATCACCAACTATTGATTCAGGTTTAGTGATGGTGGCAGTCATTTCCATCCACTGACTTGTACAAGTAGATAAAACATAGTAACCCATGGGAAGAGTCTGGATTTCATCACTAGAATTTCTCCCATTTGTCCTCCACATTAGGCATATCACGTAGGCATTAGGCATAGGAAAATTTCAACACACAAACCCCACACATAAAAAAAATTCTAAGAAGATAACCACAAAATTGTTATTGCAAAACTTAGTGTGCTTTTGTTCAAAAATTTAAATGAGATAATCACAAAACAATTGTGTGCTTTTTGCTTGGAAAAAATTAAAAGAGATAATCACAAAATTTGTTTTACAACATTTCTACATTAACATGGCTGCACAATAGCCGCTCCACATTAACATGGCTTCAAAAACCATTCCATCATTAACATGGCTCCACAACAACCTTTCCACCATTAACATGGATTCATATTAGTCATTCCATCATTAACATGGCTTCATATTAGCCATTCAACCATTAACATGGCTTCAACAACCATTCCACCATTAACATGTCTTCATCTTAGCCATTCCATCATTAACATGGCTTCATCTTAGCCATTCAACCAGTAACATGGCTTCAAAAACCATTCCACCATTAACATGGATTTATCTTAGCCATTTCATCATTAACATGGCTTCATCTTAGCCATTCTAGCATTAACATGGCTCCACAATAGCCATTCCATCATTAACATGGCTTCATCTTAGCCATTCTATCATTAACATGGCTCTGAAACAACCATTCCACCATTAAAATGGCTTCATATTAGCCATTCCACCATTAAAATAGCTTTATCTTAGCCATTCCACCATTAACATGGCTTCATATTAGCCATTCCATCATTAACATGGCTTCATATTAGCCATTCCACCATTAACATGGCTTCATATTAGTCATTCCATCATTAACATGGCTTCATCTTAGCCATTCCATCATTAACATGGCTCCACAATAGCCATTCCATCATTAACATGGCTTCATATTAGTCATTCCACCATTAACATGGCTTCATCTTAGACATTTCATCATTAACATGGCTTCATCTTAGCCATTCCATCATTAACATGGCTTCATCTTAGCCATTCCACCATTAACATGGCTTCAACAACCATTCCACCATTAACATGGCTTCAACAACCATTCCACCATTAACATGGCTTCATCTTAGCCATTCCACCATTAACATATCTTCAACAACCATTCCACCTTTAACATGGCTTCAACAACCATTCCATTATTAAAATGACTCCAAAACAGCCATTCAACCATTAACATGGCTTCAGCTTAGCCATTCCATCATTAACATGGGTCCACAACATCCATTCCACCATTAACATGGCTTCATATTAGTCATTACATCATTAAAATGGCTTCATATTAGTCATTCCATCATTAACATGGCTCCATATCATTCCCTATTTTTGTTGAGGCAAAAATAGAACTCATCATTTGCATTTTCATAATTACTCCATCATTCATTACCATGACATCTTCACATCCACCATTTCATTTCCATTATCAGTTCATCATAATCACATTCACTTTAATCCATAATCATTTCATTCTCCAAATCAAAAACCCCTTCTCTATTAGGGTAAAAACATATTCAATCCTTGTATTACTATAAAAAACCTTGCGTTGCATTCCCATTATTTTATCATCTTGTATTTTCACATGTTGGTTGTTTGCCTTACAAGCTTGCTAGGTTGGGGGAGTAAAAGAATTCAAAACCTTTGAACACCACCCCCTCGAGAGTAGTCTATGCTTAATGAGATATATATCTATATATATATACATGGCCAATACACATTGCATTTCATATCCGCATTTCACACATTACATTGCATACACTCACTACATCCACAACAACACATTGCATTACACCCATCCACATCTGATTCACACCTTCCATTTCACACATGTCATTTTTACACATTTGCATTACACACATTCCATTTCGCAAATTGCATTCCGTACATTTCATTCACATCCATATTTCACATTTCATACTAAGGATCATTTATTTAGTTTAGATATTAATTGGTCCAATATAGTCATGTTGCCTTAATTAGGGGCACCTTCACATCATCATCCATTTCATTGCACTATTCCCTAAAGCCAAATTGCCATTCATAAAAACTACATTTCCACAAAGCTTGCCTAGGTGTTTTCGGTCACTCAACCACTCCTAGTGTTTTAAGAAACCTCCAAAAATACATTTCGAGTTCCTTTTAGGACCATCACACATATACATTAAGAAAATCTTGAGTTTTGGGAATTGACTCTAAAATATTCTTGAACTAAACACAATTTCATATTTTAAAAACATCTTGTGTCAAAGAGGGATAACACCATCCTTGGCATGAACTTAGAAGTGAAAAGGGTCATCCTTGCTAGTCCCATCATGCAACATAGTCCATAAAAATAGTTGTTCTCACCACTATCACAATTCCAAAAATAAAAGAAAGAGTAGGGAATAATCCCTAGAAAAAACTCTAAATATTTTACATCACACACCACTGATCATTGGGTTGTAAGGATCGTACTACATTTTTAGTCAGACGGTTAGGTATTCATCCCCAAAACTTAAGAGATAAAAAATACAAATCATGAACTATGGAGTTAGCCTCCATCGAATCTATAAACGCTTGATTGGTAGTGGAGTACGCTCATGCGTGATGACACATCTCTTTTAAAGAGATCTTTGACCGCTCATACGGACAAGCTAGCTTCTTGGCCTCATCCATAACAAGTTTAACCAATTTACTCAAGATAGGTTAATGAACTCACTTGCACACACATTGGTTCTTGATTGCCTCAAGTCATTACCATTCTCTTGATTTGGTAAATGAATTCACTGCACAGATATTTGGTCCTAGAGGGATTAAATAGTTTTAGTGAGTTTGTTTGATATCACTAGTATGTCTGAGTCTCTAAAAAGTAGTTAGTTTTCCATATTAACATCCATATATTATTCCATATCAACATCCATATCTTCTTCCACGTCAACATCCATGTCAGTTCATAAGCCATTCATCCCAGTTGCCACCAAGTTTGGTGCCCCTAATTAAACAACAATGCTAGCAAAATGGACAAACAAGATCTAAACTATAAATGATCATTAGCACATCCATACATTATACCTTGCATTAATCATCCATACATTCCACCTTGCATTAATCATCCATAACATATCATATACATTCATCATCCATATACACATGCATTACACAAAAAAATTCCACACAAAGCATTAACACAAACGATAAAAGCCATGTATACATATGTATAAATATTGCATGTACAATGAGTGCCAAATGGCTACATACAATGGAGCACCAAGGCCCATATACAAAAGTGCATCTAAGCACTAGTTATGTCCTCCAAGAGGATCCATGTGACATAGTAGGAGCCTTAGACCTAGAGCTATGCCTAGACTCGCTATGTCTAGCACCCTCATACACAAATGAGGTTGGAGGATCTAGAAGTGGAATATGATGTTCCATCAACCTATCCTCCAATACCTCAATATATCTATATCGAGAGTGAACATGTGCTATATCGATATTATGTCAGTTCTCCATCTCCACTAGCTCTACTTGGAGCCTTGTAATCATCACATGCCACTCTGCCACCTGCTGCTCCAACCATACTGAATCCTCCTCACTCTGATATAGAGGTACATTCAGAACCTCCTAAGCCCTCTATCAGCAACCCTTTTGGCCAAGCAATGCTAAAGTGCTCCCATCCCCAAAACTACAATAGCAAGCTGCAACCCAATCCCTTCCTATCCCATCTTGTCACCTTATATAGCTCCCAGTATACCTGCACCAACAAAACGGGAGCCCACGCATACACCTAATGTCTAGTGAGAATATCTCTCACTACCCCTATCAAGTTCCAAGGGAACTTGCACTCGGTTGTTCAGGGCCACCATGTTAGCCAACACAAACATGACCAAGGAACGAATGGTATCCAACTCCCTATCCACATACATGGACAAGTATGGTATACCTCCGCTCTCCACCCTCACACCCTGCCATGCATCCCTATTCATCCTCATCATATTGAACTTATGGTTGAGCCTAAACTCAACTCGAATACCCTCTACTGGTTCCTTAAGGGTACGATACACATCCTCCAAGGTAACAGTCACCTCACCAGTAAGGAGCTGAAAGGTCCCCTTATATGCATCCCATCTCTCCACCAAGGTAGAGAGGTACCCCTCGTCAACCATCACTACATTAATGCGGGATACCTCAACTAGCCCCACATCCTCTAGTAGCTCCCACTCCTTTTCTAACATCACCTTCCTCATCCCAGGGATGTAAGGTAAGAACCGGTGTAGAGCCTCCAAAATCCTAAGCTGCAACACAACACAAAATATTTATCAATAATTTTGCAAAAAAAATCATAAAAAACATGAAAATTTTGCACAATATACAAATAGGAAATTACCTCAATGACCTGCACTCCAACATTAGCCCTGGCCTCTACACCCACTTCCTCCACCACCATAGCTTCCACACTCCAAATGATTCACCTCACTTCACTCCACTCTCCTAGATGGAGCTTCTCAAACTCTCAAATGCACAAATGAGCTAGTTTTCTCACCCTGGTAGATATTTATAGCTGCTTCAGGTGCCTTGAGATGCCCATGGGTGTTTCCTAGTATACTGAAGTGCCCATGGGTGTTTGCATAATGCCCAAACACAGGTGAGCATTTTTGTCAGTCAAAAGCACCAATGAGCGTTTAGCATCAAATTGCATGGAAAGAAAAAAACATCATAAAACAATGGCTTACCTTCACCAAATCACTCCAAACTACATCCATGCATTCATTTCATCATTTTATGATGTTTTGTGAAGATCCCAACTAATTTGGATGCATAATTTTCATTTGCAACCACATATGGAAAATTCAACGAACAAGTTACAAAAGCACCCCGAAAGAGTACAAATCTTCACAAAATGACCATAAATCATCAATATCATCATTCATACATCATTTTCACATCATTCCATTTGCATATTTTCCAAGTTCAAATAAAATTCAAGTGAACCTTGTATCTAGTGGGTTGTTCTATATACTTGGTGATTATAGCGATTTGCATCCATGCAATTTGGTAAGATGAAGAGCCTACCATAGGGACACTTGGTAATTTTCATAATTCCATATCTCGTTGTTCAAAAGCACAATCATATTTGGTAATTCACATTTTGAGTGAAACCTTACCAAGAATAATTTGCACAAAAGTTGTCATTGATGGCCTAGTTTATGAGTCTTAAAACATGGATAATATTACATTTTATCATTACACATTTCTTTGACAGTCATAATGGCAACTGGCTTTAGCTAGGATGATTGATTATGATCATAGAAATTATCTAACAATCACTAGTTGGTCCTTTGAAGTTGACTACTTTTACTCTTTGCATTATTCATCACTGTATATCAATGACGCCGAAAGGCATATTCTTCAACAACATCGAATCACCCCAGGTTTGGGGTAACCACATTTGGTTTTGACCTTCCTACAATGGGATATATTGTACATTCTCCATCACAATTTCACAAAACCCTTCATCTATTGGGGAAAAAATAGACACATTCTCCATCACAATTTCACAAAACCCTTCATCTATTGGGGCAAAAATAGATGCATCATATCATATTTTCCACCAGTCCCCTTCCCACTGTTGGGGCAAAAATGATATCACATTTGCGTCATTCATTTGCATATATTTTTCAATTGGCTCATGAGATTCATCCACAAACTCATTCGCCAATTGAGGGGTAAGTTTTGCAAAACTCAAATTCTTTTATTCTTTTATCTTCAAGCTTGTGTTCCACATCCCAAGAGAAGTTGCTTCTACACTTGGCCAAAATAGATGTCTCATATTTTTGCACCACATTGTGTTTCATGCAACGCAATACAAAAAGGGGTATTTATAGACACCAAAACCTAGCCATTTGTCCTCCACCCATTCTTTCCCACCATTTCTACCCATTATTCATGTATATTTATATATATATTTATTTTATATATATTTAATATTAATATTTTATATATTTAATAAATATATATTTATATAAGTGAATTAATCCCAACCATCCGATTTTATTTAATCCTATCCATCCATTCATATCAATCCATGCCACACCCTATATTTAATATCCACCCTCCAATGTGCTTTTATCTCAGCCACACAATTAGTGTCGTTAAAACCCTAGCATGCCCTAGGTTGGATTATAAATAGGAGCTATTTTGATGTCTCAACCTCTGAATGCCTGGAAATCCTAAGCAATTCATATCCTAAATCAGAAGAAGCTATTGCCAAAGTTCCCTACAATATTTAAGTGCTCTTCCCTTCCATCCTCACTCACCATAGCCCCCACATCCACCGTCACCTCTCTCACTCAACTAGATCTACTTTTGTAGACTTCCTCCTCAGTTGTTGAATGCCTTCGTGTGCTTTATATCATTCTCAAACGTCTCCAAGTGCTTCCTTCCTCACTGCCAAGCGCCTCTGGGTACCCTCCACTATTATCAAGCGCCCATGGGCATTTCCTGCAATCATCGAGTGTCCACGGATATTTTATGCTAGGGATTCTGAAGTCTTCCTAGATTTTGAGCTATGTTAGGGCATCTCTATTGCCATTTCACAACACCTGCAATCATAGTACGCATAGATCAGAAGACCATGCATATAAGGTAATGATATTTTATTTTACGTTTTTAGGCTTCTTACTATTTTTTGCACTTGATCTCATTTATGCACCCAGGGTTTAGCATTTTCATTTATTTTATAGAGGTCTCACATTGTGGAGGTCTCACAAATGCTACTAACCTTATGGTTATTTTAATGTGTGCAAATATGGAAGTGTGACATCAACATTGGATAGCTACTTAAGCTGGAGTGGCCTAGCATCGGATAACTAAAAGCCCACTCACTTCTATTGGGAGAAAGGATGTGTTTGAAGACACCACCAACATTGTTTTTCTATGGTTTTAAAGAACCCTAGCCATTGTAAAATTTGTATCAAAAGGATTCAAAGATCCTCATTGTAACAATGGAGTTTTTAGGCTCCCCCCATTAATATAAGATCATTCATTGTGCAATTTTGTGTTCTTTGAGTTCTACTTTCTATTTCATATTTGGTGTTGCATTTTTGTCTCTTCAGAGGAAATGACTAAGTTTATTGAAGGGTAATTTGAACGTAAGCTACCTTGTGAACATCGTCAATGGCTTACTTACGATAAGTGAATGTTTACTTTAATCTCTTATTAGAGTAGTTTTCTTGATGGTGTGAAAGTTTTTCAAAACCAGTTTGCTTAGAGATATCTTTTTGAGAGTTTTGTGTATGCACAAAATTATTATCTAATTTTTGGATATTATTTAAGAAAACAAATGCATTGAAAGAATCATCCCTTGATAAATGATTTTGTTAGTTGGTCATTGGAAAAATTTCTAGTTAGACTAAAAGGGGTTTAGAAACCGATATTCCAAACCAACATTACACTTTATTTTATTAAAAAATTTAGTAAGTAGCTAAGTTTAACTTGAGTTAGTAGTAGCCTTGGTAGAAAATAAGAGAATGTTATGGATAAAGGGAACCACAAAAATATAGTGGTCATACTCATTAAGTAACTCTTAAAAGGGATGACTAGCTCATCTAATATATAAGAGGGATAATCGAAGTGATAAACACACTCACATAAAATTACCTATGTGGATTGTGGTGATTAGCACGATATCTTTGATTTACTGAAAAGAAATGAGTCAACACCTAGTGTACTACATTGATAGAGAAATGTAAGTATAGTGATGGGTGATGTTCTATACCTAGAGTACTACATTGATAGAAAAATGTAAGTATAGTGATGGGTGATTTTCTCTACCTAGTATACTTAAATTGATAGACAAATGTAAGTATAGTGATGGGTGAACCTTTACACCTAGTGAACTTGCATTGATGGATAAATGTATGTATAGTGATGAGAGTATCTAGGAATGTGAAGTATATCGTCATATCAACATTATGATGGATAGGCTATAGTGATAAAAAAAGTGTGCTCTTATTTGGATAGAAATTTTGGGTTATAATATTTGGTATCAAAGCATGGTTCGTAGTGGAATAGGCTCACTACACAAAACTAGTTATAGTATGTGATAGAAAATATGCTTATATAAGGTTTAAATATTGCTTAATAGAATAATTATTGGAAGTAGGCTCGTCTAATTATTTGAGGTGATTCGATGAATATTTATTAGTAGGTGAAGCAATTTAAAAATGTAATTTCTAACTAATTCCTAATTTATCTTTTATGTGTGGCTAGGGACAATGCCATCAAAGAGAAGAAGAGGAAATGTTGCCCCATCGATGAGGCAAACATGACAAACTAATGTGGAGTACAAGAACCCATTTGTAGGTTTGGAGAACCCTATAAATGAATGAGAGAATCTCACTACCATAGTAGCCCTACTTCGTGAGCAGGTAGAAACATAGAAGCAGTTGTTGGACACCATGTTGAATCGGGAAGCACAGGCTGGAAACTCTAGAATGGGATAGACAAATGAACCCCTTACTAAAGATATGATAGGGTAGGGTTCGACTTGAGGTCAAGTTGGGCAAGGAAATAAAATATTTAAAGTCTTCCAAGTTCAATGGAGAGGAATATGGTGATAAAGCCGAAGCATGGTTGAAAGAGATAGAAACCTACTATAATATGAACTTTTCCTCTAGCACTCGAACATCCTATGCCACACTACATTTGCAAGGTGATGGCTTGGATTGGTGGGAAACTTATAGTGAGGATCAAAAACTTACGATAGCAATCGACTTAAAATGGGAAGAATTTGTAGTAGCTTTTAAAGAGAGATTCCTCACAAAGCACTTTTATTCCCAAAATTTTGAGGAGTTCACTAAAATTTGGTAGGGAACTAGGACAGTGGAAAAATATTATCAAAGATTTGTCAAGCTACTGAAATATGTGCTTGCATACAATGAGAAAATGAAGATCCATAAGTTTATACTAGGAGTAGATCCTAGAATAGGATAAGAGGTAGATATGCGGGAACCTACTACTCTATAAAAAGCCTATGATTTGGCCAAAAAATTGAAATATATCTCAAACCCTATTTTGATTATGAAGGTTTAGATGAGCAGGGTAGAGAAGCACTAAGGAAAAGAAACAACGCAGGTTTTGTAAAGTGGGAAAAAGAACAGACAAATAAAAGTATCCCTAGACAAGACAAAAGGAATGATAGAAAGCAAGGAAATTTCAGGAAAATATTCCAAGGAAAGAACCATAATTCTAATAATCACAATAATGGTAACAACAAACCACCATAGGGACAGGCTAATTCTCCACCAACAAAAAAAGCAGAAGGACATAAGTGAATAGCACACCCAGGACTGAAACATGGATGCTTTCTTTGTAGTGGACCGCATTATGTCAATAATTATCCACATAAAGTAGGAACAGGTTCAAAAGGAAAGGAACCATTGTACAAAGAACTTGCACCTAAGAAACCTACACACAAGATTTATGCTACAATAGGGAATCATAAGCTGGAAGGACAAGCCACTCCACTATTGATAAAGGGTAAGATTTTTGGTAAGGTTGTTAAAATATTAATTGATAGTGGTGCTATAGATAACTTTATTTCCACTAGTTTAGTTAAAGATATTTTAAAAAGACCAAGAATCTTGGCACATGGGTGGAATTTCAAGTATGGTTTAAGATAAACCTACTCCATTAATCAATGTTACCCTATGGCAGAAATCACCTTACCTAGTGGAATGACAATGGGATGCCTGTATGTGGTGCCATTGCATGCCTTTGATGTAATCCTAGGAATGGATTGGTTGCAAGCGCACAAGGCAGTACTCAATTTTCAAGAAATATGGATTGAGTACATGAAATATGGTGGAAATGTACAAAGGGTGTATAGCCTACAAGGGGTTTTTCAACCTCAAATCCTCTCAGTAATGCAACTCAAGAAAGCCATAAAAAAGGGAGGAATGATCTATGTTGTTAAGATAAATAAAATTGAGGAAGAAAAGAAGGAATAGGTGTTCAAGAAACACCCAATTCTTCAAGATTTTAGGGATGTATTTCAAGAAGATTTACCTAGATTACCACCCAAACATGAGTTTGACTTCATAATCATGCTTCAACTTGGAATTTAGCCTATACATAGATCTCCTTATAGAATGAATCCCATAGAAATGCAAGAGCTGAAAGTGCAACTACAAGGATTTCTAGAAAAATGATTAATCAGACCAAGTGTGTCACCATGGGGTGCACCTATGTTATTCATAAAGAAAAAGGATGGTTCCTTGAGATTATGTATAGATTATAGAATGTTAAACAAGGCAACTATCAAGAATAGATATCCTTTACCCAATATTGAAGATCTCTTTGATCAACTTAAATATGCCACTATATTTTCGAAGATCGATCTGAAGTTTGGATATCATCAGTTGTGAATCCGTGAGGAGGATACTCATAAGACAACATTCAAAACTTGATACAAATATTATGAGTTTACTGTCTTGCCTTTTGGTCTAACAAATGTTCCAGCAACATTTATGAACTTAATGAATAGTATATTTAGGAAGCATTTGGATAGATTTGTTCTGGTATTCTTGGATGACATTTTGATATATTCTTAAAATAAGGTAGAGCATGACAGACATCTTAGGATCATGCTGGAGTTTTTAAGGAAGAATCAATTGTATGGGAATTTATCCAAGTGTGAATTTTATGTACCAAAAGTGCTATACTTAGGTCATATTGTATCAACAAAAGGGATTGTGATGGATCCTAAAAAATATAAGCTATTTTGAATTGGTTGTCGCCAAAAAATATGACAAATTTTTTGAAGTTTCATGGGTTTGACTGGTTACTAAAGGTGATATGTAAAGGATTATGCCAATATAACCTCTCCAATAACTAACCTTCAAAGGAAAGGAAAATAATTCAGGTGGATGGATAAATGTGAAGCAACTTTTGATTTTCTTAAGCAAAAGCTTACTACACCTCCTATACTAAAGATACCTAATCCTCAAGGTAGTTTTTTTTGTTTTTACAAATGCATCAATGGAAGGTTTGGGAGGAGTGCTCTCACAGGAAGGAGTAGTGGTAGCCTATGGATCAAGAAAGTTGAAATGACATGAGGTCAACTATGCAACCCATGATTTGGAATTGGGAGCGATAGTATTTTCTCTCAAGTGTTGGTGATATTATTTGGTAGGAACATCCTTTGAGTTGAGGACAGATCATCAGAGTTTGTAATATATATTTACTCAACCTTTGCTCAATGCTAGGCAGAGAAGGTGGATGGAATTTCTTGTTGAATATGATTTTGACATTGAGTATATAAAGAGAAAGGAGAATAAAGTCATTGATGCACTGAGTAGAAGGAGACACATAGCTATTTTGTCTCACATCCACGTTGACTTGATGGAATAAGTTAGGGTAATGCAATATCAAGATGCATACTACAAACAAATTTGGGAAAGGATGGAAAGGAAACTAGATGAAAACAAGGATTTTAGCATCAAGGATGGTTTCTTATGTTTTAAGGATAGGGTAGTAATTCCTAAGATTGAAAATATGAGAAAAATGATCATGAATGAAGCTCATAGATCTTCATATTCTGCTCACCCAAGTGGAGCAAAAATGAAGTAAAATTTGAAGAAAACTTTCTATTGGCCAAGAATGAAGAAAAATATAACTAAATTTGTCACTCAATGCCTAAAATATTAGAAAGTAAAATCAGAACACAAACATCTTGTTGGGTTGTTGTATCCACATTATGTGCCCATGCAAAAATGGTAGGTTATCTTGATGGATTTCATCGTATGGTTGCTTAAAAAAGGATTTCAACATGATGTAATCTTAGTAGTGGTCAATAGATCGATCAAGGATGTGCACTTTATACCCGGGAATACCAAGGATGACATCGTCATTGTGGCTAACAGATTTTCCAAAGAAATATTTTGACTTCATGGTTTTTTAGAGGTAATTATATCATATAGGAACTTGAGATTTACATCCAAGTTTTGGCAAGCCTTACATTGTACCATTGGTACTAGATTAAACATCAGCTCTGCTTATCATCTAGAAACTGATGGGAAAACTAAAAGGGTGAACCATGTGTTAGAGGACATGTTTCGCATGTATTGTATGGATTAGAAGACTTGATGAGAAGATTACTTACATCTGGTAGAATTTGCCTATAATAATGGTCATCATTTGACCTTAGGCATAGCTCGATATGAAGCTTTATATGGCGGGAGGTGCAACATACCATTAAATTGGGATAATCCAGAGGACTGGATTGTGTTGGGACTAGACATGGTCAAAGAAATGGAAAAACAACTAAAATTGATTAGGGAAAGGCTTAAAGAAGTCATAGATCATTAGAAAACTTATGTTAATCTCAAGAGATCACTAAGGGAATTTGTTGTAGTTTATAGAGTGTTTCTGAGGGTGAGATTGAAGAAGAGTGCTATTAAGTCCACAAAATTGGACCCTTGTTTTGTGGGACCCTTTGAAATTACAGAGAAGATTAGTCTTGTGGCATACCAACTTGCCTTACCACCCAGCTTGTCCAAGATTCATGACACCTTTCACATCTCTTTTCTTAGAAAGTATATTGCTAATTTTGAACATGTGTGGGATTTTTCTAATTTGTAGATGGTGAATCTAGAGGCTATAGAGGTTTGACTAGTAAATATCCTTGATTTCCAATCCAAATCGATGAGAAAAGGAACCTTGGAGCAGTGCAAGGTCTAGTGGGACCACTATTATGAAAGAAATGTTACTTGGGAAAAAGTATCAGACATGCAAAAACATTTCCCATTCCTATTTGATGATGCAATGTAAATATTAATTTATTGTTTAAACTATGATGATACACAAAGGATTGTGTTAAGCCTAAGGAGGGGAGGATGTCATGACCCTCCCTTGGCAGAATTTTTATTTTGATAAGATTTATGTTTTGTTATGTTGTTTTGAGGATGAAATGATTGACTATTTCATATTTGTATGTAAAACACTTATTTCTTATGGAAAAATATAATATATGAATTTTATTATGGGATGTAGGATAATTCCATGTTTGGTTTTGTGAACATGCATTTTATGTGAGAATATGATACTGCTAATGAAAGTGCATTTTTGCAAGAACAAGTGTCTTCATGGTGGCAAAAAAAATTAACCATCTTGAAAAATGATACCTTGGGGAAATGATGTGATGAGTTATTTGTCAAAATAATTGAGGAGGCAACACGGATGAATGCTTTTTCATGAAGATGCATAACATGATTTACATATGAAAAAATATCAAATTGCTTTGAATTTTTAGTTGCATAATAATTGCTTATGAAGGAATTTTATTTGAAAAGAAAGCATTATAATGAAATGAAGGGATGTTTGTTTTCTTGTATTGTTGAATAATAATAAAGGTAGGAACAGTAAGGGATGTTTGTTTTCAATAAGCATTATTTGAAAAGAAAGCATTATAAAGAAAGATAATGAAAATGGATGATGTGTTATTATTAATTGTGTATGTTGTTGCTTCGTTTATAGACCAGTTAGAAGAAGGGAACTATTAGTTTATGTTATGAATCATGTTTGTAGTGGAGCATTCATTAGTCCTCACTGAGACATTGGCTAGAATTTATCCCCTTTTTTTGGAAGTGAATGAAGGTGTTGAGAGTTTGTGGGTAGGAGTAATGCTTTACCGCAAGTCTGGTCAATTAACGAGGTAATGGAAGTGATGGTAGAGGAGAGATACGAAGGAAAAATGTTGGAGGATTGTTGTAGGAGGAATTGTTCTTTTGGAAAAGGAAAAATATGGGAAAGGTAGCTCGAAGGAGGAAGAAGATGTATCCTGGTAGAGCTAGTTGAGGAGAGACACTGAAGAAAATCAGGTATTCTGGTAATCCTTGTTGACTGGTTTGTGGTTTGAAAATGATGTGTGAATTTGATAATTGGTTGAATGAATATTTGTTTCTATTATCAAAGTATTGGAGGTTTGTATGTTTACATATTTGGTTATCTATATGTGAAAGAGTATCTAGGTTATTCTTCATAATGGTTGGGAAAAAATTGACTTTGTTATGCCAAAAAAATTTAAGCCCTTTAGAGGAAAAATGACGATGGTTTATGATGCTCCTTTGCTTGTCTTTTGACTGATGAGTGTTATTTATAGAGGTTATAGTCGTGGTTTGAGATTTTAGACTCTTAAACCTGTTGCACATGTTTTGCTTGGAATTAAGGTTTTGGTGGTATTGTGTTGTTAAAATTTTATTATGAGGATTAAAATTGTACATAGGTGTTATTGATGAACCTTGCATGTTATGATATAAGTTGTTCCTTGCTGGAATTATACTTTATAATAGAAGAAGAGAATTAGGAAGTCTTCTTAGTGATGTTATGTTGGATTTTGGTAGGGAATGACGTAGTAGACGATTTGAGATGGTTGTTATTCCATTTGATTTTAAATTGTTTACCAGAGGTGATGGACATATTCGCTATTCCTTTATGGAAGGAATTGGATTACTTGAGAATTTGTATTATATCTGTGAAAGGAATTAGTAAGAAAATATGAAAAGAATTTTATCTAAGGAATATATATTATGCTATCTTTTTGAATTCTATGAGTGTTTCATTCTAGGGCAGAGATTGTTTTGGTTATAGAATTATTTTGAAAGATCATAATTGAGAAAAAAGAAAAATTATATTTCTTTTACTTCTGCACTCTTCATTGAAAAGATAATCGGCTGGATTATAGCATGTTTTCTAGAATATTTTAATTGGTTTTTCATTACATAAGGAATGCATCTTGAAAAATAATTTGCATGCATTGAAATAGGCAAAACCTTTGAAAATGGATCCGTCTCTGATCCCATCACAAGGCAATCCATTCTTGGTATTTAAAGGAAGTTCCAGAGTTGAAGAATGTCTAGTTCATGCTGGGATGACAAGGGGAAGTAAACTACTTCTCTTTGATTAGTGCTATCTGAAGAAGTTGAAGTGTAACTTTGAGTTCCAAGATGAGAACTTGTTGTTGTACTTTGTAGAGATCGTTGTCAAAATGTTGTTAAGGACAACAAATGCTTTGATGAGCACTGTAGCATGCTCCTTTTGTATTATAGATGATATAATATTTCAAGTAATATTATTATTATACCAGATTTAAAAAAGAAAATAAAAATGGAAAATTTTATAACTGGAAGAGTATCTAATGGATTACTTCAGTAATTATGTTGTTTTCTTGGTACATATTTTTTTACATTCTCTGTAATGTTGGTTTAATGAGGAAATGACTGAGTTTGTTGAAGGGTAGTTTGAGCATAAGCTACCTCACGAACGTCGTCAATGGATTACTTACGATAAGTGAATGCTTACTTTAGTCTCTAATTATAGTAGTTATCTTGATGGCATGAAAGTTTTTGAAAACCAGTTTGCTTAGAGAATTGTGCATTATATTTTTGAGAGTTTTGTTTTTGAATGAAATTTTTATCTAATTTTTTAATATTATTTAAGGAAATGAATGTATTGAAAGAATCGTCCCTTGATCGACGATTTTGTTAGTTAGTTGTTGGAAAATTTTCTAGATAGACTAAAGGGTATTTGGAAACCGATATTCCAAAACAACATTACACTTTATTTGATTAAAAATATTAGTAATTAGTTGAGTTTAAATTGAGTCAGGTAGTAGTCTTGGTAGAAAACAAGAGAATGTTATGGGCAAAGGTAACCACAAAAATATAGTGGTCATATTCGTTAGGTAACTTTGAAAAAGGGACGACTAGCTCATCTAATAGATAAGAGGGATATTCAAAGTGATAAACACACTCACATTAAAGTTTCTATGTGGAGTGTGGTGATTAGCATGATCTTTTCGATTAACTAAAACAAAATGAGTCAACACCTAGTGTACTACATTGATATAAAAATGTAAGTATAGTGATGAGTGATTTTCTACACCTAGAGTACTACATTGATAAATAAATGTAAGTATAGTGATGGATGATTTTCTATACCTAGTATACTTACATGGATAGAAAAATGTAAGTATAGTGATGGGTACCTATACACCTAGTGAACTTGCATTGATCAATAAATGTATGTATAGTAATGAGAGTATCTAGGAATGTGAATTATATCATCATATTAACATTATGATGGATAGGCTATAGTGATAAAAAAATGTGCTCTTATTTGGATAGGAATTTTAGGTCATGACACAATCAAAATGAGATAGGTCTCCCATAGTCCTAGCACACCATTTTTGGGTTCATGAAATGTAAATTATTTTATTTAAATCACAATATTACAATAGATAAATATGAAAAAATATTAGTAGCAAAAAAGATGGTCAAAAATTGCCCAATTGGAAGACACAAATTTGATTGAAAGGGTCTTGAAATAAGCTCATATGGAACTCTATTGCCTTTTTATATCATTGCAGGAAGCCAAAATTGTTGATCTAATAACACTTGCAACAAAACATTTTTTAGAAAACAAAAATTCCAATAATAATATCTAGAATAAAAATAATAGAATAACACATTCGAATATTAACAACAAAATTAGATTCTAAAATGGTAAATCTAATACAGTATCACAAATCCAAATTCCAAGTCTTAGAAACAATCCAAGCCACTCAAAGAGAGCAAAGTATCCTAACAACTTAGATAGGGCAAAGTCTCTTATGCACACTAGAGGCGAATAGAGTTAGATAAATGAATGGTAATCCAACAACATTACATTCTCACTTATTTATAGTTTAACAAAGTAACAAAGCCTAACCATAATGCTCAAGGGTCAACTATCCTATCTTAAAAACCTGAGCCAGTGCCATAATATGTCAATAATTTGTTAGTAGAAGTCTCTTATACGCAATAAAGACAAATGAAGTTAGACAAACGAATAATGATACAACTACATCACATTCTCGCTTATATATAGTTAATAAAGTAATAAATACTAAACCTAATGCTCAAGGATTGACTATCCTATCCTCAAGGCTTGCGCCAATCAAGTAAAGATAGCTAACAAGACTATATCAAGGCCAATATAGTTCAACCATTTGTTTTGCTTTGGACAAGAGAGATGTTGCTCCAAAAACTGCTTAAGACTACTATAATTAGTTATGATAATGAAATTTCATCTTTGCATGTGAGGCTTCCATTTGTTCGTCACATGCAAGATGACGAATATATCCTTCTCATAAGTAGATCTACCTAGGTTTTTAATGTAGAGTTGTTTGCTTTCATAAGGTATGGGACGACCTTCCTACATCAAGACAACACCAATACGTATTCCAAAAGCATCACATTTAATGACAAAAGTCTTACTAAAGTTGAGAGTAGCCAAAACATATGGTACACATAACTGCTCTTAAGGATTTAAAAGGCTCTTGTAACATCATCAAACTAAACAAAGGTATCCTTCTTAGTAAAATCCATCATAGAAGTCGTAATCTTACCATAATTGATATTTTGTTTTGTAATATAAAGTGAGAACGAAATATTCCCTAAGACTTTTGAAAGATTTAGACATTGGTCAATCTAGCATGATATTAATCTTATTAAAATCCACCTTGAATCCTTCGTGAAACACTATGTAACCAAAGTACTATGCTTTAATTGTTTAAAAAAAAACATTTGGACTTTTTAACATATAGTTGCTCTTGCTCTAAAAATTAAAACATCTAATTAACATCTTTCTAAAACTTATTATAAACCATAATTTCATATTATATATATATATACAAATTTTTAAAGAAGCAAATATAATTCACTAAGCTCTAAAAAGTGGATGGGGCTTTTATAAAACCAAAATGTATGACCAAAACCTCCTAATGTGAACCAAAAAAAAAATTTTTTGGTCAAGACGAGCTACAAATGTTCAAACAAAGATGTCAATCAACCTCAGTTACGACCTTATTATGGTTATTTAACCAGAGTTAGGATAGGGATTATATCGAACCCTTAACCATACAGATATCGAAGGGAGTTACTGATAGCGGCCAAATTGTAGACCAAGGAGAAAAAAAAGTTATAAACGTAGCCTTTCACGGTTTATACATTGCTTTGTTCTATTGCTATGAAGTTAGCGATTGTATTCGTAAATTACTATGAAGTCGATCTCGAGATTACACGGGTTCGAACGTTGTTCGGACGTGACAGCTGAAGACTTCTTTCAATCGAGACAATCGACTTTCATTTACTTTGAAAACTTTGTGTCGTATTGGCCCCTTATTCAAACCTGAGCTTGCTTTCAAACGCAAAGAAGCTGCCGGGAACGCACTTCCTTACCCAATTCTGGGCCCCTGTGATCGATACACAGCGAAAAGAGCTGGAAATACAAACGCATCCATTCATTTTGTGTTGTTAGAGGTCAGACTGAGATTCCTTTCTCTGGCCGTCAACATGAATTGCAGTGCACTTTCCCAAGAGAAAACAATATGAAGTATTGAATGCAAGCTTCTTCCAGTGCAAGTAGTTTTTACTTGGTCAAGCACTCAGGCGATTAAAGGGAAGAAAAAAGTAAACCCAATGAAATTGTCAAGTTTTTGACGGGTTGGTTCGCGAGGTTCTTGGTGGAAAATTCTAACGGCTCCTATTAGAATGCCCGAGTTCAAAACTAATCTCTAGAAAATTTCTCTCGTAAAAAGACTCGTCTATGGCCAGACAGCAAATGGAGAAAGTTCTATAGTCTGACCTCTAAATACTGATAATAAGAGTTGTTCTATCAGTTGCCCGAGGTTTAGGCCATGGAGTTTCTGAAAATTTTGTGTAGTTTGATTTTTGGGTGCATGGTTTGTGTATGTGAAGCAAACTTCTTTGAGTTACCTTCCAACTGGACAGTGATCAATAACTCTAGCCTTCCCCGCTACAGCACACTCCAGGGGCCCTTCAGGGGAGTCACAGACGGGAAGGGAAATGCCATTATGAGCGAAGATCACAGATTTGGGCTGGGTTTCATCAACGTCGATTCTTCTGGTAGATATATTCTTTCTGTTGTTCTGGGAGTAAATTTGACCTCCTCTTCTCTTGGAACAGAAATTTGGACTGCAAACAGGCATAGGACGGTTGCAGAAGGTGCAGTGCTAAGACTGAGGAGTGATGGGGATCTGGTATTGGAGGACTCAGATGGAAGAGTTGCCTGGCACATCAGCACTGGTAGGACCAAAAACAAGGCCATTGCAATGGAGAAGACAGGTAATTTGCAGATTTATAATACAACAAATTCTTTGCTGGTGTCGTCAAGCTCAAATCTTATGTGGCAGAGCTGGGACCATCCCACACATACCCTTCTGCCTGGACAGGTGCTAAAGAGAGGCTACACTTTGGTATCCAATGCCTCTGCATCAAATACCAGCCAAGGCTCCTACAGGCTCACTATGGAACCTGGTGGGTTGGTCCTCTATTACAAAAGCACTTTTGAAGAGCCTTACTGGTCTCTGGGGCTTCCTGGACTAGATTATCAAGGCATTCTAAGACCATATTTCTATAATTCTTCTTCGGAGGATGTCCTTTGTGCCGAGGCCTTGTACACAGGCCAGGAACTGCAGGTTTCATCTAATGGAAGTTTTGGCAATTTATCCACTTCTTGCTCAAACGAAACCGGGGTTTGGCATGTGTTACCACCTGAATTGAATGAGACCGAACACAGGTTCATGAGGCTGGACAGTGATGGTAATCTCAGGGCATACAGGATACTTCGAATGCCACAGGTACCAAACAATCTTTCAGCTTGGAGCCCTGACAATCTTTCAGCTTGGATCCATGACAAAGGAATAGAGCAATCAGACACGTGCGTTCTGCCAAGGGTGTGTGGACCTTATGGCATCTGTGTGAATGGCCAATGCAGTTGTCCGGGATCCAGCACTCCTGATATCTTTGAACAAATACAGAGTTTGCATATAACTCAAGGATGTTACCACCAATCAGGTTAGCCAGCTTTTCTTCCCTTCCTCTGTTTGCTTTTGTCAAAAATGAAGTATGGCGCTACGCGTAAAGCCTTAAGCGCTATGTATTGGACCACATATTCTAGAAGGCAAGAAGAGATAGCATATCCATATTTCTTGATTTCTAAAATCTGGTCATGAGCATAGAGCACCTAAATCATTTATGAACATGGGCAAATCCATGTTACTAAATTTTGTTTTGAAACAGGTGTGCCAAATTGCAGCCAAACCTCTGTGGGCCATCATTTTATGCCTATTGAGGGAGTAGATTACTACCCGAATAAGTTCGTGTTGCCTCTGAGGAATGTATCCACCGTTGAAGACTGCACTGCCATGTGCTCTTCCAATTGCTCTTGCACAGCAGCTTTCTTCCACAATAGCTCTGCTTCTTGTTACCTTGCAAATGGCCCCTTGAACAGCCTGAAATATGTATCAAACCAGACATATGAAGCCTATATTAAGGTCCAGGATAACATACCCCAAAACCGGAGTTCGGAGTCCAATTCCTCGCGTATTGGAAGCATAGCAGGGATAACAGTAGGCTTGGCTGCAGCAGTTCTACTTCTGTGCCTGATCGTCATAGCCCTAATTCATCACATTCGAAAGAACAGAGTTGATGAGGATGACACGGCTGATGAGGAGATTGATCCAGAGGAAATGGAAGAGGAAGCATTCCTGAAAACCCTTCCAGGACTGCCACCCAGATTCACATATGACGAACTCAAGGAAGCCACCGATAACTTTAGCAAAAAGCTTGGAGCAGGCGGATTTGGATCGGTCTATGAAGGTGTGCTCAAAGATAATATCAGAGTGGCGGTGAAAAAGCTTGGTGGGCAAAGGCAAGGATACAAAGAATTTAGAGCTGAAGTAGCAACCATAGGTAGTATCAGCCACATAAACCTCGTAAGACTCAGAGGATTCTGTGCCCACTGTAAGAAGAGACTATTGGTTTATGAGCTGTTAGAAAATGGATCTGTGGACAAATGGTTATTTCCACCCAGAACAGGCAGCTCCAGAAGTCCAAAATCAGAAGAAAACAGCAATATCTTTCTAACATGGGAACAACGTTACAATGTTGCAGTGGGAACTGCCCGGGGCCTAGCCTATTTGCACGAGCAATGCAGGGAGCCCATCATGCATTTGGACATAAAACCTCAGAACATTCTCCTGGACAAGAGTTTCATGCCCAAGGTCTCCGATTTTGGCATGTCCAAGCTTCTGAACGAGGATATGACCCAAATTGTTACAGCAGTAAGAGGGACTCCTGGTTACTTGGCTCCTGAGTGGCTCAGATGCTCCATTGCAAATAAGAAATGTGATGTCTACAGCTTTGGGATGGTGTTGTTAGAGTTGGTTTCTGGAAGAAGGAATTTCGACCCTTCGGCTTCCGATCCTCGTCTCTGTTATTTTCCTGCATGGGCAATGCTCAGGGCTCTAGAGGAAAGATATCTGGATTTGGTAGACAAGAGGCTTGAGAACAATGTTGATAGGGAAAGTGTTATTCGGATGACTAAGGTGGCGTTCTGGTGCATTCAAGACAATCCGAACAAGAGGCCATGGATGAGTGTTGCATTGAAGATGTTGGAAGGGGAGTGGGAGATCCCTGATGCCCCCTTGTGGCTCTTGCAGAGGGGTCCTGAGTTCTTGGAAGGATATGGGTATGATCCCATGGAAAGAGGTGAGGAGGAGTCATTGCTTGGTACTGTGGGGGCAAACGATTCCATCTCCTTGGTGTCACCCACAGATATGTCAGGTCCTTAGTCTTTGCATTTAACTATCACAGCTGAAGGAGTCTAGCCTTGGGCCACCTTTGAAGTGGAAGCTAGAGAGTCACCGTGCTATCTGTGGCTTAAAGGTGCAGCAATAATCTACAGTTATGTGCCCTGGCAAAGGCATAGGGGTAATTCAACTAAAGTAAGCATAGAACCCTGCTTCCTCTTCTATTTTCAAGTCTACTCCAGCAACTTGGCATAAATTATCAGTCTTGACGATCCGTTGGAAACACTGAGAAATGGTGCTTCGTCCCATAGAATTTCTAACAGCCTTTACTTGATGGTCTTAAAAGCAAACCGACTTAGTTGTCTAACAGCAGCCTCCAAGCAGTGTTAAAACCTTGCAATTGCATCTCTTGTAAGCGTAGGCACTCTTAAATTTGGGTCATCAGAGACGATTGCTTCCTAAGTTGTAACTGCCAGATTAGTTGAGAATTCCTTGGCCAGCCGTGTTGAAGGCCTTCACAGGCGTTTATTTCTTTAATGTAATGCAAATATTAGAATGTTTTACTTTCTTGCAAATTTGCAGTCATTCTTTGCTTAACACAATGGAGAGAACAGTCTAAAAAATGATCAGGTCAGATGACGTAAATTGTGGTGTAAGATGGTAAATAAAAGTGAATTCAGTTGTCTTTGTGGGCTTTAAATTTCACGAGAGATGTCACAGTTAATTTAAGGACTGGATTTGAAAAGGGCTCTTTAATTGCAGTTCCAACTTTTCGATCACGTGAAGTGGTGTGACCATCTGTTTCGAAAGAAAGGTGTAGCAGGCATATTCTATAATGGTCGTTCGTTTTCATATCTTGAGGTAGCCTTCGTATCTTCACACCTTTAACATTGACATTTAATGGACGGAAATTGAATGTATGGAAGCCGTGCTTCGTTTCGAACCTCGCTAAAATCTTTAAGTTTGAAAAAGATTTGTTTTCCCCTATGGGAATGGAATTGCATGAATCTGGTTCGAATTGGGATATCAAGGTTTGATTTATAAAAGGTTAAAATCAAACAGTGAAAACTTAACAATAAATATCAACAAAACTGATCTATTTTTTTCAAATGATGTTAATGAAAGAATATTACTTCTATTTAATTGGACTTAGATAGCAATCCTTTATTAGACAGCTGAAATTGATGAATAATAATATAACTTTAACAGGAAAATATAGATGATGTAACTCACTATTCTATTAAAATTTATTTATATATTATTTTTTTTAAATACTTTGACAAACAAAACATATAACTAGAGCATAATGAAGGCCATCATCTTCCTGATTCAACCTTGGGTCTCCACAATGTAAACTCAAAGCCTCCTTATTAATCATCTTCCTGATTCAACCTTGGGTCTCCACAATGTAAACTCAAAGCCTCCTTATTAATGCTCTGTCTTGTCTAGAAAAAAAAAAATTCTTTTTGTTTAACTTGTAACATCTTCTTTTTATTTTGTTTGAACTCAAAAAAAATTTTAAGTTTAAAACAAAAATTAATTTTATTTAGTTTGTAAATCTTTTTTATTTATTTTGTTTGAATTTAAACAAGGAAACTTGCTAAATTTCACAAAAAAATTATATGTGAAGACATTTTAGTCTTCCTTGTAATTGTGTTATGATAATTAAAATACTTTTTATTATTTGAATTTTATATGAATGTTTGTCAAAAAAAAAAAAAAAAAAAAAAAAAAAAAAAAAAAAAAAAAAAAGTGTATGTTAAAAAGGATTTTAATCTTCTCTTAATTTCCCACTTTAATATATGTTCAAGCGTAATAATTTCTCTCTTTGTTGAACAATTCAATGTATATGTAAACTAAGCCTTCCTACCAAAAGTCTTTCTCACACATTTGAGACAAGCACAATAATTTTTCCATCTAACAAACAAATCACGCATATTTAAGGCAACCACAAATGGAACAATTAAATGTATATGTAAATTGAGCTTTCATAACAAACAAATCTCTCTAATGTACACGTGCATTTGAGGTAGTTGTTTGGTAAAGGCTATAAATACTATTCTATGATTAAATTAGCAATGCAATAAAATAAGGCTTTTGAAAAGTAAACCTTAATAGATGATAATTTATGGATGAAGGGTTTCTAAGAGTGGGAAGCACTCGTTGGAGCATATTCAAAGGCTCAACCCACCTTTTCAAGTTCAACAACATCAAGGCATGGCGACTCATGTGGAAGTGGGATAATTTGGATGGATAGAGAAATCAAATGGTTTATTGATAAAATCATCCTAGTGTTGCAAGAGATGAGGTCCAGGCACCATCAACAATTCACTAAAAACTAGCATGAGGTGACAAGTCAAAGGATTAGGGCCATCAAGTAACATTGGTTGTTGACAATGACATTTATTACTACTCTTTTATCACTTTTTTTTTCGCTTTTAACTCTTACATACCAATGAACCATAATGCGACCCTTGTTTATATTTAATTTTTTCGATTAAAATTCTTAACAAAGTAATTATTTTTAATCAAGATTACAATTAATATTTAGGTAATTACCAGTAAAACTTTTGCATCAAATATAATAGTATAAATTTATCTTTTCAATAACATTAAACATGCATATGGAGACTCCAGACCCCATGGCATTGAGTACAAATTCATCTTGATATGCATGCAGTATCATGTCTATAGGGATATAAAGACTCAACATTTCAATTTCTCATGTCCTTGACACATGTTATTAAAATCCATATGTTCTAATTCTACTCATAAACATATAAACATAAACAAAATATAATGTTTGTATGAACCAACACTTATTTCATTAAAAATCAAGTACAATATAGTTGACTAGTCAATGCAAATTGTGATTTTAAGTTTTATACAAAAGGTATTGTAATCGTTTTTTTTTTTCATTATGAACAATTATCTTTAGAGAAATAAACAAAATTTGAAGTCTTTCTTGTTTGAATCTAAATAAATTTATAAGTATGTTTGTTTAATTATAAAACCTAAGTAATTATATTTTAAAATTAAAATAAGAAATAAATGGGCATGCATGCTTTGAAATTTAAAATAAATTAATACAAACCAATTATACAAGCAATTAAGTATTACCCTACTATAACATACATAAGTAAAAAATATATGCGCTCATACTACATATATGGTTCTTTTTTAATGTTCCATAAAGTATCCATTACTAAACATTAGATAGGCCATGGTTGGTTTATGTATATTTAATAGGTAATTTCCTCAAATATAATTACTTAGTAAGTATAAAGAGTGTCCCCTACTTTAGAATATCCCAAAATATTTCAATTTAAAAAGAAAACAAACATCAAAGATCATGCCATAGGTTTTCTTTATAAATGAAACGTTAAAAGTTTTTAACATTAAAAGAAAAAATTATGATCACACTTAGTTGGGAGGCAATAACAAGCAAATAGAATCATTATCATCTAATTTAATTTATTTATTACATTCTACATATCTTAGAAGAATGGTATACAAGTTGATATAATGAGTTATTTTTTTATAACAATGATGTGTTGTAGGAAAAAGGTTTGGAGGTGTATTAAAGGTTGTTTGAATTAACTACTAAATGTGAGAAAATGGCCCAATTTTATACTTTGAATTGACACATGCTAGAGGCATATGACTCCAATGTCATAGTTTTGTGTCATATTCTAAGATACCATGAATCATCAAATTCATTAATCGGACTATCCAAATCATGCCAAGTAGACTAATACATTATGGAGACAATAAATTACCTTTTAAAATTTACCTTTCCTTCACTCATAGTTGAAATAATATTTAATGTCTATAATTTTAGATCAATTTGATTTGAAAATTTACTTCTTAAAGATGGTTAATTAAGTCCCTTCAATGCATTCATCACCAAAGAACATTAAGATAAATAAGATTTTATTATTTAAAAATTATAAGGTTTCAAGAAATGTGATAAAAAAACTAGCTTTTATTAATTGTTTACCATAATGACATATTCCCCCAAGGGATTTATAATAGTGACAATCTAACATGTAAAAATAACGATAAAAAAAGTGTAAAATCACACAAAATTTTCTTCAAATCACAAATAAGGTCTTAATTTTCTTCCACACATTTAATTCTCTATCATGCCTTGCTCTTCTCCAACATGTGCATCTCATGAGGATGTTGAAACATTTATCTCATTTCAATGGAGTATCTCATTTCAATGAACTCCATGGTACATCCTATTATTTTCTAATTATAATAGGTTTACTTTTTATATATACTATTGCACTTTCATCTATGGTAGGATAAAGAATAATTTTTTTTACATTATTTTCATTAATAATATTTTTCTAGTTAATATTATTATTTTTAACTACATATTGCCATACATTTGTCTTGTATAATATATTTTCCATTTTTTAAAGTTATATCTTTTACATTTTAATTGAAACATGTTATATACATAATGCTCTTGCATTAATTATTCAAAATGATATTTAAAATATTTGTTCAAAGCTTACATTAATATAAGATATAATCAAATGATGTATACGATGCCAAACATATTGATAATATGTTAAATGGATATATATTTAAAATCTATATAAGCATATATTTTTTTTTTTGGTAGATAAGATACTATAGCATTAATACCGGGTTTTACAGGTTGACCCAAAACATTTTACAAAAATCAGCCCATGGTTGTTGATGAACATGTCCTTACTAAGGATCCTATATATATAAAATCTACATGCCGCCAAAGCCATTACATCCGGTAAGGCACATAGCCTCGTTATCAAAAAGAAACTTCCCATACAAAATTTTGGGTATACCCCCGAGAAAACACACCTGCATCATAATTACAAAAAAAGAAACAGCATACGTATCCCTTCCTTGAAAAAGTGGAGAAACAAAAAGTTACAGACACACATAGCAGAGTACTGAAAAAACTCCCACAAACTTTGTATTGATAGTTACTCTTAATAATTCTTTGGTAATTGCTTTCTTTCGTATATGACATGTCTTGGGACTACATCCCGTCTTGACCAATAAGCCTTGGAGAAGTGAACCTGTTGGCTAGATTTATGGCGGTGGCTATCTGGTGGTCCACGTGGCTCTAGTTTGAAGTCTTATATTATCGTTTCTTTCCTACCCCTTGATTATTAACCAACCTCAAATTACTAAGATGACTAGGAGCCATGTTATCTGACATGTGACTATCCCCATTAGTCTTTGTGGCATTTCCAAGCAGCATCCACCAATATTGATAGCTCGAATAATTTTTATTGTGAGTCCATTTCAAAAAAGAGACGGGAATACTCATAGCCTTCGAACTTACAATGCCTTCCTTGTTGGTAAATTTGACTATCATTCTTGGCATTCTTGTTGAATAAGCTCCTCTACTTCGCTCGGGATACCGTGTTCCCATTTGAAAAGTTCGTCACCATCGACACCCAAATTGGTCAACTTATCAGCAACTTTGTCAGCTTCCCGAAAGACATGTTGGGCTTTTTTGTCCTGTCTTCCCTGGAAAAGGATCCTAGCCTCTTCAAAAATTGTTTTAATCCTCCAAGGAGGTGTTTTCCAATTATTGAGGAGATTTATAACATGCATAGAGTCTCCTTCTACGATCAAATTACCTTCTAAGTCTTGAGTCATTTGAAGGCCTCTCCACATAGCTCTAGCTTCAGCTTCGTTGTTCATCCTTGTTCCCAAATATTCAAAAAATGCAAGCATCATATTCTCATTATGATCTCGCATAATACCGCTAGCGCTTGATCTTCTAGGATTGTCCTTAGCCACTCCATAAAAATTAAGCTTAAACCAACCCGTAGGATGTGGGGACCACTTAACATTGGCTCTGGGGTTGACTACCCTAGGCACAGACTCATCTAACAAGGTTAAGCTTAAATATTGAGCAATTATGGCCTCTTGCAGATGAGGTTTACGACTATCAAAAGGGATAAGGTTCACATTCTCGTTGGCAAAGGATAGGATCCTGGAAATGATAGTTTGATGATCATGGATAGACTCATTAAAGACTCTATGGTTCATTTCTAACCACACCTGCCAAAGATAGTGATTGAGACAAATTTTCCACATGTATCTAAGTCTTTGGCTTGAAAAGGGGTAAGACCACTAGACGAACAAATTAAGTACGGTGGCTAGTTTAACCCAAGAAATATTAAAGGCCTAAAAAACTCCACTTAGGATAGTCAAGGAAAAAGGACACTCAAATAAAATATGATAAATGGTCTCTCAATTATCCCTACACTAATAACAGAGATTAGTGATATAAATACCTTTATACATCATATTATCAATGGTTAAAAGTTTTCCTTGGATAACTATCCATGAAAAGACTATAATTTTTGGAATTAAATTTTTTATCCAAACTAAATCCTTTTGGAGGGCAAAATCCTCGTCATCAAGCAGAATCTTGTAATCTGATTTAACAGCGAACTGCCCATTTTTCGTAGGAGCCTAGGTCACTTTATCTTCTTGGGGTCTCATGGGGATAAATTGTTGCCCAAGAATGTTACAAAGATAATTTGATTCTTCTTGAAATCCTTGAATCCTTATTTGTTTCCACTTCATTATGTCTTTGTCCTCAACCATATAATCGGAGACTTTTTTGCCAATGAGTTCTTCCGTGATATCTCTGATTCGGGCTAAGTTAGGATATTGCGTCAGTGGTTCATCCTTCGTCCACCTGTCATTCCAATAATTTATCCTCTCACCATTGCCTAAAACCCATCTTAAACCTTTTTTGATGATTTCCTTACAATTGAGAATTGCTTTCCAAAAAGCAGAACCTCTTATTGGAACTGAATCACTTAGAAATTCCATATTTTGAAGATACTTTTGTTTGATGATAGTTGTCCATTCATTTTCTTTACCAGAAATGAGGCACCATGCCTGCTTAGCTAGTAAAGCTAAATTATTATGAGCAATTCTCCTCAGACCTAAGCCCTTATTTTCCCTGGGTCCGCACACTTTGGTTCATCCTACAAGATATATCATTTTTTTCTCCTCTGATCCAGTCCATAAAAATTCTTTTTGGAGTTTCTCAATTTTCTAGAAAACCTTCACAGGGGCTTTGAAAATGGAGAGGAAATAGACTGGAATGCTCTGAAGAGAGATCTTAGTGAGAGTCAGCTTTCCTGCTTGAGATAGAAGATGACCTTTCCATCCAAGAAGTTTTTTTTGAATTCTTTCAATAACCCTATCCCACATTGACTCTCTCGGAGAACCAATGAAAAGAGGGAGGCCAATATACGAAGTGAGGAGGTTTGCTATATCACACCTTAAAATTTTTACAATCCTTCCTTACCTTTGAATGGGGGTGTTCAAGAAATATAACTTGCTTTTACTAAAATTAACTTTCTGGCCAGCAACATCCTCATAGAGTTTCAAGATGTATTTAATTCTTTTGGCCTCAACCACCGACACCTTATCCAATAGAAGGGTATCATTTTGAGAAACATACCTAGTGAGAGATGTTGTCTTGATTCCTTATATTAGCCTTGAACTGTAAGCATTTTTTATGGTTCTGCCTAAATATTCTGCCACAATTATGAATAACATGGGGCTGATAGGGTCCCCCTACCGAATTCCTCTATGACTTTGAAATTAACCAATAGTTGTTCCATTAACCAGAATCGAGAACCATGCTTTAGAAATGAATTCTTTGATCAAATTAACCCATTAGTGGTGAAAACCAAACTTAAGGAGGACATAAATCAGAAAGTCCAAATTTAGCCTGTCAAATGCTTTGTTCATATCAAGCTTGAGGACAAAAACAGACCTGTTAGTCTTATGAGCAGAGTGTAGAGCTTCATGAACTATGATAACTCCATCCAAGATTGACATGCCCTGGATAGAGCTTCCTTGGCATGGATCTATGATGCGGGGTAGAATATCTCTCATTCTATTTGCAATGGATTTAGTTAGGATCTTGTAAGAAACATTGCACAGACTGATTGGCCTAAAGTCAACCATAGATTCAAGGGTTTTCTTCTTAGGAATTAGAGAAATAAAAGTAGAGTTGAGACCTTTTGGGATATGATTGCTTGCTTGGAATTCTCTGACAACAAAAATTACATCCTCACTTACAATGTCCCAAAAAGCTTGATAGAAATGAGGGGGAAATCCATCGGGTCCTGGGGCTTTGTTTGGCTCCATGCTAAACAAGGCTTCCTTAATTTCCTCATCAAAAAAGGGAGCTAGAAGCTTAAGGTTTATATCCTCATTTATTATGCTAGGAATGGATTGCAAGAGAATATATTTGGCCTCCTCATTGCACTGTGATTCCTGACTAAGGATAGAATTGAAATAAGTTACTAACTCCTTTTTGATTTCTATTAAGTCCTGAGTAATAGAACAATTTTTTTTTGTTTAATTTTATCTTATTATTGCTTCTATTTCTAAGCATGGTGACGTGAAAAAACTTGAAATTTGAATCTCCATATTTCAACTAAAGATCCCTTGATTTTTGCCTCCAATAGATTTCCTCACAGGCCCAAATGTTATGAAACTCTGCTAGTTTTTTTCGTTCCTCTTGCCTAGTAGTTTCATCAGCATCACCATTTTGAATCCTCTGATCAATTATATTCAAACTTTCAACAACCAATTTTTTATTTTCAAAGAGGTTCCCAAATACCTCTTTGTTCCAAGTTCAAAGTTTTTTCTTAACAAACTTTAATTTACCAGCAAGTTAAAAAGTTGCACTACCCCTGACAGGCTACTGCCACCAATGAATTAAGTTATCTCTGAAACTGGAATGTTTGATCCACATAGATTGAAATTTGAAAGGTTTCTTGAAGGACAGAGAGTTAGGATCTCCAAAAAAATGGGATTATGATCAGAGACAATTTTAGGAAGGGCTTGCAGAGTAGAATCACCAAACAGAGTTATAGCCTCTTTTGATAGAAAAAACCTGTCAAGCCTTTCTTGAATGAGATGACACCCTATCCATCGATTGCTCCAGGTATTATTCACTCCTCTAAGTTTTACATCCATCAACATGTTGGAGTTCACAAAGTCATTGAACTCATCCATGCTCCTGATAGGTGGTCCATTTCCACCCATTTTGTCTAAAGGGTAAAGAGGAGTGTTAAAATTCCCAGCCAGAATCCAGGGGCATTATGGAAGATTTCACTCAAATTGCATAAGTACTCCCACAGTAGAGCACTCCCTTTGAATTGAATTCGGGGCATAAATATTTGAAAGGATCCATGACCTATTGTTGTTTATTTCCTTAAATAAAACACTAATAACCCTATCATATTTTTGAATAATGGTGCCTTCTACTATCCGGGGATCCCACAAAGTCATAAGGCCTCCAGATGCTCCTCTGGATGATTTTCAAATCATCTCCCCTTGATTCCAAATTTTTTTTGCTACTTTTTTTGACTGAATCTCATCAATTTTTGTTTCTTGCAACATGATAATAGTTGGATTCACTTGATTTCTTATTGCATTGACTTCCCTGTGTTTGGGCAAGCCATTGAGACCTCTCACATTCCATGATAGGAACTTCATTTAGATTGTTTGGGATTTCTTCCTCTCCCCCTCCCTTGAGGGGGTTTTCCTCATTTTTTGTCTTCAAAAAATAAGCATGCCTATTAATTACTAGTCATAAAACTTGTAAAATAAGTCTTTTCCTTCAATATTTTCCTTTCTCCAATGCTTATACAAATAATAATACTAAAATTAACCCTTTAATACCTTAATATTTAACAATATATTGGCATTACTTTTATTTATTTAAAATTCATGCTATGAACCCACACTATAAGGTATTGCTCAATCCATAGATCCTCATCTTTATGTCTCGTTCAAATGTATATATATATTTTTGAATAAATACTTCTTATACACATCCACCATAGGGATGGAACCCGGATCACATCACCGATAATGCAGGTGGCACCGATAATGTATATTTTTATGTAATTTTAGTCATATAAATAAACATCTTACAAATAGTAAGCCTTTCCAAAATATACAATAATATGCATTCCTTAAATGACGTTAAGAAATTGTATTACGATCTCATTTGATTACAAATTTTTAACATAGGCATTAAAGGTAGGCATTGTGGACATCTTAATATAAATATTTATTTGCAAGTTTTAAGGACCATATTTTGAAATTGATCAAAATTAAAATGTGCCTTTGTAATCTTCTACTTTCTTGTATAGTAATTTTAAATTAAAAAAGTAGTTGTAGTGAACTATTACCAATTTATAAAAAGACGCATATTTGATGTTCATGTTCTGAAAACTTAAATTTGAATTTTAAACGATGATCATGAGGAATAGTACATTGCATACTAGTTCACTATGATTAGGATTTTACATTAGGTTAATAATGCTTAACATATAACAATATTCTTATTACTTAAGGGGTTATTATGTGTTGTCATATCTGGATGTTTTGGCCTATTGGGACAGTGGCCTAACGTGTCTGGGACACCCATGCCTCACATAGAGAGACATAGTGGGAAGCTCCATGGACAAATGGAATGCCTATGAGGTAAGCTCTAGGATTTTAAGCCAAGGCCAAATCCTTATTGGATTTGATCTTCGTGCACTTTTAGACCTCACATGCTTAGGCCTATGTTTCTTGCGAGTAGGGACAAAAAAGATAAGAAAAGTAAATAATGAAAGGAAAGCTATGGAAAACATAAAATATAAATGTAAACTTTCAAGAAAGTAAATTTGTAGAAAAATAAAACCTAAGCTATGGGGGTGATGCACCAAGATCAAGGTCTCCCTTCCAATTGCAAGAACATGATAGAAATAAACACATTCACCATAATCCAATAGCCAAGATTTGAACACACTTCATCACACATAACCTAGAATTGAAAACACATTAAAGAAGTAGGACATAGCGAAATTAGTCACAAATTTCATTCATGTGCCAAATAATCACAATATATGTGGCTTGAAAAGGCTCGATGCTCCTTAGAAAATAAATCAAGGTTTAAGCCTTGCTCATAAAATTGAGGAGTGAAAGAAAGAGTGGTTGTAAATGAGGTAAGACTAGGCAACTCCCAATGTCTCTACAATGAGATTTATAGGCCTATTTATAGGTTGGGATGAAGTCTCTTCCCCTTAAAAATACTACATAGGAGGTTTGTGTGTTCTTCTTTATTCTATAATCAAAATCCTTCTACAATTGTATTTGGTAGCCTCAAGGTCTCTATATTTGATGGAATTAATGTTGAAGGCTTTTGGGTCCTTGGATGAGAGGTTGCTACTACCATTACCCCTTTTTTATAGCTTGAGAGGTAGTTGCACTATTAAATTCTTATCAATTCTTCTTTGGGATCTTCCACTTGTTGACACAACTAGTATGGCCTCTCTGATTAGTGCAGGCTAGCAAGGTAGGCTTAACCATGTGGTAGATGGCTATTGTAACTACCATGTAGATTACCATGATAGGTTAGGCTGCAAAAGTCAACTTTGGTGACCTATGGTGGATGTCCCTTTAATTTTCCTTACATTGGTTTTTATTATCTTGTGAGTAGTCACCATGTATCTAGGCTAGGGAAGGGATCTTTCTCGAACAATGGTGGGCTTTCTTTGACTGTGCTCCAATGCTTTTATGCTTTTGCTTTCACCCGACTACCACATGTTTGGTCAGGGTTTCATTGGAAATGAGGTATTTCCTTGAGTGAAATGAGGTTGAAAGGAAAATTTCCTATAGTCACGATGGCTCCCATGAGTTCTTCAACCTGCTAAAGATGGTGAGTCCTAGACTGCTTGATTTATTTTTTGGCATGGAGTAAAAATATGGAAACTAAGAGATAGCCAAAAATAAAATCAAGGGAAAGAAACAAAATGAGAAACGGAGCAGGGAAGTTATAGCCTTTGGCTTAAGAATCCTTTTGGGGACCTAGTTGCTCTGATAACATTTCCTTTGCATTGGCTCCATTATGGAAGTCCAATTTTGGCCAAAGGCTGCCCTTGGATTTTGCATGTAGTAAAAAAATCACTACACAAACTTTGAGCGATTTTAAGCCCAAAATGGTTTGTTTAAGCCTCCAAAACAACATTCTTTGGACAATTTTTTAAATATTGGATATTAATTGGAGTTTTAGTTATCACTTTCTTGATCATTTCTTGGTCCATTGAATGTCGCTTTTACTGTCACCCTGCTTCTTGTTTAATTTTTGATGCTTTGAAGTCGCTTGATCACTAAAATTATTATTATGCTTAAGATTTTCTTTGTTTGTGTGTCTAGTTTGATCACTTCACTTCCTCTTTCTCTTTTTGCCATGAATTTTTGGGTGACCTTCATACGGACCAACAAGCCTAGATAATCTCACTAAATCCTTATCTACACATCTTATTTTCTTGTTTCTTCCTCTATTGTTCTTGGGTTTTATTTCCTAGGGATCTTGTTAGTGCTACTTTGTAACTTCATTGGGGTATATGATGCACTAAAAACCCAATTGCCAAAAGAGGATGGTTTATTTTGCAAATACATCCCTCTAGTTTAGGGATGGATATGTGTCCACTAAGCATATAGAAACCCTACCAACAACAGATTCCTTTAGCTACCACCAAAAAGGATCTAGGGTTTCTTCTTATGGAAATGTTTGGATTAGCTACCACTAGAAAGGCTATAGTCCTGTTGGTTATGGATCTTCCACTAGGAAATGATTTGGTCTATCTACGCGCCCTAGACCTGCCTAACAAATTAAAATATCAAGAGGAAGGGATACATTTTGTGCCAATCTCCAAAGAAGGTTGGCTCCTTTACTACACTACACTAGATTTTCATATCAAGGAACTGGGAAATTGCATAAAGGGATAAATAATTAAAAGGAAATGGAAATATGGCCATAAGCCAATAGAAATGGTAGGGGAAGAAAAAGTAGCACAATCAAAACTTCTACTTAAACCAGTAGCAATCAATACCTATACTATAACAGAAACTAACGTTGAACTATTCTTTGATACGTATCCTTTAGTAATTCCAGGTTTCGCCCTTTATCACACACTTAAATCCAGATTGCAGAATTTACGGTATGCAAATAAAGAAACAGAATTAACAAAAATCATAGAAGGCATCATACATATAAAATGAGTCCAAAATGAGAACCAAGAGTCTTAATATTGATGCAAAATCCAAGTACAACAACTTTCCAACAAGATGTTCCCCCCTATTACATTATATTGAGCTATCTTTTATAGAAGAAAATCCCTCGGATTACATTAATATTCAAAACCTAAAATTAGCGAAGTAATTAAGATTTGACCTCTGCCAAATGATAGAGCATCCATGGAATGTGGCTCACCCATGTTTAGAGCGGCTCCGGATAGGCGTTGTAGTTGGGACAACATGTCTCATTAATATGGTTGGTGCAGCTTGCCCTTAGGAGCTTTTTCGGGACCTGACATGGTTGTCCTGATGGGATGGGCTGGAGACCCAAACTCGTGCGCCATGAAGGTGCCTTAAATTCCCACCTAACTTCTCTTTCTTAGGACACGTGCTGTCCGAATGTAATCTTAGCGTTAAAAAATGCTCGATGAAACTTCATTAGAAATGGGGCCCAAAATGTAGTTTTCTGGCTGAAGTTGAACATTCTGGCAAGGTTGGGAACATTCTGGCGAAGTTGGGAGCATCCTAGCTGACATAGAGCATTTTGGTCGATGTTCATATTTGGTCGACGTTCGCATTTGGCTTATGTTCGTATTTTGTTCGATGTTCGCTTTTGATGGATGTTCGCATTTGTTCGACGTTCAATTTTTGGCTAACATAGAACATTTTGGCCGACATTGGGGTTTGCTCTGCTTGCTACCCAAAACTGGGGTTCACTAGGGATTTGGGCAAACCTGAGCTTCCTGGACAACATAGAATATTTTGGTCAACATAGAACATTTTGGCCGACACTGGGGTTTTCTCTACTTGCTGCCCAAAACTGGGGTTCATTGGGGATTTAGGAAAACCTAAGCTTCCTGGCCGACATAGAATATTTTGGCCGACATAGAACATTTTGGCCGACGCTAGGGTTCGCTCTACTTGCTACCCGAAACTGGGGTTCGCTGGGGATTCGAGCGAACTTGAGCTTCCTGGCCGACATAGAACATTTTGGTTGATGTTCGATGTACAAGGAGCCTAAAATCGAGGTTTGATAGGAGTTCGGGCGATTTTGAGGTAAACTTACCTTAGCAATTTTTTGGAGCAGGTTAACCTCGAAGATGAGGTTTGCTAGATTTCGGGAGCGAACTTGAGCATCGGGAAAACTTGAGCATAGGTTGAACTTGAGCATCGGGCGAACTTGAGCATCGGGCGAACTTGAGCATCGGGCGAACTTGAGCATTGGGTGAACCTTAGCCAATTTTTCAAGCCCGAAATGGGCTTTCCCTAGCTCTGCTTCTCGGGGCCATAACTTTTGATTTGTTGCCCCGATCGCCTATTATAATATATCATCAGAAAGCTTGTGAAATGGTCTATAATGACAAAATGTCCAAAGATCATTTTATCCACTTTATTATCCCATTTTAGGGCCTATGAAAATGCTAGCACTTTTGCATGCTTTTTGTTGCTTAAAGCTTCATATTTAGGAAAACTTTTGTCAAAAAATTTAATGTGGTAAAAGTACCAATATTTTTGGAGGCTCATGGGGCATTTAGCTTGTCTAAATGTAGATCGATCCCAATCCTTTATCAATTGGGAAACAAAGTCATCCTCGTTGTCCTCCTCTGAGTGTTCACTATCGATAATGAACTCTTCCTCCAGATTCTCCCCTTCTACCTTTTTCTCCTCTATTTGGCACTCATGGTCCCTTCTAGCACACAAAAATGCATGAACTAAACTAAAAAAATAACTGAAACTTTACTTACTAGCCGATCTATTTACATTATTTACACAAAATTTTATGACATGATTGACATGCTGCCACCATAACCCTAGCTTCGGGTGTCTATCCAGTGAATCTGTAGTGTCTGGACTAGATTCTATTGTACTTCAGTCGATCTTTGAAGTCCAACTGGCCCCCCAAAGTTTACCAGGTCTCAAACAGGGTGTAATGTAGCAGGTTATCATGCATTCCAGTACCCATACAGTTGAATAATATGGAAAAGAGGTTTGCCACATGAGAGCCTTCTTCGGGCACTGGTTGTAGTGATGGCTGGAGCCAATACCACCATTTTAGAGAGTCCACTTACTGAGGGCTCCTGAGGATGGGTTCCTCCAACTCCTTGATGCGATAGCAAGATTTTTTTGGTGTTAGGCCTTCTGCCAGGATCTCCTTATGATCAACCTCCTCATGAGGTATGCTTATTGGGTTTTGGCTAAGTACGTGCATGCGATGCCCTGGGACACAAAAAGGATGCAAAAATATACCCTCTTTGCTCTCAAAATATGCCACTTGAGCATGTTCCCCTTCTTGGCCCATTTCCTAATGGAAACTGCAAGCAACCATATTATGCATTTCTTTAGCAATGCTTGCACATTCCCATCGTTGGACTTGGATGAGATCTACTTCTTGAGCTCCACACAACTGCATTCCAGGTATCTACATAGTTTGAGGGATCTACCATGGTGAATACTACATAGGATAGATAGGAGCAACGACTATTAGAGAATGTGACAAAAAGGCAGCTTCTCCCCACGGTATTTTTTTTGATAGGAGCAAAAACCGCTCTGCTTTTACTACCTCCTGAAAGACCTAAGGGAATATTTGTTCCCCTGATTGCAGTAGGAGGAGGCTTATATCTGGGTGGAAAGCTCGAACATAGAATAGGTGGGCCTGAGTAGGTATCGGCTGGATTTTCTCTATAATTCTCCTCCAACTCCTACAAAATCAAACATTGAATTCTGTGATGCTCTCCATAAGTGCTCTAATGATGGTGGAGAGGTGAATCAAGAGTTGGAATGGATCCTAAGAGCTATCAAATGTGTTTATGAGTACTCTCGCTAGGTCTGTCCATGAACAGATGCTCTTATGCCCAAGTATTTTGTACCACTACAACACCCTTCCTTCTAGAGATAGTACCAGAATGATCATTACGTCTTCATGGGCTATTCATGGAGGGTCGCTAGAATAGCAATATCTTCAAGGTGCTCTCAGGCCATTCACTCAATGCCATTGTATTTTTTTAGGGCCTTTAGGGCATTTTTGGGAATCTCATGCCAACTTTGGAGATTTAGAGGGTCAAGATCATCCCAACTGGGATAGCATACCCTTAACATTATAGCAGTGATCTGCAGAGATCACAATTCTCACCACTAAGTTAGAGTCACCAAGTGAACATTCTTTTCTTTGCTTGTGAGGTCAAGGCTGGTCACCAAACGTTGATTTCTATGAGGTGTCTTCTTTCAACTTAAAATATGCCTACGATCAAGAAATTTGGATCTTCGGATCAGTTAGAGTCACCAGGTGATTTTTCCAGATGAAGGTAAGCTAGAGATTCACCAAACTCAGGCTTCCTTAAAATATGGAGACTTTTCATCCCACCGGGCGTGCCAAAAAAAACTATTGGTTACAAATATGCCACTAGGAAAGGATTTGGTCTATCTACGCACCCTAGACCCACCTAATAGATTGAAATGTCAGGAAGAAGAGATGCCTTCCATTCCAATCTCCAGATAAAGCGGGCTCCTTTACTACACTACACTAGATTTTCAGATTAAGGAACTGGAAAGGAATTGGGAAATTGAAAAAAGGGATAAATAACTAAAAGGAAAGGGAAATATGGCCATAGGCCAATAGAAATGATAGGGGAAGAACAAGAAGCATAATCACTAACTTCTACTTAAACTAGCAGCAATAAATACCTAGACTATAACATAAAATAACATTGAACTATTCTCTAATACGTATCGTTCAGTAATTCTAGGTTTCACCCTTTATCACACACTTAAATCTAGATTGTAAAATTTACGGTATGCAAATAAAGAAACAGAATTAACAAAAATCATAGAAGGCATAATACACAAAAATGAGTCCAAAATGAGAACCAAGAGTCTTAATATTGATGCAGAAGCCAAGTACAATAGCTTTCTAGCAAGATGTTCCCCCCTATTACATTACATTGAGTGATATTTTATAGAAGAAAATCCCCCAGATTACAATGACAAAATATCCAAAGGTTATTTCATCCACTTTATCATCCTCTTTTAGGGCCTACAAAAATTCCACCACTTATGTATGCTCTTTGTCGCTTAAAGCTTCATACTTAGGCAAAATTTTGTCAAAAAAAATTAATGTGGCAAAAATGCCAACAAGTCTTTTGTCTGTTTAGTTTGGGTGGTCAACATTACTTCATGGCATAGGGTTTTTTGAGTTAGCTAGGAAATTTTGATGACGGCCTTCCCTTGTTGGCATCCTTAGCATTTTCTTGGCATCAACTATTTGATAGATGGAAGGAGATTAATGTCCCCTCATCTAGCTCAACTCTATACAATAATTTTGCTCCAAATTCCTCCTTCAAGCCAAATTTACCTATAGTAGTGAAATCTCAAGGAAATAAATTTCTCATTTGGGGAACATCTTTACTCAAGAGCTCATGAGGTGCAATGAAAGAAGATTATTTTTTTATAGAAATACCCCATTGAGAAAGTCATTAAATTCACTTATCTCCTCAGTCCTTCTTTCTATTAATTCTTCTTTGGCAAGCCAATGAAAATAATCTTTCTATGCAAGCAAATCAACAAATACATGATTATCCACTATTCTTCCTCATGTTTAACTATGGCGGATATCTCTTTATCAATCTATTGGTATTATGGGTGATGGTGATAATCCCTATGATGAGGCATATTTCCAATGGTGTCACTAGCCATTGGTTGCTTTCGACTTGCATGAATGCCCTTCCCCACACCAATTTATCTTTAAGTACATAATTGATCTTACTTTAAAATCTAATGTCATTGCTTACTCTAAGAGACTTGGTACTCATTCCAATGCACAAGATCCATGTACATTATTTCAATGGGCAGTTGATTGAGGCATTAAATGCTCCTTGGTTTAAACTTACCTCATGGTGAATTGATCATTCATGTCATTAGCATGACGAATAGGCATACTACCTATCAAAATTTTGAGGTCTTTCTTGCATCTAATTAGGAGGGTCACATGACTCCTCATTTCTTGAAAATAAATTCCATCCATTAGATCTAACACCCACAAATAATTTTGCAATTGGATTTATTATGTGACTTCTAGGTGTCAGTCATCATGGCCTTATAAGCAATTCCCTTGTGATAGATGTTAGGGCACACCTCCATAAGCAAGGATCGAGCACTTGTGTTTCCTAATGGTTTGAGATTGAACTATGTACTGCCATAAATATTAGCCATTTGTGGGATCCCCCTAGAACAAAGTAATCTCACTTATAGCCATTAATGGTCTTCAATATGATGGTGGGTGTTGCTTCACCCTTAGTACATTTTGCTCCTAGCTTTAGGTTACTATGGATTTTCCATGTGCTTGGTTTGATATTTGGTGTTATTTAGCCAAAACATCCTAGAAATTTTTCCTTCTATTGATCTTTGATTAGATATAGACACTCCTTTGGCAAAGGCCATCTATTCATCAATACTTCATCCCTGAGATTGAGCCATGTGTATCCATGGAGAGATGCCTCATTTTTATTGGATGAATAATGGGGCCACCTTGAGGTTTGCTTTATAGATTGAACAACCCATTTTACACTTTGGAAAGACATTTTGATTCACAAGGAGAAAATACTTTTCCCTCCCCCCTTTTTTACCAAAATACTTATGATATATAGAACCTACGTGTAGGGACATATCATCCCATCCCAACTAGACTGAATATCCCATCATAATATGACTCCCATGTCTTGGATGCCCATTTCTAGAAGTGGACATCAAGAATGTACAAATGCATCTCAACCATAGAATGGTCCAATTTTTATAGTTCCTCTTCAATCATGTAGACTTGCTCCTCCTTAATCTCCATGGAGGGAACTTGCTCCACATGGTGGATGTGGAGATGTTTCGATGAGATATTAAATTTAGTTTCATATCTGGTTTGGAGTAGCATGTGATTCTAGTCTAGGGATAAGTATCCTTCAATATTGGTGATGAAGTCCCTTGAAAGGCATACTTGAATGTGGCCAGTAAATCAATAATTGTTATATCTTGATGCACCGCTAAGTTAGGACAAGCTTGGAGAGCAAGGGGAAGACCCCCTACTATCCCAAATATTGGTACTAGAATGCGATATAGCTAAACTACCCTATTATTGGTAGGATCATATGTTAAGACAAGTATATCTACTACCTTTTTGGGTATGATCGATGTGTTATAACCTAAGTCAACCAAAAAATTATGTATTTGCTTGTCCATGTAGTTGAGGGTCAAATAGAAAGGCATATGCTTGGGCTGGTTGATCATTGAGCTAGATAATTTCAACATTGTCGATAATTTTTATTTTCCCAACTGCTTTTACTTTTGCAGGGCTAATTCTAAGTGCTTCATCTATTCAAGAATTGATAGGACATCTAAAGAGATATTGCTACTATGGATCTTAAATGCTCAACTATATTGAAGGACCTAATGGAAGGAGCCTTCAAAATAGTTTCTAATGCTATCAAATACTTAGATATTTTTATTGTCAAAGGAGGTCTTGGTGGATCTATAATAGGCTACTTCAAAATATTTGAACCAGTTTTTAAAATTATCAAAACAACTCAAGCTTAGTTGTCTCTTTGAGCTTGGGTCGAGGTGCTCCTTCAATTATTTTATTTTATACCCTAGGGTATAGGATCCAATAGACTAGACCTCCCTTTATCTTCAACAACCTTCCTCTTAGCCTTGGTGATATACTCTAATCAGACTTGTGACCTCCTAGAAGTCAAGGGGTCTACTTTTTCCAATACAACATATACTTCTAGTTCATCTAAGGTGACAAAGGTCTAATTTGGAATTGAGGAATCCAAAACTAGTGGTGCAATTAGAGGGCATAGGGTAGGTTCTATACTTAGCATCTAAGCTTCTAAATTTGTAAATGGAGTGGAAATATAATTATGCAAAGTCATTTCAACTACCTGAGACTCATTTTTGACATAAAATTTGGAAGGGTAACAACCAAAAGTAGAACAATAACATACTCTAGTATCTTTAACATAATTATTTTATGCGATAATCAAGTCCCTAAATGGTTTTGGATACATCTGTTGGGATGGGACTGGCATAGGTACTATCTTCTGAGTCAAATATTATAGTTGACCAAGATTTCTATTGGTCGAAAGCAAATCCTTTTGATATCCATTTGGATGAGGTTGGACACTCTAATTTCCCTATTGGAAAGGAGGTTTTGGGTAGCTTTGGTAGGGAAACCTTTGAGCATTCTGTTGCTTTGTCATGGCTATGATATTTTTATAGAACTTCCTCATCATATTCCATATTTCATTTAATTTAGTAGCATAAATATTGGGATGACAAGGTGGTTGGATTGGACCAAGAGTTTGGACTTGACCTGAGCTTGTGATAGGGGTAGTCAGATAGGTGATGGGTTGGATGGTTGAAGTGAGGTGATATAAAGGTTGCACATATATAAAAAGGTAGAGGTGTTCTAGGGGATAGCCTCCCTATTTGGAATAGGTCCTTTTTTATCTGGATGGCTATCCCATAGGCTTTTGGTAATGAGTTATCTTCCTTATATTTGACCATCATGGAAATTTCAAAATTAAAATATTTTAAATAATAGATAAATTCCATACCTAAAGTAGGTCAAATCCCATCAAGAACCCTCTACAAAGTCTTATGTAACCAAAAATTAAAATTTTCCATTGTCTCTATGGGTTCCCTTTTGATGGTTGTGGGTTGTTCCAGGAGAGATGCCCCATTTTCCTTCTCTTAAAATCTATCTATTAGGAGGTCTGCTAGTTGTTTTCAGATTTTAATTGACTATAGATTAAGGATGATGGATGATTCATAATATTTTCATTTAAAAGAGACTAATAGTATACTTAGGGCTATATCTTACTTTTTTATGAAATGTATCATGCACAAGCTTACCAAGAGGCGTAAGTGATTCATTGAGGTAATGAAATATTCTCCCATAAAATAAGGTAGGGAATTGAGTACTAAAGTGGAAATTGGATCCCATAAAATAGGTAGAGTAGATTAGATTAAAGGATCTCTATCATTCCATGCCAAAAATATTTCATGAGGTTGGTTCAATTAAGCTTCCATGTTGCGACATTGATTCCTCCTCCTCGCTCTTCAAATCAAGGGTGGTACCAACTCTAGAAGATTTGCTCTAGTAAAGGCTTTGATGGTAGGATTTTTTATCATATATTTTTGGGTTTCTTTCTTAATAATAAAGTTTCCAAGTGGGGAAAGAGTGCTTTAGAAAGCCTAGGATACAAATACCCCCACCAGGATCTCAAACTTAACTTTTTTGGATGACTTCTTTAGTTTCTTTCTTTTTAACAAATATGTTAGGTGAATATCTTGATGCTTCACTTCAAGCATATCAACTATGACCTTCAAAAAGATCTAACTTAGGAGTTCATTTTTAGTTTGTGGAGAAAACATGAAAATCTCATCCCACAAGGTATGCCAAATGGATTTTTTTCATGTCTAGATATTCCAACCTATCAAGGACGTGAATCAATGTGCCTAGAAAACCTACACATTGCATAAAGTGACACAACAAGAATAATCATGGGAAAAATAAATTCTTGCAATGCAACCTCTAGGATTTTTAACTAAGGCTATCTCCTCTTTGGATTTGATCTTCACCTACTTTTAGGTCTCATAGGCTTAGACCTATATTTTTTACATATACGGAAAGAAAATATAAGGAAAGGAAATGATGGAAGGAAAGCAATGAAAAGCATAAAATAGGAAAGTAAATATATAAAAAAATAAAACCTGAGCTATGAGGGAAATGCACCAAGACCAAGGTTCCCCTCCTAAATACATGAACAAAATAGAAATGAACACATTCACTAGTCTAATGACTAGGATTGAACACAATTCATCACACATAACCCATAATTGAAAACACACACTAAAGAAGTAGGAATGAGTGAAATAGTTACAAATTTCATCCATGTGCCAAATAATTACAAGGCATACAACCTAAAGAGGCTTGATGCTCCTTAGACAATGGATCAAGGTTCGAGCCTTGCTCATACAATCGATGAGTGAAAGGAAGAGCTTATAAGGCTAGATACGCGGCATGAGTAGGAAACTTCCATTATCTTTACAATGATATTTAAAAGCTTATTTATAGGTTTGGATGAGGGCTATTTTCATTTGAAATAATACATAGAAGTTTTGCATGTTCTTGTTTGTTTAGTAGCTAAAATACTTCTACAACTACAATTGGTAGCCTCAAGATATCTATATTTGGGGGGCATTAATGGTGGAGGATTTTGGGCCCTTGGATGGTAGGATGGTATTGTCATTGCCCCTCAATATGGATTGAGAGGTATTTGCACTATTAAATTATTGTTAGGTCTTCTCTATGATCTTTTGCATGCTCATGCAAATGGTATGGTCTCTTTAACTGATGTAGGCTAGCAAATTAGGCTTACCCATTTGGAAGGTCATTGTTATAATTGACATGTAGATAGCTATGACAGTTTGAGATACAAAAGTTAACTTTGGTGGATTATGGAGGATGTCCCTTTAATTGCCCTTACATTTATTTTTCTTATCTTGCAAGTACTCACCATGTGTCTATGATGGGCTAGGGATATTTATCAACCAATGACATGCTTTCTCTAACTATGCCCCAATACTTTTCTCCTTTTGCTTTTGCCTGACTACCATATATTTGGTCAAGGTTTCATGTGGGTTTCATTGAGAATCTCAATATCTTATGCTTGGCCTTTGTCGATTATCATAACATGGATTTTTAGATGGAAAATCTATAACCTATAGGTCTTTGCACTCCTAAGCTACCTTCTTTATGTAGATGGGCATAATAATTTATGAGAGATCCAACTGTTAACACAACTTTAAATACGTTCATATGCTATGGAGGTAGTGCCTACCCATCTGATTGTAGATAGATTATGCCTTCTGACTCCTCCCTTTTTTGCTTTTCCTAATTTTGAATGGGGTATTTCCTTGAGTGACCACATTAGAAAGCCTATCTAAAAAAAAACCACAAGATCCACCAAACTATAGGCGATAAATCTGTGACCCCATCCCAAGACTAGTAGAAATACAAGGAGAAGACCCCAGGTTGTAAGTACATATTGCTTACTAGCTACAAATATATTTTTTGTCCTAATATGTCACATTAGTATGATGTCAAGCCACAATGTGGTGACCAATATTATCTTTTGTTGGTATTATTATAACTACTTTGATAATTGATAAAATAGTGATTCTTTCACCTAGGTGTTGTAGGTGAGTTGGAAAGGAGAGGGCAATCCTCCAAGGGAGGTCCCAGGTTCAAATATCCACCCTAACAAAAAGTTGAATTGGGTATCCAAAATCCAATTGATAATGTTGGTGTGGGCAGGGTTGGGTGCGACTCTCGGGTGACTTTGACGGTGTAGAACCCCCTATTCACGGTCTCTCAGACCAAGGCGGCCCCACAAGGGGTTTTTTGCTTAAAAAAAATAGTGATTCTTTCAATAGGGAAAATATGACTTTATCCAAGGAGTAATTAGTTTATGTATCAAAAAATAATTAAACCTTATCATAAAATTTCACCCTTTCATTGAACTCCATATGATTATGTCTAAAGGACATTGAAGAAAGAGTTGGCTTAGAGTTTCCAAAGATTTTCATAATAGAACAGTTTGAAGGACATGTTCATAACTTGTGGGCCGAGGCATCCTTTACTAGGCTCATCCTATCCATTCATTATGGACCAAGACATCCTTTGTTATGATTTTTCCATGTAAATGTTGGCAAAAATAATTTTGATGCATTGTATTGATCTTATTTAAAAATACATAGGTTGTTGCAACGAACTTCAAATGAGGCTTATTGTTATACTTACTTAACCTCCAATCCTATATGTGAGCTAAATAAATCTCATTGTTGTAAAAATACAATATAACCAAATAATGTAATAATATATTTTTTCTAACATCCCCCCTTATTACATTATTTGGGACAACATATATTACTATCCCCCCTTAATGTAGAGGAGAGAACAATAAAATTTGGCTCCGGCTCCTAGATCCTAGCTCTAGCTTTGGCTCTAGCTCTGGATCTTGGCTCTAGCTCTGGATCTTGGCTTTGGCTCTTGGATCTATCTTTGGATTTGGTTTTGGCTTTGGCTCTAGGTTTTCCTTGAGGCCACTACCTCTAGGTCTGCTTCGGTTCACTACATTTGGCTTTGATATCATGTTGACAAAAAGTATTTTGATGCATTGTATTAATCTTATTTAAAACACATAGGTTGTTACAATAGACTTCAAAGGAGGCATATTATTATACTTGCTTAATATCCAATCCAATACATGAGCTAAATAAAACTCAATGTTGTAACAATACAATATAACCAAATAATGTAATAATGGATTTTTTCTAATAGTAAAAGCATAATCATTGTTCATGCATAATTCACCCTTTCCCACATATTGTTAAATTTTTAATTTAGATGAGATCTAAGTTTCATAATTTTTATTTGGTTGTATACAACCCTATTTTGTAGGATCTACAACGTATTTGGTCCTTGTTATTAAGAAGAAGGAGAATATTTGTAAATGAATTAGTTTAAAAATTGCATAAATAATTTTTTTTTTTTTTTAGCTCTTGCTTTTGTTTAATTAGTGCTAATTGTCAAAATAATGTAAGGAATAAATGATTAATATACCATTTTAATACTATGGTTGATGTTCTTTTTTAGTATATAATTGATAAATAAATAAATTAATTAAAGAAATCCATATTTACTAATCCATTTTTAAGAAAAATATTTGTCAAGCTAACATCTTGTTGTAAATATGATTTCTTGGCATCTTCTTTACTACAAGATGCATACTAGAGTGTACCTAGCTCAATTTAAAATTATTAGTAATCACTATCTATAATGACCCTAAAACTAGCTACAAGAAAATAAAATATTTTTGTAAATTTACGGAGAGGGATTTATAAATCCCTAACTGAGGTTTGGTTTATCTATGGTTTTAAGTTTACCAAGTTTCCCAACTTTCCCATTGAGTTACATCTTGATCAATACCCTACACAAGTTTTTCTATGTAGGCATATTATGTGTTACCGCAAATAAACTTATCCATCTCATCATTCTTGATGAGCTAAACTTATCACCTTTAGTATAGTCGAAGGTATAAGCCCATCACCATACCATACACAAGTTTATTTGTGTAGGTATGCTACACGTATTACAATCTAAGCTATCCATATTGTCTTCACAATGAGCTATCTTAACTCCGATGTAATCAATCAATTTACTTAGTTAACATTCTCCCTAAGGGGACCAAAAAGGTCCGAGGTGTAGACCAATTGGTTCATCCAAACCCCATAAGGGGGGTGGAGGTCCAAGATTCAAATCTTGGGCCTCGTCAGACTGAACGCTTGTCCCTTTCCTGGTGCTTTCAGCGACGTAAAAGGTTTAAAATGATTGTGGCATGGTTGTTATAGGGGTGGACTACATGAAGATCTGTGTGGTGGCTTCTAGGGCAAACAGCATAGAAAACTATGGCGACCATAAAAAGCTAGACAACCTGCTCGAATTTGTGGTGGCTACCGATTCCACCATGTAAATTCAAAAAAAAAAAATTCTCCCTAAGGGGTCTCAATCCCTTAGGACTTTTCTATGTTCACCCTAAGAGGTCTCAATATCTTAGGTCCATTATATGTTCACCCTAAGATCTCATTTTCTTAGGTTACTTTTATGTTTAGCAAGAAGACAAGAATAACTCTATCTACTTAACTAACTAAAGAGTAAAATCCATAAAGCATAATAGAAGTACTTAAAAGGGAAGCAACATTTAAAAGAAGATAACCATTAAATAAAAGAGAAAGCTAGATAACAAAGCATAAATAATTCATAACAGTAAATTAAAGATACATTTCCCATTCATTCAATAATTATTACATAAATCCAAGCATGGTAAAACCTCCATACTCTTAAAAGAATAAAGTAATACATCATATTCATCTAGGGATTTCTCCCTACAATTCTAGTCTATTTGAGCATAAGTAAATTATTACAGTTATAAATCAAACTAGTGCATTGGTTCCAACTACCTCTTTGGTCCTCCTTTCTTTCCATAATTCATTTGAGGATAGTAGGGGATTAGGGCAACCCATGGTTCTATGAAAGACATGCATCTAAATGCATCTACTAGTAACATGAAACTAGTGCATTTACTATTTACTTTGCCAAATTGCAACTATACAAATTTAACTAAAGCATCCAACCATCTATTATTTAGTTGATCTCATAAGAATATTCTCATTTCCATTCTTATCTCTCATCAGCTCTAAGAGATTCATTCAACAATTACAAATAGATCACAAGTCTAGCTTTAATCAAATCATTGCAAAAGCCATTATTTCAATTAACTAAGGTTTCATTCCTTAATTAAACAAATATCTACATTCCTTTTTATTTGACTTAATTAAATTACCATACCTTTAATTAACCAAATAAACACTGTTCTTTTAATTAAACTAATCAAAGACTCATACCTTTAATTAATCAATTAAACTATATTCCCTTTATTCAAATAATCAAAATCTCATTATTTTAACTATTTAAATTAAACCATTTATTCTCTATTCAAATATTTAAAGTCCCACCCAAGTGTTGTAGTTGAGTTGGAGAGGAGAGGGCAATCCTCCAAGGGCGTTCCCAGGTTCAAATCTCCACCCTACCAAAAAGCTGAATTGGGTATCCAAAATCCAATTGATAATGTTGGTGCGGGCAAGGTCGGATGCGACTCCCGGGTGACTTTGATGGTGTAGAACCCCTTGTTCGTGGTCTCTCAAACCAAGGCGGCCCCGCAAGGGGTTTTTCGCTTTATATATATATATATATATATATATATATATATATATATATATATATATATATATATATAATCCCATACCTTTAACTATTTAAATAAATCATTTTTCCTCTATTCAAATAATCAAAGTCCCATACCTTTAACTATTTAAATAAACCATTTTTCCTTTATTCAAATAATAAAAGTCTCATACCTTTAACTATTTAAATAAACCATTTTTCCTCTATTCAAATAATCAAAGTCCCATACCTTTAACTATTTAAATAAACTATTTTTCCTCTATTCAAATAATCAAAGTCTCATACCTTTAACTATTTAAATAAAATATATATTCTCTATTCAAATAATATGAATTCCATACCTTTAACTATTTAAATAAACCATTTTTTCTTTCTTCAAATTAAGTTTTTTTCCATTAATCAATAAAATAGTTAAATAATCTATTTGTTTATCCAACTAAAGTTTCTTTTATTAATCAATAAAATAGTCAAATAGTCTATTTGTTTATTCAACTAAAGTTTCTTTTATAAATCAATAAAATAGAGAAACTTATTCGATTTACATAAAACATATAAGATTTTCCCTAAATATAAACTAAAGGATCTTTTTTCTTAGTTTATGAAATCTTACAATTACTTCCTTTTAAAAAACAACTCAACCCTCATAAAAAAAAACATGACACGAAAAGAGAAAACTCAAGACTACAACATGGATATGGGTGGCTGAGAAGGAAGACATAGGGACCGCCAACAATGAAGTAGAGGATACCATAGTCAACAGGCTTTGCAAGCCTCACCAACTCTAACAAAGGAGGAAATAGACTTGAGTTACTAGTTGGCAGACGTTCAAGGAACCCACACATAGTACAAATGATGCACAACCAGTCAATTGTAGTTGAATGGGGCAGACAAAGTGGAAGTAAACCATAGGAAGGAGGACCATAGCCCAGTGGCTAGGTTCCCACTATCCAAGTGATGCCACTTGAGAGTGTTCCAAATTGACTGACTGGATGGTCAAATAGGAGGGATTGTTGCATAGTCACAACTTTTCCCCCAAAGGCAAATGACACCACTAGTCAAAGATGGTGACTATCACAAACTTTGGCCCAACACAACATTTACCAATAAAATTCGATAGGGGACAAGAGAGTGTGATCAACAGTTATAAGTGGACTAAAAAAGAGATCTAGCTTGGCTTTCAACAAACCTAACAACATATTCCTGAGATGGATGGAGCGAAAAAGATAAAAAGACTCAACAACCCAATACAACAAGCTAAGAAAACCAACAAATCAAGATGCCATGAACTATGGCGAAAGCCTGGGTTTACTTAATTAAAATGAATTTATTTAACTAAGCCTTGCTAACACATGAAAGTAATTTTGAATCCAACCTGGGCTCTCCAACGTCGGTATTCTCCTTCTTTGTTGTTGAAGCACAACTCCTCAAGGTTTTAGTTGAAGCACGACTCCTCAAGGCATCAGTTTGCAAGTCGTTGGTTCTTCGGGCATACACTCATAGGTCATCAACTCTCTAGATGTCTGCATTCCCATTTTTTTTTATTTTCTCCCCCTTCGTTCTAAAACCATGCTTCTCTCCCTTTCTCACTTAGAGATCTAGTCCTCTCTCTTACCTTCTCAATCTTGTCTCATCAATTATTTTACCTTCCTGCCATCAATGCTATCCCATACAACTTGTCGCCTTGCAAGATATTTGGATTTTTAAACCATTTTTTCCATTGCTTCAAAACCTCTTCATAAATGAAGCTCTTTCCTCATAATGGCAAGAAGATTCCTTTCACCAAGGTACCTTATTACCTTGATTAAAATAAATCTCTTATCTTATTTTAAAAAGATATCTTTCGAGATATTAAAATAATATTTCTTCTATTATTTTAATTATGGATTTTTACTTATTTAAATGAAAAACCCATTATCATTTAAATATGGTTCTTTGTTATCTATTCAAATAAACTTTTATTATTTTTGAAATAGATATTTTACTATCTATTTAAATAATGCTCTATTATTATTTAAAATAGGTTCTTTTAATATCTATTTAAATAATATTCTATTATTATTTAAAATAGATTCTTTTAATATCTATTTAAATAATGCTCTATTATTATTTAAAAATAGATCTTCCTTTATATTTTCATTATATAAAGAGTGAGTCCTTTCATCACAAATAAGCAACATGCTATACTAACAACAATTTAGGGAATTCAAAGGCAACCAAATTTATGCACACATTCCAAAACCAAGATGTTGTTGAGTGATGAAGTAAAAGACAACCAATCAGATGCAACAAATAAAGAGGGAGTCTTTCCATCAATCCAATCACCCATCTCAGTCAGATAATTTATGATAGCTACTAGGCTATCAACTAAGGCTCTAGGTGGCTGGCTATTTATGATTATCCATTAAACTGATAATGCATATCTATATGAAGGTAGTCATCCATGTTATCCTCAAGTTGCCTTAATCATCACTTCCCCAACCTCAAGTATCTCGTTTCTAGTGGATGATTCTATTTCTTCCACCTACGAGCATATTTGGTCCTGCACATTGACAATCTATCAGCAGTACCATGTTCTTCAAACATAAATCAATCTAAGCATTGTATAGTTATTCATTTGCAACAAAACTAAGTATCAAATTACTATTGATCATCACATAGTTTTTCCATGCCATAAGTCCTACCAGGGAGGGTCATGACACTATCTATTATGCAATAGAATCAAGAGGCTCTCAAACATGCTCTACAATTTTAAATATTTTTATAATCTAAGTTTCTCTCATATTGATGTTGCCTAATAGTCTCATATGTATGGTTGATTAGGTATTTCCCATGATACTACTATCATTTTTATACTTTAAGGTAATTGATTCTTAATAACATGAAATATATACAATATTCTTCTTTGTATAAGATTCACATACCATTTATTACTAGTATATAAAACTTTACTCTAAATTAGCTTGTACATGGTAGTGTTTGTAAACTAAGCTCACTTAAAAAATCATCCTTGACTCAATAGATCCCCAAGCTCAAGCAATATCTTAATATGTAAAATTAGGATTAGAATAATCTAAGGAAACAAATGGTACAAGGAAATAGTGTTAAGAACCTTTGCTTATCATAAACTTAAAACCATTCAAAAAAATGTTAAAGAATAAATAAATAATGTACAATGATAATTCACACAAGAGACAAGATATAGAATTATAATTTTTCTAGGGCAACACCAATATTACTTCTTATGGAAGGAATCACTCCATAATATCTCCCAAGATAAGAGTTGCTTTGTAAACAAAGACGATTACAATATAGTTACTTGGATGAATTACAATTATCAACTCCCTTATTTATATTATTTTGGGAAATGTATATCCCTATCATTAGCACACTCACTATTATCATATAATATCCCAAAAATAGTCCTTAATTTATTTTAGCTCATGTTAATTATATAATACAATTGGGTTATTTATAGCTTATCCCAACTATACAATAAAATACAATTGGGTTATTTAAGGCTCATGCCAACTATACAAAATATTATATTATGAAGTAACTACCCTTAAATACGCTAGCATTCCAGCCCCCTTAAGAATATTTTGGCCTCAAAAATGACACGATACCAAATAGTTTGATCTTCTAGCATTGTTGACAACTGGTATAATATATGATTACCCAACCATCCAAGTGAAATCTTGTTTTGTGGTAGTTTATTGATACCACAATTTTGATGTGACACTTTTATATCCTTGAGTACTCTTTTCATTACATGTTTTGGTTGCACTATTCTAATCCTTATTATGATCGTAAATATTATTATTTTACATACAAACTTGGTTGTAGTTGCTATTGGTTGCATACCATAGTTTTTGCTCCATGGTCTCATGTAACTCCATCCTAGATATTTTGTTACTCTATGCCCTATCTCCATGATTGTTACCTCTCATGATCATGTGTATGGTAATATGGTACAATCTTACCTGTATATCCTATTATCTATAACTCTGCAACCTTTTGTTTATCTATTCTAAATTCTTCCTCATGCTATTCTCTCTTATTCTCAAATTTTTATTCTTCATTGTGCTCTTCTAATCATGCTTCCTTGGACTTTGCTTCTACTTCTTTCTTGGACTACTACTATTGCTTTCTTGAGCATTGTTTCTAGTTCTTCTATTACTTCTTCAATTTGTTCCCCTACATTAACTTCTTGTTTTTGTGAGATCCTTTCTCCTTAAGCTGATAAATATAATGTAGTGTTATCTTCTTTTGTATTCACTATAACTTTATGAACTTCTTTTGCACATTAACATTGAAAATACAATGAATCTAGCCAAGGATAGCCAAAAACGATATCCATACCATCCATTGCTATGCCATAAAAATATAAAATATAAAACATATCCATCCATGGTTATATTCAAACTTAAAAAATATGAACATTCTCACCTTGAAGTTAAATTCCCTTAATATTATTTTCTTGAGCAAACAACCTCATAGCCAAATCAAAATTGATTAAATTGTACTTTTTGTTGGGGTTTATGGAAATACTAACCTTTTCCTTCTAAATACATCCATGAGTCTACAAGATAAAATCTTTAGATGGAAATAAATCATTTTGACCCTTATGTTGCTTATCGAATACCAAAAGTGTGGTTCTTGTGGTTCCTTTAACCTACACACTATCATATCTATTATTGTCTTTAGTCACTTTCCTAAAAAAATTCTAATTCTGTTTTCTATTTTCTTTTTTTGTTTCTCTTGAAGTCTTTTTATTTGTTCTTCATATATCTTGATGGTAACCTTCAAATTAAATATCTTCCTTCAATTCTTCATCTCCTCAAGAATGCTTATTTCATTTATTCCCAAGTATATATAGAATTATGGGTAGGATTAAAACTAATAAACCAAGACAAAGCGTCCTCATATAAATAATCATAAAGCTTATTTTTCCCAAGCTATAAAGTTCAAAAAATTCCACTATTATCTAACATCAATTTTTTCCTCTCATTCTCTTTGAGAGGTCCAAGGTTCAAACCCCACTCAAAATGAGGGACCAAGACCCCTCATAAAAACCTTGTGTAAACTCATAAAGTACGTTGCAAACATACTATAGTGGTAAGGACTTTGGCCTCTCATTGAGAGGTCTAAGATTCAAACCCCGCTTAGTATGAGGGGACTGGGACCCCTCATAAAAAACCTATGTAAACTCATTGAAAGAAAATGTTCTCTCAAGAAAATATTTCTAACTCCATGAGCTCAACCCAAAAAAAATCATAATGTAAACTAAGGTTTGGTGAAATTAGGGTTTTCTCGAAATTAAATTTCTTCACCAAATCCAACCAGAATTTCACATAAACAATTAGATCAAAATTTTCTTCAAAATGGAAGAAACAACAATAAATCTGCTTATCTAGACTGAGAGATATTTTTTTCAAATGGCCACAACTCCTTCAATATTGCTCAAAATATAGCTTATGACCATTCATTTCTATAGTAATTGAAATTATTTATATGATGACAATAATAATTTTTTGAATATGACACTTTTACAAAAATATATGGCTCCTAAAATATTATGATGAATTTTGCACCTTAAAAAGGTCACTTTGTGTGATCTGATAGCTAAACATTGAATGACTTAACTCCCTGAATATTGCTCATAATACTCAAAACCATCTAATTAATGATGCAAGAACCTTCTAAACATGACAACCATACAAAAATATATGGCTCTTGGAATAACATAATGAACTATTTTTCCTCAAAAGTTCATTAAATTTTAAAAATAATGTCATGCAAAAAATATGAATCTTGGATAAACATGTTTTTTCCCTTGAAAATTCATCAAATTTTGAAAATATTCTTTATGGATCTATAAACCCTAAAAAACTTCTCTAGTTTTCTAGAACTATTGCTCAAATACCAAATATTAAGAACCTTTGCTCCTTATAAACTTAAAACCATCCTCAAATATATTGAATAATATTTATATCATCCACAAAGAGTAATTCACCCTAGAGACAAGATAGAAATACCTTTGTAGTAGGGCAACACAAATAGTTTTTTTTGAACTAAATGAGTACTTAGTCCAACCCTTCATTGACGATGAAATCAAAGTAGTGTTCAATATGTAGAGGGACAAAGCTCCGAGCCTCGACGATTTTCCCCCAGGTTTTTTTCAAGAGTGTTGGTACATAGGTTAGTAGGACATAGGGGATGCTCTTTGATAGTTCCAAGCTCACAATGCTTTACTGAAGGAATCAAACTCTACTTTTTTAGTCCTAATCCCTAAAAAGCAAGGATCCAACATGTTCAAGGACTTCAGACCGATCAGTCTTTGCAACACCATATATAAAATTCTTACCAAAGCCTTAGCTAACAGATTGAATATTCTTCTTCCCAGGTTAATTTCTCACAGTCAAGGGGGTTTTGTGGCTAAGAGGCATATTGTGGATGGTTTTATATCCATTCATGAAGCGTTGCACTCCATGGACCAAATAGGATCAACATGTATGATTTTAAAATTGGATATGAGTAAGGCCTATGATAGGGTGTCTTGGACCATTCTGGATAAGGTTTTGAAAAGTTTTAATTTTAGTTCAGTTTGGAGAATCTGGGTCTATCAGTGTATATCTTCCCCTATGTTCTCGGTGTTAGTAAATGGCCAAGCATCGAGATTTTTTCCCAACCATAGAGAATTAATAAAAGGAGACCATCTATTCCCTTACCTATTCATTTTAATGGTTGAGGCACTTAGTAGGGCCATGGATTCAGCTAGAAGGGAAGGTTAGATTCAGGGACCAACTACTTCAGTTGAACCGATTACTCATCATAAATTTGTGGATGATACTATTATTATTGGGGAGGCTTTTATTAGAGAAGCTACTAATATAAAGAAGGTGTTATAGAAGTATGAATAAGCTTCAATTCAATGCATCAATTTTAACAAAAGCAAGTTCTTTGTTATCACTCCATCCCCTAGACAAGTTAGAATCTCCAAAAACTTTTATTATGATATTCTTGATTTCCCCTCAACCTATTTGGGCTTACCCCTATTTAAAGAAAGATTTAAAGATGTGCTTTGAAATATTGTGATAGAAATATTTCAACGTAAATTAATAGGGTGAAAGGGGATTTTGTTGTCCCAGGCAGGTAAAGTGCAACTCTTGCAGTCTACTTTTCAATATTTAAAACTTTATTTTATTTAAATGCTAAAAATATCTGTAAAAGTGGATTTGTTATTGGGGAAAATCTAGAGTATGGTCATGGACTAAGGACAACTAAAGGCTCTCTCTTGTGGCTTGGGATAAAGTGTGTAGACCTAAGAGAGAAGGAGGGTTGGGCATAAAGCGAAGTCAACAATTTAATGAAACTCTATTATCTAAGCTTGGTTGGAGAATAATCAAATAAGGCAAAACTCCTTGGGTCAAAGTCATCAGGACCAAGTACTTAGATTCTTCCATACCCTTCTTTAGATGTTAGAACCCTCCTAAGGGTTCTATTTTCTAGAATGGGTTTGTTAATTCCAAATATTTTTTGATGAAAGGTTTAAAATGGAAGCTTGGGTATGATAACTCCATTATGTTCTGGGAAGAAACTTGGATTACAGACAAGCCCCTCTGTGCTTTGAGAGAATGTAATCATATTTGGGTTTCCTTAAAGGACATATTTGATAGTAAGGTTTACAATTATCCTGAAGGTGAAGGAGCCATGAGAAGATGGAAGGATATATCCCTTTCTTCCTCGACTAATAAGGCCCAACATCAGGTATCATTTGTGAAAATTTTACTCCTCTCTTATTACATTCCCTTAAGCCCCTCTCAAGACTCCCTCATTTGGGACCCTTCTTCTTCTAGAGTCTACTCGGCTAGATTGGGCTATATGGTATCTAAGGATGAGTCTATTCCTAGGTTTCTTGTTAGTAGAGTGTGGCTAAAAGATATATCTCCAAAAATTTATGTCTTCCTCTGGCTTGCCCTCAAGACAAGATCTTAATGATAGATAATCTCAAGAAGAAAGGATTTTGTATCCCAAATATGTTCCTATTGTGCAATGTGGATGATGAATTAGTCTTGCACCTATTTATTCTTTGTCCTTTCTCAAGAAAGGTTCTCTACTTGCTACTTCAAGCCTTTGGTTGTTTGTGGGTGGTGCCTCATTCAATCCTTGGTTTTGTGGAACAATGGTACTCCCCCTTTAAAAGTGATAGACTCACATGTTTATGGAATTTTTCCCTTGCTCATTTCTTCTAGGGTATATGGCTAGAACACAATCAAAGGATCTTTAGAGGCATAAGTAGATATGAAAAATGGGTTTTCCTTAGAATAAATCTTGTTGCTTGTGATAATATCTCAATTACCAAACACTGGTATGGGGCTAAGAAGGGGGAAAAAATGGAGATAGCTAAATTTTAGAACTTGGAAGCTCAAGTTGGTGTTGACCCCATCTTGAAGGAGGATATTAGAAAGAACACCAAATGGAAGGCTCCTAAGGAAGGCTAGGTGAAACTTAATTTTTATGGGGCCTCAAAAGGTAACCCAAGAAATTTTGGAGGTGGAGGTGTAGTTAGAACTTCAAAAGGGGTTTTGATTCGTGCCTGCTCAGATAATTATGGTATACAAACCAACCATGTGGCAAAAGTGAGGGATTTTCTTTCTGGAATAAATCTCCTATCCTTGCTTAATTCTTTGAAGATTGTAGTGGAAGGGAGTAATGTCCCATTTTGAAGACTATGTGGACCCTACACAATGTAATGTTTTATTTTTTCATTTATGGACAAGGAAGTGGGACATCCCCTATTTGCTAGGCTAATGGGTTTTTCATGTAATAAAAATTAAGTGTTGGGGATTAATGTTGATGTAACCCTTAATGAATAATTAGACACCTCTAGTGGGGTGACTAGGTAAATAGGATTGGAAAGTCACTTTTAGGGTTTCATTATATCATGTTCATATTATGAATTATAAGAGAAAGGGTTGAACCCTTCCTCACCTTCTACTGCTTAGGCGGTGTGCCCTAAGTCTTAAAAAATAGTGAATCTTGTAGATAATGTGATGTACCCTTGTTCTTGATTGGATATTGGGTGGATCTGTCTCATGATTCATAATTGTGTTACATATTTTGGTGTGTTGGAGTCTGGGAGTGGGTCATCCAGCTTTGGGAGGTCGTTTGTGCTTGTTTTGTGACCTGTTTTGCCCTCATAAGAGGATCACCCAGCTTTGGGGATTTTTCTAGCCTGTTTTTAGGGTTGATTTGTGTTTTTGGATAGTTTTTTGGTTCATTTGCACTTTCAAAAAATTTAATAAAAAATATGTATGGTTGGAACATATTTTTTTGAGGATTTTTGGAGTAATTTTTAATTAGTAATTGCAGATCTGATCTACTTTGTAGAAATCTGATTTTTATTTATTTAAACCCTAGTTTGCTAAGTTAGGGTTATTACAATGGTATTAGAGTTGGTTTATTTCCATCTTATGAGAGCTCTTTATACAGCTAAATAGGTACTATCTAAGAAGAAGTAATTCAAACCCTAACCTCAACCAGGGGAAAGAAATTCTAGAACCAGAAGTTGAACAAAGGAAGCTGGTGGAGATGTCATATGAGAAAAAAGATGTTTCTGAGTAGAAATTTACACCATGCTTGAGTTACTAACTCATTTGGTGACCAAGATGGATCAGGGTGTATTTCAGCCACCACCAAACCAGGGAGAAAACCCTAACCCTCAACCACCACCAAATCAAGGAGAACCATCAAATAGGGTGGCTAGTTGGGACTAAGGGAGTGAGAGTTCTATGAGATACACTCATTCTCCTTTGCCCAGGCTAGCAAAACCTATATTTTTGACCAGGCAAAAACCTAATGTACACCAAGAGACTAATGAACTGGATGCCCTATTTACAGAATATCAGTGTAGGGCTAAAGAATTTTGAAATACAATCACTTTCCAGAGTTACCTAGATATCATGGGGAAGAAGGCTGGGAGAGGCAACAAGTATGGAGAAATAAATATATTGTAGTCTAAAATGCAAGTACCAGTGTTCAATGGAGATGATAGCATGTCTACTAGGTCATGGTTGCAAAAATTGCAGACTTGCTTTACTATCAGCCCTATGGATGAAGAGGATGTAGTATAATTTGCTACCCTACATCTTGAGGGGGTTGCATACAACCGATGGTATCATGGTCTCAACACACAAGGCCATGGAGAGATTACCTCATTTGATGAGTTTAGTCAGAGGGTCCTGGATCATTTTGAGATGAGGGACGAGGAGGAATATTTTAAGGAACTGGCCACCCTTAAGCATAATGTAATGACCCAATTTGTAAATTCTCCTTGTACATAGGTGTGGTATTATATTTAGGGGTCATGTAAATATTTTTTGTTTAAGTCTAATGTTACCTTAAGTCAATTAATAAATAGAAAATGGGGGGGGGGGTTATGAGGGTCATGTGGAATTAAAGGAGTCTAATGTTAATATTTAATAATTAAGGGGGACATAAGGAGACAATTAAATATTAAATGGGAGTTAAATTAAATTTATTACCTAATCCTCCCAATGAAGAAATAGAAGCCTTGCTATAAAAGGAGGAAAGCAGCTCTCATTTCTCACCTTTTAATATCATTTTTACTCTCTACTTGCATTTGGCTCTCAAGCTAAATCCAAACCCTCTTGAGGACGAAAACCCCTAGGATATTATCTTAGAGGATGAAACCCATTTGATATTGGAGGTAAGGACGAAAACCCTTGCATTTTTGGAGAGTAAATTCACCAATAATTTGCATTTGGGCTTAAGGAAATCAGTATTTGGTGGAGAAATTTGAGGTAATATCATTTTTTATGCATCTTATGTCAAGGGAAACATCTAATCAGCATTTTCATATTACCATTGTTGGATGTTCATGGTTGGGGCCTCCTTGAAGGAAGCAAAGGCTGAAATACTCACCATAAGAGACCCACATCCTAGTTTGAAGGCTAGTTTGGCAGATTGTTGAGTTTACAAGGTACATTTCTCACCCTAAAATGGTCACTCTGAAGAACACAAGCTTATACTAAGAGGGGGGAGTGAACATTATAGCGTCCACTTTTTACTTTCTTTCTAAACCAATATCAATTAGTGTCCTTAATTGCAATAACCAACTATAGCAGTGTGCATTAATGACATAGATAGTAATATTAAACAAGTGCACAAATCACCACACACAATTGAGACACAATATTTAATGTGGTTCCCCCAATGTGGGATACTCCACAAGATAATCTCCTTTTAATATTTCACACAATCATAAGGATCCTTATCCTAATACAAATGATTACTTTGATTTGCTCAAATCTAGGCAATACATTGATCTGCTTAGGTAGGCAATCCACTGATATGCTTCAGCAAGCTCACCAAGAACTTTCCCAAAATTGCTCTAGAAAGCTCACTAAGAACTTGCCTAAAACTGCTTCAACAAGCTCACCAAGAACTTTCCCAAAACTGCTCTAACAAGATCACTAAGAACTTGCCCAAAACTGCTTAACAAGCTCACTAAGAACTTGCTCAAAACCACTCAACAAGCTCACTAAGAACTTGCTCAAAATCTTCTCAACAAGGTCACCAAGAACTTGCTCAAAATCTGCTCAACAAGCTCACTAAGAACTTGCTCAAAATCTGCTCAACAAGCCCACCAAGAACTTGCTCAAAACTGCTCAACAAGCTCACTAAGAACTTGCTCAAAACTGCTCAACAAGCTCAATAAGAACTTCCTCAAAATCTGCTCAACAAGCTCACTAAGAACTTGCTCAAAATCTGCTTAACAAGCTCACTAAGAACTTGCTCAAAAATCTTCTCAACAAGCTCACCAAGAACTTGCACAAATGCTGTCCCAAATCTGTCCACAAATCTATCCCAAAAGTCTTGTCAAAGGCTCAATCAATCATCCATAAAAATTGCCACAAATTTGTCCCAAAAGCCCTCTCAAAGGCTCAACCAATCATGCTCAAGTAGGACTCAAATATCATCCACAAATCTACAAAGGCAAGGCTCAATGATGAACTCAACAATGAATGGAAATACACTCTTCAATGGATGACAACAATGATCCACAATGATATCAACTCAAATCAATCTCAACTCAACTCAAGTCAATCTTAACTCAACTCAAATCTTATAGAAGCATAAAGAGAATTGTTAGAGACTCAATATGTTCTAATATTAAAGCTCAATCTCAACTCAAATCAGAATTATAGAATAGTTTGTTTCATGGGACTTGAACAATCACCTCACACAATCACTTGACTAGGCTCAATCAAATCAACTCAACCAATCACCACAAGGGACAACTCTTCCTCACAAAACCCTAGTCCAAGCATGTATCAACCAACTCAAATATTTCCAACAATGCTCAAGCATAAATCTCACATAACAATGATACTCATGTTCTTTTCTAACTCAAGTTCTTTGCATAACCAATGGGCTTCAATGACTATGCTTATAAAATAAGGTTTAAACACAACTCTCAAACCAGAAAACCTTGAAGCATTCAACCAGCCACTTTCGAAAAGGAAACCACAATCAATATTTTTATCTCCAATGATATTTCAGAAATCAACCACCATAACAAAGTCAATGGAGAATATTGCTCATACCTTTTGATGCCTTATTGGATGTCCACTAAATCTACCAGAATCAACAAACTTCTTTTTCAACTTTCAACAAGGGTTAGAGATCATGATTAATATCACAACAATAATATCCAAATAACACCTTATCACTCCTACTCAATAAGATACAACATGTCCCCTCATGAAAGAATTAATCACCTTTGAAAAAGAACCAAAACAACCTTCACTTTTGAAACCCTTTACAAAAATAGAAATATCTCTTTACATACACCTTATTTCTCCCTCTAAGCAAGTTAATCAAATAGCCCTCGAAATAATATTTCCAACAATATATAATATGATATACTTTCAAAAGGAGAAACACTATAAATCTCTATTTTTCTAAACATGCATCACAACCCTTATTCCTCCTAGGGCAACTTTAGAAAAAATAAAATATATTAAAAAATTATTAACTTGCCTCTGTCCCTGACGGGATTCGATCTCGTGATGTCTCCTTGCTCAGTGCCTTAACCACATCCAACCTGTCGTTGGGCCACATGCCCTCACGTGTCCAAAGGGACATGAACAAAAACTTATATCATAAACTTTTGCACCCTTCAAAAAACTTAACAGTGCTTTGAGCGCTTCAACAAAGCAAATAACCATGGTGTGACTAGATCGCAGGACCTCCTGCATAGCACACGACGCACGAACCGCTAGGCCAAAGATGCCTATGTATCTTATTAAACTCTGTGAATGATTTTTCAATAGACCAATGTCACACTTCTCTCTCTTTTCGCAATTCGTTCCCCAATCGAAGGCATTCGAAAAATAAGCGCTAGATTTCATAAAGTCTAAGCTTTTGTTGGAATATATATATGCCTTTCCTCTTTCTTTAGACATCAGTGCTATAAATTAATATAGCCTTTCCTCCTTTCTTTAGTCGGCGCTAAAATTAATATATTTAATTTTAAAATTTAAATTTAAATTTTAAATAATTTAAAATTTAAACTAAATATTTAAAAATAAATATCTCCATCATCGGGGCACCTTTTTCGATGAAACGAAAAGCCAATATGGGTTTTAAGAAAAACCCATTTCAAATCTTCCATCCAAAGTTTTAAATAAAACCTTTTATTTTGCCTTCCTTGGTTTTCACAAAACCCTGGTATATATCCATTCTCTCCAAAATATCATAAATTCTTATTTATGAAATGCTTTGGCCACCAGAACTAAATGTGATCCATGTGACATCAATGACAACATAAAATAACTCAAATTGCCAACAATCTCCCCTTTTTCATTGATGGCAACACCTCTAATGCAAAAACCACAATCACTACAAAAACCATATATGAGAATCAAAGTTGCTCCCCCTGACTCAATACCCTCTATGAAGGCTGCTCCCCCTAACTCAATGCTCTCTTTGGAGGTTTCTCCCCCTAACTCAATGCTCTCCCCCTTAATCAATTCTCTCCCCTTTTGACATCAATGGAAAAAGGGACACCTATGGGGCTAAAAGATATGACTCTTAAGCTTAGCCCCCTCACCACCTTCTCTCTTGAGGTGAATAATTTTGGGTTGGGAGTACTTTCACTCCCATCTTACATTGTTTCTTTCCTCTGTCAACTTCCTTCCATATTTTTTTGATATCCTTCTCTTGATGAATTACTTGATCTTCTTGTCTTGAACTTGTTTGACCTTCTTGCCTTGAACTTGTTTGGAATTGAGTCCTACACCATTTTGCAATATGTCCAAAGTTATTAAAACACTTGATATTGTAGCCTTTGGATGGTGCCCATATCCTGAATTCTTTCTTAAAATAAGTTCCATATCCATTCCTTTCCTGAACCCTGTATTGTGAAGTTTTGTTTTCATGACCATTATGACCATGACTTCTGATTTGTGTTGCTCTAAAGCCAAAACCATGTTGCTCATTTTCTTTGCACTAAGAAGCTCTATGACCAATCCTGTTGCATAAGAAGCAATGTCCCTAAAAACCATACCTTCTTCCTTTTAAGTTTCTTCTAGCAAAATCAAACTTTTTTTATCCATGGATCCTACAGTGTATAGCCCTATGTCCAAATCCATTACAAGAAAAACAATGTCCTTGAAAATACCTTTGTTCATGCCTTGGTTCCTCATACCTTTCTTGACCATTATCCTTATGATCATTTTCAACTTGTGCATTGCATCCTTGAACCTTATTTGTAGTATCTAAATCCTCTTGTTTAGTTTCTTCGTTGCTTTCCTCTTCAAGAATTACTTTTTATTTTGAACTTGATTCACCTATCTCAAAACTAGATTCAAACTTAATATTAGGATCCATAGGAACTTTGGAACTTTCTTCATAAAACTTAGGTGCTTCCTTGCTTTCATCTATTAGAACTTCCTTTCCTTTTGAGTGTGATTCCCCAAACTTGAAATATGAGACCTTTGGTGCTTTGGGACCTTCCTCTTCTTTCTCTTCATTTGTGTCAAATAGCAAATTGGCATCCATATTTATTGTCTCTGAAATACATGTTTCCTTCTTAGTGAAAATATCTTGACCTTTTGAGTCATGTGATGGATCAAACTTCTCAAGTATGGAACATCTCAATTCTTTTATATTCTCATTAACCTCTTGTAGTTGCTCATGGATATCATTGAAGTCTTCCTTTAGATCAACTGAGACATATATCATTCTTACAATGTTCTCTTTCTTAACTTATTATGTTTGGAATGAATGTTCTTCTACTTCTTTTATCTCATAGAAAAACCCTTCTTCATCTTCATTGTCACTAAGATCATTATAATATTCTATAGCAAATAAACTTTCATGATTTCTTTGACCATGCCTATTTTCTTGATGGGTCATCTCATCTTCACTATCACTAAAGCCATTGCAATATCCTGATCTATGATCTCTTTGACCACACACAAAGCACTGTTCTCTTTCACCCTCTATTCCTAGGAATAGATGTTCTTCCTTTTCATCATCTGACTTGTCTCTATCACTGTAATCTGAGCTATCACTTGCTTCTACAATGTAGAAAGTTTTCTTTGTCTTACAAAAACTTTTCTTCTTCTCATACTTGCTTTGCTTGTACTTGTTATCTTTTTCATGCTTATACTTTCCATCTTCTTTTCTTCTATGATCCTATTTTTCATCATCACTATTTTCTTCATGTGAACACTTGTGTGCATAGAGACAAAAATCACCACACTTGTAAATTTTAACTTTCTTCATATCCCTATAATTTCTTAAGTCCTTTTTCTTTTTGATGAAGTTAGCTTCCTCATCATTATCTGAATCTCTATCTGTATTTGGAAATTTCCCTTTCTTTTTATTTGAAGCCTTGAATGCAATATCTTTTATTGGATCCTGATGCTTACTCACCCTCATCTCATAAGTTGTGAGAGTTCCTTGTAGTTCTTCCATTGTTAGCTTGTTGATATCCATTGTTTCTTCTATTTCTGAAACCTTTGCATCATACTTCATGGGAAGTGATCTCAAAACCTTTTGAGCAACTTCTAATTCTTTCATCTCAAATCCTAGGCCTCTCTTGGTGTTAGTAATCTCATCAACTCAAAGTAAAAACTTTGCAATATCTTCAAAATCTTTCATTTTCAATTCCTCAAATCTTTTTCTATGAGTTTTTAGTTTTGCTAACTTTAACTTTGAATATCCTTCATAAGTATTCTGTAGCTTGGTCCACATTTCATTAGCTGAATTACATACCATGACCTTTGCAAAATTTATTTCATGTAGCCCACTCAAAATATAATTCATTGCCCTTGCATTGATCTCAACCGGTTTCCTGATAGTCTTATCTACCTTGGGATCACTTTCAACCTTATACTCTTTTTCAACCATCTGTCATACCTCATATCCTTGTGATATCAAGTAGTTCTTCATTATCATGCTCCAGAAAGCATAATTGTTACCATCAAATAGTGGAGCCTTATTTGTAGATAATCCATTTTGTGAAGCCATCTGTGTTTTTGTAGAATCAACCCTCAAGTTGTTAGCCTTTCCTAAGAAACCCGCTCTGATACCAATTGAAGAACACAAGCTTATACTGAGAGGGAGGGTGAACAGTATAGCGTCCACTTTTTACTTTATTTCTAAACCAATATCAATTAGTGTCCTTAACTACAATAACTAAATATAGCAATGTGCATTAATGATATAGATATCAATAGTAAACAAGTGCACAAATCACCACACACAATTGAGACACAAGATTTAACATGGTTCCCCCAACGTGGGCTACTCCACGAGATAATATCCTTATAATATTTCACATAGAAATAAGGATCCTTATCACAATACAAATGATTACTTTAATCTACTCAAAGCTAGGTAATACATCGATATACTTAGGTAGGCAATCCACTGATCTGCTTCAGTAAGCTCACCAAGAACTTGCCCAAAACTACTCTAGCAAGCTCACTAAGAAATTGCCCAAAACTGCTTCAGCAAGCTCACCAAGAACTTGCCCAAAATTGCTCTAGCAATCGCACTAAGAACTTGCCCAAAACTTCTTAACAAGCTCACTAAGAACTTGCTCAAAAATGCTCAACAATCTCACTAAGAACTTGCTCACAATCTTCTCAACAAGCTCACCAAGAACTTGCTCAAAATATGCTCAACAAGCTCACTAAGAATTTTCTCAAAATCTGCTCAAAAAGCTCACCAAGAAATTGCTAAAAATCTGCTCAACAATATCTCTAAGAACTTGCTCAAAACTTCTCAACAAGCTCACTAAGAACTTGCTCAAATATGCTCAACAAGCTCACTAAGAACTTGCTCAAAATATGCTTAACAAGCTCACTAAGAACTTGCTCAAAAATCTGCTCAACAAGCTCACAAAGAACTTGCTCAAATGTTGTCCCAAATCTATCCACAAATCTGTCCCAAAAGTATTCTCAAAGGCTCAATCAATCATCCATAAAAACTACTACAAATTTATCCCAAAAGCCTTCTCAAAGGCTCAACCAATCATGCTCAAGTAGCACTCAAATCTCATCCACAAATCTACAAAGGTAAGGCTCAATGATGAACTCAACAATGAATGGCAATACACTCTTCAATGGATGACAACAATGATCCACAATGATCTCAACTCAAATCAATCTCAACTCAAATCAAGTCAATATTAACTCAACTCAAATATTATAGAAGCATAAAGAGAATTGTTAGAGACTCAATATGTTCTAATATTAAATCTCAATATCAACTCAAATCAGAATTATAGAATAGTTTGTTTCATGGGACTTGAACAATCACCTCACACAATCACTTGACTAGGCTCAATCAACTCAACTCAACCAATCACCACAAGGGACAACTCTTTCTCACAAAAACCTAGTCCAAGCATGTATCAACCAACTCAAATGTTTCCAACAATGGTCAACCACAAATCTCACATAACAATGATACTCATGTTCTTTTCTAACTCAAGTTCTTTGCATAACCAATGGGCTTCAACGACTATGCTTATAAAACAAGGTTTAAACATAACTCTCAAACCAGAAAACCTTGAATCATTCAATCAACCACTTTCGAAAAGGAAACCAAAATCAATCCTTTTCTCTCCAATGATATTTCAAAAATCAACCACCATAACAAAGTCAATGGAGAATATTGCTCATACCTTTTTATGCCTTATTGGATGTCCACTAAATCTGCCACACTCAACAAAATTTATTTTCAACTTTCAACAAGGGTTAGAGATCATGATTAATATCACAACAATAATATCCAAATAACACCTTATCACTCCTCCTCAATAAGATACAACATGTCTCCTCATGAAAGAATTAATCACCTTTGAAAAAGAACCAAAACAACCTTCTCCTTTGAAACCCTTTACAAAAATAGAAATATAACTTTGCATACACCTTATTTATCCCTCTAAGAAAGTTAATTAAATAGCCCTCAAAATAAGCTTTCCAACGATATATAATATGATATACTTTCAAAAGAAGAAATACCAAAAATCTCTTTTTTTCTAAACATGCATCACAGCCTTTATTCCTCCTAGGGCAACTTTAGAAAAAATAAAATATATTAAAAAATTATTAACTTGCCTCTGTCCCTGAGGGGATTCGATCTCGTGACGTCTCCTTGATCAATGTATTAACCAAATCCAACCTGTCTTTGGGCCACATGCCCTCATTTGTCCAAAGAGACACGAACAAAAACTTATATCATGAACTTTTGCACCCTTCGAAAAACTTAACAGTGCTTCGAGCGCTTCAACAAAGCAAATAACCACGGTGGGACTCGATCACAAAACCTCTTGCATAACACACAGTGTACAAACCGTTAGGCCAAATATGCCTATGCATATTGTTAAACTTTATGAACAATTTTTCAATAGACCAATGTCACAATTCTCTCTCTTTTCGCAATTCGTTCCCCAATCGAAGACATTCGAAAAATAAGCGCTGGATTTCATAAAGCTAAGATTTTGTTGGTATATATATATATGCCTTTCCTCCTTCTTTAGACATCGACGCTATAAATTAATATAGCCTTTCCTCATTTCTTTAGTCGGCGCTAAAATTAATATATTTAATTTTAAATAATTTAAAATTTAAACTAAATTTTAAATAATTTGAAATTTAAACTAAATATTTAAAAATAAATATCTCCATCACCGGGGCACCTTTTTCGACGAAACGAAAAGCCAATCTGGGTTTTAATAAAAACCCATTTCAAATTTTCCATCCATAGTTTTAATAAAACATTTTATTTTATCTGCCTTGGTTTTCACAAAAACCCTGTATATATCCATGCTCTCAAAAATATCATAAATGCTTATTTATGAAATGCCTTGGCCACCAAAACTCAATGTGATCCATGTGACATCAATGACAATATAAAATAACTCAAATTTCCAACACACTATAGCAGCTAAAGGTGCACGTCCCATGTCTAATGTGAGTTATGGATTTTGTAGAGAAAATTAAGTGAGTTTCTAGACTGTAGTGGCTTTTACTACGCTGTACAGGACTGACGTCCCATCTAGGGAGATTCTACAGCAGTCTATGTTGATATTGGGAGTAATGGCAGCGTTTTGAAACTGACTGTGAGGTGAATGTAATAGAGATACAGCAGAATTTTCTATCAGCCAGTCAACACTCAGCTTGCATCTATTCCCAGCCATGTTGAAGACTCAGAAATGGCAGTAACTGGCTAGGAGAGCTGACGTCCCAGTCTGGTCCACCATTGTGCATCCAAACAACATCCAAATTGCTGCCTAAGGTGCAAAGTTTACATTCTTTGCTGTGTACTCAGTTCTAGTGATAATAGTAAATGTTTTTTTTTATTCAAGCATTGTTGATGCAAAGTCTTCTATCCATCAATGTTAATTGCACAAGGATGCTCGGGAATTGTTTGATGAAATGTATGTGACTATTAATGGTTGAATGTTTTTCTTTTTAATCAAATGTCAAGAACTGTACATGCATGGTAACTGTTTGACAAAATGCAAAACACCAAAACTTTCATGAAATAAGCAAGAAACACATAAAACTTGGTTATAGCACATCACAGCGGTATCAGAGCAAGACATCCTGCCAGCCTGTGAGCAAAAGAAAAATCAATTTGGGACTGCTTTGGTAAATCAGCGTTTAGAGGGTAAAACAGTTGGGAAAATTGGCTTTCTATGAGTCAAAGACCTCCGATACATCAGTACTACCTCAGAGGAAGAAATAGAAACAGGAACCAGCAGCTAGAAAGTCAGGAAATCACTTGGGAAGAAGACCTAGAGTTGGTTGCACTTGAAGGGGAAGCATTAGCAGAGATGGAGGGAAGAAATTCAGAGACTAATGCAGAGAGGGATTTTGCCACCATGCTTGACTTGCTAAGGCAAGTAGCTATCAATACAAATTCACTTGCTGCAAGTTTAAGACAAAACAATCAGCCACCTAATCATCCAAACTTGCACCAAGGAGGACCCCATCAAGGTGAGACCTCACAAAGAGGAACTAATCAGGAACTAGGGAGCACTAGTTCAGCAAGGTACTCACACTCACCTTTGCCTAAACCACCTAAACCAATGTTTACTCCACCTCATGATGAGACAGGACAAGAGGATGAATTAGAAACATTATTTGGGGAGTATATGCAGAAATCAGAGGTTTTTAGGACAGCAGTGAATTTTCAGAGCTATTTGCAAATCACAGGAAAAAGGGTTACAGGGTCCACACAAACCACAAAGGAGAAGAGGTTACAGCAGAAAATGCAAGTGCCTACATTCAATGGGAGTGATGGGATTTCAGCGAGAGGTTGGTTACAAAAGTTACAAACTTATTTCTCACTTGATCCTATGCCAGAGTTAGATGCAATTCAGTTGGCTACACTTCATTTGGAGGGGGTGGCCTATGATTGGTGGTGACATGGCCTCATCACACAAGGCCATGGACATATCACTACCTTTGATGAGTTTAGTCAAAGGCTACTTGATAGATTTGAAAAGAAGGATGAAGAGGAGTATTTTAGAGAGTTAGCCACTCTTAAACAAACAGGTACACTAGCATCATATGTAGAGGAATTTGAAAGAATCTCAGTGATTGTGCAAAATGTGTCACCTAGGAGAGTTACATTCCTCTTCATGGATGGATTGATGGAGCCCTTGCGTGGTTTGGTGAAAGCTTTTGAACCTCCTTCACTTCAAGAAGCAATCAAGAGAGCACTACTACTAGAACATACACTTCCTCCATCAAAGCCAAAGTGGGTATCAAAAGAAACAAGGTTTGGAGAGTCATCCAAGCCATGGAATAAAAACAGAAATTTTGAAAAGAAACCCACATTTCAGTCCTCAAATCAGCCCTCTAAATTTATTTCCCCTACACCAAACACTAAGAAAATGGATGAGACTACAAGGAATGAATTAAGGAGGAAGAAGTTATGTTTTACATGCAAGAAACCATGGGAACCCGGTCATAGATGTTTGGGAAAGGGTGAAATCCACTACATAGAAGTGATTTCGGAAAGTGAATCAGAAGATGAAAGGGAATCCACCACTTCTGAGGAAAATGAAGAAGAGGAAATCAGTATGGAACAGCCAAGTGTGGAGTCATCTCATGTGACACCTCCTATGAATAGTACCTTAGCTACTCTACATAGTGCACCACAATTTTTTACCATTAAGGTACTTGGCAAGGTTATGGATGAGGATGTGGTGATTCTAATAGATGGTGGGGCCACCCATAATTTTATAGATGAGGGATTTGTACACAAACACAAAATTAGAACAGTCAACTTTACAGGGTTCAATGTGGTGACAGGAAAGGGAGAAATTTCACCTTGCACAAAAATGGTGAAACAGCTTGAGGTGATGATTGGGGAATATAAATGCATCCATAATTTTTATGTTTTTCCAACAGGAGGTCTCCCACACATAGTGCTTGGAGCACAATGGTATTATGATTTAGATGATGTGACATCTAACTACAAGAAGCTAGAATTGAAATTCCAACATGAAGGACGTGAAATAGTCTTGAAAGGGGTTAAAGACTTAGAAGTACATAATGTTTCAGCCAAGAGGATGGAAAAAATCATAAGGAAAGAGGACTATGAATGGTGTGCTTATGCCTACATGATCAAAGGGATACCTACTTCATCTCCAAACAAAATGGTGACATACCATCCCCAAATTAAATCAATCTTGGGCAAGCATCATAAGGTATTCGGAGATATGCCAAAGGGACTACCACCACAAAGAGGCTTTGAACATGTTATAGAATTAGAAGAGGGATCAAAGCCCACTATGATAACTCCATACAAGCACCCAAGGGCTTATAAAGATGAAATAGAGAGAACCATAAAGGAATTGCTTTCCATGGGGCTCATTCGCCCAAGTAATAGTCCCTTTGCTTCATCGGTAGTCTTAGTAAAAAAGAAAGATGGAACTCTACGTATGTGCATAGATTATAGAGTTCTAAACAAAAAGACTATCAAAAATAGGTATCCAATTCCAAGGGTAGATGAATTGATTGATGAGCTACATGGTGCAAAGTACTTCTCCAAGATAGATTTAAGATCAGGTTACCATCAAATCAGGATGAGAGAAGAAGACATTCCAAAGACGGCATTTAGGTGTCACTATGGGCACTTTGAATTCTTGGTCATTCCCTTTGGTTTGACAAATGCACCAGCAACTTTTCAAGCAGCCATGAATCATATTTTTAGAGAGCACCTAAGGGTATTCGTATTGGTGTTCTTTGATGACATACTTATTTACAGTAGCAGTTGGGAACAACACTTGGAACACTTGGGCATTGTGTTGGAAATTCTAGAAAAACAACAGTTTTATGCCAAAGAATCCAAGTGCGAATTTGGGATGGAGGAGATTTTATATTTGGGACACATAATCAGCCATAATAGTGTCCATGTAGACCCACATAAAATTGAGGCAATACAAACATGGCCCACTCCATCCACACTAACTCAACTAAGGGGATTCTTGGGCTTATGTAGCTACTACAGAAGATTTATAAGTGGCTTCTCCAAACTTTCAGCCCCCTTAACAGAGTTAACTAAAAAGGGAGCATTCATGTGGAATGATGAAGCACAAAATGCCTTTGAGACATTGAAGAAAGTAATGACTACTTGCCCTACACTTGCAATACCAAATTTCTCTCTACCATTCGTCATAGAATGTGATGCATCCGGTGTAGGAGTAGGGGCTGTTTTAATGCAAAGGGGGCAGCCCATTGCTTTCGAAAGTAGGAAGTTAACACCTATAGAAAGAACCTTCAGCGTTTATGATAAAGAGATGTTGGCAATAATGCATGCACTATCAAAATTTAAACAATACCTCATATGTGGAAGGTTCACAATCAAAACGGACCACAATAGTTTGAAATACTTCCTAAACCAAAAAGATTTGAACCATAGGCAACAAAGGTGGGTAACTAAAGTCCAAGCATATGACTTTGACATTGAGTACAAGAAAGGGAAATCAAACACCGCTGCTGATGCACTTTCGAGGTCACCATTATTCTATGCATTTTCCTCTGTTGATGCTGATTGGAAGGTAAAACTCATGCCTGATTACACTAAGAATGATTTTACTTCTAAGTTGATTGATGGTTCAGTTATTGACACTCGATTTAGAGTGCATGATGGACTGATTTTTTACAAAGATAGGATTTATGTTGTGCAAGAATCAAAGCTTAAAGACCATATCCTCATGGCATTACATGATGCACCATATGAGGGACATCCAGGTTTTTATAAGACCTACAGATTGGTTAGAGAGAGGTTCTCATGGAAGGGGTTGAAATACGATGATATGAAGCATGTAAGAGAGTGCCCCACATGCCAAGAGAACAAATCGGAAAATACATTAAGTGCTGGTCTTTTACAGCCTTTGCAAATTCCAAGCGGTAAGTGGGAAAGTGTGTCCATGGACTTTATAACAGGGCTGCCTACCGTCCAAGGAAAGAATTGCATATTTGTGGTTGTTGATAGGTTGACAAAATATGGGCATTTCTATGCTATATCAGCCTCCTATACAGCCATACAAGTAGCCGAAATGTTCTTCAAAAAAGTCCTAAGATTGCATGGCTTGCCAAAAACAATAATCAGTGACAGGGACAGCAAGTTTATGAGTGCTTTTTGGCAAGAGATATTTAGGCTTAGTGGCACCAAATTGACACCAAGCACTAGTTACCACCCTCAAACCGATGGACAAACGGAAATAGTAAACAAATGGTTGGAGGGCTACTTAAGGAACTACATCTCAGGGCAGCAAAGCGCTTGGGTCAAATGGTTGTACATGGCTGAGTTTTGCTACAACACCACTTACCATATGACCATTAGAATGACACCATTTATGGCACTTTATGGTTATGATGCTCCTAATCTCATTGATGTCTTATTGTATGATAGCAAAGTACCAAAAGCACAAGACTTCATCCAGGAACATCAAGAAATAATAAAAGTCCTCAAAGACAACATTCTAATGGCACAAAATCAGCAAAAGAAGTACGCTGACCAGCAAAGGATTGAAAGGCACTTTGAAGAGGGGGATATGGTATACTTGAGACTTCAGCCTTATAAGCAATCCTCCCTCAAATCCAGTGGGAAAGAAAAATTGAAACCCAAGTTTTATGGGCCTTATAGAGTGCTACGTAGGATTGGTGAAGTAGCATATGAATTGGAGCTTCCTTCTCATAGCAAGATACACAATGTTTTTCATGTTTCATGCTTGAAGAAAGCACTTGGGCAACACATTACTCCTTCACAGGAATTACCTCCGCTTGATGAAGAAGGCAAATTGGTCTTGGAACCGGAATCAATTCTTGAGGTAAAAGAAAAGAAACTAAGGAATAGAGTCATCCGCGAATACTTGGTCAAATGGAAAGGTCTACCAATGGAGGACTCTACTTGGGAAGGATCACAAATCCTTTCTCATCCAGCTCTGAATTGCTTGGGGTCAAGCAATTCGAGAGGGGAGGCATTGTAATGACCCAATTTGTAAATTCTCCTTGTACATAGGTGTGGTATTAGATTTAGGGGTCATGTAAATATTTTTTTGTTTAAGTCTAATGTTACCTTAAGTCAATTAATAAATAGAAAAGGGGGGGGTTATGAGGGTCATGTGGAATTAAAGGAGTTTAATGTTAATATTTAATCATTAAGGGGGACATAAGGAGGCAATTAAATATTAAATGGGAGTTAAATTAAATTTATTACCTAATCCTCCCAATGAAGAAATAGAAGCCTTGCTATAAAAGGAGGAAAGAAGCTCTCATTTCTCACCTTTTAATATCATTTTTACTCTCTACTTGCATTTGGCTCTCAAGCTGAATCCAAAACCCTCTTGAGGACGAAAACCCCCAGGAGATTATCTTAGAGGACGAAACCCCTCTGAGATTGGAGGCAAGGACGAAAACCCTTGCATCTTTGGAGAGCAAATTCACCCAGAATTTGCATTTGGGCTTAAGGAAATCAGTATTTGGTGGAGAAATTCGAGGTAATATCATGTTTTGTGCATCTTATGTCAAGGGAAACATCTAATCAGCATTTTCACAGTACCATTGCTGGACGTCCATGGTTGGGGCCTCCTTGAAGGAAGCAAAGGCTGAAATACTCACCATAAGAGACCCACGTCCCAGTTTGAAGGCTAGTTTGGCAGATTGCTGAGTTTACAAGGCACATTTCTCACCCTAGAACAGTCACTATAGCAGCTGAAGGTGCACGTCCCATGTCTGATGTGAGTTATGGCTTTTGTAGAGAAAATTAAGTGAGTTTCTAGACTGTAGTGGCTTCTACTACGCTGTACAGGACTGACGTCCCATCTAGGGAGATTCTACAGCAGTCTATGTTGATATTGGGAGTAATGGCAGCGTTTTGAAACTGACTGTGAGGTGAATGTAATAGAGATACAGCAGAATTTTCTATCAGCCAGTCAACACTCAGCTTGCATCTATTCCCAGCCATGTTGAAGACTCAGAAATGGCAGTAACTGGCTAGGAGAGCTGATGTCCCAGTCTGGTCCACCATTGTGCATCCAAACAACATCCAAATTGCTGCCTAAGGTGCAAAGTTTACATTCTTTGCTGTGTACTCAGTTCTAGTGATAATAGTAAATGTTTTTTTTTATTCAAGCATTGTTGATGCAAAGTCTTCTATCCATCAATGTTAATTGCACAAGGATGCTCGGGAATTGTTTGATGAAATGTATGTGACTATTAATGGTTGAATGTTTTTCTTTTTAATCAAATGTCAAGAACTGTACATGCATGGTAACTGTTTGACAAAATGCAAAACACCAAAACTTTCATGAAATAAGCAAGAAACACATAAAACTTGGTTATAGCACATCACACAAAAAACTACAAGGAAGGCATACATTGAGAAGTTCCAAAAGATTTCAATCATGGTGCCTAACATTTCATAGAAGAGAGTTACCTTTCTTTTCATTTAGGGTTTGGTGGATTCCTTGAGAGGCTTGGTAAAAGCCTTTGATCCTGCTTCATTATAGATTGCAATGATAAGGGCTTTGACCCTTGAGTCTACAACATCATTGAAACCTAGGGTTTCAACACCACCACCGCCTAGGTTTAGCTAGGTAGGACCATTAGGATCATTCCAGAGAGGGAATTTCTTCTAGAAGAGAGAGAAAACCCCTCCAGGGAAGAATCAGGCTTTTGGGAAGCCAATGTCCCCTCAACAGAGGGATTCAACACCTATGTCACCAAGAAGAAGGGTAAATGAGGAGTGTGATGAGCTTAGGAGGAAAAAAATATGCTTCACATGCAAAAGCCCTTGGGTACCGAGCTATCGTTGCTAGGGAAAGGGGTAGATTCACTACATTGAGGTTGTTTCAGATGAGGAGGCATCAAAAAGTGAATATGAGTCTTTGGAGGAGCGTAATATTGAGAAGCCATCCCTTGAGTCTCATGAGAGATCAAACACTGGCACGTTGGCCACGTTGAACAATGTGAATAGGTATCTCACAATCAAGGTGCCAGGAGAGGTATTGGAGAATAAGGTGATAGTATTGATAGATGGTGGGGTAAACCATAATTTTGTGGATGAGGGTTTTGTAACCAAGAAAGGGCTAAAACTAGAAATATTTGTTGGTTTTAATGTTGCTACTAGAAATGGGAGCATTATGCCTTGCAATAGATTTTTGAGGCAAATGAAGGTAAATTTTGAGAATCATTCTATAGTAGATGACTTTTATGTGTTTTCATTGGGAGGAATTACTCATTTCATACTAGGAGTTCAATGGTTTTATTCATTGGGAGACTACACCACAAATCACCAAACATTGCAGCTGAAATTTAAAGCTAAAGGGTGTGAGGTAGTTTTGCAAGGGATCAAGGAAAATGTGGTCCAAGAGGTGACACCCAAGAGGATGGAGAGGATTCTCAAGAAAGAGGATATAATTTGGGCTGCTGGTATATTTATGATAAAAGGTATGCCTTATTCATATGATAATCATGTCTTTTATCATCTTGAAATTCAATTTTTTTTGGAAAAACATAGCATTGTTTTTGGGGATATGCCTAAGGGATTTCCACCCCATAGGGGAATTCAGCATGTGATTGAGTTGGAACCAAGAACAAAACCTGTCATGATAACCCCTTATAGGCATCCTAGAATGTATAACTATGAGATAGAGAAGGCCATAAAAGAGCTACTTTCCATGGGTTACATTCACCCTAGATCTAGCCCGGGTGAGAGATGAGGATGTGCATAAAACAACCTTTAGATGTCATTTTGGCCATTTTGAGTTTTTGGTGATGCCCTTTGGATTGACAAATGCCCTTGCAACTTTCTAATCAACCATGAATCATATTTTTAGGGAATATTTGAGGGATTTTGAGTTAGTTCTCTTTGATGATATTCTTGTTTATAGCAACTCATGATAAAATCACTTGAAGCATTTGAATTTTGTTTTGAGTATTTTGGGACAACAACAATTTTATGCAAAGAAGTCTAAGTGTGAATTTGGAATGTCTGAAAATTTATATTTGGGGCACATAATCAGCAATAAGGGAGTGCATGTAGACCAACACAAGATAGAGGTAATTTAGAATTAGCCTATTCCCACTACCTTAACTCAATTGAGAGGGTTTTTGGGACTTTGCAACTATTATAGGAGATTCATTAGAGGGTTTCCTCCTTGCTAGCACCTTTGACTGAATTAAAAAATAAGGGAGCATTTGTATGGAGTGATGAAGCCCAAAAGGTTTATGAGAAATTTAAGGAAGTGATGTCTTCTTACCCTCTACTTGCAATTCTTGATTTTTATTTGCCATTGACCATTGATTGTGATGCTTCAGGTGTTGAAGTAGGGGTTGTCCTAATGCAAAAAGGGTGGCCAATTGTCTTTGAGAGCAGGAAAATTAGTCCAATGGAGAGAAATTTCAGCATATATGACAAGGAGATGCTTGCCATTATGCACACTTTGACCAAGTTCAAGAAATACCTTATTTATGGTAAATTTGTGGTAAGGACTAATCATAATAGCCTTAAAATATTTCCTTGGAAAATGATATTTAAATGATAGGTAGCAGAAATGGGTCACTAAAGTGCAGGTATATGATTTTGAGATTGAGTTTATAAAAGGGAAAAATAATTTAGCTGCTGATGCACTGTCTAGAATACCCAAATTTCACTCTATTTCCATTATAACAGTTGATTGGAAGGCTATAATTATGGCTGAGTATGTGAAGAACACTTTTGCATATAACATTCTTGATGGCCATTTGAAATATGACAGTTACAGCATGAAGGAAGGTCTGATTTTTTACAAAAATAGAATTTTTATTGTGTTAGATTCCAAGCTTAAAGATAAATTGATTGCCACTATGCATGACGCATCAATGGCTGGTCATCCAGGGTTTTTTAAGACCTATAGATAGCTGCATTAAAGGTTTTCATGGAAGGGGCTAAAATATGATGTATTGAAGCATGTGAGGGAGTGCACCACTTGTTAGGAAAATAAAATTGGAAACACATTGCCTACTAGTCTTCTTCAATCCTTGCCCATTCCCAAACAAAAATGGGAAAGTATATCAATGGACTTCATCACGAGGCTGCCAAAAGTGCATGGTAAGGATTTTATATATGTTGTGGTGGATAGGTTAACTAAATTTGCACACTTCTATGCTATTTCAGCTTCATATACAGCAGTACAAGTTGCTGATTTGTTCTTTAGAGAAGTGTTTAAATTGCATGACATGCCAAAGAATATTATGAGTGACAGGGACAACAGATTCTTAAGTATGTTTTAGAAAGAGTTGCTCAAGCTTTGTGGTACATTTTTGACTCCAAGTACAAGCTATCGCCCCCAAACAGATGGCCAAACAGAGATTGTGAATAAATGGGTTGAAGGCTACTTGAGAAACTATGTTTCAGGGCAGCAGAATGCATGGATTAAATGACCGTACTTGGGAGAATTCTATTATAATTCTTCCTATAATATGTCTATTAAAAGTATCCCATTTATGGCTTTATATGGTAATGATGCTCCTAACTTCACTGATTTGTTGTTGACTGACAGGAGGGTGCCAAAAGCCAAGGATTATATGCAGGAAAATCATGATATTATGAAGACATTGAAGGATAATATTCAGCTTGCACAAAATCAGCAGAAAAAGTATGTTGATCAACAACATATTGAGCATCATTTTGATGTTGAAGACATGGTTTATTTGAGGTTGTAGCCCTATATACAGTCCACCATGAAGAGAAGTGGAGCAGAGAAGCTCAAGCCACGTTTTTATGGCCCTTACAAGGTCATACGTAGGATTGGGAAGGTTGCATATGAGCTTGAGCTATCGAATAGCAGTAAAATACATAATGTATTCCATGTTTCATGCCTAAAAAAAGGTACTTGGACAACACATTGTTCCTTCCATTGAGTTCCCCCCATTTTATGATGAGGGAAAGCTGATTTTGGAACTTGAAATGATCATGTAGACCAGAGAGAGGAAGTTGAGAAACAGGGTCATCAAAGAGTACTTGGTGAAATGGAGGAGCTTACCCATTGAAGATGCTACTTGGGATAAAAAAATTAGATTCTTGCACATCCAACCTTGAATTGCTTGAGGACCAAAAATTTGGGAAGGGAGAACTTGTAATGTCCCATTTTGAAGACTATGTGGACCCCACACATTGTAATGTTTTATTTTTTTCATTTGTGGACAAGGAAGTGGGACATCCCCTTTTTTATAGGTTAATAGGTATTTTATATAATAAAAATTAAGTGTTGGGGATTACTGTTGATGTAACCCTCACTTAATGAATAATTAGAAGCCTCTAGTGGAGCCACTAGGTATATAATCTTGGAAAGTCACTTTTAGGATTGCATTATGTCATGTTCATCTTGTAAATTATAAGAAAAATGGTTGAACCCTTCCTCACCTTTTGATGCTTAGGTGGTGTGCCCTAAGTCTTCAGAAATAGTCAATCTTATAGACAATGTGATGTGCCCTTGTTCTTGATTGAAGATTGGGTGGATCTATCTGAGGATTCACAATTGTGTTATAGATTTTGGTGTGTTGGAGTTTGGGAGTGGGTCGTCCAGCTTTGGGAGGCCATTTGTGCATGTTTTGTGACCTGTTTTGCCCTCATAGGAGGATCGCCCAACTTTGGGAATTTTTATAGCTAGTTTTGAGGGTTGATTTGTGTTTTTGGATAGTTGTTTGGCCCGTTTGCACTTTAAAAAAATTAATAAAAAATATGTATGGTTGGAACATCCATTTTTGAGGGCTTTTGGAGTAATTTTGGAGTAGTAATTGCAGATCTGATCTACTTTGCAAAAAAATGAGTTTAATTTTTTTAAACCCTAGTTTCCTAAGTTAGGGTTATTACAAAGGGGACTCCTAGAATATCATTAACTACTTAATTGGGAAGGGAGAACCAAGTTAGACAGTGGAAGAAATCTTAAAGGATAGCAAGTCCTTACTATAGTCCTTCCAAGAGGTGAAAATCATGCACACATTAAGATAAGGAAACAAATTTATTGACTTCATGGCCAACTAAGGAGTTAGTAGCAGCTCAAAAAATGTTTGAATGGACTCGTTTCCTCCTCACGTGATCTTTTTATGTCTTGATGGTCATTCCAGCTCTTGCACTATAGAAATTTTATAGGTTGTGCTTTGTCATGGATATGTTTCCTCCAAGGATTATTTCTATTTCCCTGAGATGTGTTCTTAGTGCTAATTATGGGGTATGAAAATGGAACAATCTCGATGCTTTTTGACCAAGGCTAAATTTTAGTGTATCAATTTACTCAATTTTACTGTGGAAGGTAGGTCTTACTATGGATGATTCTTTGGGGGGCAACCAGCCTATTGGGAGGAAGAATATTATCAATACCCATACAGGAGCCAATTATTTGGAGAGGGATACCCAACCTTGTGAACATGATTTTGTGCACATGGTTTGTGCACATGGTTTTGTGTGCACACATTTACCTATAAAAAAGAACACACAAGAAAAGGAGGGAGGAAATGTGTGGAGCTTCAAGAGCAAGATCTAATATTTAGGAAGTGCTTGCAGATTCTCGATGCTTTTGTGACCAAGGCTAAATTTCAATTGTATCAGTTTATTCAAATTTATTGTGGAAGGTAGGTCTTACTATGGATGACTCTTTGGGGGATAGCCGAACTATTGGTAGGAAGAAGGTTGCCAATACATAGATGGGAACCAATTATATGAAGAGGGATATCTAAAATTTGTACTATATAACATATAGGGGGTCATGTTGAGGAGGACCTCTTGTTTCAGTATACCTTTTGCCATAAGAATCATCCTCTTCGATATACTCAGGTGTTGAAGAAATCTTGGGAGATGTTGAAGGTCCAAGTGTAGATTAAGAAGAAGGAAGAATTGGAGGTCGATGTCAGCCTCTCCAAATCTTAGTTAACCATTCTACTCTCTTCTTATTTTTACAATTTTTTATTGTTGGCCATTTGTGTTGGTTTTTCATGTTGTTTGATCTAATATTTTTTGTTGACTGTTCATTTTTTGCCTTGAGATTTTGTCCCTACTGGAAGTTTCATTGGCCTATGTAAAAGTGTTTGGGCCCTTCCAAAAACCCCTATTTTGCCATTAATAAAAATAAATATTACTCCTTATGGAAGGAATGACTGTACAATATCTCCCAAGGTGAGAGTCTCCATGAGCAAAGATAGTTATAATAATATTTACTTGAATAATATACATGTTGGGATAATGCAGTGGTATGTCTTTGGATTCTCATCCAAGATACTTAAGTTTAAACTATTGCACAAGGCATCAAGATCCTTTCAAAGACCCATGCTTTACCCCAAAATTTTCTCTAATCCAAAAGGGATAGGTTGGTTGGTAGCGGCCAAGTGCTTGCTAATGGGTTGTCCCAGTTCAATTTCTTGGACAGTTGGGGTCCCATTGACTTTATATTTACCCGGTGGTCTAGCGTTTATAGTGGTAGCATCCAATTTTGATCCAGAGTCATGCTCCGCATCAGGAAAAAGGTGTTACCACTTCCCCTATGCAACAAAAATATATTTACTTGAATTATTTATAATTACCAACTTCCTTCTTTATATAATCATCATTTAGTATTATTTTGGGAAACATATAACCTTATTCTTATCCCCTCATTATTAAAATCTAATATCCCTAAAATAGGCCTTGGATTATCGCTCATACTAATTACAATTACAAAGGTTATTTGTGGTTCATGCCAACTATACAATATAGTTGGATTATCTAATGTCATACAAACTATACAAATAATATTATATTGTTAGGTATTGACCCTTAGGTACCATAGAAAATAAGTTACATAGTCGTTATTAAATATGCAACTAAGGTACCTCACGGACATGCTCAATCTAGGGCAAAGGTAGTAGTCTGACCTGAGTTCATTGAGTGTGCACCAACTTGATGACGGTGGTACCAACCTCGAGCCATCGAGGGTCTCCCTCACTCGGGCTGTGTTTACCGATGCAAGATAAGGGTTATAGTGGTAGCACCATGATTTGATGCTACGATCGTAGGCAATGTGACTTGACCCTGTGACCAGTAGTTCAAAAAGGAAAGGTAGTTGTCGATTCGCTATATATCAAATATATAAATATATATATATAAATATATATATAAATATATATATATATATATATAAATATATATATATATATATATATATATATATATATATATATATATATATATATATATATATATATATATATATATATATATATATATATATATATATATGCGGATAAACAAAAATACTAGAGTATACTTTCACCTTGTTCTTGAAGGAATATCCATAGACTAATGTTTCATAAAACTACTTTCTATATTAGCCTACTTTTTGTAATGTGAGATTATGTTATTATGATTGTTATTAATGATAATAGATTGGTTAGAACAAGATAATTTCACTATTTTATTAGGACATGCAATATATTTTCTTTTAAAAAATTAAAGGAAATGTATTAGAATATGTATTACACAAACTAGACTGATGAGTTGTAATTTATAAAATATTTGACCAAATTTTCAATGCAATCTTGCTATGGCAAGTTGATAAAAATGAAGTTGGTTAAAGTTATAAACTAGAAATATAATACACTAACAAATGTTGAAGGATCTTATAAAGGTATTCACTTAGGTATTGTATTTTGTGTGTGTAATGGCTTTAAACATTTTGCCTTATAATTGGATGTACTTTAGAATGTGTTTTAACTCATTTGAAAAACTTACTAATGTTAAATTCTTCCAAGAGAATCCTAAGTTGACTATAAATGATATTTAGGCCTTTACTTAAGGCCAATTTCCTTATTGCCTTAGCTTTGAAAAACAAACACAATAGTAAATTGAAGAAAACAAGCTGATACTGAGAGGGGGGGTGAACAGTATAAGATCACTTTTTACTTTTTCTTCCAAATCAATATTATGTTGTGTAAATATAGTAGTATCAATAGCAGTAATTAAAGCAATGCACAAAAACCATACACAATAGAGACACCACAATTTATGTGGTTCACCCAATGTGGGCTACTCCACGGAGAAAATATTTTACTAAAACTTTCTCAATCAATATCTTTGGGAATCATTCCCAATTACAATGTTTATGGATATCTATACAAAGGAGATGCTAATCCCCTAATATCGAGTTCATGGATCTCTTCCATAGGAGAACTCTTTCCCATTCTGCTCTGGCTATGTGATCTTCTAGAAGACTCTGTCTCTCTACTGCACTAACTTGTGGACCTCTCTCCACTTGAAGACTCCTCACTCAGATCTGTCTTCAATTGTGTTGGATACTGGATCTCTAACCACTGAGACTCTGTCCTCCGTACTTTATCACCTCCAAAGCTTTGTCAATAGGCTCACTAAGAACCTACTCAATAGGCTCACACATAACCTTCTTAACAAGCTCACATAGAACTTGTCAAATCTATGCTAGCAAGCTCACCAAGAACTTGCCCAAATATGCTCTAGCAAGCTCACCAAGAACTTGCCCAAATTTGCTCTAGCAAGCTCACCAAGAACTTGCCCAAATCTGCTCCAACAAGCTCACTAAGAACTTATCCAAACATTGTCCTCAAATATGTCCCAACACTGTCCTCAAATTTGTCCCAAAGGCCTTCTCAAAGGCTCAATCAATCATGCTCAAGTAGTACTCAAAATTAACTCAACAATGAATGTCAATATCAACTCAAATTAACTTCATAGAAGCATAAAGATAATTTTTAGAGACTCAATATGTTCTAATCTCACTCTAAACCCAAATCAATCTCAACTCAACTTATAGAAGCATAAAGAGAATGGTTAGAGACTCAATATGTTCTAAACTCACTCTCAACCCAAATCAATCTCAACTCAACTCAAATCAACTCATAGAAGCATAAAGAGAATTGTTAGAGACTCAATATGTTCTAATCTCACTCTCAACTCAAATCAACCTCAAATCAACCTCAACTCAACCAATCATCACAAGGGACAACTCTTTTTCACACAACCCTAGTCCAAGCATGTATCAATCAACTCAAATATTTCCAATAATGCTCAACCACAAATCTCACATAACAATGATACTCATGTTCTTTTCTAACTCAAGTTCTTTCACAACCAATGGGCTTCAATAAAAATGCTTATAAAACAAGGTTTAACCTCAAATTTCAAACTAGAAAACCTTGAAGCATTAAACCAATCACTTTCAAAAAGGAAACCACAATCAATCCTTTTCTCTCCAATGATATTTCAGAAATCAACCACCATAAACAATCAATAGGAGAATGTGCCCATACCTTTTATGAAGATGAAAAAACCTCTTTGTAAATCTTCCACAATCACAAAATTCTTTTGCCAATCTTCACAAGGGTTAGTAGATCACAAAATAATCAACATTACTCCACTTTTCAATAATCATCACCAAGGCCTTTAATTGCACAACTTCCTTATCTCTCATAAAACCACTTGTACCATAAAATAAAATAAATCAAAACATTGCATAACCTTTTCACTCCCAAAACCACTTATACCATAAAATAAAACAAATCACAATATTGCATACCTTGTCACCTCATGAAAGAATTAATCCTTTTGAAAAAGAACAAGGCAAACTTCACTTTTGGAACCACTTTGCCAAATCAGAAATATCTCTTTACACACCTTATTTATCCTTCTAAATAAGTTAGTCAAATAGCCCTCAAAATAAGCTTTCCGACGATATATAATATGCCCACTTTCCGAAATAAATTGAAACCTTTACATATATATATATATATATATGCCAACCTCCATTAATTGCACATAGGTCGGCCCTCCATTAATTTAAACTTAAACTTTAAACTTTAATATCTTCATCACCGGAGGTCCTTTTTTGATGAAACAAAATTTCACCTTGGCTTTTAAGAAAAACCCTTTCCACATAAGCCCACCATGGTTTTAAATAAAACCTTTTATTTTGCCTGCCTTGGTTTTCACAAAAACCCTGTAAATAGCAATGCTTTCCAAAATATCATAAATGCTTATTTATGAAATATTTTGGCCACCAAAACCAAATGTGATCCATGTGACATCAATGACAACATAAAATGCCTCAAATTAACTCAAATTTCCAACATAAATAAGGTATAAGGTATAAGGTTAAGGTGGTGACCACATAAAGAGTACACTCATTTTAGAAGTTGTACATCATAAGCAATGAGTTTACCACCTTATCATTAATGAAATATTGATTCTACATGGGAACATTGATGATATATTAATTCTACATGGTAGTTCAATCATTATTATATTGTGTTCTATTGTCATTAATACAAAATGAATACCCTTGAATATATATTACATAGTTTGAGATTCATAAAGGGATATTATTAATACAATCTTCACATTTAACATTCAACACCTCAACTTTCATCAACAAATATGATCAAATGTTATCAATTGGTCTTCTTATTTAACTATAAAATAGATTAGTCAATCTAAGCCCATGTTAGCCTCCAATTCATAATGATGAAGTGACGTAACTTCATATGTGCTCTCTTAATCAATTACATTTTAAGGGTTTTAAATGTTGGAATTCACACCTATTTCCATAAATGAACAAAAACAACCCATCCACTCAAATATTATACAAAAAGCATAAAAAGGACCAAATAGAAATATATAGTGGGCACCCATAGGCACCATAAATATTCATTATTTATTCGTAGATAACAATAAATGGTGTGGTGGGAGTATTTACACCAATACCAAAATCTCAATTACATGAACAAGTTTAACCTATGTCAACATAACAAGAGAGCTTTAGACTAATTACAAAATATAAGATAGGTTTGACCATAACAAGGTTAACTATAGGCCATAGGGCTTACATAATGAAATAAGACAACAAATTAAATAAATTTGTACAATGATTGTCCATATGCCTATACAAGATTACATCATATTATGTGTGCCTTTGCCATAAGTCAAATTACACTTTCAACACCTCTCATAATATGAATTGAAGGGCCAACGAGAGAAGACATTAGTGAAAATAACATCCTCCACCTAAAATGGATGCTCTTATTGGCATTTGTACTTGAGGAAGTATTAGGCTTTAGCCAAACCCCCTCATCACCTAGAAATCGTCTAAGATGCCTCTACACAAGAATCTCCTTAGGTTGGACCATAGTCATCACTATCAATATTAGATACTCCCGCACATATCCAAAGAACATCTTTGCTATGACTCCATATGAGGAAGAGAAGCCAAGATTACTCCCTCTAAAAAGTTGTTTCAATCTTCTATAGTCGCATAAGGCAAGACTTAGAAGCATAACAGTCTATTTTACAACATACATCACCTTGTTTAGAACTTTGACTTGCTCTTGGGTGATGGGGGACCGAAAACACGCACCCGCAAATCCAGAAAATTTTATCTATTAATCTGAAATCCTCTACATAAACAGCCTGCAGGCTTACAAATGACCAGCGTTCGGCTTGGTCTTCACAATCACACTTCTTCATGCGTTCTCCAGTCCACCCCCCCTTATCTAATACATTAAATTGGGTTTTTATAGAGGTCCCGACCCTCTAAAAACATCCGTCATGAAAACCGGGGCACCAACCCGATTTATTACAAAGACTGGGTTTTTATAGAGGTCCCGACCCTCTAGAACATCAACACAAAAATCGGGACACCAACCCGATTTAATACCCCACTCCGCACGGCCTTCTGTCACTGTCGATTCGTCAGAATAACCTGTGCGACCCATCCTTTTTGTTTCCCGTGCTTCTGGGTAATCGCCCGCTTTTACTGCACCTTGTGCCACGTGTCGTCCGGAACAATCCTTGAAAATACCGCCTACCGTGGTTTCGCACCATTTCCTTCTTCTTCTTCTTCTATTCCCGTCACGATATCACGACATGTCGCGATATCGCAACATTTTAGCTTCCCTGCGCTCCTTTCTTCTTTTGGTCGCGATATCGCGACATGTCGCAATATCGCGACGTTTCTTCTTCCTCTCGCCATTCTTACCTTTGGGTCGCGATATCGCGACCTTTGCCCTCGGCTGCCCCTTGCCTGTCTGCTCTGCGTCACAAAATCGTGACACTTCCACTGCCTCCCCTCGGTCGTTGCTTCGATGTCGCGATTTTGTGACATGTCATGAAATTGCGACATCCCAACTCTTCTCTTCTCGCTGCTGCTTTAACGTCGCGATTTCATGACATGTCGCGAAATCGCGAGATCCCAACTCCTTCCCTTCGGCTACCGCTCCACAGTCGCGATATCACGACGTCACGATATCGCGATGTCGCGACCTCCCTGCTCTTCTGTCCCGATCTCAATAAAATGTTGTAATATTGCGACGTCGCGACCTCCCTGCTCACCTGCCTTCTCTTCAGCATCATGTCGCGATTTCATGACGTCGCGATATCGCGACCAACTTCGGCCTTGCCCAAGACCAAAAAATTAGAAAAATTCTGGTCGATGCCAGATTGCCCTGTTGCTGCCGGATGCTCCTGCATCAGACACCGGGGTTGATGGAGAAGTGATCTTCACTTCTGGGCTGTCTGGTCACCTCCTTCTGCAACACTTCCAAACATCCTCCTGCCTCTACAGCCTGCTCCAACCCAGTCTCCTGGCTAGAATAACTTATGTCTTCCTCCAGACAGATTCCACCACTGCTGCACACTTCCTCGTCTGCAGCCTGCTTACACTCCTCTTGCCCAGAAAAATCTTTATCTTCTTCCAGGCAGGTCCCGACACTGCTGCACTCTTCTTTGCATGTAGCCTTCTTCAGCTTCAGCTTCTGATGCACTCCAGCATCTCTCTTTTTCTGTCTTTCTTCACGCCTTCTATGCCGCTCCTCTTGCTCCCGCAATTTTATGCTAAGCCACTCCTCTTGCAGGGCTTTAAATTGCCGCTGCAATGCCAAGAACTCTTCCTCCGACACCATATCTTCCTCCCTGCCATGGCTTCTTCGTGGAGGCATCTTTCCTTGCTTTTCTTACAAAGCTTTGACCGATCCTGGTGTAGCTGCCTCACTGTCGACGATCTGCTAACACGCTCCAGGATCTTAACTCTCTCTCTCTCTCAGAACCCTACCACAGATCTTGGCGCAAACTGCCTCACGACCGGTGATCTATTTACGCTCTCAGAATCACTAGCTCTGATACCACTGATGGGGGACCAAAAACACGCACTCGCAAATCCAAAAAAATTTATCTATTAATCTGAAATCCTCTACATAAACAGCTCGTAGGCTTACAAATGACCAGCGCTCGGCTTGGTCTTCACAATCACACTTCTCCGTGCGTTCTCCAGTCCACCCCCTCTGATCTAATACATTAAACTAGGTTTTTATAGAGGTCCCGACCCTCTGAAAACATCCGTCACGAAAATCGGGGCACCAACCCGATTTATTACAAAGACTGGGTTTTTATAGAGGTCCCGACCCTCTGGAACATCAACACAAAAATTGGGACACCAACCCGATTTAATACCCCACTCCGCACGGTCTTCTGTCACTGCCAATTCCGTCAGAATACCCTGCGCAACCCATCCTTTTCGTTTCCCGCGCTTCTGGGTAATCGCCTGCTTTTACTGCACCTTGTGCCACGTGTCGTCCGGAACAATCCTTGAAAATACCGCCTATCGCGGTTTCGTGCCATTTCCTTCTTCTTCTTCGTCTTCTTCTCTTCCCGTCGCGATATCGCGACATGTCGCGATATCGCAACATTTTAGCTTCCCTGTGCTCCTTTCTTATTTTGGTCACGATATCGCGATGTTTCTTCTTCCTCTCGCCGTTCTTACTTTTGGGTCGCGATATCACGACCTTTGCCCTCGGCTGCCCCTTGCCTGTCTGCTCTGGTCGCAATTTCGTGACAGTCGCGATTTCGCGACGTGTCTCGAAATCGCGACACTTCCACTGCCTCCCCTCGGCCGTTGCTCCGATGTCACGAAATCGCGACATCCCAACTCTTCTCTTCGCTGCTGCTTTGACGTCGTGATTTCACGACATGTCGTGAAATCGCGACATCCCAACTCCTTCCCTTCGGCTACCGCTCCACAGTCGCGATATCGCGACCTCCCTGCTCTTCTGTCCCGATCTCAATAAAATGCCGCGATATCGCGACGTCGCGATATCGCGACCTCCCTGCTCACCTGCCTTCTCTTCAGCATCATGTCGCGATTTCGCGACGTCGCGATATCGCGACCAACTTCGGCCTTGCCCAAGACCAAAAACTTAGAAAAATTTTGGTCGATGCCAGATTGCCCTGTTGTCTGCCGGATGCTCCTGCATCATTGGGCCACCTAATTTCTATCACCAAAAGAGGTTTCATATAGACCTATTTATGAAAAGATTCATTACAAAATTCCAAGAACACCTAAACAAAGAATAAAAGGAAGATGTCATGAAATATTTGGTCTTCATGAAAAAGCTGAATCAATAGCCCAAAGAGGGAAGAGGGATTGACTAAAACATATTTTGAATCCTTTTCCTATATACCTATAAAAGACTCAGACCATTGTAGTTGTCATAAATCCAATTATATATCCCCTCATCATAGACCAAAGATTTGGATTGCATACATTTGGTAAATTTTTCCTTTCAAAATAGGGCAATAAGTCTTAAGGACTATCCTACACAATTCACCCCCTAACACTATAACAGGTTCATGAGTTGATGTCACTAACGCAAATAGCCTGAAAATTCATGTTATTCAAAAAAAGGGGCTCAAAATGCAAATAGCCTGAAAATTCATGTTATTCAAAAAAAGGGGCTCAAAATGCTTCCATATGCAAAATTTATGGCCTTTAAAGTATTTGCCTAAATAGTCCTCAAAAATAAAAATTAAACTTCCAAACCTTAGGAAAATAACGTGCAATTGTAACCTGCCACATGTCGTTTTCTGATTCTCAAGTGTCTACCACTAATTTTTGCCACTTGAGCACACTAGATTGTCTGATCAACCACAAATTCAACAAATGTTGCATTCCAATTGGTTGGAGAGGTATATATAGGTAAAAATAGTAGTGTTGTGATACACAAGGTGCCACATCGGCTGCCACATTGACCAATGCAATTGCCTTATCCAAAACCCCTAAAAGATATAATGTCGGGGATCAAAGTGTGAGTGCATTATCAGTTGATGACTCGAAAACTAATCCTTTGTGTCACCAACACATTAGCAAAGGCGAACCAACTAGTTGGGTAATCCTATTTTTGTGACTAGTAGCGCTCATGCCTCCTTGAAGTGCATTGGGCATAACACCCAAAGAAGAGTTGTTGTTGTCTGCACATTAAGACTCCCTAAGATTTGAACATGAGATCCATAGTGTTGTGCACTTTATAACACCTCCACCTAACCACATGAGTGCACTTAACATATAAGCAATTATCCACATCTAAACCTTGATGAAGATAATGTCGGATTGTAAAGATGGAAATAGCGCAAAATAGAGGGGTGCATTTAATAATTGTCACGCGCAAAAAAACATCAATTTTAAATTCAATTTTTTTGGCACTAATTTCTAATTTGAAACTTTCCTTTCTCCTTCCACACAATAATGAAGAACAAGGCATCAAAAATGAATTGAAATTATAAAAAACAGATCAAAAATATCTTGGAAAAAAGTAGTAAGCCAAATTTTGCAAGACATTTTGAAAAAACAAACAATAAGCTACATAATAGGATCTCCTTTCTGCTTCTTATGTCGAATATGTTTATGAAGTTTTAAAGAATGATTTGTCCTAAACATTGAAGGAAAGACTGGAGGCTCCAAGTTGTCCTTTTGCATGACCAAGCGATGTTACTCCATACTCGCTCCAAGACCATGTTGGAATTCATACCTATTTCCAAAACAAATATAAGAAAACCATCAACTCAAATCTTATGAAGAAAACATAAAAAGGATGAGAGAGAGAAAGATATAGTGGGCATCTATAGGGACCATAAATATTCACTATATTATCTATAAATAAGAATCACAACACTGATACAATGAATGGAGTGATACAAAGTATTTATACCATTACCAAAACCTCAATAACATAAACAAGTTTAACCTTAGCCCATATCACAAGAGGGATTTGGGTTTATTACAAGTTATAATGTAGGTTTAACTATAACAAGGTTAATTGTGGCCCATAAGGCTTATATGATTGCTTGTAGACCTATACAAAATTATATCATACAATGTTAGCCTTGGCCATATGTCATATTACACTCTCTTTTTTTGTTTACATAGGTAAATTGGTTACAACCATGATTTTTAGTAACTGCCAGCGCAAGGTTCAAACCATCAATGACTACTTCCAACAAACCCATCGTCTTGTTAACGTTAACCCGACGTGAGATGGGGACCGTCGGTTACACAAGGTTCGTACCGTCGTCGTCGGTCTGGCGCATCACTCAGAGGAGTCGGATCAGACTACTGCCTATGCTAAGTTGGGTGCGCCCGCAAGTTTTGAACCTAGGTCTCCTCTTGGTAAGTGCCCAAGCTTACCAATCCACCTAGCCCCGCGGACATGTCATATTACACTTTCAACATTAAGTATTATCAAAAACAACTTTATTTTGTGATTGTAATAAGCTTTGGACCATTGTAGCTATTAGCTTCTTCTATGCTTTATACTATTGCAATTCAAAACCTTTTATAACAATTTTCACAACAACAATATTATATCAGTGCTTTAGGTATAGACATAATAAATTGCCTCTATTTTTTCAAAGAATATATCTTATTCAACTTTACGAAGAATTTCCATCAAAATTTCTTTAGAAAGGATACACTATTGATGTGACTCCTAGAAGCTTCTTACTATGTTTCTTGACAGTACAATTTCCAAGTTTTCTTTATGAGGAAGAAACATTTATAAGGAAAAATAAAACTATAAAATGTCAAATTGAATATGTAAATAGAAGAGTTCAATTCAAATGTAACAAGAACTAAAACTCTGATCATATTATAAATTTACAATCAACAAGGGAACAAATAATTTTTGTAGTTTACAAAGTAAATGTCCTAAAAGTATTGGACATGTCAACCAGCTTCCCTTTCTTTATAATACCAATAATTTGATATTCTTAAACAGTTTTCTAGTAGTTTTCTCATTCTTTGATTATATTATAAATTGATAGTAAACAATAGAACAAACGACTTTTGTTGTTTTCAAAGTAAATGCCCCAAAGTACAGGAAATGTCAAATAGCTTTCCTCCCTTTCCAATAAGACTAATTTGATATTGTTAAACTTTCTCCTGTTACTTTTTAAATTCTTGCAGTAAACATTTAGAAAAATATAAAATGCTTGATGATAACATAGGAGGATTATTAGCATGGTTATTGTTTTACAGAAATTTGATAATTCACCTGGACAACAAATTTTGATGTCCCATAAAGCATTGTCTTTATTATTGATAAAGTCCTTCCAAAACATGGGCAAGGACTTTAGAGAATATGTTAGGTGGGATTGCTTTGAATCCTTAAACAAAGTGATCTCGGTAAGAGAAGAAACATTACTAAGACAAAATATTAAAATTATGTATTTAAAAATATGAAAATGCCCAAACCCTATGGCCAAAAAATGTATTTTGAAAATTGCCCAAGAGAAGTTAGTATAACAGAATTAAATAATCAAATCAATAAAATTGAATATCAATAGACAATTATTATACAAATTTTCCATTCTCTCCTCTCATTAGGAGAAGATAAGCCAACTGCCCTTTCCTTGGTAACAATGATTTTCTTGAAAATAAATACATATGGCTAAAATAATTTGGAAGTGAACCAAAGTATCTTTTCCCCATGTACAAGATGGCATTGAAGAGGTGCTGTAAAATTGTGAAAACCTTTTTTTTTCAAATAAATCTGATTAACAAAAGAAGTTTCTGATCGGGTGACAGCGACTCCATATCTTCAATTCTAATCAGGTGATGGAAACTCCATATCTTTTTTGCTCATGTTCTCAGGAGAGATAATGGAAAAATATTCTGGAAAATCAGACCCATAAATGTGGCCCATCTTTACACGCTTAGTTTCTAGGTATCTCTTGTTTTCTTCTGTTATTGGAGAAATAACAGGCACTCGACCGACTACAGCCAACCCATAACCTTTCAGTCCAGTGAATTTAGCAGGATTGTTTGTCATAAGCCTCATGGTTCTGACCCCAATGTCCCTCAGAATCTGTCATTACAAAACGTATGTTGTAAAAAATGGTAAGTTAACACCGCAAGTTCAAAAGTTGGCAAACATTCCAGAAATGATTCAATGAGCTTGTTGCCTAGGTTTCCTAATTTTGCTTATGTATCGAAGTTAAGAAAAACACTAATAATACCAACTCTGATATCAAGTTCACTTTCACATATATAGGCCAGAAACAGTATATGTAAAAACAAGCTCATAATCTGACAAGTCAATTAACCAAAACACAAAGTTGCATATTAGTATAGAATACATCCAACGAATTCTTCACTAAGTTCTATTAATCTTTGACTGATTTGCAAGATGTTTCAGTAAAATGACTCATTTTACTAACCCTTGAGGAAAAAGCTAGTCAAATAACCCTTGTTCTCTAAATACAATTGAAAATATGGAAAATTGTTGAAGTGGTTGACAGTGGACCATAATATCTTTGAAAGATAGGTTTCTGTTTATCAGATTTTTTGCAGAAGCTTCATCTCTAGGTCTCATATCTGGAAAGCCTTAAATAACTCAAGTACTGGAATCTACAACAAATAAGGGATGTTTATAGATTATAAAATAAAATGCTAACTGAGATGTATGTCTTGATAAGATTCCTCCCCTTGAGACAACCAATTTGGGGGTCTAGTTTCCAATAGCTCACCTGCCAAGGTAGAAAAATAAAGATATAAAATATGGTTGTGACTAAGGATCTGGCTTGGTGTTTGGAATGAAGCATTTTCTGCGACAAAATTCTTATCTTCATGGTCCTTGATTGAACCCATTTGGCTTTGTAGTACTTGCCTTTGCAAGTTGAGATACGCAAAATAGCTTTACCTATTCCATTGCTCTCTCAGTGGCTTTCATTGCCTTGTGATCCATGTATGGTTATCACTGAATCCAGCAGTCTTCCCCATAGTTTAAGTACTCAATATCGAACCTGTCTCCAAGAGGTTCTGATTACAGCAACCTTCAAACATATCAGATATTAAAATTCAAAATGATAGCACAATTAATATAACACTGCCGATTAATTGAAGGAATTAAAACTGCGGGTCGCAAGTTGTCTTCGGCGAGTCCCGAGATCGCTCGCTGGCAGGGCGACTCTGGGAGTCGCACGCTGGCTGGAGCAAGATTCGGGCTCGTTCGCTGGCCGAGCGACTCCTGAGAGTTGCACGCTGCTGGCAGAGCAACTCCTGGGAGTCGCATGCTGACGGAGCGAAGGGGAGTTTCAAATTGCCGTTTGCAACATTTAAACTTTGCTCAAAATAAAATGTTCTGACCTCGGAATCGCTTCGACAAAGGGGAAGGTTGAAAATCGCAAGACAAAGTGAGCGATAAGCAATTTTATCAAATTAACCTGCGACCAAGGAGAGGCTTGAATTTGGTTGATTAACTGGAGCGATATGGAGCAATAAGGGGGTTTAAATAATATTTATAAGTCCCCACTTTGACTTTGCTGAAGCCGAAAGCTGGGAATTGCTGTGAGATGTACAGCTAGTCTTCGCTTAACCTCCAAGGGAATATTGGAGATTTGTCCAGAGGAAGTAACGAACTAATTGGGCGAGTCAAAGGGCTTCAGACAGAAGAGAGCAAACTCAGAATAAACACATATCTTTATTTTAATAACAACAATCAAAGTTGCAGACCATCCTCCATCGAGGGATTACAATCATCTGCAGTAAATGAAGGATACACAGAACAACAAAAAACAAAACCTGAATCTGCTGTTCGGTTCTATCACTTTCTGCTCCTACTGGCGCTCTCAGCTGCTGCTCTTCTGCGGCTGTTCTTCCACACTTGCACACTCTAGAAATGCCAAATTTTTATCTGTATTTATAGTTAGGCATGGGAAACCAATCAACAACCCGCACGTGAGAATTAACTCCAACGCCAAATCAGCTTCAGATGGCGGGAATTCTGTTTATCGCTGCGCTGATAATGCGATTCCTGGAGTCGCTCCTTTCCTGAGCGACTCCCGGGAATCGCTCCTCGCTCGAGCGACTCCCGCTATTCGCTCCTGTGTTCTGTTCCTGAGCGACTCGCGAGCAACAGGAATCAGGTTTAATTTTTTAACATTAATCACCTCTCGTGAGAACAGCTATTACCTATGCATGTTCCTATCTGTGATTAATATTTGTTTCTTGCTATTTGGATATCTCATATTTGTTTGTCAGTTCCCTTCTATAAGATTCTCATTCTTTATTAATGGTTTTTCTTTTGAAGCCTTCTCCTTCTTGTTGTTTGAAGCTCTTAAATTCCTTAATGAGTGCATGATTCCAGTTTTGCAGCTTATTTACTCTATCAGTTTTCTATTCCTTGTTTCTATTTACTTTTTCAATCTCTAGCCTTCAAATTTTTCATTGAAATTCTCGTATTTGAGTCTCTATAGACAGGGGTGAGTACATTCCCGGAACGAGGGAATGATGATGACCAGGATGGACTAATAGTTAATCATATGCAATTCATTCTACAATGTACTGGTTTTAGACGTCAGAAGGATCAGACGTCTGAGTGCACAATTAGACGTCAAGGGCTAGACGTCTGGTTTACACGTCTGGGACTTAGATGTCAAGGACGTTCAGGGTAGATGTCCAAGGTCAACTTCATCCACACGTTAGTCGGCTAGGGTAGACGTTAGGTCAGACGTCAAGCTTCAGGGATTAGACGTCTGAGATGCAGGGCTAGACGGCTTAGGGGTCAGACATCTGGTTTCAGGATCTAGATGTCTGGGAAGTTTGGCTCGTCGGCTAGACGGATAGGCTGGTCATCTGACGGATAGGTCAGATGACAAGGCTAGACGTCTAAGGGTTTCCTGCTCCAGTCTTCTGCACCTGCAATCACAAGGAAATTTGATCTTGTCTTCTACGATGAACACAGCCTGCAACACAACCAGTCAAGGCAATCCTGCAACACAACCTGCAACACGTCTGAAAACTACTTTGCCCTCCTATATATACCCCCCATTCTTTTTGTATGCTATTTGTATCTACTTGTTATTGCAACTACTTGCTCCAACCGTCCAACTGTTTCCCCTTAACTACTTGCTTTAGATGCCTAATTGCAACCTGTTAGATGTCTAACTTAACCAAACGTCTGACTAATCAGCCTCTTATCAAAATGATGGCTGTTTTATCTTCTAGTGCATTTTCTACGTAATCAAGCCATTTTCATTGATTGGCTTATTTTACACCATCAACATAGCAAAATAACATTCCAAAATTGTTATATACAATCAAAATTGTAGGACATTATTATTAGTCAGTTCTTATGATCTGTGTTGCTTAGAACTGCTGTCTACATCATGGATAGTGCTGCAGCATGATGTACACAACAGTTCTAAGCAAGACAAATCATAACCAGGCAGAGGCTGAATTTTGGGCTCGTATAGGTTCACCTGAACCAATTGGGGAATCTTTGGCGAGACCAACCACATTAGCGGCAACCTTGAGCACATTCTCACTTGAAGAGATGTTTGTTGCAGCAGGAGTTCAGGGATCAGCCGACACAGGTAATCCAGGAATAATTACCAACCCCGTGGTAGAGGAGGGCATACCACCCCTGGATACGGGAAATCCGACACCTGAGGCAAAAAAGCCCATTATTGCAGAAGAGGTAGAGGTGTCGAGGGAAATTGAGACCCCCACAGGTGAAGGGGAACAACCCTCACAAATAACAGATTCTCAGCAATTGGAGGAGCAGGAAGGCCAGAGCAGCTAGGTTCCAATGTAGTCTGGAGTAGCCGAAGGGAAGGCGGACAAGCCAACTGTTGATCTCTCAGAAAAAGAGAAGGAGTTAGCATAGGAGGAGAAACAAAAGGACACATGGTCCAAAGACTTTCTTGTACAAGTGCCCAACTTTATAGATCAACAAGCAGTAACTTGTTTTGCAAAATTGGAAGAAATCATGGATAGCTTATGCTTGCAGTTTGACATTGCATGTATGGGCCAATGGAAGAAATGGCAAGGAATGATAGAGGACGAACTGGATTGATTGGTCAAGTGGGCTGCACAAGGTCCTTGGCGTAAAGACATTTCCAGCATATACATGCCTCAGCCTTGGTCACTGCCCACTACCCATTTGACAACTATGGAGGGCATTGAGCGGTTGCCTGAAAAGACACCAAGCCTCTATCTGGAGACAGCGTAGGTGTACGTCTGCGGCCACAACATTAATCCTCCTCAGCATCCTGTGGAGCAAGGCTCACAAGTGGAGTTAGTGCCAGAATTACTACCAATATATACTCAGTTGTACTTCCTTGCACATTTGTTGAGTTGGCTAGGAGAAGGGATTAAGCGTTTGCATTCAGCAAAGCAGGCAGTTGAGAGCGAATTACAAGCTGCCAATGAAGCCTTGGAGGAAAAGGATCAACTCTTAGAGCAAGGAATGACACGGATGGATGAAGTCAAGCAGCATATTCAGGGACTGACGCGGAATTTACAGAACCTGACCACCCAACTAAAGGAAAAGGACCAGCATATTTCTCAGTTGGAAGCTGACGTTTCACAGCTTAAAAGTTCTAAGGAACTGTTAATCAAACAAACAGAAGAATTTGCAGCTCAAAGGAGTCAACAGGAACACGCTTGGAAACAGGAAAAGGAGAGTTGGCAACAAGAACATGCAGCCTTGAAGCAAGAACTGCAACAGGCACAACAGCGGGAGGTAGCCCTGCAATAGTAGTTAGCATAGAAAGCTACACCTTCTTCATCAGTGTCAGAACAACGCATGAAAGAAATTTTCCTATGAAGGGAGGCTGACCTGTTATCCAGTCTCAAGCAAACTGAAGAACGTGCTAATGCCTTGGGAGTGGAATGGGCCAAATATTTTAATTATTCCAAGAGGCTCAAGGAGGAATGCGAGAGCATGCAGGCTCAGCTACAGGAGTACGAGAAAGTATTTCAAGCTGCCAATCCACAAACTACAGTGCCCACAGATGCTGGAACTCAAACTGAACGAAGAAAGTCCCTGAGGACATCAACTTCTTCAAAGGGGAGGATAGATGTAGACAGTAGTTCTAAGCAAGACAGATCATAAGAACTGACTGATAATAATGTCCTACAATTTTGATTGTATATAACAATTTTGGAATGTTATTTTGCTATGTTGATGTTGTAAAATCAGCCAATCAATGAAAATGGCTTGATTACGTAGAAAATGCACTAGAAGACAAAACAACCGTCATTTTGTTAAGAGGCTGATTAGTTAGACATCTGGGTCAGACGTCTGGTTAAGTTAGACGTCTAACAGGTTGCAATTAGGCGTCTAAAGTAAATAGTTAAGGGGAAACAGTTGGATGGTTGGAGCAAGTAGTTGCAATAACTACTTTGCCCTCCTATATATACCCCCCATTCATTTTGTATGCTATCTGTATCTACTTGTTCATAATGCCAAAACTATTGTGCGAATTACTTGTTCTGCATGTGATGTTGTAAAGTTTTCAGACGTGTTGCAGGTTGTGTTGCAGGATTGCCTTGACTGGTTGTGTTGCAGGCTGTGTTCATCGTAGAAGACGAGATCAGATTTCCTTGTGATTGCAGGTGCAGAAGACTGGAGCAGGAAACCCTTAGACGTCTAGCCTTGCCATCTGACCTATCTTTCAGATGACTAGCCTATCCATCTAGCCGACGAGCCAAACGGCCCAAATGTCTAGATATTGAAACTAGACGTTTGACCCCTAAGCCGTCTAGCTCTGCATCTCAAACGTCTAATCCATGAAGCTTGACGTCTGACCTGACGTCTACCCTAGCCGACTGACGTGTGGACGAAGTTGACCTTAGACGTCTACCCTGAACGTCCTTAATTTCTAAGTCCCAGACGTCTAGCCCTTGACGTCTGATTGTGCACTCAAACGTATGATCCTTCTGACGTCTAAAACCTGTAGATTGTAGAATGAATTGCATATGATTAACTGTTAGTCCATCTTGGTCATCATCATTCCCTCATCCCTGGAATGTACTCACCCCTATCCATAGTCTCCTCCATTTGTAATACCCTTTTTAGCTTCTCCTGTAATATCAGTTCCTTTTAACATAGTTTATTACATAGTTATCAGGTTCAGGAAATCCGGTTTATTTGAAAGATCCAAAATATCTCAAAATTTGGAATCTCTAGAAAAGTTCAACAAAAATACAATGGAGACTAGTTATATACTCAATAACTATTAATAAAATTAAGTACATATTAATTATTTGATGTTTTTATCAAATGGCATTAGCTCAACTGGTTATATTCCTCAACTTTCAAAGAGGAGACCTAGGTTCAAATCTTGCCATGATATACATGCATAATTGTCAAGTTGTTGTAATACCACTATATGGTCATGATGTAATATGTATGGCGCCCATTTCAATCTCATATAACTGATTATAAACAACTTATTTGATGTTTCTAAATTTTTAATTGAAAATAATGTTCTAGTATTGTAGTAGCAAGGTCTGAAACTTCAGATTCACTTGGAGGTCAAAAAAATGAAAAATTCAGAATTTATGAAAATGTTTGGAAAATCCAAATGCAGTTGAAAAAATGAGAACACATATCAGATACAAATAAACCACAATTCATGAGCTTAACTTTATAGAAATATATTATATATAATAAATGTTATATAGTAGAAAATAACTTTTTATTAAAGCATTGTAGTAAAGCCTAGTTAAACTTGTGCACTGCTATTTGTAGGGGGACTTTGGTGATTGCAAGGAGGATACATTGAAATTTAACTTTTTTTGCCTGAGAAATGTTACAAAACAATAATATGCAGAAATGATAGGTGGATGGTAGGCAGATTGCAAATCATCTATAGCTTATTCTCTTTCATATCCTGCGAGGTTTAGGTCCTTTTTCTTATTGTTTTAATGTACTAATTTTAGATATTATTTTTAACTTTACAAATCTACAAATCCAGTCAGACTAATTTGGTCAGTTTGTAAAATCCAGTCTAATTTGGATTTGGTCACAATCTGGCAGGATCTGGCAACTATGGTTTATTAGTTCTTGTATTTCTTCTAAAATGCTTTCTAAAAATCATGTTTGTTCTTGTGTCAAATTCATTGTTGGAAATCTCATGCCCCTTCGTGTCTTTAAACATACTTAATCTTTAAATAGACGAATCCCTAAAAACTGACTGGAAATTTGAATTGAAATTCTATGTAAAACAAAAAGAAAAAGGGGCTAAATCAAACGGAAAAGGCATTGAGAATGAATTCCATTACACAAAGATATTCATGTTTGAAAATCTTGTCTAATGGCAATGTTTTAGGCCTTTCTTGGATACTTGAGCTCTTTTTTTTTAGAACTGGTCATGTACACAACTGTGACTAGGCTCTTTGTAGAATTCTATTAACAAAATGCTATTCTTCAAGTTCTGAAATCACAACTTTTATCTTTCACCCAAGATCTTCAGTAAGCCGCAAGCCACCACCGTGTGAGAAACTAAGATACATTATAGATTGACCAAGACTTAGTAAGATAAATCAAAAGAGAAACAGAGAGTCCTGGCAAGTGCCCCCGCTTCTCCTTATCATTGGCTGATATATACCATGCAAACTGTCACAATTCAAATGATAAAGAGTGTGAATTCTAACATAGCATTGCTTCCAATTGTGACTTTCCATATGGCACATATGAATTTGCACTTTCTTTGTTTTGATAATCCTGTAATGTGTGTGTGTAAACAAGATGTCAATGTCAACTGGAGGGTACAAGCTGGGGCCACCCCTACCCATAAGTCAGACTTGGGCCTCCATGATGGCAGGACAGAGGCCATGCCGTGGCATAATCCTCTAAACTAACTAGAGATGATATCAAATTGTGATCTACGATGTAATATATGCTGTAAAATGCCAATAGAGTAAACTCAACCAAGCAGTCCTCCAAGGTTAGTAAATTAACTATGTCTTTTAATATTTTACAGTACGTCAAATATGCTGGATTTTTGTTATTTGGTTTGCTTTGCGTATGTTCTAACAAACCACATCTCAACATTTCTAGATTTCTAATAATGTCTTGAGGTGTAACATTTGCTAGGGTTGTTTAGTCATTCTTTCACAGAATGTTATGATCCTTGTTGCAGGTATGCAAAACAATTTAATTCTTTTTTGCAGGTGTGAAGGTGCCACCTCCTGATGTCCTCTTCCACTTCTACTTCTTGTATGTGTGAAACTGTTGTGGCAAACCCCAGTGTGGGGCTCTAAATACAAATTCTGCAACATTATGTCATTTTGGTGGACTCCAAGCAAGTCAAGCTAATAATGTCAGCACAATGACTAAGTGAATAAATGAAAAATGAATGTCACTGAACCCCAGTGACCATCTACAAGTGCCCCCAAAATTTCAGAAGTATTTTCCCTGTAATTAAAACACCACAAAATGAGAAATCTGATGTTGCCAAGATTGAATAAAGTTGCTCAATCAAAGCCTGTTTGGCATCTGCAACCAACAACATTGTTTGTACCCACCAAGCACCTTGCAAAAACGTTTTTAGTTCTGTGCTTAGGTGGATTTGAAAAATAATTGTAAGTAAATTAAAATTTTAATGTTCCAAATTTTTCTTACCACGATCATTCTTTCCTGCACATGACACAAACAAATTTTGACAGATTTTGTGCACCCTCTATAAGAGTTATGAACAACCACATAAGCCTCAATTATCAAAACCTCGCATATCAATTGGGATGGAGCATAATTCATTCTTAAACAACACTTGCAGAAAGCCTATCTGGACAGGAAAATGCTTCACTACTCATGCATTGAACACAATTATATTTGTACAACCTGCCTTTTCACATGTCCGCTCTACCACACTGTATATACTAACAATGCATGCAGTTCTACTCATGCATTGACCACAATAGTCTTTGTACAAGATGCCTCTGCACATGTGCCCTGCAGTATGCTATATACTAACTAGAGGTATGGTCCTCCTCTACAGACTCAAAAAGCATTGTCATTTTCTTCCCTTCAATATATGCTTGAATATTCAAGGTTTGACGATAGTTAGTCCTTGTGATTGCTGTCAAGGACACTCTTGCCTCTGTTGATTGCTGATATTCTAAGCTTCGACTATCAATAGCCATATATTCAGTTTCCTATTGCTCACAAACCAGAACTACTTTCATTTTGGTGTATGGCTTCCAATTATTGACCTTTTAAAAAATCCCCCTTGTTCTTCTTGGCATCACTCTTGTTATAGTTATTTGGACATGCTTGATGAGGCTTTGGTTTTTGATAATCTGGTTTTGCTATAGTTTCACCTAGTGAGGACGATGCAAAATGAAATTCTTTGCCAGTTTTATGCATTGCATTTTCAATTGATTCTCTCATAGGCATCTTCAGGTCACTTATAATATTGAGCAGAGTACCCCAACACATATCTCTAATAATAGGTATTTTGGAACATAGTTTAGCATGGAAACTAAGGATTCCCATGTTGATGAATGATCTATTACTGATCTTGTTTGCTGCAATTAGATCAACTGATTGAGATAATAGGCATTCTTAGGCTGAAATTTCCTTAAAAATATCCCATGGACCCATTCCATATAGCAACAAAACCATTCATTTCTGAATGCCACTACTTATACCACATGGATGATTCTCCTTTCAATTGCAATATGGAAATAGTAACGGTCTCTTTTCAGATTTGGCAGGATTCATGAAGTGAGACCTATAAGAGTAGAGACTTAAATTCCAACCTCATGGAATCATTGATTAAAATTATAATTCTTTCCAAACGAATGGAAGTTAAAGAAATCTTTCTCGCTCACAATTGGGCACCAAGGAATTTATGTTGGTTTGAAAGTGGATGGATCATAAGTATCTTACAAATCTTATTGAACACATCCATCCAATCATCATTGGAATTAACGCTAAAAAATGAAATGAAATATTATTAATGTCCTTGGTGGGCCAAAAAAAGACCCAAGGGACTATAAGAAGGACAATAATGACTACCAGCTAGTGGGCTAGAAATCCCAACAAAGAAAAGAGCTAAGATAAATACAAGATCAAACCCGTAAACCGGGCCAAAGAGAAAAGGAAAAAGAAAAGGGAGAGCAGAGGGGGGAGGGCTGCAATATGAAAGAGAGGAGTACACGCCAAGAAGAACGGAGAGAGAGAAGGAAGGGGAGAGGGAGCAGCCCAGGAGGGGCAAGCTCCAAGAACCCCACAAAAAAAAGAAAACTAATCTCTCCTAACAGTTGAGGCTGAAGTACAAGAGTTGAAGAAGTCCCTGATATGTCTCTGTCCATTGCTGGTTCGGAACCTCGACAAGATGTGGGTGTGTTTTCTAGTGACCCTTCTCCCGTCTGAACTAGTAGTGAGGTGTTTTTGACCGGAGTCACCCAAGCCATCAGAGCGGGTGAAGTATGCTGTGATGAGTCGATGATGAGGAAGATGAGATCCATCTGGAGGAGAACTTTTATGTCGTCAAAGCTGAGTTATCTCCCTAAGAAAGAGGGCAAGACACTGCTGGTCTAGATATTTGAAGAATATAGAAATAGATCAAGAGTTGTCCCTGAAAAGGCAGTGGAATCTACCCCGGATCTCATAATAAATGGGATAACAAGAGATAAGGTGATGAAGGGTTTCAACTTCACCCAATGAGCAAAGCAAGAAAATCCGCTCCTTCGTCGAAATATGATGGTCTGACTCAATCTGGAGTTGGTGAGAACACACCCTGAGTTGCCCAATAGTGATCCGAAGACTATGCATTGTGTGTTGTTGAAGGTATTGTGGAGGAACTATTCTGCCCTCCTGTATCTGTAGGAAGTGCTCATGGTAGAAAGACAACTTGGGAGAAAGAGGGGCAACAGGAGAGATCCATGTGCATCTGGTGTTTAAGAGACTAACATCCTTCTGGATCTCGTGGAGCATCTTCTCCTTACTAAGCCGAGAGGGGGGGAGAACACCCAATAAGGGGGAGCCTGTCCATCCGTATCTAAATGCTGGCCAGGAGGGCAGAAACCTGAAAATACCATCTCCTCCGGCCTCCCCGAGAACTCGGAGAAAGTTCCATTGAGGATAAGGGCGAGGTAAGGGTACCACCTGCAACTCGCAGGGGTATCTCCTAACGTACGGATCCTGTGAAGATAACCAATAATCAAGAAGATAATCTCAAGATAGAAAGGAGAAGCCCCAAACTCTGCTAGAATAATAGAGCGGGGGACTGTAACCTTGCAATGAATGAACTGTTGAAGAAAGAGTGTTTGGACTCGTTCAACCTGTGATCACTCAGTCGGGCCAAGACTAGGACCCCAAACCACTGACTCAATAGTAACAGTTGGCAAGGCGTCAAAGATTCTCATCTTCACAGTATATCCTGAAAATGTGCTTTGAAGCAATTCCTCTCTAGCAAAGATAGGGATGCATACCCCTTACACACCCGGGCTTGGGTGGCGTGTTTCATACCAAAAGTGGGACCGGTGAAAAGAATCCCCAAGTACACATAAGACGTGGTGATATCGACCTCATGACCTTGGAAAAAGAAGTGGAGATGGGATAGTGCCTCTTTGGTAGTATTGAATACCATAACCTTGGTCTTAGAAATATTCACCGTCAATTATCTAGAGTCACAAAAAGCGGCAAGAGTGTCTAGATGACGTTGAAGCCCCTCAGGAGATGAGGCCAAAAGAACAACATCATCAACAAAGAGGAGAATAGAAATCAGCACATAATGAAGAAGGCAACCATCCTTTGGGTGAGCATTCTCCATAATAAAAGTCTCAAGCTCGTCGATGAATCCCAAAACATGTCGGGGAAAGGGGGAACCCCTGTTTCACTCCTATGGTGCGAAGAATACTAGCTGAAAGCCCTTGAGGGGAGCGAAACCAACCTTTCACTGTCTCATATAACCGTGTAACCGCTATCAAAAGCTGCCCAGAGATGCCAACTGATCGGAGCTTCTCAAGAAGTAAATGTCGAGGCACTATGTCGAAAGCTTTCCTAAGGTCTAGAAAGCAACAGTAAACCTTCGAGGACCTGGAACCCGCCTCCTCAATAATAGCTCTGAGGACTAGAATGTGATTTGTGGTCTAGTGATCTTGTCGAAAACCAACTTGGCCAAGGGCCTAAAGCCCTCCTCCTCCAACATTCGGGAGAGAAGCACATCCAATGTTGTGGCATAGAGCTTGGCAAAGATATGCCCAATCATGATAGTCCTGTAGTTATTAGGTTCATGGGAATCACTTGCCTTATGAATGGGGTGAATGATATGCTGAGTCCAGGAATCAGGACACCCAGAACAGACAGAGAGATTAAAGAGATCAGTGAGGCGCCCAACAAGAGGGTCAATACCATGCTTCTGAAATTCAGCCTGTAACCCATCCAAATCTGCTGCTTTGCTCGTACGAAGTTTCCTAATAGCCTGCATGACAAGACTAGTAGAAAAGAGGTGGCACGAAGAGTGGGGGAGGGAACAATTTTGGGAGGTTGATTTGGGATGGTATAGAGGGAAGAGACATGAATGATCCAAGTGGAAAGATCGATCCCATGAAAAATCCAACCACGGGGGAGGATAAGGCACCAGAAGGATTTAGGTGACTGGTGAAGGGAGTGGATAAGATCAAATTGATGTTGAGAGAGGAAGAGACGCTTCTTATTTCGAAGAAGCATCCTGTAGTCTTTGTGAGAAATGGCATAGAGCTAGGAAGGATTCCGAATGGCATATTTCAACCTTCGGTGGGCAAACTTACATTCCTCATCATACCAGATATTCATGGGGCAATGACCAGGGGAACGAGGACGGGAGGGAGGGCAAGTAGTGTGGGGGTAAAATTCCAAAGCAGCCTCCCAAATAGTTTGGACCAAGCAAGCAGGACGATCGGAAACATCGGGAAGAGAAGACACCCTAGGGAGAACCTGACGCAACTGGTCCATGTAGGTAAAGGAATAAAAATAGTCAAAGTCTATAATGACTTGAGGGGTAGAAGGGCAGGGAGGAGGGGGAGGAATAACAAGAAGGAAAACATCTGATAAAGTAAAAGAAAGAACTGAATGATTGGTGAGGGGGGAGGGTGATCAAAGATGCTGAACCGGGAAATTAATGGAATGAGGGTAGCAGAGGAAAGAGCATAGTCGACAACATTGGCTCCACCATTATGAGGAAAGCAAGTAAACCCACCGGAATCCGAGAAACTGATATGCCATTGAGAAGAACTAGCCTGTTGGATTCACCCAACTCAATAAGATGCTTACCGTAAGCAGTAACTTGTGTGTTGCTGGAGGTTCGAACAAAACCAAGGTCCTCAGAATCCAATTCCTGAATCTGCATCTCATCGGTTGTGAGGTCATGAAGAGAAACCTGTATAGGTCCAATCCAAGAATTGAAATCTTCCAGCAAAAGTATCTCCCTTGAAGCCGAGTATCTAGTAATGTCCTCATAGAGATCTTGGAAAGGGTCCCCGTCCGTGTGAAGAGCAAAATTGGATGTGGTGGGAGGAAAGTAATAGGTGGCAATGTAGATATCCCAAAGAGGTGGGTGACGATGGATTTTAATCCATAAAAACCTAGAGTGGGGGTCAGTCGAAACCAAGGAAACTGAACCCTGGAGACTGTCCCTGACAAGAGCAGCAACACCTCCTAACAGTATTATGGAAAAATCCACCTTTTTCAAGCTTTAATGTCAAATATTATGAGGATTCAAAGTCTAAACCTATGCTGCTTGAAAATCAGAACCAATATCCTGGACGGAAGACTCCTACTATAGATTTGGAGGAGCATTTCGACTACTGAATCATTTCTTGTATGTCAGCGTTAAATCTGCTGAATTGAGTTGTCTATTACATATGTTAAAACTACTTCCACTCTCCGCGTATCAATTGAACCGGCCCCGTACAAACATGACACTTTTTAAGATTTTTGAAGAACAAGAGTGATTCATGGTTTGGTTATGGACTCTTATTTTTCCCTTGTTTTCTTAAGTTATGCATGTCCAATGCTAAATTGAATATATCACCCCTTGGAAACATGATAACATCCACATAGAAACATTTCAGAATCAGAAGCAGCTTTATATGGATAGAAAAAAGTAGTGCTAGACAAAGTGATCACTTCATATTTTGCATAATCTGTTCCCTTGCAGATTAATACAAGAATAATCTGTTCCCTTGCAGATTAATACAAGAAATTTGTTAGAAATGATAGGTGAGAGAAAAATAATAATTAATCATTTCATTCAACTATAGCATAGGATAGCTATAGGCTTAAGTAGGTTACAAAATAGGAATTAACAATAGATCCTATTTCCAAGCTAACAACTAACGCGCTATGAGATATAAGCGCCTAACCTACTAACCAACTAGGGAGTTAACGTAGTCAAGTTGACTACGACTACCTAGTTACCATAAGATATTCTAAACAATGAATATCTTCATGGTAGAAAGTAAAAACATATGGTAGAAAGTAAAAAATTACTTTTTACCATGTGGTAAAATACAAACTACCTAATGTAGGAAATAGGTAATTATCCCAAATGATGGAATATTACTCTAACAAAATTTTCCCTCACATTAATGTGTTTCCTCATCATAAGAACTATAGGCACCATTTTCATAGAACATCATTCTTAATCATGAATATACTTGGAAATTTCTCTTTTGGTGCTACACAGGTCCCCAGCATCAGTATTTTTTTCACCATGTAAAGGTTTGAAACCATCTGCTGTTAATCACATACATGCAATCTATATTCATTTTTTATCATATAGACTCACGATGATTGGACAGAAAATAAGAATGATCAAAAGTAGGTTTTATGGCTTGAAGACATCAAAATTATGGTTTATTGACTGTAAGTTGATCAAGACACTTAGTAATCTCATTGCAATGAACTTGATAAAACAGATATCAGGATGCAATCAGTGTTACCGGATAAAGTGCAAAGTCCCTAATAAAGTTCATACCTGAGCACCAATGCCATATTCACGAGAGTCAATTGATAATCCAAGTTCCACATTAGCTTCTACAGTATCATGACCTTGATCTTGAAGGTTGTATGCATGAAGTTTGTGACCTAATCCAATTCCTCGGCCTTCATGGCCACGCAAGTACACAAATACTCCTCTACCAACTTGATCAATTTCCTGCATAGCTAATGCAAGTTGAATCCCACAATCACATCGAGCAGATCCAAAGATGTCACCAGTCAGACATTCTGAATGCACTCTAACTAGAACATTTTTTCCATCTCCAATATCACCCTACAACCAACAAATTTTAACAAGAGTTAGAATGAAGTTTAAAATGTCCATATATAACAAGAAAAATCAGCAGCAGTTCAAGTGTTTTGTATGTGAGAATCATGCTTAAAAAACAATCCAATGGAGACAAGCAATGCTATTCACTCAAACAACAAGAAAAGGAGAATTGCATTGGTCAAGAATGCACTAGATAATGCTCAGGGGTTCTCACCAAAAAGAGAGAAAATTAAATTAATATTGGCTCTTGAATGTGATCAAATACCCATTGCTGATTGTAATATCATCTGATAGCTTACACATAAGATGTGAAAATTTGTATTTAACAAAGGTAAATATCAACATGATTATATAGACTGCACTGGTATGGTTGGCAAACTCACAAATACATAGGAAATCCACTTATCTGAGAGTTCCCATGCCAATAACCGTTAAAAATTGGCAAAGGAATGATAAACAGTTTAAAAATCGCCACTTTAAATGCCATAAATTTTTAAAAGAATTAAGAATTTCTAGTGATTCAAATTAAAATTAGAGTAAATAAACATTAATGTCTATGAAAAATTATAAAAAATGGCTAACACAACTAGAAATTTTATAAACACATCATCAATACAAATAGTGTATGATAGAATGAATATCTAGACAACTAGCAAATAGATGCACTGATATTGATAAGAAAGCAGTAACATTGGTCAAGCAAGCAAGGAAAACTTAAATTGAAGAGCAATATTACCCTGAAAGGAGGTGACATGGCCGAACCCTTTGACAGGGGATGCCATATCTCTGCTAAGTCCTGTGTTAAGCATGTAATTTCTTACCATCCCAGGTCAAGATAAATCAGGGAGGGAAACTATCATACTCTTTTCACCTCCAGTTCCATGTCAAGAAAAACATTTCTACAGGCTTTCATATGCTACAATGTACAAATGTCCATAATATGATCTTCTACAAAAGTATCTGATATTTCAACATGCCTAAATTTTTGCAGAGTCTCACCTTTACCATGGCAACATGCTCAATACCATCCAGTTTTGAACGATAGCAATAAACCTGAAAAAGGCCCCACTTTGTAGTCAACGAAGAGATGGTGGTTTGTTCAACCAATTTCTCTCTTTTTCTCTGGTACCTGCAAGAGAAAGAAAAGCAGCCCATAATATAAACATGAACTAACCCCTGACAAGCAGAAAACAATCTCAATTTAGATAACAAATAATGTGCCATTTATTTGTGCTAAACTTCTCAAAAGTTTGCTATCTGTTTGAGTGATATCAATATTGCACATTGATGAATAAACAAATAGCACAGACAAATAATGTTGATATTTTTACTAACAGTTGATAGTATCTCAACATAAAATAAGCAGCATGCATGAACACCATTGCTTCAATCAGTCTAGCCGAAATTTAAATTGAAAAAGAATGAAAACTCATCATTTGAAGCAAAATCTTCCAAATAAAATTACTGAACAATGGCAATTTATATACCCAATGAGACAAGCATAGTAACATTTTATGACATTGTGCAAACTATGGTTTTGTTCTTATAAACATAATTGACAATAGTTCCACAGAAAGGTTCTTAGTGGGATCATGCTATTTACAACTCAGAAAATAAAAAGCACATATTGAAAGCAGAAATGAAAAACAACCAGGAAGCAGAACATGCTTTTCATGTTGCAAATTTAAACCAACAAAGAAACTATGGTGCTTGAAAGTGGTTAATTCAGTCTTTCCATTCACCTTCCAAATCCTGGCACTGATATAGGAAGCAAGTATAGAAGGCCACAGCCACATGAAACATAGAATATTATGGGTTAGGGCCTCAAGTTAAATGGCAATGTCTTCTTTGCCGCCCCCTCCCCCCCCCACCAAAAAAAAAAAAAAAAAACAAGATGTTCTTTACCTAGATACAACATCTTGTTATCATCATATGTAATGACCTTTTTTGTTATACAGCTCATATTTGATGTTAAGTCATGGTCCTCGTTCTTCAAGCATGTTTCACCTTGTGTATGTAAAAGTTGTGTCTATGTCAAATATATTAGATGATATGATAAAGGCCTGATTGCAAGCAGTCAGACACATCAGCCAAGCTGCAGATGTGGCACTACCTTAGTGAGTTAATCAATGCATTGTGTATCATACATAAGTTTTGTCAAGTGTTGATCAACATGTTGACCAAGTGTTGTTTTGAACTATAATTTTGTGCACGCCACAACTGTCATGAGTATGATTAGACAATGTTTTGTGTTTAGTGTGATTAGTTTGGAATTCAGTTGGTAGTTGGTAGTTTGGTATGAGGGTGAGAGTTGGGAGTTGCAACTGTCTACCCCCTTTTCATTTTGTATATGTTTCATATGAGAGTAGTCGAATTGTGTTGTTGGTCTCAACATAGCATTGTGAGAGCATTGTAGCATTGTTGCATTATTGGATGGCCATTATGTGTTGTGTTGTTGGTATTGGTAGTGAAGACGAGAGAGAATATTATAGTGTTATGATAGAGATCATGTCGTTATAAGTAATGTATATCAATTAACATAATGAAATGGTTCTGTTTTAGATTGTTGTTCATTCCTTGTTGCATGTTATTTAGTCTATTTGTTCTTATTGTTCAGGAATAACATCTATACTACAATTGGCGTCTTCATCATAATGACCCTAGATCGAGAAGAAGAATGCATGACAAGAGCAAATGAAACACAATAGGGTGAATAATTGAAGCACCAAGACATGCGTGTGGACGTAGAGGACGTGGAAGGCACACACAAGGACAAGAATCAAGGTGAAGGTCTCCACAAGTTGCATATCATGAAGGCGAAACACGTGTAGATTTTAGGCTAAAGACATTGACTATGATGAAGCAAGCATAGAGGCACAAATTCCTCAAGAAGAGACCCTTTTGCAAGCAAAAGGAAGTGTAGAAGGAGGACCTTCTATAGAGCTTGCCCTTGGACAAAGATGCTTGGATACTCAAGTGACAAAAGGAGTTGAAACCCTAGATATTCAAGGCATGTGGCCCCCTCAAGAAGATGGAAGTGAGAATTTGTTTGAGACATTGTTGCTGATGGTTGGAGAAGATAGAGACAATGAAGGTATTTCAACAAAAAGAAGTCATGCGGATAGAGGGATAGAGGGAGTGTTGACGACAAGATTCTTGAAGATTGAGGTTGTGATGTCAAAGGTGGTGTTGTAAACAAAGGTGTTGACAAAGGTGATGAGAGTGTTGACAACAAAGAAGTCAATGACAAATTTCATGTTGATGAGAGAGGTGCTGACAGAGGTCATGAAGATGAGGAAGTAAGAAGTCGATAAGAGACACCAATACAAAAAAAAGAATAGCAAATGGGAGAGTCTAGAGCTGTACAAGATAGGAGTCTGTCGCAAAGACTATTGCTAAGGAGTGTGTCTATAGGAAGGTAGACCTTTGGGACTTGACTAGAGCCTACAAGAGATCATGCATGAAGATGGTCACAAACTGTAAGCCCATGTATTCCAATTGGGAGAAACTTGGATGATAAGTTTGAAAGGACAATTGAAGACAAAGAGGTCAACACAACAGTGCCTTCAACATTGTCGGATAAAATACGCCAACTAGTAGCATGTCCATCGATGAGTCATCCAACTTCAAGCCAGTTAACAGATAGACAACCAACAATGATGACCATTGTAGTAGGTAAACAATGCTCAAAATTCATGGGAGACATGAAGGAAGATCCTGAGAGACATATCAACACTTTTGTGACAATATGGACATCCAATGGGGTGATGGATGAAAATTCATGGTTGCAGTTGTTTCCATCCACGTTGTGGGGACAACAATGGATTGGCATCCAAAATGCAAGAATCCATTCACCTTGTGGGCTGCTTTGAAGAAAGAGTTTGAGTTTAGACTACTTCGAGATGATATGGATGTCATTGGTGAGATCTACGTGATGAAGCATAAAAAGGACAAGAACATTAAATCTTATAATCGTCGTCTAAAACAGCTCATTGATAAAATGGAGAAGAAACTAACTAATGAACTCCAAATGAGGTGTCTCATGGATGAACTCTTCTAAGGTATAAGAAGAAGATGAAGGTCATACCATCAATGACATACTAGGAAGCATCTGACATGGGATAAACCTAGAAAGTGAGATGAAGACTACATTGGCAGGAGGAAGTGTGGGTCAAAGTAGGGATGACAGTGGCAAGGAAGACATGAGTGCAATCATTCAAGTGCTCAGGAAGGACTTAGAATGGGCAATTCATGAGATGAAGGGTGAGAAGAAGAATAAAAAAAAAAGAAAAACGTTTGGTCTTTAGATTGTCAGAATGAAGGCTAGACAAACACCAATTGTCTAAAGAAGGCATGCTGCAATATCTATAAGATAGATGGGCATTTTGTTGCAGATTGTCCATTCAACTTGAAAAGCAAAAGAAACTAGACCCTGATGGTGCAAAAGGAAGAAGTTGACAAAGAACCAAGCATTTTGAAGAATCGACAAAGTACACCAAGTGGAGGATATCAGAACAACTGCCAAGGAAGAACCGGTGGGTAGAATCAAGGCAATAATAGGTTTGGTGGTGGAGAGAGATTGTAATATGATTATGATGGAAGACCCATTGTGCAATGCAGTAAGTTCCAAGAGTACGACCATTTCGTGAGGAACTACATGAATGCAACAATTCGTAATAATGCGTTGACATTGCAATCTATCGTTGGTGTGGACCGAAAAATCATAAGGAAGCAAATTTCCCAAAGAAGTCCAACATTAGCAATAGTGAAAATGTCAATTCGATTGACATTAAAGAACCAAGCATAAGAACAAGAGATGTTCTCACAATAACTTGGGCACATGCCAAGAAGATGGAGTATCCTGATCTTGCAACGAAGAGGAAGAGGTGGTAGAAGGCCTGAGCAAAAATTGAATATGAGTTAGTAAAGGAGTGAGATGAAGATAGTGATAGTGACCAAGCATAAAATAATGATAATGAAGGAAGCATCAACGTCATTGCAAACATCGTCGCAGAGTCTAGCTAGTCAATTGTTGCAAATGTGTGTGCTGGTGAACACAACAACCTTGTTGAAGGCAATTATAGGCTTGCATGTAATAGCTAGGGAGAATTTGCAAGGACCAATGAGGAAGGAGAAAGAAGAAGAATGAAAGGTGCCACAAAAGACTTGGACATGTGACCAATTCCTTGACCCTGTAATTATAATGATTGATAAAGTGAAGAGACTGACACTATTGCACATGGAGATTTTGGGCCACACCTTGACACAAGCCATTGTGGATGGTGGGTCAAATGTGAATGTACTCCCTACGAAGTCAAGGAGGAAGCTAGGAAAGTCAATGTGGCAAACTAATTTCTGGCTAGTGGGAACTGATAAATACAATATCAAGATGAAGGGTGTATTAATAGCACAAAAAGTCAGCATAGCCGACTAAACAATCATTCTAGGTTTCGTAGTCATCATGATGCACAAACCAGCCTACAACACCTTGCTGGGATGAGGCTGGTTGAGGACCGCATAAGTTGATCACAACTGAGAGAAAGACTAGTTAACATTCAAGAAGGGACACTGAAAATTTATCCTAAACTTGCAAGACCAGTCCATTGGAGAAGATGTTGCAACATTAGATGAGTCAAGAATTTCTTCACCTAACGAGAAGGGAGAATGAGCCCACAGGAAACCACATGAAGAGGATGTCTTGAAGCTAGAGGAGTGCATGGAACACAAAGGACACTCCAGCAATAGTCTTTAACACTGGAAAATGGGTAACTACAAAATCTTTTAACCAAGCTTTCTATGTTTGGATATGAAGGAAAATGAGAACATAAACAAAGTAAGTGAGCAAGTAAAACTCCTTGATTATGAGCCAAACTTCATGAATGTCAATAGACATGTTTTGTTTAGTGTGATTAATTTGGAATTCAGTTGCGATAGTTGGTAGTTCAATACAAGGGTGACGATTGGGAGTTGCAACCGTCTACCCCCTTTTTAGTTTGTATATATTTCATATGAGAGTAGTCAATTTATGTTATTGGTATTGTCATAGAATTGTGAGAGCATTGTAGCTTTGTTGTAAACTTGCATCATTAGATTGCCATTGTGTGTTGTGTTGTTGGTAGTGGTAATGAAGATGAGGGAGCATCTCGCACTATTGTGACAAAGAGTATTGTTGTTAGTAATGTATATCAAATGCACGTAATGAAATGGTTCTGTTCCAAATTGTTGTTCATTCCTTGTTGCATGTTCTTTTAATCTGTTTGCTCTTACTTTTTGAGAATGAAATCCATGTTGCACTGATTACCCTCAATGGTAGCTTGGGCCCTTAGATAAGCTAATTTTTCATACACGCTTAAATAGTTTAGGGGATCAATTTTATTTTTCACACAAATACAAATCACTTATTTAGAAAAGTCTATCCCTCATTTTATTTCTAGATGTCGAGATACGCTTGAAACTTGAACCCACAGGTGTGCAAATACTACCCATGTTTGTTACATGCATAGCAAAAAACTCGAATTTGGAGTAGACTCGGCAAGGCCAATTTTTGACTCGGACTTGAACTTGGCAAACAAGCTCGGGCAAAAAAAAACCAAAGAACATACAAAATTTTCATTAGAATTTTTTTTCTTTCATGCATGTCATAGTTAATTAACATTATAAAAATTCAAAATTAATACTGTAAACTATACAACCTAAAACTACACGATCAATTAACGATATTTTAATGTCAAGTAATATGTTTGTATTGATTATCATATAAAAAGGTATAAAATATGTCAAAATGCCTCATAGGCCCACCACAATAGCCAACTAATCTATTTAGTGTCTAGCAATGCCCTTTCCCTTTGCCCTAACTGAAGTTTTGGTCCTCTTTCTTTGTGTCTAGGCCTCTACCTCTACCTTTGCCCCTAATTCCTCTATCGTACTTTCAAAATCTTCCATTGAAAAGAGAGGCTCCTCCTCTATCTAGAATTTATTTAGATGATGGATGTTGCTCCTCCCCAGGCTCTATGATCCATTCAAATGATGGATCAATCTCATCTAAATCAATGGCTTCATAATTTGACCCCACAATTTCATTTGTTGTGGAGGTGAAGGTTGCAATGAAAAAATACAAGCTCATTCAAATTTTGTTATGTGAGTCTATTGCGCTTCTTGGAGTGAATGTGCTCAAAGATACTCTAATTGCGCTCACAACCCAAAGCACTGCATGGTTAACATAAAATTTTGAATCACTGAAAATTGGGCATATAGGCACCAAAGTCCTCCCACCATATATCTAGAAAATACCAAGGAAAAAGGAATTTAATAATTTATGTAAAATTACCCACGTGTTGTAGGTGAGTTGGAGAGGGTAGGGCAATCCTCCAAGGGAGGTCCCTGGTTCAAATCTCCACCCTACCAAACACACATTGGGTACCCAAAATCCAGTTGATTATGCTGGTGCGATCAGGGCCGAGTGCGACTCCCGAGTGATTTTGACGGTGTAGAACCCCTTGGTCATGGTTTCTCAGACCAAGGCGGCCCCGCAAGGGGTTTTTCACTAAAGTCAAAAAAAAAAAATTATGCAAAATTGTAAATTGAGATTATTTTTTAAAACAAAATCAAAAGACAAAAACAACAATAATTCGATTCATAAGGATTACCTGGCCTCTGAGTTGCCCTTCCCCGAATGCACTATGGGGTTGCAAAAAGGTAGACCTCACATCTCTTGTAATCTTGCAACTCATCCTATATCATATTGTGAACATCCTCAACTGGCACCATCCGGATAAGGCATTGTGAAGGCTCGACATCAACTCATAGTCAACATCAAATGAATCATCGTAAAAGAATTTGGGGTTGAGGTAGTACCTCATTGCATATAGTGGGTTGAGCTGAGAAGTGCATCGGTGATCAACTATAAAATGAGACAATTGCCTCTTTGGCCCTCTCGATGGCCTCAATTAAGTATCCCATTGGTGAATATTCTCTATCAACAAGACAAAGAACCCTCACCAAAGGCTTTGCCATTTGAAGTCAAACAAGATTTTAGTTAGTGTTAGCAACTTAACTTTATGAAATTTGAATTACAAATTAAAATTTGCAAATGAAAAAAAAATTTAAGTCTTGTACCTTAATTGCCTCAGTTATAGTTGTCCAAAAGGGCTCCTCAAACACATAATCGTACATCTTCTCATCCTCAGTGGAGAATCGATTTTTAGCAGCAACTTCTCCATTCCACTCCTTGTTCACAAACATCCTCTTCAAAGCCCTCTTTGCATCAAAGACGGTCTACAATGTAATGAAGTTTGCGGTAAATCATGTCACTCCAACTCGCACAAGCTCCCTTCAATTAGTGAACCGCTTCATTAGCTAAAGAACCCATGTATGGTTGTAGATGAATATTGTAATGCATTTGGACTTATTTACAACCTTGGGAACTCAGGTAATTTTCCAATGTCTTCAAGAAGTAAATCAAGATATAACGGGTTGTATACTGTCCAAAAATCATGGGGAATCTCTCCTCCAAAATCCTTCCAACTGCCACATACATTGTTGCATTGTCTGTGATAACTTGGATAATGTTCTCCTCCCCTACCTTCAACACAACCTCCTTTAGCAACCTAGCAAGAATTTTAGCACTCTTGACTTGTGTTAATGCATCCATTAACTTGAGGAACACAATTCCTCCTGTAGAAGCTGTAACAACCCAAGTCTACTTACCTGGTTATACCACAAAACAAGTCAGGTGATTTCTCAGGGTAATTCTTTTTTTCGTTCAAGTCTAAGAAGTGCTTTCATGTTCACAACCAAATATGATTGTGCTTTCATGTTCACAGCATAGCAATTATGTTTCACCCAATGAATCATTAATATAAAGTTTTAATCAGTACAGGCATATCAAACCACATTTGGGTTCAGGACTGATGCAGATAACCACCCAAGTGGACAAGATTGGCCAAATCCCGTAGAGGTGCCATTCTGTGGAGTCGACTTGTCTCATTTATAAACCTTTTGGTTCTAGCATGAGGGTCGATCCACGGTAGGGGTTATCCTCTAGGGCCTATAGCACCTAGAGGGGGATGCTTTCTTTCCCCATCCCTTAGCATTTGTGAATCCACGACCTAACTAGTCGACTTATTCAACATTTGTGAATCCACGACCTAACTAGTCGTCTTATTCAAACTTTAATATGCAAGGGATCAACGTACATATGCCTCGTGTCTAGATGATTGTCCCCTGCCCGAAGTCAGCTAGAGCCATGTCAATACCCTGACCTTGGACTTGATCACTCATGTCCATTATGACTCACGATTGTTTGTCCCATACCAAACGTCGCAGCTGAACTAGCATAGTCAAATGAACATAGGACTTATCACAATACTACCCGGGCAACAACCTAGAGGTGGCGTCCCATACCGCCCCTCGTTACAAGTTCCAACCGAGTCACTTGTTCGGACCAATTCTGTCAGACTACAGTTGCTCTTGAGACTTGTTGTGTGCATACTTGCACCTCAACAACTTTGGGTGTTTATATATGTTACTTCATCCTTCTCGATGAATGATTCCATTCACTCCTTATCACGAGTTTGATTTGGATTCTTAAAGCTTTATATCTAAGCTTTCTTATGACTAGGTTATCATTATTTGCTCATCCTTCTCGATGAATTATACCAAAGGATTGGTTGAAGTTTTAGCTAGAAATTGTCACTAAGACTCTAGATAGGATCCAATAAAAGGATTCACATAGTTTATTCCATACCCTTGGGTGTCCTTTTTCATAACCCGTACAATCCTCTCTTGTATTCCTTAGCCAGGAGTTCATATCCTAACTAAAAGCATCATAAGGATATATAGTTACACTATCTAACTATTCCTTTACCACCCAACTACCAAGCTGGGCTTTAAACTACAACCAAGTTCCTATTTGCAATAATTGTTTAGAAGCTTTCATCCTTCGTGATGAAATAATCTCTCTATTCATGTTTAAATAGGCAAGCAAAAGTTAACTTTTTCCTTGACCTGAGTACACATCTTAACTAACATATGTCCCTTCCTCGAAGGTAATTGGGCCTTGGATTAATCATTGCCCTAACAAGTAAAAGGAAAGATGAAAGGTTTTCCACACTGGCTTAATAAATCAGCAACCCATACTTCAATACTTCAAGTACTCATTCTATAAACTATATTAATTGGTTCACACCTCTCATATATTACCCAAGAGGTTGTCTAGAGTTTATTTCTTCCAATTTTCCAAGAGAATCGATATTACAATTAAATACTTAACTCATTCGCATAACCCACTAATTTTCAGGCTGGGCTTTTATTACAGATGAGTCCTCATCTTAAAAGAATGCGTATGCAAAGAACCCACACTTACTTTAGTAGAACCTACCTCAAAGCTCTACCTCTATTTTTCTTAGAGGCTCTTCTTTCAGACTTGAAAGCTTACAAGGTTTCTCTAAAGCAAGGCTCTTCTTTCAGACTTGAAAGCTTACAAGGTTTCTCTAAAGCAAAATGCCAACTTATCGTTCGCTAGTCTCAAAGATTTCCAACTATATTCTTATATGAATAACGTCTACGGTATAAAAGAATAATCAACATCTTAAAAATATGTACATTCCAGAAGAGGAATATTATTCATTTTTACATGTAAGCTACATAATAATGCATCATACTGCACACGTTTTCAACCATCTCGGAAAAGCAATCCCGAAAGTCCCTTTTTCTATGTTATTAGATTTATTTATCAAAATAGATACTAATCTCCATAAACATCGTATTCAAATCATTTGCACTTTCGAGTAACTTTCTTATAATATAGTTTGCATATAAATAATTCATTAACAATAGTCAAAGCTTATGACCACGTAACTCGGTTTCTATACCTCCAACCAATTTCTACGCCAAGAGACATATGGCACCCCTAAGAACTTTTAATTAAATTCTTGGGTAGAAAACTCTAATTCTTTACTTTACTGAAAACTTCCCTTAAGAATTAATTACCCGGTTTACACAGTTCAGCTTAACATCTAAACAAAGGTTTATTTAACGGTTCCAACATCGTTATCCACATGCAATACACAATTCCCAGTCAACACATATTATAATAGTTTTTTTTTTTTTTTTTAATATTACTTATAATAAAGTTCCAAACATGCTATTTCATTCATAAAATGCTCTAAGCAGTGCAGTAAGACACCGTATGCTGAAAGTAATAAATGTATTGAGAGTTCAATCAAAGTTAATCTTAATCACATGTACACAACAGAGAGTCACATTATTTGTATAAACTTTTGGTTTTGTGTTGCATCTGGGTTTCTATTTTTCCAGAGAACCCCTACTATTTCAACACGAAGATTGCTTCAGTTAATAAATGATAAAAACATCTAATCGGATGCACGGTTTCTGCCATTTTCACTGCCGCCACTTCACTTGCGTCGCTTCTCGACCCTCCACAGTGGCAGATTATCTTAACAGGTTCAGAATCTGCCCTTTAAAGTAACAGAATGCCTAGAGTTCTTTAATTATATTTTTTATTTCTTGTTGCAGTTGTAACATGCAGCTTCAATCAATTCACTCAGGCATTCAAAACATTCTCACCATAATATACATTTGCCTAATCAAAATCCTGTTACGTTTCCAAATTCCTATTGGGGTTCAAAATAAAGAATTTTATATCTTCTTTACTGGAACAGATTTTACACTGTCGCTCTGGATAAAATATAAATTCACACACACGCATCCAAACAAACATCATATGGCAACAGTTCATTTGGTCTCACACAAATACAGCAACTTGACCAAATATCTCTGTAATCCTTCTACGAAGAAAAAAAAGGCTTTTTCGTTTACATGGCAATACTAACCTAACATAAAAAAAATGCATGTATTTGATTAAACTTTCCAGAAAAGCCTCGCTGTTCCAAAGTTGTATCTATAATTACAGTAAACTATACATGACCACAGATACAAATCATAGTAGCAGTTCATTTTACTTCCGCCGCAACAACTTTTATACTAATAATATTCAGCCCTTCTGAAATAAAGAAATGGACAACATGCATTTCCAAATATAATTGTTTCAATCAACATTGTTTCCTGACAAACGAGTCTTCAGACGTCTGAACAACATCAATCTTGCTTGTTATTATCCTGTCTCACAGCCTGAGTGGAAACTAACAAATATTCTTTCTTTAGGAAAAAACTTCAAGATTTATCACCTGCAAGAGGAAGCACAATAACAAAAATAGAAACACGGAAACAGTAACACAAGTGACACAAAGATTTACGTGGAAACTGTTGCCACATTTTGGTACGGGGTAAAATTTTGAAAAATGCTGCAATTTCCTGTTTCTAGTTCTACTTCTTCCCTTTCCTCTAGACAATCTCTCCAGGCAGTTCGTAAGGTCGCAGCCCAGCCAGGTTTCAGGCCCATCTAGCTTCCGGGTGATATCCCAGTTCCGGCAGAAAATTCATGAAAATTTGTCTAAGGCATGAGCAGCTCACGGGTCGCTCCACTTTGAGCGACTCCCGGAAGTCGCTCCTCTCCATCTGCGACCCTTCAGCTTTGTCAGGATTCGGGCTAGTTTTAGCCCAAAGAAGTTTAAAAATTTGTTAAGGTTTTTCCCAGAGTTCGCTTCCCAGTACAACGACTCCCGGGAATCGCTCCAGCTGCCTGCGACCGGCAGGCAGAGTCCAAAAATTGTCTAAGTCTGAGCTTGCCCAGGATTCGCTCCTAGGGGCAGCGACTCCCGGGAGTCGCTCCGTTTTCCAGCGACTGGCGAGCAAGGATGAGGGCTGCCCAACATTCGCTCAGCAAACAGCAGCAAAAGGTGCTTGAAATTTTCTAAGGCATTGAGCCCGAAGTTCGCTCCACCATGAGCGACTCTCGGGAGTCGCAGCTACTTCCCAGCGATCACCGAAATCGCCCTGCCTGCCCACGAATCGCCAGCCAAGTGGAGAAGTCAAAACAGCAAGGCAGGGTAGCTCTTCCCAGGATTCGCTCCATTCTGGAGCGACTCCCGGGATTCGCAGCAGTTTTGGGCGATTCTCAGGATCACTCTTCTGTTGAGCGACTAACCAGCGACCCCCATTCATTCGAGACTGCCCAAGGTTCGCTCCTCCACCCTGCGACTCCCAGCATCACACATATCCTGCAGCGAACACCAGATTGAAGCTGAAGGCGGGAAATTTCTTGAAATTTGTGCCTCTTGGTTAAGCTGCAGGTTGACTTAAAAAGCAGAGTAGGTAAACATTAATGTCATATGCTGCGAAGACATTCCCTCCCGACTGCCAGTATAGTACGAAACCCCTCCAAGCATGGGTAATCAAGGCCGTAGGTACGCTAACATCTGACAGAGGTCACATCTCAGCTGCCTTCACATGTTTGAATTTTGGACATCAATGTAAATTGGGAGGGAAAACCCTGCTATATAAGGCAATCTGATATCCAATGTAAAGGGGGGGAACATATTGCTAGAGAGCTGTTGTACTCAAACTCTTTGCATCAATATTAAAGCATCTTTGGCTCTAATTCTTGTGTCTTTCTTTTATGCTGCCTTCTGCAAGTATTTCTGCTTATATTCATTTATTTTTCTGATTGCTGTAATTCTGCATTCTGGATTAGAGCATTGGACATTGAGTGAATCTGGAATTCTTGTTGAAGGATACATAGGGAAGAATTGCAGTGTTAGTTTCTGTTACATGCTTTATGTTGATTGTTGTCGGTTTGGCTATTAGTTGGTGATTGTGCTGCTTGTTCTTTCCCCGTTGTTATTACTTACCATTTACATCTCTTTCTGTACTATTTTTAATCTCTTTCGTGCACTCTTATCTGAAACCCCCAAGTAGATTAGAAAAGGATCCGGCCTTCTCTGGAACGAAAGGCATCCCTTCCTTTCGGCCTTTCAACCTGTTGGGCGGGTCTAGGGCGCAAAAGACAAAATCCTTTCCTAGTGGCGGATTTGTAACCAATAGTTTCTCTGGCATGTCCGGTGGGACCCGAAGTGTTCCACCTCATAAGCAATATTGAAGAAGTGATGTTCGCTTCAATGCTGTCAAATCAGAACATCTGGCGACTCTGCTGATACCCGGACGTCTCAAGTGCTCAAGGACCGGTCCAAGAATATTAAGCCTTCATGCGTACAAGATGGAGAGTTAGAAACGCGGAGGAAGAGCCCGAATACTACGAGCTTGATATCAGTGCCTTTGGAGAACGCCCCAGGCTAGTCGGGTCCAATATCTCTCTGGGCGAAGCATCATCACAAGAAGCCGCGGTTGCTGAGCAAGATCCAGCTTCAGATAGCACTGCGACCAGCTGCCCTCCGAATCCTCCGAACTCCCCAGACCATCAGGCCGCTCCAGTATAGCCTAAATTGCAGTTAGGTGCTTCCGGGACGCCTGTTCGGCCGAATCTGCTGCCGCCACCGCCATTGCCGCCCCCTAACCAGCCGAATTCAAACGCGAATATGGCGAACCCAAATCAGAATCAACAAAACCAACAGCCTAGGCTTTTTCCAACCTGGGATTCCGCTGGACCGTTAAATCTAGTCGGGCAAGCTCAGGTTCCAGCCGCCGCCTTAAAAGCCATACCCATGTACGGCAGTACTGGGAAGACAACCTATGAGCACATTCAAGACATTGTTGCCTTGGCCGCGCTTCACAGCATCACCGATGAAAGTGTCATGGTCCGGCTGTTGGCCCTGTCTCTGAGCGGAAAGCTCCTATATTGGTATATATCCTTGCCGCCTGGCACCATCACCGGATGGGATCAGTTGGCGGGGCAACTAGTGAAAGGATTCAATGAGTCCGCAGATCCATCATCTTTTCTGAATCAGTTCACAACCATCCAACGACACCCGCAAGTGGAGATAGTGGATTTTAACGTAAGGTTCGCAAGGTCCTGGAAAAGGGTGCCCGCCAAACTACAGCCGACCACCGGGCAAGCTGCCTACTATTACCTCAAATCCTTCAACTCGGACATCAGTATGATCATTAAGTTCTCCAACGTCAACACTTTCCCTGAGTTGTATGAGTTGGCCCAAAAGGCGGAGCTGGATTTGATTGCCATTGGTAAACTTTTGCCTAGGATGCCGATGCCGATTTTCCCCGATTTCCCTCAATCACAGTATCCTAGTGCCTCTGCCCAACCACCTTCTACGTCCTCCACCTACCAGATTCCATCATGGAATCCAAATCCCGCACCAGTGGTCTCTCAATTCTTCGCTCCCCAAGTACATTTTCCCACTCCACAGGCGCCACAACTTCCATCTCCTCCGCAGTATCCAGCACTCCCTACTCCACAATACCCGACATTACCCCCGGTCCCACCGCTAGCACCATTGCCTCCACCAGCCCAATCGGCACCTCCAACCGTTGATGTGCAGGCTAGGTTGTTGCAAGAAGTACAGACTCTTGCTTCTGTCTACCGAACGCTGTCCAACGACATGCCTGTTATAAATAAGAAACAGGCTCAGCAGGAGTTCATACCTAGGAGACCCTATCCTCCTCTGACGCTTACAAGAGACCAAGCGACTCAAGCCAATAGACCTCCCGCGAGGAACGCTGCTATCAATGAAGAGCCGAGCACTTCAGACTACGTGCACTGGTGCTCCACATGCAATGACCCGCACGGGGAAGACACCTGTATGCTTCATCAACACTATGCCCAAACGCTGGCAAGCAGCAGCCCGGGTGATCAGATTAACATGATTAGGGAGGCAGATCGCAATCTCGCGGTCTCAGAGGAGGAGCAAGTGTCAATTCTGACCAAAGATGGTAAAAAACCAATGGAGGTGGATGCGGCTCACATGCAACCTCTGAAGGTCTACACCCGGCGAGTAAAGGAACAACCTCCGGCGAAAGCCCCTGACACAGTCCCCTTGCCCCCGCCGAAAAAAGAGAAGACATTCCCGGCAAAAGCTTCGGTAGTGCAACCCCAGGGTGAAACCCAGGAGCAGGCAAGAGAGAAACTTAAGTACCCTTCGTTGAAGAAGCGGCAGAGAGTTGAGGCCACACAACAGTACCGTTCCAAGTACAAGACTACAAAAGAAATAGAAGTGCCTGTACCTGCTACTTTGGCCTACAATATTGTCGATGAGTTGAAGAGGACCCCGGCCAAGATAAGCCTGTACGATGCTCTGCAACTCCCTGGGCAGGTGGACCTGCTGCGCGAATCGTTGAAATATGTTAAAGAGGGAAAGCCGACGCAACCCGTACTAGCTCAGACCCTGACTACTTCAATCACGGGGAAAAACAGGCCACCGCCGTTTTACCTGTCTCTGCAGATGGAAGGGTGCGTGGTGCACAACTGTATGATTGATTCCAGGGCATCAACCACCGTCATGCCTAGGGCGGTCTGCAAGGAAATAGGCATGGAATACACGCGAAGCAGCCAAGGTGTGCTCCAACTTGACGACACTCATGTGAAAACAGTGGGCGTCATTAAGGATATTCCTATCCGGCTGCATAAGGCTCCTCAGATCATTGTAATACAAGAAGTGGTGGTCGTTGACCTGGAGCCCTACTTTGGCATGTGCCTCTTGAGGGAGTTCACCGCCAAGCTAGGCGGTTATATTTCTCTCGACTACTCACATATGGAGGTCCCCTTCAAGGGGAGGAAAGTGAAAATCTACAATGAAAAACCCTCCACCTTCCTTGTTGAGAGAATACCAGAAGAGGGATAGCAGGATGAATCAGTGCACCTGATGACGGAGCAGTTGGAAGAAGTGGATATAGTGGAGGAAACCATAGAAGCACTGCGAGCGGAAGATGAGTTTTCCCTGCTTGATTTCAACGCTATGATTGAATCGGACATAGGCTGCTATTCTATCACTCAGCCTGAGAAGCCAGAGGAAACGGTGAAAGAAAACAAAGGCCCTACCCCAAATGAGCTGTGGAAGCTGTACTTTGACGGCGCCCGATGCAAAAATGGCGCGGGGCGGGGGTTCTTCTAGTTTCACCGTCGGGAGAGTAGAGGGACTATTGCTACAGGCTAGCCTGGAGTTGCACCCACAACGCGGTAGAGTATGAAGCCCTGTGCTTAGGGTTGAAAAAAGCAGAGAAATTGGGGATCAAACAGCTGCAAATCTTTGGAGATTCGGAGCTGGTCTGCAAGCAGATTACCAACAAGTGCACCTCAAAGAAGCACTATCTCAAGGCGTACCGCAATAGGGTTTGGGACTTGTTGGAATCATTCGAGGCCCTTAATGTACAAGCCATCTCCCGCGAGAAAAACAAACACGCAGACGTCTTAGCGTCTATCGGAGCCAGATACTCCCCGGCTGATGACATGATGCAGAAGCCTAAGGCGGTAAGAACCATTTACAGGCCTTCTGTGCCTGATAAGGACACCCACTGGCAGGTATTCGATAGTGACGAGCAAATCGTCAATTTTTTAATTCATGAAACCGTGACTATTGAAAGTAGAGACCCCGATGACGAGGAGTACGAGGGGTTGATACAGTTGAAGAATAATCACGTCCCGAAAGGACTGATTACTTTGGAAAGTCTATTTGATCAGAACAACAAAGCAATATCACACCAGATCAAAGTGGACGCCAAGCAGTACAAATAACTGGAGCTCGAGCCTGGAAAGGTGATTAAAGTCGAAACTGACTGTACTCCAGAGGAGTTAGACCAGATCGGGCCTTCTGCAAAAGGTACCCGAACATTGTGTCCTAGTGTTATCAAGACTTGAAGGGGTACGACAGAGAAATCATCTAGCATACCATAGAGCTGTAGGAAGGGGTCAGACGTTGCAGGCAGAAACAGAGGCCAGTCAACCCGAAAATAGAGGTTCTCATGAGAGCCGAACTCTTGAAGATGCTCGAGGTGAAAATCATCTACCCCATCAAGCATTCTTCTTGGGTCGCAAATCTGGTTCCTGAAGGGGCCATATCTTGTGTTGTTCTTCAATCAAATATTGAATATCCTCCATAGATTCCTGAAGGAGAGGGCCCCTTAAATCAGCATAAGTGGGTGCCTTAAATCCTGGGCCGCAAATGGTGAGGACATCTACCTTTCCCTACCAATATGAAGACCTCACCACATTGAAGGGAATGCCAAAAAGATACCAAAAGCTTGCACGAGCCTTCCCTGTGACCTTGTGCCTCTCCTGGTTCCATGCAGTCATGCCCTCAAGCATGGGTTGTGACCTTGGAGTGGAACATTCCACCAAAAAGGATTCCTTTGTCCTAGTCCCTAGGTGTGCCACTAATGGACTTGATCCACTACGACACCACTAAAAATGGCTAAAGGCACTGTCATTACCCTCTATAGGAGTCTGAGAAGGAGTATTCATTGCTTCACTTGTTCTTTTATTCAGTTCTTTCTTCTCACCATTATCTGCTAGGACAACATTGCATTCCCTGATAACTCCAAGCTCCACTCTCTTACATAGCTTGACATCATATGGTCGAGTATCCTCGCCAAATGGTATTTGAGGCGGTTTATGCCTCCAAAAACTCTTTCGTCACAAAATTTGCAGTAAAGTTCTCCCTTCTTCACACAATCCCTTGCATACTTCCAAGTTGGGTCTCTTTTTCTGGTCATTTTATTTCAATGTGTCTGCACATAGAAACAATCATCAAGTAGGAAGAAACTAAAGGAAGAAGAAAAAAAAGCCCTTGGGTATAAGCATTGACAACTGAAACTTTGTTTTTTTACCTCAATTGTAACTATTGGGTGGTTGTTAAATTCTAGAAAACTAGGAAAATTTTGTGTTTAGGATGCAAATGTGTGTTTTTTTTGGTCTGCCTTCACCTTCTCTTTGCTCTCTCTGCAAGTGCAAACAGCAAAAATGAGGCCAATTTGGAAAATAAAAAACTTATATACCATTTCCTAGATTTTCCTCTCACGGCCGAGTTTTTTTACAGACTCATGAGTTTTTCCGAATTTGGAGTCAAATAAAAAAGTCGTGAGCTTAAGAAAACTCAGCAAGTCAAAAAAAACTTGTCAAGTCAGTCTAAAGAAAATTGGAAAATGTGACTGGGGCACGGAATTGGTGAGTTTTTTAAAATTTTGCCGAGTTTCGTAACAACTTACATGTACATCATGGATATTTTGTTATACTTGTTCCTACTAGGGATCCAGCTATGCTACAACTGCTATTGGAGCTTCAATGCAAATACATAAAGAAAAAGCTGTCATTAGCAAGAACAGGCACATCACTACCATTGAAACTGAAGCTATCTCGATAGGAGGAAAAGATAAGGGATAAGTTGACAAGGATTGTAATAGGGAACAGATTCTTGAGAAAGAGGTCAACCTTCTATAATATTTGTGACAAAAATCTACATGCCTTGCATGACAACTGTGGAAAGTTGAAACAATGATTGTAGCTCTTGAATAACCTCAAGACAAGGATATAAATGATGAGGCAGAGGAATGATTCAACAGTCTGCTGCTGACCTTTTACATTCTGATTCAGAAGAACAGGAAGCAGACCCAGATAATAATTTGATAACTTTTGGTACAAAAGATGAATAAGATGTACAAGTAGAGAAAGAGGAAATGGTTAGGGAGACAAAGGAAGAAGAATGTACCAAAAAGCAGCACAAGGGCAATAAACCAGAGAAGATGTGATCCAGAACACATCAAGTATCCGATGGAAAATTATCAACTGTAAGGATCAATATGCTACAGCATACAAGAGGGTATCAATATCCTAAGTGTAAAATTTAACTATTGATCCAATTGTGTGATCTAAACCAAATGACACATACAATAAACAAGAAAAAACTGCAACAAAGTGTGCAAACACAGGGATGCAAATTGACACAACACACATTGAGAATTGTGGTTATACATTACACTTCTGTACATAAATCTTTAGGAAGACATATGCGTGGAGTTCACTGATCCTACTTGCCTGTTATTAAGTAAATGGACTGCTAAATGAAAAAACTAAACTGATTAAATGATATTTATTTTGAACACATTAGTTACAGATCATGAAATGAGATATTGGACAGTTCCCAACTGTCACAATTCTTGGTAATTGCCACTGCAAGAATCAGTGACTGGTTTGTTGATGTAGCAGGGGCTTGCACAGGTGAAGGCTCAAAGCCTTCCTGAAATATGAATTGGCTATGAACTCAGGTGTTGTCTTCGTGAAGAGTGGCCTTCATGCGAGGCTGTAAAATAGCATCATATATGTTGGAAAACGACCATTGACAAGATCAATGACAAGAATGTTGATAAACAAGCTTAGAAAGGAAGTTGACACTGCTGACAATTGGCAAAGGGCTCGCCTTGGCATCCATCACTATTGGCATGAATATCTTGTTATAGGAAAGGTCGCATGATGCAAGGTCCAACAACAGTGGTGTGCTTCATTGAATTGCTGATGACACTGTGGATTCTGAGATTGATAATATGAAATCTTGCTTCAGTAAAAGCATTCTTAATGTTATATTTGACAAAGGCATGACTTGCAGTAGAAGAAATATTGACTTTAATGAGGCAGACAATGGGTTCAGTGAATTTCTTGTCAATTTTCGTATGCGTGAACTCGGCCAAATTTCTACTTGACCCCAATCAAAGAGCTTGAAGGAGAGTATGATGAAGGCAAGAAAAGAAGAATCTTGAGCCCATAATCCGTAACTGCAATGGAACATACCCTAAGTGAGACCTGGTCTAATCTAGAAAGCATAGGCAGCAAAAGAAGTCAATGTGAAGCTCATAGTTTGAAAATCTTACAAAAGCAAGCAGCAAATAAAATTTGAAATAAGTGATGTGGCAAAACTAAGGAAAGAGAATGAAAAGATAGAAGTTCCATACAGGACCTGTGTTTGGTCAAGTTTTAAGCATCGAGGTGCCCCAAAAAGATCTCTGCGTCGTCTAGAAAAATAACGTTGTAGCACAAATAGCAGGAGCCACTATTATGAACATAAAGGTTTGAGTGCAAATGTTTCTCTCTATACCCATGATAACTTTTAATTAGAGTTGACGTTTGGTAATTGGAATATTTTGTTGGATTTTCTTTATAATATCAGAACCAATCTACACCTCATTTTTGCACAGGTGTCTATATATCCAATTTTATATATGTCTGAACTACAAAATGTTTGAGATGCCAAATGATGCATTATATGGCAAGATTTTAATGATCTTATAGTTTTTCAAACTGAAGCCTGTTTTTATACCTCTCTCTCTCTCTCTCTCTCATTTTAATGGTTATGTGGGATTGAGACGGCTCCACCCATATTTTATTATGACCACATAGTGGTAATACACAACTTGGAAATTATGCATCTATTGCTTGGCAATATGCAAACTTGGGTCTCCTCCTTGGAAGTCAAATAATTTAACCGGTTCAGATCATACCATTTTTTGTCTCTTGTACTATGTACCTTGGACTTATATTATGGCGTCTAAAGTATTTTAATTTCAACCTGCTGTGGTGTCCTCCACCTTTGGGTAATAAGCTTCCATAGGGCAAGTGTGTGGATGAGGATGATTAGATATATTATTATTGCATTGTGATCTGGAAGATCACATGATGACATAGCATTATAATGAAGAAGGATCACATAACCTCAAATATTTACATAACCTATGCTTAATATTCCTTTCTCTTGATGGTTTGTGGCTGGTTTGTGGTTTGTTATACCTATACAAACCATGATATTTTCATCTATTTACTTTAGATAGTTTGTCATTTATCATAGGGTTCTATAAGCCTATTAAAAGCTCTTTTTTGCAATACAAATGCAACTAGAATCGGTTCCATATCACTAGTATCAAATCAATTCTTTGGATTTTGGAAACGAGGGTGCTTTCATTATGAGAGTTGTGGCTCCCTACATGGTCCTTTGAGTTTCAATATTATCCTTGTTTCTATTTTGTTAGGATTTGGTAGTCGTTGCTTCCTTTAGGTACTTTCCCAATTGAAAGATGTGGGTTGTCTACTATAGCCATTAAAGCATGCAAAATTCCTTTCTGAAGATCACTTACCAAAGCCAATTTCTTTTGGAGATCTCTTGGGTTATGGATTTAGGTTAATCTTTTATTTGAAAATATATCTTCAAACACTTCCGATCTTGCTCAAGGTTTGGGTATAGTTCACTCTGGATCACATCACCTCCTCTTGTTTAGACTGTGAGGTGTTGTTTGTACCAGCATAGGTGTTTTAATGCAAATCAAATTTAATCTTATGCATTAGATGATTCTGTAGACGCTAGTTCTAGACAAAAACAACAAAAACAGAAGTAACACTATGTGCAGAAGTTTTTGAGTGCAATACGCACTAAGTTTTGGTCAAATTGTAATGTAAATAAATGATTAGTCAAATGCCATTGAAATGTAAATGAAATTCAAGGGCCACCATAAGTTAATACATTGCAAATAATATAAAGTTGGCATATGTGTCTAATGTGCGTCAGAAGGCGGAAGTAGTTATGCGCTTAGGTGTCCTGGATGTTGTTGTTGGCAATGACCAGGACTGAGTTATAAAAAGGACCCCCAATTCATTGTAGCATACAATACACATATACTAGGCATAGATGAGAGACGAGCATATGTGCAAGTGCATATGAGAGCATCTTGTGAGTTCTATATACAAGTGCTATGATTTGTAATTATCGTATAGGCAAACTATCAATGCAATCAATCCATTCTATATCTATGTGTTGATACCAGTATGCTAGATCATTAGACTTGTGCATTGTCAAGGTGTTATGGTTGTAGGTTGGAAGACGCAGTCAGGTGTTGCAAGTTGAAGGTTGCAATCAGGAGTTGCTGACAACAATTTCTGATGATAGTTATTGTACCAAAATCTTCGTCATGTTGACTACAATTGCCATCTAGAGACTTGCTGTCCAAGAGAACTTGCCGTCTAGAGACTTGTCGTCTGGATGACATGCTGTCATGTTGATGCCGTCATGAAAAGATATGACCGCGGACCAAGTTCAACCTGCCATCTCATTTATTGTTGTCTAGCAAATAACCAAGTTGACACTGTTCAAGTATGTTGACTGTAGACTTGTTGGCCTCTAAACCCTATCATTCTATCTCCATTGCTGGGAATCTCACCATCGTGCTACATTTGGTGTTGTCATTATCGAAACAAAGTTAGGTTGAAAAGAAGAATCAACACACATGAGGAGTCGGGAGGTGAATGATACATTCCTTGCCACAAGGATGTGGAAGACAAGGTCACAGAAGAAACCAAATCCCTGTAAGGAGGAGCACAAGAATTGCTAAGCAACAAGGAGTGGATCAAACTATTCCCAACCAAGTACTGTAGTCTCAAAATACAAAACTGGAGGAACCAGTGGTATAATGGGTGTGGAGTCCTTAGGAAAAGGAAAATCCAAGAGCATTACATGAAAGGTGGCACATGTTGTTATTAGCAATGGAGGACGAGGTGTGAAGTGAGTTGTAGCAAACAAAGGAAGAAGACGTCCACGTAAGTCAAGACGCCAACATGGAGGGTGCATGAGGAGACGACAAGTGGATGCTAACATCGGAGCAAGCATGAAGTGTAGAAATGAAATTTAACATGCTTACACAAAATTCCATTCTACTTAAATAATTTTACAGATTTCCAGTCATTGTAGTACAACAATAATAATGCACAGACAACAATAATAACAACAGCAATAACAGCAATAGAAGCGGCAATGGTAGATAATAGTAAATACAGGCAGTTTTATATTAACAATGGCATTTATAGTACAACATTATAGTTTCAACATTACAATCTGCAACCCTATGCAGAATATTCTCCATGGTTGCATACAAGACCTGACTGCATTACGCACATAGGCATCAAGTCTCACACGTACCAATGTTGTTCCATTAATCCATCAACCTGCATGACTACCTTCAATGCCCTGGCTAAATGAATGAATGAACCCCTGAACCACTTCAATGCGTGAACCACTTGAATGAAAGAGGGAAGGGCTTATTTATACACTCAAAAAGTAGTTACCCTCCATCTACCTCATAAATTCCCCAAATTACATTTCATATGCATTTGCTCTTGCATTTACATGACATTTCCCACTACAGGACAAAATAGTTTATAACTTGTAATTTAGTCAACATAATTGAATTACATCACTTTATTATTACATACAATATTAAATTGCACTTTATAACATAATTAAATATATGCACGCACCTTTCGTCAAACACTTTGCATACAATTACAAAATAACATATAATACCAAAACTGATTCACCAATTACAGACATATCAATTTGCTTGTCTACATCTATCCCCTCCTCTAAACTGGTCGGTGTCCTCGACAACACGAGCTAAACACTGGGAATAGAAGTATTGAACAATGTAATGGAAGCTCTTGTCGCGCTCCTTTCGCTTTCTCCTGTTCCATACATCTATTGCAACAGACTTCACTTGAGACTACTCGCAACACCTTATTCTCTGATTGTGCACTCCCCTTGCTGCAAGCAGTTGTAACATCAGCATGATCAACATGATCAGTAGTCTTTGATTGTTCACTGCACTTTTTGGAACCATCAACATCATGAACATGACGGGCAATGCCCATCGCCACCTGTGTTGGGGGTCAAGGGGGCGGGAGCCCCCTTGCAAGGTCAAGGGACAGTGTCCCTCGCGGGGTTCGGGGCGAAGCCTCGAAACCTCGACGACAAAACCACTGAAATTATCACTGTCTGAACTAAATTTTTCTCCTCAGCAACATTCTAGAAGCCTTCACTTGACCCATTAAAATAGTTTCCTCTGAGCTCCAATTCACTGCTTTCGTGATCCAATTGACTTCTTATCATCCTCTAACAGACATCTCCCTTGTCGGATTGTACGTCTGACGACAACTGCTCTGATGACAGCCCCTGACGACTTAGTTTCTAACGGATTAGTCTCTGACGAACAGTTAGACGTCTAGACAGTAGATGTCTAGGACAAGGTAGACGTTTAGGACAACAGGATAGAAGTCTGGACAATAGAAGTCTAGGACAACAGTGTAGATGTCTAAGATGACAGGGTAGACGTCTCAAATGGGTAGACGTATCAGACGGGTTGCACACAAGTAGACGTCTCGGATGGGTTGCACACAGGTAGATGTCTGGTGTAAACTCAGCTACAAGAGACCAACAAAATGGACTCCAATCACATAACACAAATGCAATATAATGGAAGAGACCTGCAAATCGGTATTCTTCTCATTCCTGAATTCACACCCCTTCTCCAAAAGAATACAATCCGTCTTATAGCAACCAAAAACCAAAGAAACCCTAAAAACATATTTTTTTCTAAAAACTGCTAAAAATAGAAATGAGTCGGATTGTGCCCAAATTCGGTGCACACATCCCTCTTACAATAATGAACCTTACTTTAAAATATCAGGTCTCAACTTAATGTATAACAAAAGATAATAAAATTCTAACATTCAAAAAAACCCAAAAAACCCGGGAACATAAATCAAAAGCTAATTTTGGGACACTAGATGGAGGAGTTAGGTCCCGAAAGTATGTTTTTTGGAGGGTCAGGCGCATCAGAGATGAGCCTGATGCAGAACACGCACGCGGAACCACCTGTTAAATTTCAAGTCAAACGGGCGTACGTCTTAGACGGGTTGCACGTAGGTCTAGAAAGGTAAGTGCAAACGTCATCTTCAGGTTGCTGGAGATGGCTAGACGTCTCAGACGGGTAGATTTTATCAGAGGGGTAACCTGCCAGACATGTAGGTTTCTCAGACGGCTAACCTGTCAGACGTGTAGGTTCCTCAGACGGATAACCTGCCAGACGTGTAGGTTCCTCAGATGGGTATCTTGCCAGACATGTAGGTTCCTCAGATGGGTAACCTGCCAGATGGGTAAAGTCTGTAGATGGGTAACTTGCTAGACGAGTAAAATCTGCAGACGGGTAACTTGCCAGACGTCTGACTTCCTCAGACGTGTAAGTGCTAGACAGGTATGCCGCAAACGGGTAGCTTACCAGACGTCTAATTTCCTTAGACGTGTAACTACCAGACGGGTACTTGCCAGACGGGTAGGTTTCAGATGAGTATGCCTCAGATGTGTAGCCTCCAAACGGGTAGCCTTCAGACGTGTACCCTCCATATGGGTAGGCTCCAGACGGGTATGCCTCAGACGGGTTCTCCTCAGATGGCTCCTGCTACGACGTCTTCACATCAGACGACTCCTTCTCTGCCATCTGACTGCATTCTCTAGCCGTCCTAGCCTCATCCATCTGATCAATCTCCTGACAAAGCCCTGTCGTCTGGCTTCACTCTGTCATCTAGTCTTCTTGCAGAAAGTCTCCATCATCAATGGAAATCAGATTCACTTGCTCAATTTTAACCATCTCAACCAGGTTCACTTCCTCCAATGCAATTGGCTTCACAACCTCTGCTTCCTGGCAAGGGCTATAACTCTCCTCCAAATTTTTAAACTCTCGATGAATCAATGGTTCATCATGCTCTGCGGTACTTTGACAAGTCATTTTCTTACTTTCCTCTGCGCAGTTATTCTCATATGCATTAACATGACGCCCATTCATCGATGAGGTTTTTGCATCAATTTCCCAAGTCAAGGCATAATCCAAAGCCTCTTGGTATGATCTTGGAGGAAATGTCTTCATCTTCCTTTGATACATAGGGAGAAGTCCATTTATGAACCACATACTCTTTGATTCCTCTGAGTGGTCTTTCTCCACATGGTCAAACAACCTACTCAACCTTCGATAGTAAGAACGAACAGACTCCTCTCCTTGTATTCTATAATTTTCATCAGTATCGTATGATCGAAATTCTTCCACAAATGCATTACGCAACTCTTCCCATGTCTTGTACTTGTCTGCTAAGAATTTTATGTACCAATCCATTGCAAAACCATGAAACGTTGCAGGAAACCACCTCCTCCAATCTACTTCATTGTTCTGCCCAGTCGCTTTCCACACCATGCGGCAAATTCTCCAATGCCTAATCGGATCTTCCTTCCCTTCTCCTGTGAAAAGTGGACACCTTAGTTTCCTTGCTTTGGTGGCTACATTGGCCATTGGTGGGATTCCTGCTTCTTCGTCACTTTGATGAAGAGTCCCCTGGAATCCTTGACTGATTCCTACTTCCTATGGGTGATTTGCTATGCTGCTTGTCGTCCGATGTTTCTATCCTAGGTACCTTTATCTCACCAAACAGTCATATCTTGACTTACTGTGCGTCCTCACTCCATGACCTCCATCGCTGGAATGTTGGTTGTGGCCTTGGTCTTTCTTCCTGAGACCTCGCACGTTGTTGTTCTGGTGCCTGACTTCCGTCCTTTGCACTCCTATGCAACCTTCCTGCTGCTTGTTCAGGTGTTACCATCCACTCAACATATCCTCACACAGTTTCAACATCAACGTCTTCCCTTACATCAACGTTTTCCTTGACTCTTGGTGGTCCTTGTACCCCTTCCTATCAGCGATGTTTCCCCTCTTTCTTACTTTAGCTCTTGGACTCTCATCTTTCAAACAACTGACTAGTCTACCTATTTTGCTGCTACAGACGTCTAGACTGGTGCTGCAGAAGTCTAGACTGCAGGCGTCTAGACTGCAAACGTCTAGACTGGGGCTGCAGATGTCTAGACTAGTGCTGCAGACATCTGTGAATCCTCGATCTGCAAAATCTTTACTTGCATTTTTGCATCCCGTTGGCGTGCACGTCCCTTTAGACAGCCCTTCGTCTGCATCAACAAACAAATCCTTAGCGTCTTCACCTACGTTTGTGGCTACACTCCATTGTTTTCATTGTGCAACTCCCCAAGGGTTTTACTTCTCAGAACTCCATGTCACCAAATTGGACCCAAATTTGTGCAAGTAACGGTGCCAGAATGTAGAAATGAAATTTAACATGCTTACACACAATTCCATTCTACTTAAATAATTCTACAGATTTGCAGTCATTGTAGTACAACAATAATAATGCATAGAACCTGCAACAGCAATAATAACAGCAGCAATAACAGCAATAGAAGCAACAATGGCAATAGCAGCAGCAATGGTAGATAACAATAAATACAGGCAGTTTTATATTAACAATGGCATTTATAGTACAACATTATAGTTTCAGCATTACAATCTGCAACCCTATGCAGAATATTCTCCATGGTTGCATACAAGACCTGACTGCATTACGCACATAGGCATCAACTCTCACACGTACCAATGCTGTTCCATTAATCCATCAACCTGCATGACTGCCTTCAATGCCCTGGCTGAATGAATGAACCCCTGAACCACTTCAATGCATGAACCACTTGAATGAATGAGGGGAGGGCTTATTTATACACCCAAAAAGTAGTTACCCTCCAACTACCTTAATAACATCCCTCAAATTACATTTCATATGCATTTGCTCTTGCATTTACATGACATTTCCCACTACTGGGAAAAATAGTTTATAACTTGTAATTTAGCCGACATAATTGACTTACATCACTTTATTATTACGTACAATATTAAGTTGAACTTTATAACATAATTAAATATATGCACGCACCTTTCGTCAAACACTTTGCATACAATTACAAAATAACATATAGTACCAAACCTGATTCACCAATTATGGACATATCAATGCTGCTGAAATATTCTAAGTGTCGGGCCCCGCCCGACTGCACTCATCCGCCCGACTGAGCTTAAAGACGATTTCTTCCCCCTCCATCAGATGCTGACAGGTGTCCAGCCTCGAGATTCGAGTCAAAGATGTGACGGAAGGTGTGCCGCCAGGGTACCGGAAAGATGAGTGTGAACTGACAGATTGTACCACATCTGCCCCCATTCAAACTGACTCAACTTCCCACCTACCGGATTTCCACGGAGCTGCCACGTTTCCAGGAGGACCTTGCTGCAAGTACATTCTTTACCCGCAGAGGCCAACATCAGCCGCTTTTGTCAGCTTTTGCAGCTTTTGTCGAGTCCGGGATTCTGTGCCCAAAATGTAATCGAGGGGGAAAATTGCGCTATAAATAGCAGCCTCATTTCATTGTACAAGGGTGGATGGGGGACATATTGCTAGAGGACTCTGCTGTGACGGACCATCTTCTAATTAATTCAAAGCATCCTTGGCTCTGCTTCTTGTCTCTGTCTTTTATGATGCCTTCTGCTAAGTATTTCTGCTTCATGTCCATTTATATTTTTGTCTGTCTGAATTCTGAATTCTGGATTTGGGCATTGGTGATTATTTGGATCTAGAATACTAAACAGAAGGATACATAGGATAGAATAACAGCTGCAATTTCTATTACATGCTTTGTTTTAATTGTTGTTGGTTCGGATGCAAATTTGCGATCGTGCTGCTTGTTCTCCCCCCACTCGAAACGCATGATATTTCAATCTCTTTCCAGTTCCTTTTACCCCCTTTTTTTTAATCTCTTTCCTGCACCCTTATCTAAAAACCCCCAAGTAGGTTAGGAAAGGAGCCGGCCTTCTCCGAAGATCGGCACAGGGGGCATCCCTTCCTCCCGGCCTTTCAATGTTGGTCTGCGGGTCTATGGCGCATTGACACACCAAGTCCTTCCCAGGTGGCGGATCCGTGGACAACAGTTTATGGCATGCCCTGTGGGACGAACAGTCTCCATATTTTAAGGAAGCCCGAGTTTGGTGAATCTCTGGCTTGCCTTCATCTGGCAAAATCGCTTGGCGACTCTAACTGAGCTGAAGATCCATATTTCTTGATCACAGGCGCCTTTTTTTAAGCTAATAGAAGACACCCCGGAGGAATCAAGGTTTGGTGAGCAGCCTTGACCTCACAAGCGGAGAAATGAATGTTCACCTACAGTCTCCATATTTTTAGGAAGCCCGAGTTTGGTGAATCTCTGGCTTGCCTTCATCTGGCAAAATCACCTGGCGACTCTGACTGAGCTGAAATATGGAAGCCCGAGTTGGTGAATCTTTGGCTTGCCTTCATCTGGAAAAATCACCATGGCAAATCCCTCATACTATGCAAAGCCCTAGAATGCAACTGTGTGGAGCTCGAGAGGTAGATCTCGTCTAAATTCACCAGTGGGAATATGCAAACACCGCCCAAATGATGAATAATATGGTTTCTTGCAGTTTCCATCGGGAGACGGGCCAAGAGGAGGAACAAAATCCAGTGGCAAATTCTGAACACAAAGAGAGCACATTTTTGCACCCTTTTTATGTCCTAGGATATAACACGCAAGCATTCAGCCAAAGCCCAATAGGCATGCCTCACCAGGAGGTTGATCCTGAGGAGACCCCGGCAAAAGGCCTATCGCCGGAAAGCTCCTGCTATCGCATCAAGGAGTTGGAGGAACTCGTGCTCGAGAGCCCACAGGTGGTGGACTCTCTAGAGTGGTGGTATTGGCTCCAACAATCACCGCAACCAGTACCCGAAGAGGGCTCTTGTATGACAAATTTCCTTGCCACATTGTTCATCAATTGTATGGGTACCGGCATGAATGATAAATTGCCACGTTGCACCATGTTCACGGCCTGGAAAACTTTGGGAGGCCAGTCGGACTTCAAAGATCAAATGAAGTACAATCAGATCTGGTCCGGACACTGCAGGTTCACTGGATAGGCAACCAAAGCTAGATTTGTGTTGGCGGAATGTCAATCATGCTGCAAACTTTTGTGTAAATAATATAAATAAGCCAGATAGTGTGCAAAGTTTTAGTTGTTTTCTTAGTTTAGTTTGTGCAATGTTTTTTTTTTAGTGTTCCAAGAGGGCCATGGGTGCCAAGGGTTTGAGAAAGAGGTTGCTGCCGGTAGTGAGTATCAGGAGGATGGCGAGGGTGACTCTGTTGCCCAATGGATAAAGGCATGGGTCCTCACATTGAGGCGAGCTCAATGCCCCGCGAGCCACCAGGAATGTTGGCATTTTTGCCACATTTTTTTTTCATAAACTTTGGCCTAAGTATGGAGCTTTAAGGCAGCAAGGAGCATGCGGAGGTGTTAGGTTTTCGCGGGCCATAAACGAGGGCGATAAAATGGACGAAATGAGCTTTGGATATTTTATCATTGTAGATCTTTTCGCTAGCTTTCTGATGATATATTATAATAGGCGATCACGTCAGCGGATCAAACGTTATGGCCCTGGGAAGCAGGACCAGGAAGCTCAATTTCGGGCCAGAAAATTGACTAAGTGTTGGGCCCGCTCGACTGCGCTCATCCTCCCGACTTGGCTCATCCCCCCGACTGTGCTCATCAATTTGTGCACAATAGGGCAGAAAGACAGGAAAATGCTGCTAAAATATTCTGTGTCGGGCCCCGCCCGACTGCGCTCATCCTCCCGACTGCGCTCATCAATTTGTGCACAATAGGGCAGAAAGACAGGAAAATGCTGCTAAAATATTCTAAGTGTCGGGCCCCGCCCGACTGCACTCATCAATTTGTGTGCAATAGGGTAGAAAGACAGGAAAGTGCTGCTAAAATATTCTAAGTGTCGGGCCCCACCCGACTGTGCTCATCAATTTGTGCGCAATAGGGCGGAAAAACAGGAAAATGCTGCTGAAATATTCTTAGTGTCGGGCCCCGCCCGACTACGCTCATCTGCCCGACTGCGCTCATCAATTTGTGTGCAATAGGCGGAAAAACAGGAAAATGCTGCTGAAATATTCTAAGTGTCAGGCCCCGTCCGACTGCGCTCATACAAAGGCTGAGCTTAAAGACGATTTCTTCCCCCTCCATCAAATGCTGAAAGGTGTCCAGCCTCGAGTTTCGAGTCAAAGATGTGACGGAAGGTGTGCTGCCAGGGTACCGGACAGATGAGCGTGAACTAACAAATTGTACTGCATCTGCCCCCATTCAAACTGACTCAACTTCCCACCTATCGGATTTCCACGGAGCTGCCACGTTTTCAGGAGGACCTTGCTGCAAGTACATTCTTTACCCGCAGAGGTCAACATCAGCCGCTTTTGTCAGCTTTTGTAGCTTTTGTCAGGTCTGGGATTCTGTGCCCAAAATGTAATCGGGGGGGAAAATTACGTTATAAATAGCAGCCTCATTTCATTGTACAAGGGTGGAGGGGGGACATATTGCTAGAGGACTCTGCTGTGACGGACCATATTCTAATTAATTCAAAGCATCCTTGGCTCTGCTTCTTGTCTCTGTCTTTTATGATCCCTTCTGCTAAGTATTTTTGCTTCATGTATATTTCTGTCTGTCTGAATTCTGAATTCTGGATTTGGGCATTGGTGATTATTTGGATCTGGAATACTAAACAGAAGGATACATAGGATAGAATAACAGCTGCAATTTCTGTTACATGCTTTTTTTTAATTGTTGTTGGTTCGGATGCAAATTTGCGATCGTGCTGCTTGTTCTCCCCCCACCCGAAATGCATGATATTTCAATATTTTTCCAGTTCCCTTTACCCCCTTTTTTTAATCTCCTTCCTGCACCCTTATCTAAAAACCCCCCAAGTAGGTTAGGAAAGGAGTCGGCCTTCTCCGGAGATCGGCACGAGGGGCATCCCTTCCTCCCGGCCTTTCAATGTTGGTCTGCGGGTCTAGGGCGCATTGACACACCAAGTCCTTCCTAGGTGGCGGATCCGTGGCCAACAGGAACTTTAAAGCCTTCTTAGATGACTGGTCACTGTATGGCAGAACACAAGAGCATTTAAAGGCCTTAGAAGAATGCATGGGGTTGTGCAGGAAAGCACGAATATCTTTGAATCCAAATAAATGCATCTTGCTGGTGCCATACAGGAATCTGTTGGGGCTTATTGTATGCCAAGAGGGTTTGAAGCTCGACCCAAATAAGATTCGGGTAATATTGCTAATGGAGGAGCCACATGATGTAAGCTCGGTCAAAACCTTTTTGGGGATAGTCGGATATTATAGAAGATTTATCCGAAACTATGCACTCACATCTCATCCACTAGATGCTCTTACGCGTAAGGGTGTTCCGTTCAAATGGACAAAGAAGCACCAGGGGGCTTTTGAGGGATTGAAAGGGCACTTGGTAAAAGCACCGATCCTGGTTTACCCAGACTAGGAGAAAGAATTCCATGTGCATGTTGATGCCTCAAACTTTGCCATTGGATGTGCATTGGCACGAGAAGGCCAATTCGGGCTAGATCAGTCCATATAATTTGCAAGTGAGCTACTGTCATGAGCTGAGAAAAATTACAGCACATCAGAGCGAGAAGCATTGGGAATGGTGTACGCGGTGCAAAAATATAGGCACTATTTATTAACTAACCCATTTGCTTTCTATGTGGATCATCAGGCTTCACCCTGCAGGAGTTCGTGTTAAGGGTGGTAGTGAGACCAAGAAAGAAACACGTGATAGCGGATCAGCTGTCAAGAATTCGCTAAGGAGAACCTGTAGAGGAAGGAATACCAAACGAATTCCCCGATGCCCAGTTATTTATGATTAATGCAATACCTGGATGGTACAAGCACATAGGGGAATACCTGTCGACAGGAGAGATTCCAAAGGAGATGACAGCAGCCGAACAAAGAAATGTGATTACGAAATCAACACCCTTCACTTTGATTGCAGGATTGCTATACAATATGGGGGAGGACCACATATTGAGAAGATGCATAATAGAGGATAAAGTACAGCAGACCTGAAGGAGACAAATGAGGGATTGGCAGGAGGACACATGGGACCGGATGCGGCAGCCAGAAAAGTGTTGTTGGCAGGTCTATGGTGGCCCACCCTCTTTCACGATGCAAAGAATTTTGTTACAACATGTGACACGTGTCAAAGAACAAGGAAGCCGTTGAAAAGAGACTTCATGCCCCTACATCCATTACAACCTCAAGAACTCTTTGAGAGATGGGGGTTGGATTTCGTAGGTCCTTTAAAAACAAGTCGGAGAAGAAAATGCCGATATATCGTAGTTGCCATGGAATATCTCACAAAATGGGTGGAAGCAAGGGCTTTACCGGACAACTCTTCAAGAAGCACAACTCGCTTTTTGTATGAGCAAGTGATTACAAGGTTTGGAATACCTCAACAACTAACAAGTGACAGAGGAGGCCATTTTGTGAATACAATTATTCAAAATTTAACGAAAGAATTCAGGATATTTCATTCCTTGTCGAGTCCGTATTATCCCAAAGCAAATGGGCAGGTGAAAGCGACAAATAAAGTCCTGGTTTCAACCATGTACAAGACATGCGGTGTGGAAGGAGCCAACTAGGAGGAACGGTTACCAGCAGTGCTATGGGCATACAAAACCACCTTCAAGCCTACCACAAACCATACACCTTTTCAACTGATGTACGTGCAAGACGCAGTAGTACCAGTTGAGTTCCTTGTACCAAGTTTAAGGGTGGGAGTCGACAATCGGTTGGATGATGAAGAGAGCATCAAAAAACGACTCACAGCATTGGTACAATTGGATGAAAAGAGGGTAATGGCACAATGGGCAACAAAGATTGCACAGAAGAGAAGGAAATTCTGGCATGACAAGCATTTTCGGAAGATGGATCTCAAAGCTGATGAACTAGTTCTCAAGTACAATGGCAAGAGAGAACTCAAGCCAGGGAAATTGAAAACTCTATGGCTTGGACCCTTCCAGGTGGATGAAGTACTCGAGAACGGGGCAGTGAAACTAAGAAAGTTGGATGGAACACTATGCCCCGAGGTAATAAACGGTTCCAAGTTGAAAGTATATAAGCCACTTGTTCAGGTAAACATGATCAACTTGGAGCAATCAAGAACTTTCGGAACAAGGACAGAAGAAGTAAATCCAGGTATACAATCCCGTGGGAATGACAAGCAGAGTAGTGTTGTTCGAGAGGATGAAACTCATAACCTGGATTGGTTTTTTGGAACTGAAGAAGAGCCGACAATTGAACGAAGAGAGTTAGAACCTCGGTCGGGAGAGCAACGACGGTTACAACTACACATTCAATTTCCAAATAACAATGAAGAAGACCGACTCCGGGCTTTGATGGAGGTCTCTCTACAAGAAATTCAGGAAGAGGAAGAAGAAGAGCATGAAGGACAGGGAGCTAGAATTTTGCAACAAATGCAGTTGGAGACACAAAGGTCGCAAGAAGAATATGCAACCTTGAGGCGATATAATAACCAACTGCGAGAACAGGTGATTCAGGAGTTGAACACGACAATGCAAAGAATGAATGAACGACATGAAGCATGGCAAGTTGAATGGGCTGAGCTGGAACAAGGAGAACTAAGAGGAAGTGCAACAGGTAATTCTTCGGAAAGTAGTCTATTTACCTTAGCAAATGAAGAACCGATAAACCTTGAAACAAGAAGCCAAGTGGAAGACAGAAGGGGAAAGGAAATAGCCATTGATGCACACTCTAGGAGTTCATCATCAGCCACGTTAAGGTTCGTGCTGAACTCGGAAGAATCCTCAAGCTCAGATTCAGCACCATTTTCGAACCATCAAGAGACAAGGGAATCACTAGAAAGGCCTAGGGTATGGGAAGCAGTACAAAGTTCGATTGCCAATCACCAAATGAGTAGAGAGGAGATGGCAGCAATAATATGGAGGGACGTTTGGATAGCACCAGAAAAAACAAAAACTGGAGGTTGGATGGACAAATCAAGTAGCGATGAGAACCAACCATTCAAACCTGGCATACCTCAAGAAAGCCCTAGGAGAAGATCACTGAATCAAGGTAACAATCAGCAGCAAAGGGTTCGAATCGAGGAAGAAGGCCAGATAATGGGTAACAAAGATTCCTCAGAAGAAGAGATTTCGAGAGGGAATAATTCCGAGACAAGTACAGATGAAGCACTAAGATTGTCAGTACCACATCGCTACAAAACCCCATATGAGGCAGCTATGCAACGCCCAAATTAACGAGAAGCAGCATCCATGTATCAGTTGGCCACAGCAGACCGGAATAGGAGAGAAGTCAGAAGACTGGAATAAAGGGGTCACAAGCTCCAATTGGCCTATGATCCCAACAGGGGATGGGAACGATTTGAGTACAGACTCAGCTTTCTCGGATCAATACCAATTGGCCTTAACTCAATGCGCACCGCAACGACACTTTGAGGAAGCCAGATGGCGATGGAGGATAATAAGAGCTAAAAAAAGACTGTGAATCCTCTACTTAGATGATTGCATAATCATAATATGCGGATAATAAAGGAGAGGTTCCACTACTTAGATGACTGCATAATCATTCGGCAATATGATGGAAGTTCAGAAAGAATTCCATGGGAGGCAGAGCTTACCCGTCCAAAGGATGAAGATACATGTCCAAACCTGGCCAACAAACACTTGGAAGACGTAGTTGAACACCTGGATCACAATAATAATAGCCCAGAGGAAGGAGAGATCCGCTTGGTAGAGGAGTGGGTGGAACAAACATGTCTGGCAGCTAAAATAAGTCAGCAGGCTATTAATAGTAGCAGACGACGAACAGATAACCACTAGACTTGTCAGCCAAGAACACGACATCAACCAGAAGAAGCAGAACGGCCGGATTGGCGTATTGTTCCGAGAAACACCATAAGACGTCAGCAACAATCACGACCAGAAACTCCCCAAAGACGAAATAATCGCCGAAGACGTCAGCTGACGGAGGAAACAGAAATTGGTGACAATGATGACTTCAACAGCTTTGGAGGAAGTAGCCGTCATCAGGATAATAGTACGTCAAATACATTGGAGATACGTATTGGCTTGGCCATGCGTTTTACCTGCCGACGTTGAGAAAAAGCGCAAGGCGAAAAAGAAATTTTGAAGAATAATAAAAATAAAATAAAAAGCAAAAAAAGACAAAAAGCAAGTAAAACAAAAAGCGAAAAAGATAAAATAAAACCCTAGACGTCTTATTTGGATGACATGGCGCGCATGCAAATAAACGGTTGCTAGGTGGCGGTTGGATCCATGGGCAGCGGAGCAACTATAAAAGGAGATAGACGGATGAGCAAGATGCAAAGCATTTCATTTGTGCAGGAGACGAAGAGTAGCGAAGGGAAGCGCAGGCGCAGTGACAGAGCGGAGAATAGTTCGTCGCGCACCAAAAATTCTTAGGCAAGATGGAGAGAAGACGCCATACGTCGAACACAGACCTGGTTGTCATTGAATTTGTGGAGAAAATACAATTTTTTGTGCAAGTGCAAGAATGGATCTCCGAACCAATCAACTGCAAGCGGTTAGGGCATCCATAGAAGGCGTCTAGGAAAATACAAGCGGACGTCTGACGGAGGATAGACGTCTGGCTGGAAGAAGCGAACATCTGATGGAGGATAGACGTCTAGCTGGAAGAAGTTGACGTCCGACACAGGATAGACGTCTAGCTGGAAGAAGTTGACGTCCGACAGAGGATAGACGTCTAGCAAGAAGAAGCCGACGTCTAACGGCCAAGATGGAGAAACTGACGTCTAGTAGAGACAAACGTCTAGCAGAAGGGAGCAAACGGATGACGGAGGACTGACGTCTAGCAGCAGAAACAGACATCTAACGAGTGGGTAGACATCTAGCTAGGCAACTCAGACGGGTTTGACGTCTAGATGAGGATACAAGCAATCGACATCTAGGACGAGACACTCGACGTCCAAGGATAGTGGGCGCAGTTTGAAGCAGAGAAATAAAGGAGAACTAGTGAGGCGAAATGGGACATCAGAAATCTGGCAAGGCTCGAATCCGGTCAGAATTCGAACTCGAGTTTGTGGTAGCCAAAATACTGCGGCATCAACAGGAGTATGAGATGTGCGGACAGATTGAAAGTCCGGAGAAAGGACAGGTTCAGATTTGAAGAGAGGCAGCTGAGATTGCCACTTGCAAAAACAAGGAAGTCCACCACAGTAACAAAGCACCAATCCCAGTTGACGAAATTACATGGATATGCCCGACAGGTGATTATTGTCATCAATGGTGGGCACAGGCGCCAGCAGATAACCCAACACGAGCAAAAATCAAGGCAGCAGGAGTACACTTCATTCTACAAGCCCCTAACTTTGAGAATGAGTTTTTCAAAGAATACCTGCTACAAATGCTAGATATATATGATGAAGGGAAGAACATCAACCTAGTGCAGGTGGGGGATTACACATTGGTTGTTGATTTCTCTCCCACAACATTTCAGCGCACATTTGGACTTCCCTGGAAGGGCAAACCAATGGTAAATGAAAGAGTGGATCCCAAGAAAATGCCAGAATTAATCATGAGTGTCACTAAATTGCAGAAATAAGAGGTGGACGCTATGTTAAGTATTCATGGTGGAAGAGGAATCAAACAGCCACAGTTGCAAAACAACGGATTGGAAGTCATAATGAATGTTATCATGGCCAGATTGTTAGGGGAGCAGTGCAGTTCAAATCTTCCTATTTGGCTAATTCCGTATTTGCAGGGGATAGCGCAGGGAATAGCCTATGACTGGGCAACACACTTGTCACTTCGTATTCAGACTTTTCTGATGCGAACAATGAAGAACTTCTCTATGGCATTTCACGTCATCGGTTTGCTCTTGGATTCAGTCACTAGAGCAGGAATTCAGATCCCGGAATTTGATCCCCCGAAGAAGCTACCAGACTTAGCACCATCCATCTGTCGGTGGACAGATGCTCAACCATTGCTTTAGAAGGGGAGGATACCACAATAGTACAAGTCATGGAAGAGAAGTTACAAAAACAAAAGGTTGCCCAATCACCAGAAGAGCCTAAATAACAAAAAAATAAAGGGCGATTTGATGAACCACCCCCAACATTCTCCTAGAAAGCATTGCAGAAAATAGCCCAGGAATTTGGAGGCAGATCGTGCTCGGGAGCAGCAGCAGCCAATACAAAGGGACGAAGTTGATTTTGCCATACCCGCAGTGCTCCATGATCAGACAGCTGGATCCAGCATGGCTGTACAAATTGGCCCACTGATTATTTGGCAGAGGCTGAATTTTGGGCCCGCACTGGTTCACACAAAGCAATTGGGGAATCTTTGGTGAGACCAACCACATTAGCGACAACCTTGAGCACATTCTCACTGGAGGAAATGTTTGCTGCAGTAGGAGTTCAGGGATTAGCCGACACAGGTAATCTAGGAATAAGTACTAACCCTGTTGTAGAGGAGGGCATACCACCCCCGGATACAGGAAATCCCACACTTGAGGCAGAAAATCCCATTATTGTAGAAGAGGTAGAGGTCTCAAGAGACACAAAGACCAATGCGAGTGAAAGGGAACAGCCCCCACAAGTACCAGATTCTCAGCAGTTGGAAGGACAGGAAGGTCAGAACAGTCAAACTCCAATGAAGTCTGGAGTGGTCGAAGGGAAGGCAAATGTACCAACTGCTGGTCCCTCTTAAAAAGGGGAGGTAGAATAGGAGGAAAAACTAAGGGACACATGGTCCAAAGAATTTCTTGTGCAAGTGCCAAACTTTATCGATCCATCAGATTCTATGGATCAGCAAGCAGTAGTGTGTTTTGTAAAATTGGGGAAAATTATGGACAGCTTACGCTTACAGTTTGACATTGCATGTATGGGCCAATGGAAGAAGTGGCAAGGCACAATAGAGGATGAATTGGATTGATTGGTCAAGTGGGCGGCACAAGGACCTTGGCGTAAAGACATTTCCAGCATATACGTGGCTCAACCTTGGTCATTGCCCACTAACCATTTGAAGACTATGGAAGGCATCATAGTTGCAAAAATCGGCAGAAAATCGCGATTCTACGAAGATCCGATTAAAATTGCATCGGAATTGGCATTTTTGAAAAAATCGCCAAAAAATCGGAATCGCGATTTTTTGGCGAAAAAATCGCCCGCGGCCGCATGGGTAGAGGAAACTCTATAAAAGGTGTTTTTTTTTTTATTTTTGCTCATTTCTTCCTCCAAGCTTTGAGAGAAACGTCTGCCTACCTCCTGCCACACTAAGGACAACACTAAAACACATCAAATATCCGGATTTGTCGAAGTTTGAAGGAATCTGCTAGTCACCAACAACCACCAACAGCGAATTGCATTGAAGTTTTAAGGATCCCGACAGCTACCAACAACCACCAAAAGGATTCATTTGAGGTAAGCAAACTAATTTTAGGGTTTAGTTTTTTTTAATTAGGGTTTAGTTGAATGTTTGAAATTGAAACAACTTAACAAGTATGCCAGCAGCTAGGGTTTAGTAACTTAGGTTTTTTTTTTTCAACTAGGGTTTAGTGAAAGTGAAACAAATATGAAATATGGGTTTATTTTTTTTAAAAACTAGGGTTTAGTTGAAAGTTGAACTAGGGTTTAGTTGAACTTGAAACAAGTATGCTAGTTCAACCTTCAAAGTTTCAAACTAGGGTTTAGTTTTTTTTTTAATTAATTGTTTGTTTAGTATTTGTTGTCTTAAATTTGTATGCAAGTGCATGTTTTCAACTGCCAATGTTTACAGTTTCAAACTAATTATTTCTTTGTTTGATATTTGTTGTCTAAAATCTGTATGCAAGGCAACAAGTGCATGTTTTCAACTGCCAATGTTTACAATTTCAAACTAGGGTTTAGGATTTACGTTTTTTTTTTTTTTTTAAAAGTAATTTTATCTAAATGTTTGTTATTTGTTATTATGTGCAACCACAAGAAAATTTTAGGGTCCGGAAAATGTCTAAAATCTGAATTTAGGATTTTACATGTGAATTATTAAGTTTCCTTCCTCTTGGTTGTTTTCAGATTTATGGTGGGAGGACTTTGGTGCATATACGCCTCATCTACAGCGCTTCGCCATTAGAGTTTTGTCTCAACCATGTAGCGCTTCAGGGTGTGAGCGCAATTGGAGTATGTTTGAGCACATACACTCCAATAAGTGCAATAGGCTTACACAAGAAAAATTGATTGATCTTGTGTTTGTTCACTACAACCTTCGCCTCCACCACAGGAAAATTTCAGGAACAAGTACCGAGGCCTTTGACCTAGACGAGATTGATCCATCTAATGATTGGATCACACAGGAGGAGCAACAACGAGATGTTCTCTTCAGCATGGAGGACATTGAAAACTTAGAAAACCTAGCTGAAGAGATGGCAACAAAGGAACAAGAAGATGCACAAGCCTCACAACCAAGGCACCAAAGTCAAAGAGAGACTAGAGCCTATAGTAGGGCAAAGGGAAAAGGGATTCAAAGACATTGATAATTTGATTGACTGTTGACTCATGACATTTTGACATTTTGTAATTTGAAATTTTGAAATTTTGTACTCGTTTTTTTTTTTTTTTTTTTAAAGCGAAAAACCCCTTGTGGGTCCGCCTTGGTCTGAGAGACCACGAACAGGGGGTTCTACGCCGTCAATGTCACCCGAAAGTCGCACCCAGCCCTGCCCGCACCAACATTATCAATTGGATTTTGGGTACCCAATTCAGCTTTTTGGTAGGGTGGAGATTCGAACCTGGGACCTCCCTTGGAGGATTGCCCTCTCCTCTCCAACTCACCTACAACACCTGGGTAATTTTGTACTGTTATAAACTTACATATTATAACTTATAACTTATAAGTATTAAGCAATATAAGATGTGTTTTGTCTCTTTCGTGTGTAGTAGTTTAAAACTGTAATACTTTGGCTTTAAACTTGTAGCACTTGCCATTTTCATGTCTATTTTGAGCTAGTATCACTTATAGTATTAATATTTGATTTGCATAGTGTTATTTCATTGTGATATGCATGAAAAAAAAAAATTCAAAAAAAAAATTGCCTTTTCTTCGGTTTTTTTTTTTGCCGATTTTTTTCCCAATTGCTGATTCGATCCGGTTTTTTCCCTATCCGATTCCGATTTTCTCAACTATGGAAGGCATTGAGCGGTTGCCTGAAAAGACACCAAGCCTCTATCTGGATACAGCGCAGGTGTACGGCTGCAGCCACAGTATTAATCCTCCTCGGCATCCGGTGGAGCAAGGCTCACAAGTGGAGTTAGTGCCGGAATTATTGCCAATATATACTCAGCTGAATTTCCTTGTACATTTTTTGACTTGGCTTGGAGAAGGGATTAAGTGTTTACACTCAACAAAGCAGGCAGTTGAGAGTGAATTACAAGTTGCCTATGAACCTTGGAGGGAAAGGATTGCCTCTTGGAGCAAGGAATGGCACGGATGGATGAAGTCAAATAGGAGATTCAAGGACTAACACAGAATTTACAGAACCTGACCACCCAATTGGAGGAAAAGGACCAGCAAATTTCTCAGTTGGAAGCTGACGTCTCACAGCTTAAGAGTGCAAAGGAACTGTTAATTAAGCAAACAGAAGCATTTGTAGCTCATAAGAGTCAACAGGAATGCGCTTGGAAATAGGAAAAGGAAAGTTGGCAACAAGAACAGGCAGCCTTAAAGGAAGAACTGCGACTAGCACAACAACAATTAGCACAAAAAGCTACATATACTCCATCGGTGTCAGAACAACGCATGAAAGAGATTTTCCTACAAAGGGAAGCTGAACTGTTATCCAGTCTCAGGCAAACTGAAGAACGTGCTAATGCTTTGGGAGTGGAATGGGCCAAATATTTTAACTATTCCAAGAGGCTTAAGGAGGAACGTGAAAGCATGCAGGCTCAGCTACAGGAGTACGAGAAAGCATTTCAAGCTGCAAATCCACAAACTACAGTACCTACAGATGCTGGAGCTCCTCAAACTGAACCGATAAAGTCGTTGAGGACATCGACTTCTTCGAAGGGGAGGATAGATGTAGACAACAGTTCCAAGCAAGAAAAAACATAAGAACTGGCTGATGATAATGTCCAACAATTTTGATTGCTGGAATGTTATGTTGCTATATTGATTTAGTAAAAACTAAAATCAGCCAATCAAGGAAAATGGCTTGATTACGGAGATAAGGCACTAGAAGACAAAACAACTGTCATTTGTGTTAAAAGGTTGATTAGTCAGACATCTAGGTTAGACGTCTGGTTAAGTTAGACGTCTAACAAGTGCAATTAGGCGTCTAAAGCAAGTTGTTAAGGGGAACGGTTGGATGGTTGGAGCAAAGTAGTTGCAATAACTACTTTGCCCTCCTATATATAACCCCCATTCATTTTTGTATGGATCGGTATCTACTTGCTTGTAATGAAAAAGCTATTGTGCGAATTACTTGTTCTGTATGTGATGCTGTGAGGTTTCTAGACGAGTTGCAGGTTGTGTTGTATAGTTCCATTGATTGGTTGTGCTGCAGGGTTACCTTGATGGATTGTCTTGGAGGTTGCGTGGGAGACGAGAATGGATTTCTTTATGATTGCAAGTGCATAGGACGGAGTACAAAAGCCCTAGACGTCTAGCCTTGTCCGACCTACCCGTCAGATGACCAACCTATCCGTCTAGCTACGTTGTCTAGATGTCTAAGCCCTGAGACTAGATGTCTGACCCTTAGAGCCGACTAGCCCTGTACACTAGACGTCTAACACCTAAGGTTGACATTTGACCAAAGAACCAACCTAGCTGACTGACGTCTAGACGAGTTATACCTTAGACGTCTACTTCAGACGTCTTGCTAACGTCTAGGCGAGTGTACCTTAGACGTCTACCTCAGACGGCTCTCTGATGTCTAATTCGCAGACGTGTTCCTCAGACGTCTAGCCTTTGACGTCTAGACTGTGCACTCAGATGTCTGATCCGTCTAATGTCTACACCCAGTCTAGTGAAGCATAAATTGCCTATGATCCATTGTTAGTCCATCCTGATCATCATCATTCCCTCGTCCCGGGAATGTACTCACCCTTGTATACAAACTTGTACCTTGTTGCCAACAACCTTCTTGAGAGAAGAAACATGGAAGACTGGATGGAGCTTGGATGTAGTTGGAAGGGCCAATTTGTAGGTTGTTGAACCAATTCGTTGTAATACCTAGTAGGGTCCATAGTATTTGGCAGCTAGTTTTTGACATCTACGAAGCTAGAGTGATGACTGTTTGTAGGGTTGTAGGCAGAGAAAAACCATATCCCCCACTTCAAATCTGCTCTCAGGCAGAGAAAAACCATAGCCCCCACTTCAAATCTGCGCTCAGAATGGTGTTGATTAGCTTGTTGATGCATACGATTCTGGGCCAATTCAAGATTCAGTTTAAGCAGAGGATGGCAGCATGTTGGTTGAGAGTGGTGTCTACAACGTGAACCTTGGAGCTTCCTAGAATGTAGGAGGAGGGTGTTGATGGAGGACGACCATATATCACTTCAAAGGGTGTAACCTTGGTCGTGGTGTGATATGAAGTATTATACCACCATTTGGCCAAAGGAAGCCACTTCGCCCACTATGCAGGATGTTCAAATGCAAAGCAACGAAGGTAGGTTTCCAAGCATTTGTTAACAATTTCTGTTTGGCCATTAGTTTGAGGATGATAGGCCGAACTCATTTTGAGCTGAGTTCCCTACAACTTAAACAATTCCTGCCAAAAATGACTAGTAAAGGTAGGGTCTTTGTCTGACACAATAGATGTGGGCATTCCATGAAGGTGAAATATGGAGTCTAAAAATATTTGGGCTACTACGGAGGTTGTGTAGGGATGGGATAAGGAACAAAAATGAGCATACTTTGTGAGACGATCCACTACCACCAGAATAATTAATTTTCCTCCCGACTTGGGTAACCCTTCAATAAAATCCATAGAAATATCTACCCATACTTGTTTTGGAATTGGTAAGGGCTGAAGGGTTCTAGGGGAACACATAGTTTCTCCTTTCATTCTTTGGCACGTGTCACATTCAGCCACAAAAGTTTGAATATCCTTCTTCATTCCCTTCCAGAAGAAAGTATGCTTGGTCCTTTCATAAGTTTTGAGAAACCCAGAATGTCCCACTATTGGTGAGGCATGCATTTCCTTCAAGATGAATTCCTGCATTTGTGAGGTTTGGGGAATAACAAGTCGGTCACGATATCTCAAATCTTGTCCATCCCAAGTGTATCCAGGGCATGAGTTAGGCTCTGTTTGAAGTTTGGTGATCAAAGTTTGCAATCTTGAATCCTTGGCCATTTCTTCTTTAAGATAATTAATCCATTGAGGGATTGGTGAAGAGATAGCATTTAACATACTCTGATCTTCAAACTATCGGGATAGTGCATCAGCCATGATATTCTCCTTTCCTTTTTTATATGTGATTTCATAATCATAGCCCATCAATTTAGAAACCCACTTTTGTTGTTCAGGTGTGGCTACCCGTTGTTCCAAGAAGTACTTGAGACTTTGGTGGTTGATTTTGATTGAAAAATGATGCCCAATGAGATATGGCCTCCAATGATTAATAGCATGTAAAATGGCTAGCATCTCCTTTGCATAAGTAGATTTGCCCAAATTTCGGCTTGAAAGTGCTTTACTGGTGAAGGCCAATGGTCTTCCTTCTTGCATCAACACGGCCCCAATTCCATTGCCCGAAGCATCACTTTCAATTACAAAAGGTTTAGAAAAATCAGGCATTGCTAACACCGGGGTGGTTGTCATGGCTTGCTTTAATTCATTGAAAGCCTTCTCCGCTGGTTTTGACCAAATAAAAGAATTTTTTTTCAACATGGCTGTTAAAGGAGTTGCTATCTTCCCATAGTTTTGTACAAATTTACGGTAATACCCCATGAGTCCCAAAAATCCTCAAAGTCCCTTGAGGGTGTGAGGCTTTGGCCAATCTTGAACAGCCTGAATCTTTTTAGGATCAACTTTAACTCCATCTTTGGTGACAATGTGACCCAAATACTCCACTTCTTTCAACCCAAAAGAACACTTAGACCTCTTGGCATAAAGTTTATTCTTAGACAAAAGTTGTAGAGTCTGATCCAAATGTATGAGGTGCTCCTCCCAAGAGAGACTATAAATCAAAATATCATCAAAGAAAACTAGAATAAATTTGCGAAGGAATGGGTGGAAGACATTATTCATGAGGCTTTGAAATGTTGATGGTGCATTAGTTAGGCCAAATGGCATGACCAAAAATTCATAATGGCCCTCATGAGTTCAAAATGTTGTTTTGGGGATATCTTCCTCCTTGAGCCTTATCTGATGATAGCCCGAGCGGAGATCCAATTTGGAGAAAAACTTTGCGCCATGTAGCTCATCCAACAATTCATCGACCATTGGGATAGGAAATTTGTCCTTAATGGTGAGCTTATTGAGCTCACGAAAATCTATACACAACCGCCATGACCCATCTTTCTTTCTAACCAACAACACTGGAGAAGAATAAGGACTATTACTAGGCCGAATTACCCTTGCTTTTAGCAATTCTTGTACCAACTTCTCAATTTCTGACTTAAGTGCATAGGGGTACTGGTAAGGTCTGATGTTAGGTGGCAAGCTACCTGGTACCAACGGTATTGCATGATCATGGGAACAATGTGGAGGTAATTCTGTCGGTTCCGTAAAAACTACATCATGCTTAGTCAAAATGAGTTGCAAATCATCTTAGGGCTTGTCTTCTTCTGAAGTTTGTGGTTGAATTGCCAATAATTGAGCTACTACCCCGCATGAGGATTTTTTTATATTCTCCATATGGCTTGAACTAATAAACTATGGAGATCCTATTGGTGAACCACGAAGAGTGTAGGACTTCCCATTCTGTGAGAACTGCATCCATAATTCAACAAAGTTCCAGGCTATTGTTCCCAAGGTACCTAGCCACTATGCTCCTAGCACAACATCACATCCTCCTAGTTGAAGAGCAAACATATTAGTTTTGAGTTCATAGTCCCCTATCTTCAACTTAACATTGCGGCATTTACCCTTACAAGGTAATGTTCCTCCATTTGCCACCATAACTTCAAAGGAGTTGCAAGCATGTATGTAACAATTTGCTTGCTTGGCTACTCGGGGATCAATAAAATTATGCGTATTGCCTGAATCAATGAGAATTGTAATACGTTGCCCTTTGAAGAATCCTACTACCTTCATCGTTTGAGGGGTCGAGATTCCTGCAAGTGCATGGATAGAGATCTCTGGTTGTGGTTCTTCCTGTGTTTCACCCTCATCCTGAGGTTGTTCCTCTTGCGGTTCTACTTCTTCATCAGGTATTTCATTCCTTGTTGATTCATCCACATCCAACAAAAATAACTTCTTTTGGATGCATTTATGCCTTGGAAAATACTTCTCATCACAATTATAACATAAGCCTTGTGCTCGACGGGCATCCATTTCCTCCGTAGTCAATCGCTTGATTGGGGTAGACTTATTGCTAGTATTTGATGTGAACTTGGAGGGAAATGTGGGTTTGGCCTGTGGGAATTTGGATGATCTCCTTTGGGCCGAAAATTTTTCTTCCGCTAATCTCGCCAATCCTATGGCTTGCATCATAGACTGTGGTTTGAACATTTTTACCTCGGCCTTGATATCATCTTTCAATCCATTGATAAAACAACTCTGAAAAATCCTTCATTCAAACCCCTTTGTCCTATTAGCCAATTTCTCAAATTGAGTCTGATATTCTCGGATAGTAGAGGTTTGTTTCAATTTGGTCAAGGCTCCTGTAAAGTCCTCATACTCACTAGGGCCAAAACGAGTGAGTAATTGGGACTCAAAGTCTTCCCAAGAAGGGTCAGGAGTCGTGTTTTGTAACCATTGATACCATTGTAGGGCCTCAGATTCAAAGTTAAAAGATGCCATGGTGACCCACAAATATCGGGGTACATTATGAAGTTTGAAGAATTGATCTGCTCGACACAACCAACCATCAACGTCCTTTCCATTAAACTTAGGAAAGTCTAATTTAGGCATCTTAAATGGGGTATCTATGTCAAAAAGAGAATGATGGACTTCTTTCTCTTTATTGACTGAACTGCCACCCGGTCCTTCAGTGTTAAGATGCTCGAACACCTTTGGAGCTTCCCTTAATCGCTCTTCAACCTCTAGGAATTTTTCTTCAATTTCAGATTTGGATTTAAGCTGATCAGTTCTGACTCTCGACAAATAAGGTTGGGTCTCACATAATGCAGATTATTCAAACGAAGCAAGGTTGATTCCATCACCAAATTTGCTCGGTTAAAGACCGGAAAGAGAGGGCGAAGCAATTTGGGGTCTACATTGTCAATTTCTTATATTCTCACATCGCCCATTTCTTTGATTTAAGTGCTCTCTAAGTTTGAGCATGAACGGAGGCGCAGAATGAAGAAGAGAGGAGAAAGTGAGATTAAGACCCTCGAAGGAGCAGAATCCAGAAAATAAAAATAAAAATTCTGAGTGGACTAAGCACCTGGGCCGGTCAAGTCCTGACGTCGAGACTTGCAAGTCTCGATCAGCCCCGGACTCGTCTGGACTCACCCGAGTCCAAAAAGAAATCGAGTTCGAGTGGACTTGGCGCGGCTGAGTCCACTCAAATTCGGACTCGGGTCGAGTACTCAGGACTCGGGCCGAGTCTAACTACTATGGTTTTGATAACCTGCATGTGATCTTTCATCTTTGAAACTTCTTGTCCAATGTGGGACATTTGACTTTGTAGGTTACTAAGTGAGTGGTTTAATTGCTCCATATATTCTCTTTGTTCTAACTCCTTCATTGATCCTCTAGTCCCTCCAGCCATATATGTATGATTTAGACCACTAGCACTGAATTACTAAAAACAAGTGTTGTTCTAGGAGTTATTATTTTTAGTAATGAGCTAGAAAAAGTGTTTGGGTGTTATATATCAAAATCATAGTTGAGAATATAGGAATCGGATCAGAATCAGCATGGAAAAGAATTGAGAATCAGCAAAAAATCGACATTTTTTCATTGAAAAAACTGAAGAAAATGCAAATTTTCATTGAAAAAAGCTTTTTTATGCATATCAGAAATTTTCGGGAAAAAAATCGGCTAGCCTATGAATCGGGAAAAATCGGATCGAATTGGGATTTTTTGCAGATTTTCTCAACTATGATCAAAAGATTCAAAACGATTAATTCTAGAAGACGAATGTAATGGGTTAGGTCTCACAATGATGTTTTTTGACACCCTAGAAAAAATCCATGGAGCCTATATACCAAAATGATCAGCTCGATGAGATGGTCGCAATGAGCTATATCCCACAACATCATTTTTTGGCACCCCAGACTTCCAATCGTAGCAGAACACGGCCCTGGAAAGTGCTTTGATACCACTTGTTAGGAACCTTCTAATTAAAATAAGCATGTCCACATAAATATTGCAATAAAAACAGTAATTCATGAAAGAACAGAATATTGCAATATGAAATGTAAATGCAGAAATATATATTAATCTCACAAATCACAATACAGAATCACGAGCCTCTTCGAGGGGGCAACCTCCTTCAATAATTTGATTCAATATGCAAAAAGATACATTTGTTTATGCCCCCTTGTCTTTTAAAGATACATTTTATGCAACCCTAACCTAATGCTTAAGAGTTGGCTTACATGCAAAGTGTCACCCGAGCTGAAATCTTCTACAAAACAAACAATTACATTCTTTATAATGGTTACATGAAATGGCCCCACTTGTCTAGGTGCCTCAAATGCCACATACCATTACAAAAAATTACAAAATATCTTTAGAATAGAGTCCTCATGTTGGAAAGGGGATTGTTGAGAATTACATAATATTGTTAGGATAGGGTCCTAACAGAGAGGGACTCTGCCTCAACAATCCCCTTGAGAGCCATATCAATAGTCCAAATTAACCAATATCAAAAAAAAAAATCAAAATGCCTCCCTCTAATTACTATGGCGTAAAGCTAAATTCTGGGAGCACTCAATTCAGGGCAGAACCCCCATGAAAAAATCTGAATGACTGCATATGCTTAGAGAATGATTCACAAATAAGGGAATATCACAGACCTCTCAATTTTAAAGTGAAAACCTCAATCATCTGGGTAATCAAACAATTTCCCTCCTTAAAACCAAATTTCTTGAGAATTAATTGATGATTGTTGTCCTTTAAAAATTGTTGCATGTTAAAGGACAATCACACTGGATGTTATAGCTTCAGGAAATTATAATCCAATGGATTAGACACTGTTTGAGAAGGTTTAAGGATCCTCATGTGCATGACCTGAAACATATAAGTTAAAAAAGTGCAGCCTGACTTTGTTATACGAAAAACGAATACTTTCTTATAGCATGCCTTACAGAGGAAATTTTGCCAGATAAAACACTACAAGGAGAAGCCACATAGGTCCTATAATGTACCTGCAATCGGCAGTCTCTCTATTCTGCAGGAACAGTGAATAAACATCAAGCTATTTGATATTTACTAATCCAATTACCAAGGTACTCTTGGCACAATTAAATGATTCCAATCTTATGGGAAACAGATTCTTGCGATAGTATCCAGTGTAATTGATGCATTCAAGAATCAAATTTTGTTATTCAGATCTTTCTTGAAAAAATTCAAGCACGTTGGGAATTTGGGTGAATTTTCCTACACACTATCCTCTAGAAGCTATAGATGACTAGAACCAAAATTATTTTATAAAGGAGATAGTATGCAGTAGATTGATATGCTTATTTTATTTTTTCAATGAGTTATATGGAATTGAAACGGGCCCCACCCATATTACATCATCACCACATAGTGGTATTACAACAAAGCTTGGATATTGTCCATGTATCGTTTGGCAAGATTCAAACCTGGGTTTCCTCCTTGAAATGTTGAGGAATTTAATTGGTTGAGCTAATGCCACTTGATTGATTGATATGCTAATTAAGAAGATAGTTTAGAAGCAATTTAATATTATATTGATCCTTTAGACAAAATCTCAAATTGGTCATGAGACACTAGAGAGTGGTTCCACACTTGGGAGATTAAAAATTAATCGTGATGAAAAACAATGTTTCTTCAGGAAACAATATTGAGGAATGGATTCCTAAGCTAAATTCGCTCTGGTTTGATAGAGCATTGTATGAACTGAAAATAGTATTGACGCTAATTTTTCATGACATTTTGATCAAGTAAGATTTAAAATATTGGTTGATTACATACTGGGTAAGGCTAAAATCTACTTCCAATATTCCACTAGAACTGCATAAGAATAAAAACATCTCCAAAAAAAAATTAATAAAATTAAAATTATCATGTAAAAAACAAATATGACAAACACAATTTAATGATACTTCAAATTTTCTTAAGCAAAGACTAAATTTACTATCAGCTAAAATCTCGCCTGCACTGAATATGAGATTCTGAACAACCAAGGCAACTCCAAAGCTACCTTCTTCAGCCTCATTGCAATTAGAGATTGCTTCAGCAGCATAAATCCAGCCACTGCAACTTACCCAGTATTTTCTTACACACAAACAAATAGAAGTGAAGGTGAAGTCACAGAAGAATCAGCAGAACAATCATCAAAACTCTGTTAATGAAAACTTGGCCCAGACAAGAGAAAGGTGATAAAAATTGAGTGGGTGAAGTCACATCCTTGCACACTTCTTCAATGCCAGTCAACTAGGAAGCACAATATAAGGAGATTGCTATATATGTCGTACTATGTGCACACTGCAGATGATAAAACTTTTACCGTCAATTAATATATAAATTAATTACCTTACCCGAAAATAAATTTGTGCACTGAAAAAATAAAAAAGGTCAATGAAACCTACCAAAATATTGCAGTAGTCATAATCATCGCATAATAATCATACACAAGTCATGCATGAATGCAATGGGAAGTCAAGTGGACCTCTATAGTTGGAGAACTAAGTGATTCTGGTGTATTCAGTTTGTAGCCCTAATGTTATCTAAGACCCTGAATTTGTCTGTGAGAACGATATTTATAAAATAAGGCCACCCAGAGGTGAGCAAGACTAACATTTCATGTTTGTCCAAAAGCAGGATAAAAATTTCTCATCCTCCAAAGATAAACTCTGACATAATGGAAATATAAAGGTTTTAATTTGTTAACGAACTGGTATTTATTTGTCTATAATAAGGGAGTGAACATTGTCACTTTCTAATTTAACTTTCAGTTATTTATACTTGCTGTACTACTTCATGAATACAAAGGTTCAAAAAACATAAATATAAAGGAAAACAAATTTACCTAATGAGATCTGCAATGGATATGATCGGTAAATTGTATTCCATGGCAAATTCTTTTAACTTTGTTAAGCCAGCCATTGAGCCATCATCATCAACAATCTGAGAAAGCACACTAACAGGCCTCAATCCTGCCAACGCTACTAAATCAACAGCAGCTTCTGTATGACCAGCTCTCTTTAGGACACCACCCTTTTTGTATTTAATTGGAAAAATATGACCAGGCCGCTTGAAGTCTTCAGGCTTTGATTCTGATGATGCAAGACCTAGAACTGTCCTTGTCCTGTCTGCCGCTGAAACTCCTGTAGATGTGCCCATTTTGGAATCCTGGTAAGCAACATAGGAAATCTCATCTTTTGGATAATATTTTATTCATTTTTCACTTTGATTTAAACAAGAGAAACATGAAAACATGAATAAAAAATAATGAAAATAATGTGGAAATAATTCTATGAAAAGAGAAACCATACCACAGTTACAGTAAAAGCCGTGCTAAGACTCTCCTCTTCCTCTTCAGGTACCATTAGTGGCAATCTCAATCTTTCCAAGTCTGCTTCCATCATTCCAACACATACTATTCCAGTCCCATGTTTCACCATAAAGCCATTGCTTCATTGGTTACAGAAGATGCAACCATGATAAGATCTCCCTCATTTTCCCTGCCTTCATCATCCACAGCAATCACGAACTAGACAAGCACAAAACAAACATAAAATACTAGTCAATCAAATATACAAAAGCATGCATAGATGCCCATATCTGCTATAAAAGAATAGTTTTACTTACTTTATGGTAAGAAATCAAAAAAATCTAGCAGGTTAACAAAATAAACCCCATCACATTCATTTAACTGTGAAATTTCCCAAAACATGAAAACTATCAAGCCCCTTGCAAGTCAACAATTTGTAGTAGTGGTATATATCTATTGCCATCATATTATGATTTACATTAAAGGTTATGGAATAGGTGACCTGTACCATGCATAATCCTAGGCTAACTATAGGTCAAATGGTCAATTTATATATATGTAAATAGTTGTTTCGTGATCATCATTCAAGCTATGGATATTGTATTGTATTTTGTTGTTGAGGAGTCTTCTGGGGTCTATCCTTTCTCAAATATTTCTTTAGGGTGTGACCATACCTGTATTGTATGAAGTAATTGAGTGCTTGGATACATTTGTCCCAAACACATATTTCTTCTGTGAATTTCATTCAAGTGTGTGCATGCACGTGCCTGCTTGCGTACACTCATGCATGTGTGCTTTGGCTATCCTAGATATAATTCGGTATTTCAGCATTTTGTATTGTACAAGTAGGATCAGTACAGCAATCTACACAGGTGGGAGAATTATTCTGCAGATCCGTCACCCCCCCCCAAGAAAAAAGAATAAAAAAATAAATAAATAAAAATTGTGTCAAAAAAATGCCATGTTATACTGCAATTTTGTTCTTATAAAGAAGTTGAGTCACACCTTTGTCAGTTGATGTAAACTTTGCTTCCATTTCTGAAAGAAGGTTGTAATACAAAATCTAAGTGATGAAGGAGGTAAAAATCCATAAAATCAACCTTATGAAACTGTTATTTTTGCTGTCGTGATATACAACCTTTTATGCAATACAAATTCCTCCTTGCAGAGGAGTCAGATTTGGGTCATAATTGTATTGGTTGATGCAAAATATGATGTCATTTCCAAAAAACGGGTCATAATAGAAATTTTTTAAAAGTGGCCGCAAGAACTTGACCTTTCAGAACTTCAAATTGTTTGGCATGTTTAAACTTAAGCCCCTAAATTTTGCAAATTTGCATTTAATAGCTTATCATGAGTACAGTAACTCAATTTTGTGGAAATAAAATTGATATGGATCCTAAATAATGGTTGTCTACAATTACGAATAAGTATTGTGGAAGATACTTGGAAAATAGGTCTAACATAGAGAATGTAACTGGTGAATGAGCATTCATGTGAAACACGAATGTAAAATTTCTTGAGAAGTTAAAGAACCATTCTTAACTAAAAGGAAAAGGAAGGGACAAATTTGAATCGAGAAGATCGTAAGGAAAAGCCTAAAAGAAAATAAGATGAAAAAAATGTACCACTGGATTAAAAAAAGGCATGATAGAGGTTCAAGTGTTTTTCTCCCAAGCAAAGAAGCCTTAGTATTGCAAGCTTAAATGAGCATTTGAAGGGAGAGCACTCTTGTGATCTGCCTTCTGTAGACAGGCAAATTGATTTGTCTGTAATTGGTGAATCGGTTTTGGTATTGTATGCAAAGTGTTTGATAAAATGAGCATATATATATTTAATAATGTTATAAAGTGCAATTTAATATTGTACGTAATAATAAAATGATGTAAGTCAATAATGTCGGCTAAATTACAAGTTATATACTATTTTGTCCTGTAGTGGGAAATGTCATGTAAATGCAAGAGCAAATGCATATGAAATGTAATTTGAGGGAAGCTATAAGGTAGTTGCAGGGTAACAATTTTTTGGTTGTATAAATAAGCCCTCTCCTCATTCATTCAAGTTGTTCATGCATTGAAGAGAGTGATGCAGATTGATGGATTAGTGCAGTCCAGTATTGTATGCAGCCATGAGGAATATTCAGCCTAGGGTTTGCAGGCTGTAGATTGTAATGTTGAAACTGTAATGCTATAATATACATGCCATTGTTAATATAAAACTGCCTGTATTTACTGTTATCTACCATTGCTGCTGCTATTGCCATTGCTACTTCTATTGCTGTTGTAGGTTCTGTGCATTATTATTGCTATACTACAATAATTGCAATCTGTAGAATTATTTAAGTGGAAATGGAATTGTGTGTCAGCATGTTAAATTTCATTTCTACATTTTGGCGCCGTTGCTTGATCGAAGTTGGGTCCAATTTGGTGACATGGAGTTCTGAGAAGTAAAACCCTTGGGGAGATGCACAATGAAAACAATGGAGTGCAGCCACAGACGTAGAGGAAGACGCACCGGATTTGTTTGTTGATGCAGATGAAGGGCTGTCTAAAGGAACGTGCACGCCAACGAGATGCAAAAATACAAGTGAAGATTTTGCAGACGCCTGTAGCACTACCCTAGACGTCTGCAGAAGCAGTCTAGACGTCTGCAATCTAGACATCTGCAGAAGCAGTCTAGACGTCTGCAGTATGGACATCTGCAGCACCTGTCTAGACGTCTGCAGTAGCAGAATAGGTAGAGCAGTCAACCGTTTGGAAGATGAGAATCCAAGAGCGGAGTAAGAAAGAGGGCAAACATTGCTAATAGAAACGGAAGAAGGGGTACAAGAACCACCAAAAGTCAAGGAAAACGTTGATGCAGAAACTGTGTGAGGATATAGTGAGTGGATGGTAACACTTGAACAAGCGGCAGGAAGGTTGCAAAGGAGTGTAGAGGATGGGAGTCAAGCACCAGAGCAACAGCGCACGAGGTCTCAGGAAGAAAGACCAAGGCCACAACCAACATTCTAGCGAAGGAGGTCACGGAGTAAGGATGCACAGGAAGTCGAGAGATGACTGTTTGGTGAGAATAAGGTACCTAGGATAAAAACATCCGATGAGGAGTAGCATTGCAGATCACCCAGTAGGAATCAGTCAAGTAACCAATGGCTGACATAGCCACCAAAACCAGGAAACTACGGTGTCCACTTTTCACAGGGGAAGGGAAGGAAGACCCGATTAGGCATTGGAGAATATGTTGCATGGTGTGGAAAGTGACTGGGCAAAACAATGAAGCAGATTGGAGGAGGTGGTTTCTTGCAACGTTTCGTGGATTCGCAATGGATTGGTACTTAAAATTCCCAACAGACAAGTACAAGACATGGGAAGAGTTGTGTGATGCATTTGTGGAAGAATTTCGATCATACGATATTGAAGAAAATTATAGCATACAAGGAGAAAAGGAGTTTGTTTGTTCTTACAATCGAAGGTTGAGTAGGTTGTTTGACCATGTGGAGAAAGAGCACTCAGAGGAATCAAAGAGTATGTGGTTCATAGATGGACTTCTTATTTATCAAAGGAAGATGAAGACATTTTCTCCAAGATCATACCAAGAGGCTTTGGATTATGCCTTGACTTGGGAAAGTGATGTAAAAACCTCATCGATAAATGAGACTTGGATGGCTAGAGAATGCAGTCAGAAGTCTAAGGAGAAGTTGTCTGAGGTGCATATGTCTAAGTAGGATATGTCTGAGGCGAAGCCATCTGAGGTGCAGATGTCTGAGCAGGAGTCGTTTGAGGTGTAGACGTCTGAGCAGGAGCTGTATGAGGTGCCGACGTCTGAGCAGGAGCCATCTGAGGTGCCGACGTCTGAGAAGGATCTGCTTGAGGAGAACCCGTCTGAGGCGAAGCCGTTTAAAATGCAATCGTCTGAAATGGAGTCGTCTGAAGCATACCCGTATGAGGATGTTAGACGTCTAGCAAATTAACCGTCTGAGGAAGTCTACTCGTCCATACGTCTCGTCGTCTGTCTAACCATCCAGACATCTGATCGTCAGTCCCAAACGTTTGGCCGTCAGTCCTAGACATCTACACTTACCTGTCTAGACCTATGTGCAACTAGTCTGAGAGGTCTACCTATTTGCAACCCATCCGAGACATCTACCCGTCTGAGCCATCTAACTCGTTGTCCTATATGCCTAGACATTGTACCCATCAGACTTCTCAATCCGTCTAGCCTAATCCATCAGAGAATAAGCCGTCAAGGATTGCCATTAGAAATATTGTTGTCTAAGGCAATGCAGTCAGAGGAGTTGTCGTGAGAAGTACAATCCGACAAGGGAGATGTCTGTCAAAGGTTGATAAGAAGTCAGTTGGATCATGAAAGCAGTGAATTAGAGCTAAAAGGAAGCAGTTTCAATAGGTTGAGTGAAAGCTTCCAAATGGTTGACGAGGAGAAAAAATTGACTTCGACAGTGATGGTTTCAATGGTTTTGACGAGGAGAAAAATTGACCCCGCAAGGAACGCTGTCCCTTGACCCTGCAAGGGGGCTCCTGCCCCTTTGAACCCCGACACAAATGGCGACGGGCGTTGCCCATCATGTTCATGATGTTGAGGATTCCAAAAAGTGTAGTCAACAATCAAAGAATACTGATCTTGTTGATCATATTGATGTTACAACTACTTGCAGCAAGGGGAGTGCACAACCAAAGAATCAGGTGTTACGAGCAGTCTCAAGTGAAGTCTGTTGCAATAGATGTATGGAACAGGAGAAAGCGGAAGGAACACGACAAGAGATTCTGTTACATTGTTCAATACTTCTATTCCCAGTGTTTAGCTCGGATCGTCGAGGACGCCAACCAGTTTAGAGGAGGAGATAGATGTAGACAAACAAATTGATCTATCTATAATTGGTGAATCAGTTTTGGTATTGTATGCAAAGTGTTTGACAAAATGAGCATATATATATTTAATAATGTTATAAAGTGCAATTTAATATTGTACGTAATAATAAAGTGATGTAAGTCAATTATGTCGGCTAAATTACAAGTTATAAACTATTTTGTCTTGTAGTGGGAAATGTCAATAAATGCAAGAGCAAATGCATATGAAATGTAATTTGAGGGAAGTTATAAGGTAGTTGGAGGGTAACTACTTTTTGGGTGTATAAATAAGCCCTCCCCTCATTCATTCAAGTTGTTCATGCATTGAGAAGAGTCATGTAGATTGATGGATTAGTGCAGTCCAATATTGTATGCAGCCATGAGGGATATTCAGCCTAGGGTTTGCAGTATGTAGATTGTAATGCTGAAACTGTAATACTGTAATATACATGCCATTGTTAATATAAAACTGCCTGTATTTACTGTTATCTATCATTGCTACTTCTATTATTGTTGCAGGTTTTGTGCATTATTATTGCTATACTACAATAACTGCAATATGTAGAATTATTTAAGTGGAAATGGAATTGTGTGTCAGCATGTTAAATTTCATTTCTACACCTTCCTTGCAGTACATTTAATTTCATTAACATTGACTTTGCAAGGCAGCTACCACCACCTCCTGCCCATACATTAACTGAAAGGGTGTATGGTTTGTGGTTGGTTTGAAGGTAGTTCTGTATGCCCACAGAACTGCCGGCAAGCGCTCCTCCCAATCGGCTCCTTCTACGCCGCATGTCTTATACATGATTGAAACCAGGACCTTATTCATTGCCTCCGCTTGCCCATTCGCCCTGGGGTAATACGGGCTTGACAAGGAATGAAAGATCCTGAATTCTGTTGTCAGATTCTGGATAATCTCGTTAACGAAATGGCCTCCTCGGTCGCTTGTCAATTGAAGAGGAATTCCAAACCGTGTGATAACCTGCTCATACAAAAATCGAGCCGTGCTCCTTGCAGAGTTATCAGGTAAGGCTCTTGCTTCTACCCATTTCGTTAGATATTCCGTCGCCACTACGATATATCGACACTTTCTCTTACGACTGGTCCGCAATGGTCCCACAAAATCTAAACCCCATCTCTCGAAGAGTTCTTGAGGTTGCGATGGATGTAATGGCATGAAGTCTCTTTTTAACGGCTTCCCCGTTCTTTGACACGTATCACATGCCTTGACATAATTCTTGGCATCGTGATAAAGGGTAGGCCACCATAGGCCTGCCAACAACACTTTCCTAGTTGTTGCATCTGGCCCCATATGGCCTCCTGCCAATCCCTCGTGTGCCTCCTTCAATGTTTGTTGCACTTCATCCTCCATTACGCATCGTCGCAAAATGTGGTCCTCCCCCATTTTGTATAGCAAACCTGCAATCAATGTAAAAGGTGTCGCTTTCGTAATCACTTTTCTTTGTTCGGCTGTCGTCATCTCCTTTGGCAGCTCTCCTGTCGATAAGTATTCCCCGATATGCTTATACCATGCTGGTATCGCACTTATCATGAATAATTGTGCGTCAGGGAATTCATCCTGTATCCCTCCTTCAGGTTCTCCTGAGCGAATCCTCGACAGCTGGTCCGCTATCACGTGTTTCTTCCCTGGTCTCACTACCACCCGAAACACAAATTCCTGCAGAGTGACGAGCCATCTACTTACTCGTCCATAAATCGTCGGTTTATTGATCAAGTACAACAGCGCCTGATGATCTACATAAAAAGCAAAAGGGTTAGCCAACAAGTAGTGCCTGTACTTTTGTACTGCGTACACCATCCCTAGTGCTTCTCTCTGTTGTACTATAATTCTTCTCTGCTCTGGACAATAACCGACTTGCAAAGTATATGGGCTGATCTAACCCAAACTATCCTTCTTGAGCCAACGCGCAACCAATTGCGAAGTTTGAGGCATCCACATGAACATGGAATTCTTTCTCCCAGTCCGGATAAACTAGGATAGGTGCCTTTACCAAGTGCGCCTTCAAGCCCTCAAAAGCCTCCTGGTGCTCCTCCGCCCATTTGAAAGGAACACCTTTGCGCGTAAGAGCATCTAGCGGATGAGAAGTTTGTGCATAGTTCCTGATGAATCTTCTATAATAGCCCACTGTCCCTAAGAAGGTCTTTACTGAACTCACATCGTGTGGCTCTTCCATCAGCAGTATCACTCGTATCTTGTCAGGGTCAGGCTTCAAACCTTCTTGGCATACAATATGCCCTAACAACTTCCCATATGGCACCATCAATACGCATTTGCCTGGATTTAATGATATTCGAGCTTTCCTGCACAAGCTCATACATTCCTCCAATGCTTTCAAATGCTCCTGTGTCTTGCCATATAGGGACCAATCATCTAGGAAGGCTTTGAAGTTTCCTGTGGACATTTTATCAAAGATGTATAATATGATCCTTTGGAATGTAGCTGGTGCATTACACAATCCAAACGACATGCGGTTATAAGCATATATCCCATTCTCCACTATAAAAGTGGTCTTCAACTTATCCTCCTCCGCAATACTTATTTGGTTATACCCCGAGAATCCATCCAAAAATGAATAAATCTCATGGCCAGCTACTTCCTCCAAAATGGAATCCGTGAAAGGAATTGGAAAGGGATCTTTGATAGTTACGGCATTGAGGCTTCGGAAGTCCACACAAATCCGGATTTTATTTGCCTCCCTCTTCAAGGTAATCACAATTGGTGATACCCATTCACTTGTCGTAACTTTGAATATTATGCCTGCATCCAACATCTTCTCGATTTCGGCATTCACCAGAGCTGCATATTTTGGATTCATCCTATATGGTCGCCTCCTTACTGGTTGTGCGCCTTCAATCAAGGGAATCTTATGTACACATAGCTCCGGTGGTACTCCCTTCAGATCCTTGTATGTCCAAGCAAAGACATCCTTATATTCTGCAAAAATTTTGAATGTCGTTGCTTTTAGTACCGGATTCCAATCATCTCCGCATTTGATCATCTTCTCTTCGCCTTCTCCCAAATTCACCTGAATCATTCTAGGTCCTTCATATTTGATGGACTCAGGTTCTTCTACCACCTTCAAAACATCAATGGGGTGAGCTGGCTTGTCTTCAATGACTGCATCCCCCATCGTGTATTCAGCGAAATTTTTGGGAAATGTCCACTTCTCTCGTTCTTTGTCCTTTTCTACTGTTGTCTTCTTTTTACTGCCTTCTCCGCTCTCGAGCTCCTTCTCATCTTCTTGGACTTCATTTCCTGCATTGATGCAAAAACATTGGGGAGAGAACATTTCATAATCTTCCAGTTGCCAGTGGAGTAAGCCTTTATCGTCGTCATTCTCATCCTCCGTGCATTCTTCTAATTGCAACACTCCTTCATCTGGTTCATATCCGGTTTCTCCATCTGATGAAGAACTCTCCGATTCGTCCGAAGTTGCAATATCCTGACTTACTGCCTGGTTTTTAAGATTAATCATGTACTTATGCTGGCCTTTCTTGAAGGTCAGGTGCTCCTTCTCCCAATTGTGGTTTACTTTTGCTGTTCTTAACCACCCACGCCCAAGCAATGCATCATATGCAGGTTTCTGCATAGCTATTACAACAAAATCCAGAACAAAGTCTTGTTCTGCTATGCGCACCTTTTGGCTCATCAATACTCCTATTGTTTCGATACCATATTGATCAGCTCCATATAATCTGAAATTTGGAGATCTCAGTGCAGGTTGGCCAATACTCCGCCATGTCCTTTCTGGCATCACATTTACACTTGATCCTCCATCCACGATTACTTGATTCAGCTTATGGTCCAATATCTCCATGTGAACCAAAGCTGGCTTTTTCCCTGCTTCAATCATTAGTATCGTTGGATCAATAAATTGTTTCTTGCTTGATGTTGGCTACTTGTCGGGCTTCCTCTCTCTTCTTTGCTTTCATTACTTCCCCGATCGTAGCATACAATTCAGGTACTATATTGAATAGACTTGATACTTTTACCTCCAAAGTCGTATTAAGTACCTGTGTCACCAAGCCTTCGACTGATGCCCGTTTGTCCGTTACGATCTCCGCCTTCTTTAAAGCTTTTTCTAGAACTAGTCTTTCTTGCTTTTCTTTGTCTAACTCTGTCTTAATCAGTTCTTGAGCTTCCTGCCATCGCTCTTTCTCCTTGGCAGGATTTGGGTACTGCTCTATTTTCCTAGCCTGTGCTCTAGTTACTGCTAGGACTTCATTTTCTTTTTCTATCTCCTTACTCACTTCTCCAATGTCAATCCAATTGACATTTTGTGTTCCACTTGAACTTGCCTTATTTGGGCAATTTGCCTCCTTGTGGTTCCCTGGTCCACACCATCTACACATTTGGGTAGCATTGCTACCACTAGTATTGCCTGTATTTTGAGGCTTGGGGCAATTCTTCGCAAAGTGGCCCCATTCTTGACAATTCCGGCACTGGATGATCGGTCTTCCCTCGGAGTCATACTGTAGACGACTCTGTCCACCTTGTCTTCCACCTCGGCGATTATTCCTAAATCCGCCGCTCGTTGCACCTTGTCCATTCCTTGAGGTATTTGGTTGTTCTTCCTGTTGGACTGTCAAAGTCTGATGCCTTGCTCCCTTCAAATTAAACGGACAATCAACCACTGGATGTCCTGCTATATCACATATATTACAATATGCATTCTTTGGGCAATTGACATTCGTATGTCCTTCCGCTTTGCAGTCCGAACACCAAATATCTTTTCGGTCTTTTCGTACTTCTCCTTTAACTTCTTTCATGATCTTATCAAATTCTTTTCTAAAGGAGTGTATTGCACTTTGGACTTTATCGTCTGTATCGCTATCGGAATCATCATTTCGTGGATGTCCTCCGATTCCTACAGTTGTTTGTTTAGCTTCACTTTCAAAGTTCTTTGCCTTTTCGAGAGCTTCCGCATACGTGGAAGATGGTACTGCTTTCATTTTCTTCCTATATTTATGCAATAGTCCATCCAAAAACCAATGTTTCACCATTCCATCTGTAGGTGGCATCTGCATTTTATCAGCCAATTGTTTCAATCTCCGATTATAGCTTTTGACATCTTCGTCTGGTTTTTGTTTTGTTGCAAAAATTTTTGTAATAATTTCCGTATCATCCCTCAATGGCCGAAATTCTTCTATGAATGCATCTTTCAAAGTAGTCCATTGTGTAAATGGTTGAGTATTCTGTCTTTTCAGATACCAATCCATAGCCATTCCTCGCAAGGTGGCCGGGAACAATTGTAACCATTCAGCCTCTTGCGATACTCCATTTGCTCCCCAAATGGTAATGCAAGTTCCTATGTGGCGTGTCGGGTCTTCTTTCCCTTCCCCGATGAAGGGTGGGCATTTTTGTTTGCCCACTCTATTGGCAACATTTGCCATTGGGACTGTCCCACTAGGCGTGCCACTTGACGATGATTGTTGTGGAGTTCTATTCCACTCTCTATCTGTTGTAGGTGGTGCAAAATCTCGTTCAAATACGTGCTCAAATAGCCTTCTCCCTGACTCACGTACGTCACTACTTCGCGACCTTCTTCGCGAATATACAAGGTGCGGTTCTGGTCTTCCTCCCCAAGAACCCACGCGTGGTTGCTCTGGTACAAAGCTTCTCTCTTCTGTACCTATTGGCCAACTCCTCTCCGCTGGATCAAGTGTTACCATCCGCTCCTCACTTCCAATGTTAGGTACGTCTTCTGCTATTTGATTTCGTTCTTCATTCTCTGTTGTCACCAACAATGTCTCCCACCTTCCTTGCTCTGCTCTTGGATTCTTGTCTTCCAAGGGGTTCCACACTCGTTCCACCTCCGGTTGTGAAACTTCGTCTTGAATTTGTATCCTTTGATTTGCCAGTCGTGCACTTCGTCGCAATGGTATCTGGTTCCTTCCTCGATTGCCTTGTGGCCTAGAATCTGTCATTCACCTCTTTGCCTTGTCACATATGCTTCTTGACCCAAAGTTGATTTAGGCAACGGCGCCAAATGTAGACAAGGGTGAGTGCCTTCCCGAGACGAGGGAATGACAAGAGTTTAGGAAGGAAAGGATTGACAAACTTGACTGTAAGACATGGTGTCAACTCACACTGTTCAGTCCCAAACGAGTAGACTGTTGTAGACGTCTAATCCAAGCGAGTAAAACAAGTCTAGACGGTTGACTTCATACAGGGTTGTTGGCTGGACAGGTAGCTTTGGACGGGTAGGCTCAAACGTATAGGATCCTAGACGGGTTCCTCCAGACTTGTAGCTCCAGTCATACGGGTAGTTGCAAGTCCAGACGAGTAGTTAATAGTCTTAGATGGGTTGAGCGCCAGACAGGTAGCGCATAGGTTTAGACGAGTGCTACAACGGGTAGGGCCTAGATGGATAGGAATAGACGTCTGACAGATAGGCCTAGATGGGTAGGCCCAGACGGGTTCTGTAACTTGCGTTATTCATTCTTCAGTCTGCAAACTATTCCTGATCGCTCCTTCCTGCAACTCTGCACAACACATAAACACAACACCAGTCTACCCAACCTACTCCATGACATGCATCGATCAGATACCTATGACACAAGACAATGCAATCACACAGAAATCCGCACAACGCTAGAACAATTCTGCTTGTTGTATTCATTCCTCAATGATAGATCGTCAAGCGTATATACAAAAATGAGTAGGGGGTATTTATAAGGCAAGCCTTGGCGGTTACTGCAACCAACCAGGCTCAACCGTCCCAACTGCCCCTACGTTACTGCTCTAACTAATCAGTCTTAAAGCATAACAAACCAGTCTCAGACTGATTAACAAGTCTGGCTTAACAACCAGTCTCAGACTAATTAACAAGTCTAGCTTAACTAATTATGATGGCTGAATTTGTCATTTTGTGCCTACGTTATTAATCAGTCCGTATTACATTGTGACGGCTGATTTTACATTGCAAAATCATTACATTTATCAAAATTGCTTATCAATTTGTAGACATTTTGTCAAACAGTTTGGGATGTCATTTCTTCTTCGAACTGCTGTCTACAAGCACTTGCCTAGACGGCTTGCCTTCAAGTTTGACAGCCCAAGCTTGTATGGGATGACCTGGCACTAGCCCAAACAACCTTGTATGAACAAAGTACGACAAATAGGATATAGTAGAATAGAGTTTGGATTTTATATGTACTGCAATAACAATCAATATAAACACATGCAGACCATACACATAGAACAATGGTTGAATGATGAATTGGTATTAACACGATATTGCATTACATATGTACGGTCATAACATACAGCTTCTCCCATCAACATACTGCTCTCACCATATACAATATCTACTCCTGTGCAAAACTATCATGTGTGTAATGTACTCCTTGGATCGTACAATGTCTTCAATGTACCCAACATACTCTCCCTGGCATGTACACAATCTACCCGCTCAATTGAATGAGGGGACCTATTTAAACTAGGACGAAGGTTATTATTGGCAACTACCAACCCCAACACCTCATCAACCTTACATTACATTTGTCTTACATTTCATTTCATTTCCCTTCCTACTACAACACAAACTACATGACAACTAATTTGTTCATACATGACCACTACTTATCTCATCATCACATTATTACATGTAATATTGCAATGTTATCAAATTCATTCAAACTTGTGCAAAAAATTTACATATGCATACTTGACTTCCATGCATAGATTTTATATCTAACTTTATTTCTTTTGCTAAGGTGGCAAGTCAGAACTAGCATCTACAATTGGATGCAGGAATAATCTTCAAGGTTACGATGAGCGAATGGGTGTCACCCATCATTATTATCTTGAAGGAAAGTAATCAAATGCAGTGACCATAAAGGATCCCTTTCCAATACCATTTATTGATTCAATTCTGGAAGTAGCAAGGCACAAGATCTATTCAGTTTTGGATAGACTCTCGAGCTACAATCAAATCAGTATTGTTGAGGAGGATCGATTAAAGACCACGTTTGTTGTTGAGAATGGTATTTATGCGTATAACCAAATTCCCTTTAGTTTGTGCAAATGCTCCAACCAAATTTGAATGGATTATTTTGTACATCTTTGAGTAGGTGTCAACGAGCAAATTCAAAGTATTACTGGATGATTGGACATTGTATTGGAGAAAGACGAGCACTTGGAAGGCATTGCAAGAATGCATGCGGTTGAAAACGAATGCTCGGTTGTCCTTAAACCAGAATAATTGTAAGTCGTTGGCACCATACAGAAAGTTGCTAGGGCATGTGGTGTGCAAAGAGGGATTGAAGACTGATCCTGACAAGATTCGTGTTATGATGAGCATGGAGGAGCCATACGATGTGAGCTCAATTAACTCATTTTTGGGGCATGTGGGATACTATCAGTGCTTCATAAAGAATTTTGCACAAGTATCACACCCTCTTGATGCGTTGACGTGCAAAGGTGTTACCTCTAGGTGGACAAAGGAGGCACTAGAAAGCCTTTGAAGATTTGAAGGCGAAGTTGGTTTGTGTACCCATTTTGGTGTGTCCAGATTGGGATAGAGAATTTCATATCCACATAGATGCATCCAACATTGTAATCGGATACGGACTTGCTCAGAATGGCCAGTATAGGTTGGATCAGTCCATATACTTTTCAAGTCAGTTGTTGTCTCGAGCAGAGAAGAACTACAACACAACGAAGTAGGAAGCACTCAATATGGTATATGCACTACAAAATTCAGGCTTTACTTACTTGCCAACCCTTTTGCTTTCTACATTGATCATCAAGCAATGGTGTACCTAATCAACAAGCTGACAATACATGGACGAGTTAACGGGTGGTTCATGACATTGCAAGAGACTATGTTTTGGGTGATGGTGAGACCAAGGAAGAAACACGTGATAGAGGATAAACTATCAAGGATTCACTTAGGAGAACTTGGGAGAATACTTGTCAACAGGGGAACTTCCAAAGGAGTTGATGGCAATAGAAAAGAATATCATCATTAAATCGACACCATTTCAATTGATAGCTGGTTTGTTATACAAAATTGGACCTAATGAAATTTTGCATAGATGTGTGATGGATGAGGAGGTGAATGCAACATTGAAGGAGGTTCACAAGTTATTGGCAGGAGGACATATGGGTTTAGATGCAATCGCAAGGAAGTGCTTGTGGCAAGGCTATGGCTTTCCACCCTCTATCATAATGCAAAGGATTTTTTGACTGCATATGATACATGCCAAAGAGCCAGGAAATCGTTGTGGAGGGACTTCATGCCATTGCAACCATATCAACTTCAGGAGTTGTTCGAGAGATGGGGTCTTGATTTTGTTGGACCGTTGAAAACTAGCCAACAGAGATGTATGTACGTTGTGGTAGCAACTGAATATTTGACAATGTGGGTGGAGGCAAGAGCATTGCTAGACAACTTCGCAAAGAGCACAACATGATTCCCATATGAATAAATCATTACAAGGATTGAAGTGTTTCTTCAGTTGACGAGTGATCACTGAGGACGGTTTGTCAATGAAATTATTCAGAAGCTAATGGGGAAATTTAAAATCTTGCACTCATTGTCAAGTCCATACTACCCTAGGGCAAATGGATAGGTGGAAACAACGAATAAGGTTTTAATATCCATAATGTACAAGACGTGTGGAATTGAAGATGTTGATTGGGAGGAGAAATTGCCAGCAATCATGTGGGCATATAGGACAACATACAAACCGATGACAAATCATACACTGATCCAATTGATGTATGGATAGGAGGAAGTTGTGCTAGTGGAGTTTCTAGTTCCAAGTTTGAGAATGGCAATACAAAACTATCTTGGTGACCAAGAGAGCTTGGAGGAGGGGCTAATGACTGTGCAAAAGAAGGTGATTATGCAGTGGGCCACGGAGGATGCCCAACATCGTCAAAAGTTATGGCACAACAAGCACTTGAGGAATATGAAGTTGAAGGCAGGTGATTTTGTGTTGAAATTTAATGGAAAATGTGTGATCAAGCTAAGGAAGTTGAAGACCTTGTGGCTTAGACCCTTCCAAGTGGATGAAGTAATGGATAATGGCACAAAAGGTTGAAGAGTTTGAATGGGACACAATGCCTTGAGACATGTAGACAACAGTTCTAAACCCTAGGACTAGATGGCACATCCATCAACAATTTTGCAATGTAATTAAACAAGTTTTGTTTATGTTTATGTTTGGAAATTCTGGAAAATACAGCCACCAGACATCTAAGCTGAATGTTAACGCATGTGGCACTACATGACAAAAACAGCCGTCATGCTTGTAACACTAGACGGATGTCAGACGTCTAGTTGTATTGTCAACTTGTCAGACGTCTAGTTAGCATTGTTAACTAGGATAGACGTCTAGTTAGTTAGTGTTGTTAAAAGAAGTAGTTGTGGGAATTGGTTGGGGCGATTCCAAGAGTTGGTTGGGGAAACCAACTTCCTGCACCTATTTAACCCCCCTTTCAAACATTTGTAAGGAGTACAATCCATGCTGTAAGAGTTGTATGCTATCATCTGACATAATGCAAAAGGCTGTTATACTGTTCTACATTCTGCGTGTATGGTGATTGTATGAATGTTGTGTGTGCGTTGCGCCATTAATGGTTACGTTGCAGGTTTCCTATGCTAAAGTGTGATTGCAGGTTTGCAACAGACATTGCTGAATAGGTGCTAAAGCAGGGAACGAATATGGTTTTTGCAGCTTTTCGAATGAGGAAGACATTTGATGTCTAGCCCTGACGTCTGGTAACAGCCAGAGACGTCTAGGTTGCACCTACCGACGGATACCCCCCTAACGTCTAGTGACCAGACGTCTCCCCTGCCAATCCAGACGTCTACCTCCCAAACGTTTGTCCCAGACATCTGACCCTACCCTAGACGTCTGCACCTGTCCCTCAGACGTCTAGACCCCAGACGTCTAGACACTACCGACGGATGCCAGAGTTAGACTACTAAGAAAGACATCGCCCCATTGCTCGATCCCTGATACCAACTGTCATCACCCCATCTCGGGAATGCACTCACCCCTGTCTACAAGACAGTCAAAGGCTCAAAGTTGAAACCATACAAAGTTAGGGTGTAGGTAAACTTTGTATACTTCAAACCAAGTGATGAAGGCATGAGTATGGGTAGACTAACAATTGCACCACGTCAATATTTGGGATCCTTTGAAGGAATATCGATAAGGGAAATTTGAGAATCAAGCTCTACAGAGGAAGATGTTGGTGCAGAAGACACAAGTGACTTGGATGGAAGTAAACTTGTAGAGCAGCTAGCATGGATGTATAATAAGGAAACCAAAAACAGATAGGAGGTAGACATGTAAACAATAGTGGAACAGGAAGAGTTGGAGCCTAGACGCACTGAACACAGGAGGTTGCACATGCATGTCAGGTTACCTAATGTTGAGGAGGAATGAAGACCGATGCATGAACAAAGGTCACTTGATGTTGAAAACATGCAACAAATAGTGGTGATGCATGTTGGATAGCAGGAACCGCTAGAACATGTGCCTCAGAGTGATGGAAATGAGTATGAGGGAATGAACATGTTAGCATCAATTGTACGTGCATAGCAAAGAATGCGTTGAAATGCAACAATTGTGCAAAAGGAGTGAGAAGTTGAATATCCGGATAGGTGAATTGTAGAAACAACATGCACACAAGTTGACGAGGTTATGACAAGATATTTAACCAACTGGTAGAAGGAGCTTTTCTAGAGAGGGAATAAGTTCAGAAGAGAGTCTAGGAGGAGCACGAAAAACAAGCGGGTGTTGGGAATTGCTAATGACTGTATGATGGAAAATGAGTTTTTGGAAGAAAACTACGAGTCTAGCAAACTGAACCTTGCTAAGACGAAGAGTGTCAGAAGTTGAATGGCGAGATATACATGAAATACCATGGCAGACATTGCCAAGATAAGTCATAGGTGTTGACAACTCAAAGAACAAATCCAGCAATGTGTCCTTGACGAGTTTGAGAAGTGAGTACGAAGATAGGAGCAATGTTAGTTCAAGCTCGGAATTCGAAAGAAGAGATAGACAAGGAGCAACAAGAAAGAGGCAACAAGTTGACCAACCACCAAGTAATGTCAACCCAATGTCGAATGTTGTTTTACAGGAAGTACCTCAAATAGAAGCACAAATAACTCCATAAGAAGATTTTGCAACAAGGTGGCAGATGAACAGGAAAAGACAAAGTAATGCAACTAGACTTAGGAGGGGTCCAAGCCAAAGACGAACAGGAGAAGGCCGAAGTGCTAGTTGCAGATACCCACCAAACAATTTGAACGTTTCCATGGTAAGTATGAGTGATCTGAAAGGGCCACACGACCACTCAAGACATTTATTTGAAAGAGACTGCTCAAGCAATCCCGATGGACCGTCAGGACCCCCAGGCCATTTGAGACAGTCTGGCCATTAGTTACATGCAAATCAGTTATGGAAGGAGAAGCGACAGTTAAGGGGGAGTTGCCACATGCAAGCCAAATGTCCCTTTACCTCTTCCATCTTATAAATAGGTACTGAGAGCTCTTATTTGCTCATTCAAGCAATCAGAGCCAAAATGGAGGAAGAAGTACAAAGGGAACGACCTTGGTATCAAGTTTTGCAAGATGTAGGGCATGAATTTGAGTGTATTCTAGAGCATTGAGGGGACAAACTAGAATCAACCCACTAGGTAGTATTGCAAGCAAAAGAAGGGGAAGAAGCATTCTGCTACAAAGAAGGAAGCTGCATTGGAGGAATCAAACGAGGGCATGCACCGGGAAAGGTTTTGATCGAAATCCTTCCCCAGTTTTTGTGAATTTTGTTTTCTTTATGCAAGTGGAAAATATTCAGCAAAAACAAGGAGTGTTTGGAAGCAGAAGAAAGAAAGAAGGATCTGAAAACCTTGTACAAGACATAAGCAAAACCCAAAACAATACATGAGATGGTCATATAAACACTATGCATATAATTTTTAATAGCCATATGGGTTGTACGGGGCATATAGCAAGCTGTCCAGAAGCACAAAAAATCCCTATGCAAGCTAAGTTGAAATGCAGACCATTTGGAGAGAAGTACAAACAAACAACAAAAAAAAGGTCCTCTAGAGACAAGCCATCTAATGAAAAGTAGGCTAAAGAAGGTAGGTCATTTGCAGGAAGACAATCCAAAAGTCATTCGTCAAGAAGGAGGTCATCTAGGGTCCGGTCGTCCAAGTCAAGGTCGTTCGGGGCTAGACTGTCCGAGACCATGTTGTCAGACTTGTAGCCATTTGAAGTTGGGTCATTTAGAATTGGGTCGTCTAAGATTGAGTCGTCTAGAGCTTGATAGTCAATAGTTGAGCCATTTAGGCCATCAAATCTATTTGGATAGTCAAAAGGAAGGGCATGCAAATCAAGAAAGTGAACACACCGAGTAAGTGTGCCATGTGGAGTTGCGATTGGAAGCCAAGTCATTCATAGAATAGTTGATGAAGTTGGGAGTAACTATCACTAGAGGAGTTAAAAATACAAAGTCGAGGAAGTGAAATACAGAGGAAACGCAACGAAAACCAAGGATTGTTGAGCAGATATAGAGGGTGGAGTTGAGAGGGCAACCTTCAAGATTCATGCCAGAAGCAGTGTTGCGGCAAGGACCCAGATTTCTTGGAAGAGGAGCTAGCACTAGCATTGTGAGAAGCCACGAGGAGCGTGTAGCACAGTGGTGGTCTTCCACCCTTGGAGGAACAATTTGGATTGATAGATTAATTGTTTATAGCTTGCAAAGATGCAACTGTACGACTTGAATCATCTCCTTGTCTTTGACGGCCTTGTTCACTCGTCTAGACGACCTAGTCTGAGAACCAAACAGCCTGCACTCTTCTCAACTGGATGGCACTAGCCAAACGACTTGGCATTTGCCCAGAAGACTTGCCTTCTATCTTGACGGCCTGGAAACTACAACGGATGGCTGGGTAACTGCTTAGACGGACCTGTACAAACAATATTGGAGAAAGAATACAAGATAATAGGGTTTGAATCTAATCTACTACAACAATCAATCAATAGCAATACATGTAGATATCACATAGTAAACAATAGCAAATGATGGACAAGTATGAACAAAATACTGCATGAATGATAGCCTATATGGTTAACTACGTACAACATCTTCTTAAATACACAACATCTAATCCTATGTAGAATATTTCCAATCCACTCTACAATATCTCCTTCTAGCATACACAATGCAATGCCTATGCAAATGTATCTACTCTCCGTGTCTACAATGTACTCTATCTGGCAAGTATAGAATCTACCCAGAATATACAAATGGTATCGCCAACATTGCACAATGGGTCTACCCTTAGTGTCATACTCAATTCGACGTCTTCTAGTTTTTTGGAAGTTGTCACAAACCACATCGTCGATGGCATCCCCCCTTGGTACAATCTCCCTTTGTGCTGCATATTCTTGTAGCAATGATCTTGCACTCTCCAAGTCACACCCATACTCAGAATCATTGTTGTAGGCGGTATATCTGCCTCTTAGAAAAAGAAAAAGTAAAATTTTGTATAGATGTCGAATTGCAGATTTTGACAAGTTTTGTATGCTTTTTGACAAGTTTTTGTAATTTTGAAAAGCAAAATGCGAAATGAAATTCGCATTAAATGAAATGTAATTAGCATGAAATGCAAATTAGATTCAAATGAAATTTAAAGAGAAATTAGCCAACAAATGATATTTGTTAGGAAAATAAGGTTAATATATGAACACCAATTTTGGGTGGCAATTGTAAATAGTGTGTCGTAACAGGAACTACTCGGAATGGCCTCGAATAGGCATTATAAGGCCCTCATTTAATTTTTGAATCTGTTGTTGTTCCCAGGATAGAAGTAGTTGCAAAGAGTAGTGCAAATGATATTCATGCCATACTAAATAATGTTGGTTACTGATACAAGTATGTTGATGCGTTGCAAATGTCATTTGACTTGGTACATATTGTAACTACATTTAAGGATAATTGTGATTGAAGCATTGTATCAAAAGAGTATGTATTTGCTAAGTTGCCAGTTAGACCGTGATATAACCGTACAACTATAATTTGTACGAGGTAATCATAACTTGCATGGTGTAAATGTGAGATGAACACGTTGAAAATTGAACAATTGAGAGAATACTTCACATGCCTTTGTTGTGAATTATACGAAGGAGAAAGTATCCTAAAGGAATGATAGTTTCTTGTGAGGAATCAAACAAGAACTGAGTGAATCGTACTATTGTTGAGTAAGTTGTGCATTCAGGGGTAATCGTACGGTTGTACATCATACGATTGGTGTCATTGTACGTTGATTGGAATCAAATGGTATAGGAACCATATAGTTGGAGTTTGAAGCATTGAGATAATGATGAATGCAATCTTCCATTCTTGAATCTATCGTTACCTTCTGCTACAATTGTTCTCTTCAAAGTCACTTCCTTCATTGAATTTTCGACCCCAACACATTGGACAATGAACTACTCTCATTCTCAAAATCATCACTCTCACTATCAAAGTCACTTTGAACATCATAATCACTTTCATCTTCAGGGTCATTCGCATCTACATTAACATGACCCCACCACTTCAATGATGTCTTTGCATCACTTTCCAAGTTCAAGGGTCACTCTAATGCCTCTTGATATGACATCAGAGGGACCACCCTGATCTTCTTCTGATATGTATGAAGAAGTCCCTGTTGGCAATCGAATCGGCCTAGATATAGATTTTCTAAGTCTACAACGCCCTAGACCCGCTGCCAAGCATTGAATGTCCGAAGGAAAGGAATGTCCTCCGTGACAATCTCCAGTAGGGCTGGTTCCGAAAATAAAATTGGTTTTTGAGATAAGGGTTAGGAAAGATGCTGAAAGAGAGGGAAATAACTGAAAGGAATGGGAAAGAGGCTAAAAGCCTGAAATACGGGGGTGATGGACAGGAAGCACGATACACAACTAACACTTGAACCAACAACAATCAAAACAATAGACCTTTAACAGAAACCAACATTAAATCCTCTCAACCGCATAACCTCCAGGGGTACTCCAGAATTAATCCTTCACCGACAGCTAAATCCAGAAAACAGAATTCAAGCTGTATGACAAAGTGACTAACTTAACAGAAATAACATGATAGAAGGCATACACAGAGATAGAAGATTCAAGACCGGAACCAGAAGTCTGTATTTTGGAAGCAGATTTCAAAATATACAACTGCTTTTCTAGCAGAGATTGTCCATCCTTAGTTACAGAGAAAAGACTAGCTTTTATAGAGGATTCTACCTCCTAAAACATTAATGCCCAACCACTTCATGGTGACAGGCAGATTTGATCCGGAACCGACTTAACAACATTTAATTTGACCTTGCAGATAACTCAGCATTGAAGGTAGAAGGTTCCGGTGATCCACCATGATCGGACGGCTCAGAGCGCAGCTTCGGGGTCGGTTGGGCAGTCCATGACGGTTCTGGGCAGCTTTCGCTGACGGTTTGGGGCAGCTTGCACTGTGATTGGGGCCCGCCTGGAGTTTCGCTCCATAACTGGAGCGACAACACTTTCGCTCCAGAAGTGGAGCGAAAGTGTCCTCTTCCTTGCCTTAGAAACTTTCTTGCACTCTGGCCAGCTTTCGCTCCACAAGTGGAGCGAAAGCACCCTTGGCCTTGTACTTAGGCGATTTGTGCCTTCACTTTGGGTGTCGCTCCCTGGGTGGAGCGACAGAGACTTTCGCTCCACTAGTGGAGCGACAACAAGTTTGACCAACCTTGACTTTCTTTGACCTTCTTTATCCTATCTTTGCGCCTTGACTTTCGCTCCACTAGTGGAGCGACTAGAACTTTCGCTCCACTGGTGGAGCGACAACTTTGACCAAGATTTTGACTTCCCTTGCATTTTGAGTGGCACGGTTCTCGAGAAGGAGCTTTCGCTCCATAAGTGGAGCGAAAGTCTGGTCATCATGCACTTAACTCTTTGGGGGAACTTTCGCTCCACATGGAGCGAAAGTCTTTGTGCCTTAGCCAGGACTTAACCATTTGCCTCCCCTTACCTTTTTGGGAACTTTCGCTCCACAACTGGGAGCGAAAGTGTCCCTGCATTGTACTTAAAGGAAACATGATCTGAAAATTGTCTAAGTGCTGGAAACCATTATCATGTGCGCAGAGTGGAAAGAACTTGCAGAAAACAACCTTAAGGCAGAAAACACATTCACAACATCGCCCATGCTAAAACATTTACAATTTTGCATGCAAAACGACAGGAAAAGTGCAGAAAAGTAGAGAAACCATAGAATCTGAAAGAAGACAGCATTTGAGTAAAAGGGAACAGCTGGTGAAAACACAACAACATAACAACATCTTAACCATTTTTCATGGAAAAAGAGAAGTTTTACAATGATTAACTCTCAAAACTGCATACAACATAAATTTTAACAAAATGTGGCAAGAATGGCAACATCTCTGGCGGCTCGTGGGGTATTGAGCCTGCCTCAATGCAAAGATCCTAGGCCTTATCCTTGGGTTGCAGAGTCATCTTCACTCTCAGCATCCTCTGACTGCTCATCGCTGCTGGCTGGAAGCTCTTGAAGTCGGTCCTCTTCCTCTTCTTTCTCGTCCTTCTCTTCTTCTTGCTCGCCTTCTCCTCCTCGGGATCTAGCTCGCGTGGATGGGGGAGAAATCTCTCCAGAGAGCTCTTAAAAATATGTTCATATACCGCGGAAGCATCGACCCAGTGGTCGAGGGAAAAGGTTGGCTGCTTCTGGAGCTCCTGGATCAGGTAACGGAAGGTCTCAATGCGCTCAATATCAGCAAGATCCAGCCTTCGATCGAACTCCTGCAAGCAAGACTCAATAGTGGCATACTTAGCCATGAAAGGCATCACCTGTGCATCTAAAATTGGGTCCTCCCAAGCGTCAATGTCTGAGGCGCTATCAACGAATGCCGCCCATATCGGCTTCAACTCCTCGAGCGGTGGAATAGGTCCTTCATGGTCTGTGAAGCCGGGGATGCCGATTTGGGCGAGGGTATTAAAGTACTGCAGCGAAACATCTCTCTCTTGCTTGAGGGCATCTGAGAGCTTACGAGCTTTTTGGTCAGCTCGAGCTTCATGAAGAAAGAGCACAGGGTCATCTTTGTTGTTGCCCAGGATCGAGCCAAGGGGCTCATGGGAGTAAAGTGCGCATCCACATCTTCAATTTTTCGGAGCTGCGTGGCTAGGTCCAGCCAAAGATCAACGTCTGTTTGAGCAACTTCCAAAATCGAGTTGCCAGCAACAACTGCCTCCTGCGCCTCCCTAAAAAAGGTCAAGATCGTGACTCCCCGCGCAGCTCTCGCCGGGAAATCTGCCAGGAACTGTAGGCGCATCTCCTTGATGCGCTCCCTAGAGAACGCGACAGGCTGCGACGTCTTCTCTGCTAACTCGGCCTGCAACTGCTGGACCTGAACGGTGAGCGCCTGCACCTGCTGATTTGTTTGGGCGCGCGCTTTGATGTGCTGATCACGCGCCTTGGAATGCTCCTCGACCTCCACTTCCAGCGAAACCACGCGCTGTCTCAGCTACGCGGCTTTGGACTCCAGGGCTTCAATCTGCCTCTTCGCCCCTGCCAAGGCCTCCTCAAGCTCGAAATTCTTGGCCTGCGCTTCAAAGAAGCGGTCCTTGTAGTACTCGCCATGAACATAGATGGAGCCCATGTCAACTTGAATGTTGCCCATCTTCTGCATCGTATTCATTTTGGTCACATCCTCCATGGTATGGCGGTAAGCATAATCAGCCGGGGTCATCTCCCCCAAGGGCTTCTGAACAACTGGTATCTTCTCTACCGTGTGGAGCTCCATATTTTCTGGATCGATGATGGATGCTTTCTCAACTTGCACCAGAGTCTGCGCCTCCTTCCTCCTGCGGTCCCTCAGCCAACGCGATGAGCTATGGCGTGCCTTGCGGATGCTCTCCGCAGCAGCAAGGTGTTGCGTCATTTCCAACTCAGACTCGAGCGGCTCCTGAACTCCAACTCCGAGGATCGGTGTGAAAGGAAGGAGGGGAAGTTGCGGCTCAAGTTCAGACAACACATGGGAAACAGGAGGGGAAGCGACTGCGCTAACCCTCAAGGGCGCTTGGGTTTGGACAACGACTGTGGAAATAGTGGGTTTGGGCGTTAAATCGTCAGACACAGCCGATGCCATGATAGCGGAGGGCGGTGAAAGGGAAAAAGGGTTTATCTCTGCAACGGTGGAAAGATTAACAATAGGGTCTTTCGAAACAAAGAAGGGGAGGCTGACAGACGCAGAGATCGCGAAAGCGTTAGGGTTAGTGGCAAAAGATGCGAATGCAGCTGAGGGCGACAAAAGGGTTTGGGAAACCGAAATGCCAGAAACAACGGTGAGGGGCGGAGGAAGAGAAATAGGAGCAACGACTAGGGTTTCAGCCGTTGAGGAAACGCTGTTGCTTGAGAGAGGGAAGAAGAAAGAGAAATGAGTGAATGCGTACCTTCGGGCTCCATGATCAAGGGAGCCGAGGAAGTGGGATGCTACATGTGTGGGTCTTCTTTCTCCTTGCGCATCAACCGTGTCTACGTCGATCACCTCCACATTTTCAATTTTCTGCTCTTCCAAATGCTCCATGACAGGAACTTCGAGAGCGCTCGATGGAGGGGTTTCAGGTGCCACTTGAGAGCTCGTTCTAAAGGGCCTTGGAGCGCTGGTGCATGACCTCTTTGTTGCCTGCTGCGAGAGAGGCATCCCTTCAACTTTTCTCTTTGGGAGGGCGCTCTGCTTCTTATGAGGCGATGGCCCACTCTCTCCAACCAATGGTGAATCACTCAGGACTGCCTTGCCCTTGCCTTCCACCACGTGTTTCTTCACTGCCAGGTCCTCCACTTCGTCAGGGCTTCGCGTGCTTCGAGGCACAATCTCGAAAAATGAGAGGGCCCGATAGGTATCCACGTTTTCATCGTACACCATTGAGAACTTGTCATCCAACGCCATTGGGTAGTCGGAGGACGTCTTGTCATTGTGGACCCTCATGATCCACCACTCATTGATCTTGTGGTTTGACCAATGCTGCAACTTTTCTTTCATCACCTAAAAAACACTCCTAGGAAGCTTCTGCTCTGGGTTGACAATCGGGTCGTACTCAATCTCCATGGTGTAAAAGTCATGCCAGGGGGGCAAGGGCACCATCTCATCGATGTGCCACTCCAACTCGCATCCCCTAGGGTTATTCCATTGAGCAACCATGTCCGGGCGAGGGCAGCAGTGAAAAGACTTCGCTCCAATGAAATCCCGGAAGATGTTACGTGGATCATACTTCCAACATTGGGGGAGCTCAATCAATCCGAAGTCGAACAACGTTACTGTAAGTACAACGTTTTGACCACACTGCGTCACCTTGATGTCCCCGAACTCGAAGGGTATAGGACATGTGAGCTTCTTCCCCCTGCCTTTCCCGTACAATTCGTTGGTGAAGTCGCATTTTCGGGCGACCTCCAGGGCAAACAGGTAGGGCATGGCGTAAAAGGGCAACAGAAAGGGTTTCTCTATGAACCCAAAAATCTTGATAACCAAACCCTGGGTGAGCAGAAAAACGTCCCCCATCTTCCCATCCACCACTTTATCTCTCATCTCCATGAGAACTCGCTCGTAGTGGCCGTAGATCAACTTCAGTGCTCAACCCCAAGAAAACTTGGTTAAAAACGTAGTACGATTCATCCCTAGACAAGCTCTGCATCCAGAGATAAACCGGCAACGCCTTGCCTTCTTCATCCATCTGGTTCTTGGGGATGTAGGGGAACTTATCATGCAAGTGGTAAAAGAAATACCACGCTAGGGAGGAGCAAAGCCTGAACTGATCATCTTTGCGGCTCTGCAGGTAGGATAACGACACGTGCAACTGCCACGCCACCCACTCTGCCCAGTCGAAGAAAACTGGTATAGCACCCAGCTTCATCTTGGATGGGAAATAAATTTCATTTTCAAAAATGGACTCCACCATGGACACCTGCCAATCATAGACTATGACATCGATAGAGAGTCCCATCACCCATGCCAGAATCGAATAAATATCACGATGTACAAATTCTATCAAGCGCATGGGTAATTGGGGAAACTCTCCAGATGATGACGCTCCTCCCAACTGCTCCCTCATGAACTGGCACATCTCAGGCATGGGCTGATACCTATCGCCCTGCTCAGAACTATTGATCTTTCTAGGGGGAAATCAGCCGAGGGTTTCTTCCCGCAGGCAAGGCCTCTCGAACAATATCAGCTGTAATGGCGAACAACGTATTTCCCTTGGCATCTGACACTGTTCTTGTCTGGGCATCGTAAAATTGCGACACTTCTAGCACAAATTCTGGGTAATGGTGTACGGGCATGCACATGTAGAAGAACAAGTGGGAATGATAAACTACAACCAATGGGTTCCCAGTCGGATTTTCTTTATACGCCTTCTCGACATCCTGGCGCAGCTGCTCGAGGTCCTTGTATGTCATCATACAATCCCGAAGTCTGAAGAGATTATCTTCAGGTGGCATCAACTTTACCGACTTCTTCTCACGCTTTCACGACTTCTTCGAGCCGCTCTCCTTTGTGGACGTCACCTTTTCCTTGGATGCCTTTTCTTTATGCTCCCCACTCTTCTTGCCCATGTCTACCGATAAACTGCTCTGATTCAAACTTGCACAGATAAGCGCTCTAAAAACTGTAGGGTGCAAGGGCAGTAGGAAAACACAACTACAACTGCAACTGAGGGCACAAAATGAATCTAGCAACCCTTCACCTTATAGCGCTCCTTTCAAATCTACCACCTTAAATGCCAGCGCCGGGAGTTAATGCAGGTGGAAATCGTGGATGAAATCGTGCGCCTCTGATTTGCCCTCGTGCTGGTAGATCGCCCTCGAAAATGATGAATAACGATGTTGGACAAGAAAATCCTCCTTGGGGCACATGCTTCTCGAGAGGAGCGCTCACTTGGACTTGCCACGGGGGGCGCGCTTTGGACGTTATGGAGCGAAAACACTTTGATTGGATAGAGACGAATGGCCCCACTTTATAACTTCGCTAGGGTTAGAAAACACTTTTCAAATTTATCTCCCTTGACACATGGCGCCTTCCGGATGGACGACCTTAAAGGAAATTAAAAATAAAATAAAGAAAAGAAGGGAAGGGGGGAGACTTTCACTCCACACTTATATTTTTTTTCTTTTTTTTGTAGAACATAAAGCTTCGCTCCAAAGCTGGAGCGAAAGCAGACTATTCACATACATTTTTTTTTTAATATATATACATGCTGATACCTAGAAAATTACGGATCTTTGTCGGAACTCGGTTGGTGGTAAGCCTTCAAAAGAAAGCCATTCACCAAAATCGGGAGAGTGAAACCCTCCATGTCCTGCAGAATGAAGGAGTTGATCTGATTGACGCCGGAGACTCGAAATGGGCCTTCCCAGAAGGCGTCGAACTTCTCGTGGTTCCCCGACTTAGACTTGTTTTCATTCCATTTTAAGACCAAGTCCTCGACACTGAAGGCTCTGTCAGAAGTCTTTTTACCGAACCAGCCCTTGGTGGATTCGGCATGCTTTGCGAAAGCTTCATAAGCTTTCTCTCTATCCTCCTCCAACTGCAGTAACTAGGCTAACCTTGCATCCATCGGGTCAAATTCGCCTTCTTCACCGTCGAGCCACTTGAGTAACTGCAATGCGGGTAGCTCTATGTGCGTGGGCAAGACTGCCTCTTTCCCGTACACCAGCGAATAGGGTGATGTTTTAATTGAGCGCTTGATGGAAATGCGATCAGCCCAAAGCGACTGGTCTAAGAGCAGATGCCAGCTTCGCTTATTCTTCTCCAAGGACCTCTTCAAAATCCGCAGCAGGTTCTTGTTCGTAGACTCCGCCAATCCATTGCCCTGCGGGTAATAGTTAGACGAGGTCTTCAAGTAAATTCCATACCTGACTGCGAACTCGCAGATCCTCGCGTCGGTGAAAGGAGAGCCGTTATCAGACACGATCGCTTCAGGCACGCCAAAGTGAGTGATCAACCCTTGAAGAAAGGAGATAACCACGTCTTGGTTGGCCTGCTTGGTCGGCACTGCTTCCGACCACCGAGTGAAATAGTCTGTAGCGGTCAAAATGTATTTGTGGCCGGTGGAGGAGTTGGGGTTGATGATCCCGATGAAGTCTAAGCCCCACTACTGGAACGGAGCTTCTGCTTGGATGGGGTGGAGAGGAAGTGAGGCATTCCGGGTTCTGCCGAGTAGCGCTGGCAATTGTCGTAGCACTGACTGACCTTGAAAGCGTCGGCGAAGAGGGTGGGCCAGTAGTAACCTACCTTGATGATCTTCAGAGCCATTGGCCTGCCTGCGAAATGACCTCCCGAAATCCCAGAGTGAAACTCCTCAAGGATTTTCGATTTCTCCGACTCTCTGATACACCTCAAGAGGACTCCGTCGATGTTCTGATAGAATAGTCCGTTGGGTGTCGGAACATACCAGCCAGCCTGCAAGCGAAATCTCCTTTGCGAAGCATTGAAGCGAGAAGGACATCTGCCCATGTCGAAGTACTTGACAAGGTCATCTGTCCAATCTGGACTGTCAACCGACAGGTTGGCAAGGTTGCTTTCGGGCGCAGAGTGGTCTGAGTCGGGGATTGTTGCTTCAGCTGCAACACTTCTGGCCAGTTCTTGACAGAGCGCTCTGCCTCGGACCAACTTGGTAGGGTGCACTTCAATATCGAATTCCTGGATCTTAGAGACCCATCCAACCCTCCTATTGCCAAGCTCCCCTTGAATAATGAAACTCCTGACGTCGGGGTGTACCACGTACACTATCGTCTTACTCTGGGAGACGAAATGTCGGAATTTCTGGAGCGACTTCATCACCGCATGCACTTGTATTTCGATAAAATTGTACCTTTCTTCGTGCGGTTGGATGATCTGGCTGAGGAACGCTATCGGGCGCTCATCTCCATCTTCCCCCTTCTGGGTCAAAACAACTACGTAGCTTTCTGGTTCCTCGACGGTGTACAGGATAAAATCCTTTGCGTGGTCAGGATTGATGAGGACTGGAGCTTGAGTGATCCGCTCCTTGATCTCTTGGAACGCCTGCTTCCTTTCATCGGTCCACTTGAATTCGACATCCTTCTTCAGAAGCTCGGTCATCGGCTTCACCACCTGGGCGAAGTCGGCTATGAACTTCCTAACGAAGTTGATTTGTCCGAAAAAGGACTGCAGGGCTTTCTTATTTGACGGTAGTGGAAGTCAGAGGAGCGCTTCAGCTCGGGCGGGATCAACAGTTAATCCCTTCTCAGAGATCAAGTGCCCGAGAAGTTTGCCTTCCTTCACTGCAAAGATTGATTTTTTGGGGTTGATGGAGACCCCGAACTCCCGACATTTCTCAAAGACTTGCCGTAAATGTAGGTCATGTTCCTCCCTCTTATGGGAGAAGACTATCATATCATCCAAGTAGATCATGATGACATGATTTAACAGTTCGCCAAAAGTGAGGTCCATCACCCTTTGGAAAGTCGCTCCGGCATTTGAGAGGTCGAAGGGCATACGTTGATAGGCGAAGGTTCCCCACTTGGTGGTGAACGCAGTCTTATGTTGGTCTTCATCCTTGACCCATATCTGGTTGTAGCCGGAGAAGCCATCCAGCAAAGAGAACCTCTGTGCTCCCGCCACTACGTGAAGAATCTGGTCAATCTGAGGTAGCGGGTAGTGGTCCTTGAGCGACGCTTGGTTGAGATTTCGAAAATCGATACACAAGCGAATGTCCCCGTTCTTCTTTCGCACCGGGACCAGGTTGGCCACCCAGGAGGAGTGCTTGATCGGGTAGATGATCTTCGCTTCAAGCATCTTCAGAAGCTCAGCCCTCATCAGCATCTCGATCTTCGGGTTGACGGGCCTCTGTTTCTGCCTGAAGGGTTTGATCCCTTCTTCCAGCTCAATGGTGTGTTGGATGACATTCTTGTCATACCCCCTTAGATCTTGGTAGCACCAAGCGATGATATCGGGATACTCCTTGCATAGGGCGCGAATCTGTTGGAGCTCTTTGACTGTGCAATCGGCCCCTACCTTGATAACTTTCCCCGGCTCTAACTCCAGGTCCACGAACTCTCTGTTGTCTACTTTGATCTTGTGCCCGACAGACCTGTCGTTCCGATCAAACAGACTTTCTAATGTGATCAGACCCTTGGGGATATGATTATTTTTCAATTGAATTAACCCCTCGCGGTCTTCTTCGTTCAGAGTCCGATTCTCAATCGAGGACGCTTCATTAACCAGAAAATTGACAAGTTGTTCGTCATTGTCGAACACTTGCCAATGGATCTTCTTATCAGGCACAGAAGGCCTGTAAATCAGCCTCACCGTTTTCGGCTTATGCATCATATTATCTGCCGGTGAGAACCGGGCGCCGATGGAGGCTAAGATGTCCGCAAGCTTGTTTCGCTCTCGCGAAATTGACTTGATGCTCAGTGCGGTGAAGGATTCAAGCAAATCCCACACCTTGTTGCGGTACGCCTTTAGATAGTGCTGCTTGGAGATGCACTTGTTGGTAACTTGGTTGCAGATCAATTCGGAATCCCCGAATATCTGCAACTGCTTGATGCCGAGTTTCTCGGCTTTCTTGAGTCCGAGGCACAAAGCCTCATACTCTGCTGCATTATTCGTACAACTCCATGCGAGCCTGTACGAGTAAGTCTTCTGTTCGCCGGATGGAGAGATAAGAGCGACACCAGCCTCGGTGTCGTTCTTGCATCGTGCGCCGTCGAAGTACAGTTTCCATAGCTGATCGGGTATCGGGGGCTCTCCTTTAGGCGCTTTCGTTTCAGCCTTTTCAGGCTTGGTGAGTGAGTAGCACCCCAAATCCGTCCCGATAATGGCATTAAAATCGGTCATGGAGAACTCATCTTCAACTCGGAGCTCGCCGAGAGATTCTTCCATCAGGTCCACTTCTTGCATTTCTTCTGTCATCAGGTTGACAGAGACCGAGCCCTTCTCCTCGTCTTCAAGTTTTTCAACATGAAAACCGGTAGGCTTCTCGTTGAAGAGTTTAAATTTGTTCCCCTTGAAGGGGATTTCCAAGTGTGCGTAGTCGAGGGAGAGGTAGCCTCCCAACTTAGCTGTGAATTCTCTTGAGAGGCACATACTGAAGTATGGCTCAAGGTCGACCACCACGATCTCTTGGATGACCGTGACTTGCGGCATTTTGTGGAGTTGGATCGGAACGTCTTTGATCACTCCTACCATCTTTACGGGAGTCCCGTCTAGCTGCAGCACCCCAGGGCTGCTCCGGGTATACTCCATGCCCATGATGTCGCATACTGCTTTGGGCATGACGGTTGTCGCAGCACCAGAGTCGATCATGCAATTATGCACGATCCATCCTTCCATCCGAAGGGAAAGGTAGAATGGCGGGGGCCTATTCTTACCTGTGGCCGAAGTCGTCAGCGGTTGAGCAAACACCGTCTGCGTCGGCCTACTCTCCTTGTCTTTGGCGGACTTGAGAGATTCCTGCAAAAGGTCAACTTGACCAGGAAGTTGGAGGGCATCATAAAGGCTTACCTTGGCGGGTGCCTTCTTCATCTCTTCGACTATGTTGTATGTCGAAGTGCCAGATTCTCCAACTCCTTTTGCAGATTCATACGTATTCCGGTACTGTTGCGTGGCATCCACCCTTTGACGCTTGGTCAGTGAGGGGTATCGGAGCTTCTCCCTGGCTTGATCTCGCGTCTCGGCTTGTGGCTGAGAAGTCGAAGCTTTGGGTTGGAAACCCCTTTCTCTAGCTCGAGGTGGAGGAAGTCCTTCAATAAGTCGGACTGCTCTGAGGTCGTCGTTGGATTGGGAGCTTTCACCGGTGATTGGGCCTTTTCGCTCCGTGGCTTGGGTGCAGCAGGCACCTTTAGTGGATCCATCTGAGTTGGATCTACCTCAATAGGCTTCTTCCCAACCTTGGTGAGGACTGAGACTTGCTCGGCGGAAGGCATCATGAAATTATGACCAGCTTCTCTGATCATATTGATTTGCTCGTAAGCGCCACCGGCCAACGTCTGGACATAGTTGAGGTGCACCATGCAGGTTTCTTCATTGTGTGGGTCATTGCACGTGGTACACCAATAAGTTCTACCGGATGAACCGGCTTCTTCACCTTCCAGTACAGTTGTGTTTCTCTCAGGAGCCCTGTTAGTGGAAGCGGCTTGCTCCCTAGTGATCGGGGGAGGAGGGAATCTTCTTGATTGGAAGCTTTGATCATTTTGCCTCCTCCTCATGACGGTCATCTCATTCGCAATCGTTTTCACATATGCACGCAAATCCTGCAACTCTTTGACCTGGTCCGCATTTAAGGTTGCTTGAGGCGGGTAATGGCAATGGTGCCAATGGTGGAGGCAATGCCAGATATTGGACAGGAGTTGGGAGCTGAGGAATGGCGGGTGCTTGATACTAGGAGTGGGTACCGCTTGATTATGAGGGTTGGGATTCCATGATTGATTAGGGTACATCGAGGGTGTAGGTGGAGAAGATGCACTGGGATACATATTCTAGGGAAATTCGGGTAAATCGGCATAGTCACCTTGGGAGGCAACTTTCCGATAGCTATCAAGTCAGCCTCGGCCTTCTGCGCCTGCTCATACAAGCCAGGGAACGTGTTGATATTAGAATGGCGGATGCTCATGCTAATATCCGAATGAAAAGCTCTCAAGTAGTAGAACGTCGCTTGCTCCGGGGTGGGCCGAAGGCCGGGAGTGACTCTCTGCCAGGTTCGAGCGAACCTGACGTTAAAGTCAGCTACCTCCTCTTGAGGATGCCTCTGGATAGTGGTGAACTGGTGCAACAAAGAGAAGGGGTCCGCTTGTTCATTGAAGCCCCTTATCAATTGTTCTGCTAATTGGTCCCATGAAGTGATGGTGTCGACCGGGAGCGACCGGTACCAGTAGAGGAGCTTACCTCTCAGTGAGAGCACTAGCAGCTTCACCATAATATCTTCTTCGGTGATTTGGTGAATGGTTGCTAGTCCAGCGACGTCTTGGATATGCTCGTAAGCCGTCTTTCCTGTACCGTCGTATGTGGGTAAAGCTTTCAATGCTGCGGGCGGTACTTGGTTCTGAGTCGTCAAAGCTAGAGGCCCCGAATGATTCCATGCGAGGAAATTCTTGGGGGCAGCTTGCTGCGCCATCTGGATTGGCGGAGTTGGTTGAGATCGAGGAGTTGGTAGAACTGAACTGAACACTCGAACGTTCGGTTGAACCGGAGGATTCTGATGATCGGAGGATTCGGGGGCAAGCTAGTTGTTGTGTTGTCGGGAGTTGGAGTCCGTGAAGCAACAACAACTACTTGCGAAGATGTCCCATCTAACGGGATATTCGGTCGGACCACTCTAGGATGTTCTCCCAAAGCGTCGATGTCAAGCTCGAAGAACTCGATTTCTTCTTCTGTATTCTTAGCTCTCCATCTCGTGTGCATGAAGGTGTGAGATTTTAAACTGGTCTTCGAGATTCGGAGGTGTCTGAGTTCAGCTGAGTCGCCAGATGTTCAGATTTGATAGTAATAAGATGAACATCAACTTCTTAATACTGCTTTAACGTGGAACGTTTGCGTCCCACCGGGCGTGCCAGAAACTGTTGGCAATCGAATCGGCCTAGATATAGATTTTCTAAGTCTACAGCGCCCTAGACCCGCTGCCAAGCATTGAATGTCCGAAGGAAAGGAATGTCCTCCGTGACAATCTCCAGTAGGGTTGGTTCCGAAAATAAAATTGGTTTTTTGAGATAAGGGTTAGGAAGATGCTGAAAGAGAGGGAAATTACTGAAAGGAATGGGAAAGAGGCTAAAAGCCTGAAATACGAGGGTGATGGACAGGAAGCACGATACACAACTAACACTTGAACCAACAACAATCAAAACAATAGACCTTTAACAGAAACCAACATTAAATCTTCTCAACTGCATAACCTCCAGGGGTACTCCAGAATTAATCCTTCACCGACAGCTAAATCCAGAAAACAGAATTCAAGTTGTATGACAAAGAGACTAACTTAACAGAAATAACATGATAGAAGGCATACACAAAGATAGAAGATTCAAGACCGGAACCAAAAGTCTGTATTTCGGAAGCAGATTTCAAAGTATACAACTGCTTTTCTAGCAGAGATTGTCCATCCTTAGTTACAGAGAAAAGACTAGCTTTTATAGAGGATTCTACCTCCTAAAACATTAATGCCCAACCACTTAGGTAGATTTGATCCGGAACCGACTTAACATCATTTAATTTGATCTTGCAGATAACTCAGCATTGAAGGTAGAAGGTTCCAGTGATCCACCATGATCGGACGGCTCAGAGCGCAGCTTCGGGGTCGGTTGAGCAGTCCATGACGGTTCTGGGCAGCTTTCGCTGTGTTTGGGGCCCGCCTAGAGTTTCGCTCCATAACTGGAGCGACAACACTTTCGCTCCAAAAGTGGAGCGAAAGTGTCCTCTTGCCTTGCCTTAGAAACTTTCTTGCACTCTGGCCAGCTTTCGCTCCACAAGTGGAGCGAAAGCACCCTTGACCTTACACTTAGGCGATTTGTGCCTTTACTTTGGGTGTCGCTCCCTAGGTGGAGCGACAGAGACTTTCGCTCCACTGGTGGAGCAATAGTAGGTTTGACCGCGCCTTGAATTTCTTTTGCACCTTCTTTACAAATGCCTATCTTTGCGCCTTACCGGACTTTCGCTCCACTGGTGGAGCGACAACAACTTTGACCAGGATTTTGACTTCCACGGTTCTCAAGAAGGAGCTTTCGCTCCCTTAGTGGAGCGAAAGCCTTGGTCAGCATGCACTTAATTCTTTGGGGGGACTTTCGCTCCACATGGAGCGAAAGCACTTTGTGCCTTAGCCAGGACTTAACCATCAGTGGAGCGAAAGTGTCTCTGCATTGTACTCAAAGGGAAACTTGATCTGAAAATTGTCTAAGTGCTGGAAACCATTATCATGTGCGTAGAGTGGAAAGAACTTGCAGAAAACAGCCTTAAGGCAGAAAACACATTCACAACATCGCCCATGCTAAAACATTTACAATTTTGCATGCGAAACGATAGGAAAAGTGCAGAAAAGCAGAGAAACCATAGAATCTGAAAGAAAACAGCATTGAGTAAAAGGAGACAGCTGGTGAAAACACAGCAAACATAACAACATCTTAACCATTTTTCATGGAAAAAGAGAAGTTTTACAATGATTAACTCTCAAAAACTGCATACAACTTAAATTTTTACAAAATGTGGCAAGAATGGCAACAGTCCCTCCATGAACCACCTCTTATTTAATGCATCTAATGGATCTCACTCTAGATGGGTAAACAACCTACTCAACCTTCGGTTGTATGAATGAACAGGCTCTTTCTCACCTTGTTTCATTCTATAAATTTCAGCAATGACCTCATCATCATTGTGGAACAACTGAAATTCCTTCACAAATGCTTCATGCAACCCAAATTTGGTACTCGTCCTTTGGTAATCTCATGTACCAGTCTATTTTGATTCCGTGAAATGTCATAGGAATAGCCTCAAATCTACATCATTATTCTTCCCATTCGCTTTCCACATCATAAGGCAGATTTTCCAATGCCTGACTAGGTCTTCTGTTTCCCCTCCATGAAACATTGGACACTTACACGATATGCCAAAATTGGTCTTTGTTTTAATAGGTTGACTTGACATTGGTAGTGGTTGTTCATGTGTCTCACTCTCTTCATGCACATCATCAGATGCACCCCACCACAATTGTTCTCATGTCAAACTCATGTCCTGTGCACCATGAAATGTGCCAATCTACAGTTGCTTCGATGTCAAACTCTCGTCTCACTCACCATCAAGCACACCAACCTATAGTTGCTCTAGTGTTGGACTCCTGTCTCATGCTCTATGGGACATGCCATCTTGCATTTGCACCAATTTCAGACTCCCGTCCCACTCACCATCAAACACATCAACTTGCAATTGCTCCAATGCCATACATACTCCGTCATCATGAAATTCCTCACCACTGCATAACTCGCATTATGTGATTCTTGCCACTATCAGGTAACTCTCCATCATCATTACGTAATTCATCACCACTGATATGCAACTCTCCACTGCTGACACGCAACGCTTCGCCTCCATCACACAACTCTTTGTCATTGACATGTAACTCACCACCGCTGACATGCAACTCACCATCGCCATCACACAACTCTCCATGCGCAAACCCTTGCATGTCTCCTCCATGGATGTCCGCTTGCATGTCTAGTTGCACATTTGCTTGCACATTTTCTTTATGCGTTAGCCCTGTGTCATCAACAAACAAGTTTGCTTCTTCATCTGCTTGGTTGTATTGTAATCATTCCATCGTTGTTGTTGTGCACCTTCCTAAGTGATTTTCTTCTCACAACACCATGTCACCAAGCTTGACCCAACTTTGAATAGGCAACTGCACCAAAATGTAGAAATGGATGACCAAACTTCGAATAGGCAACGGCGCCAAAATGTAGAAATGGAATACAACATACTACAACACAATTCCACTATCACTTAATGAACAAAATATATAATGTGAATGACTTACAATTACAATGCATACATTGTGCACACAACGTATATTAGGCTGTCAGGCACAACAGTTCAAACAGCCCAGCACAACAGCTCAAATGGCCCGACATAGCAGTTCAAATGACCCGACAAAGCAATTTAGATGGCCCAGCACAACATTCAGATGGCCCGACAAAAGTATCTCATGAACACATGTCTAATATAGCTAGCTTCTACTCCCAAATGCAATGCCAAGGTACAATAGCAACCTTCAATACCAATCCTCAATACCATAACACCCTCTCCTTTCATGCCAACAACTTGAATGAATGAGAGAGGGGTCTTATTTATACAAATAAGGAGGTAGTTGCATCCTCCAACTTACTAACTACCTAACACCTCACCATTTTACTAAATTACATTTGACATGCGTTTCACTTACATTTACATTTACATTTCATTTCATGACTCACTTTAAGACTTATCCATACATAACTAATACTTCACTTAATATTACACATTGTCACATACAATATTATATTACGACTTTATGACATTAAATGAATCAAAATTCTTAATGCGCACATACTTGACTTCCAACGCACTTATTCAATTTGCTTGCCTACAGAGCGCATACACCATAGAGAGCGGGAAGTGTGCGAGATGGACACTGAATGGAGGAGAATGCGGCAACGTGGAGGAGACCAATCTAGATTGACGTTAAGAACTAAAAATTTGAAAGATTGATGACAAAGAGAAAAGGATCCAGTAGCAACTTCACCACAACAACAAAGCAAAGGGAAAAAGCAAATGCAAATTTCCTTGGAAGAAATTATGTGGACAATGCTTGTAGGTGAGTTTTGCAAGACGTGGTGGTTGGAGAATCCATAGGACCACCAACTAAAGACAACATTTCAATATGTGGGAGTACAACACATTTTGTAGATTCCCAATTTCGATGGACTTTTTCAATATGTACTTGCTGGAGATGATGTTGACGTATGATGTAGAGAAGCGGAGTTGGATGATATTAGGTGACAGAGAGGTGAGGCTATCATTTTCACCAAACAGTTTTCAAAGGATAAGTTACTTGATGCCATAATAGCAAATCCATGAAAAAGAGGGAGTGGAGCCCTACCAGTTGAAGAACTTTGAGATTACCAATCTTAATCTGGTGAAAGTTGCAAAGCTAACCAAGCATGGTAGTTGTAGGCTAAAGATGCAACACCTGAAACCTGACAAGTTGTGATGCGCAATGAACATCATCGTGTCTAGGTTGTCCGGTGAACAAACAGCCTCGGATATGCCCACTTGGCTTATACCATACATGGAGGGAGTTATGGCAAGATAAAATTATCATTGGGCAGCTTTTTTGTCTGACTGCATACAAATTTTTTTGTTGCAATATAAAAAGAAATTTCCATGGCGTTGCTTCTGTATGCAATGGAGCATGAGAATATTCAGTTTCTGGGACTAGGCCTTCCTCAGACAATACTGGAAGAAGCGCGTACCATTTGTTGTTGGGTATATGTAGCCCCATTGACAAAGATAGGATCAACAAAAAAAGCAGCAGCTAGGAAGAAGATGGCAACAAAGAAGAGGAAGGTAGTGAAGGTGCTCCCATTAAAGTCGTTTGATGAAGAAGACAAAGGAGGAGGCATTGATGCATTGGCTAAGGAAAGTGCAATTCCGAGAGAGAAGAAAAGCAATTTCCAAGTGCAAAGGAGCCAGCAAGAGAAGAGAAGCAACAAAAATAGATGGAGCACCAATGGCAAAATATGGGATGGCAGTTGCAACAACAATAGCCCCTACGACAACATTCCCAGTATCAACCAGTCAATCAGTAAATCAAGGTAATTCCAGCATCACGATCCCCACAAGATGCCACCATGTTAGGGACAGATGGCAGGAATTTGCAAGGATCGGTAGCAAGGCAACACTACAAGCTGCAAGGTATGATGTATGTTGTAGTGCCATTGGGCGCTCTCACGCAATCAAGAGGCTAGATTATGTGAGGAGGCATTGCAGATGCCATTGTAGTTATCAAAAAAGTGGCTTCAATAGAGGCCGCCAAGGGAGGACAATAGCTGAAGTGGAAGTAGTTGCACAAGGAGTATGGTGTGTGGAAGAGGAGGCACAATGGCTAGAAGAAAGGAGAACTGCAGAGGAAGGAGTGCAGACAACACCAATTGTCATAGATATGGATGGGGATGTGCAAACTACGGTGGATGTTGTGAAGGCATCACTGCATTGGAGGAAGAACCTATGATGCATTTGGGAGAATATACAGGTGATGTGACGATGAATGTGGATACGCTAACTTTGAAGTAGGAAAGTTATGCCACAACACCATTGTAGCAATTTGCAAAAGTTGAAATGTGTGGTTCACCTCCTTTGGATGAGGAGTTACCATTTGAAGTACTATGACAACATAGAACATGGCATCAAATTCACCAGTGTCGGAAGGGAGTAAAGGAGAGAAGGGGAAATTGCCTATTGTTGGGGGTCGAGTGCGACCCCTTGCACCCCTAGGGTGTCGCAACCCCCCTACTTTTGCGGTCCAACCCACGGTCTCACCAAGCAGGTGCGTTCGGTGCCTTATGCCTTGTAAGGGGAGCATCGGTCCTGGGGAGTCCAGGGAAGTGTGGGACGCGACTCCCACTAGACAACCTCTAGGGTTTTTTACCCAAGGCCAGCTCCTTGCTTTTGGATGTGATCTTCAGCACTCGTCTCTCCCTTACTACACTAACCTATTCTAATTTACCTCTTCAGGAAAGGGGAAAATGCAAGAAAACATGAAATAATGCTGAAAGTAAATTGCAGAAAGTAAGATCGCAGAATTTAAAGTCTACCTAGCCTATCTAAGGGTGGCGATGCACCAAAGAGAAATACAATTTCCACCTTACAACTCAGTGGGATGAGTAAACACATGAACCAAGCAAGACAACAAATTGAACACAAATTTGACCATACAATCATGCAATATGTGTATAACCAAAAGAAGCTCGATGGCTTGTACATGTAGCTAGCCCAAGGCTTGAGTACAGACTGAGAAATAAAGTTGAAAACGGAGAGAGAATATTCCATGGGTCAGATGCTTGACACAATAACAAGTCCAAAACTCCTTCTCTTGTATATAGAAACTACTATTTATAATATTAATAGGCAAAGTTTAAAGTCCCCCCCAAAATGGGCATGGGTGGGAGCGCCAACGTCGGCTCTGGTTGCGGTATCAAGAAGACTGTGTTGCATTAAATTCTAGGGAGTCCGAAGCTATTTGGAATTAAATCACAATATATTCTTCAACGAGTGGCATGGTCCTCTTTTTCAGAGGGGTCATTAATGAGCCCACCTTTCTTCATGGAGATTCGAGCTCGGTTGTTGGCCCAGGTAAACGGGGCCCGTTTCAGTGACCGCGACCTAGTGTTCCCTTGGCTCCCAACTCACTTCCAGTGATTCCCTCCTCCCCTGTATCAGCTCCCCGGATTCTAGTATGGGTCTGGGTGTGGACATCCCTTCCAGTGATTCGGTTGCTCCGGTGGTCCCTCCCTATGTGCTTCCAGTTAGCCCCAAATCTAGTAGCTACTGTTGGTGTTGCCTTGCTCCTCCTGATGGTTGATTCTCCAAAACACTCCTGTGTAGGATTCCACAGGACCTCGGTTGATGGGCACATTTTTGGTCCGTAGTGGCTTTTCCATGCTCTTCTCGCCCCTCCCACCACTGAGCCTCCAAGGGATTTTTGTGAAGATCAGCAAGGTATATTGGCCTTGTTGAGTTCTTGATTCTTCTAATCCCCCTTATTCTTCCTCTCCCAGGCCCTTGGGCTTCCCTTGATGGGTGTGTTGCTCATGGCATTGAGTAATTACCCTTGGGTATATGGAGTGCTACAACCCAATTGTCGGAGGAAGGCAGCTTGGATTTAGCACTCTTCCACCAAATAGGTAAGTGAGTCCTAGTGAACCAAGGTCTTGGAGGCCTCATCATCAAGGGGACCCCTTTAGTCACCACCGAGAAGGCTCGAGGGTTCCTCTTGATGATGGGATGAGGTGTAGTCACCATTGGAAAGGTTGAAAATACATTGTTGATTTGATCCCAGTAGATTACTTTGCCTCGGGGTGAGGGAACCTTCGAGTGCATTATCAATATTTCCCTTGTTGGCACTTCCTTTGAATTATCTACTTGGTACACGAATGGAGTCTTAAGGGCCCTCATCTGATTGGCTTAGGTGGCAATCCTTGCTTGTCTCTTTTCTGGGGCAGGGACTTGTCCCATTGTTAGTAAAGATTTCACTACACCTGCATCAGAGCACGTGGTGGAAAAGCAAATAGAGTAGTCAACTGGCAACAAATGAACTAGACAAAGGCAACGAGACGACAAATATTGCGAAAAAGCAAGTTGATGCAGAAGGAGAGAAGGAACCAATGGTCCACGAAGGGAAAGCTTCCAAGGCAAAGATCAACCTGAAGGGTCATGGTGGAGAAGAAATTGAAGAGACCACTAATGGAGATGATACAAATGATGAAATGGAGTACAAAAAGATAAGTAAGCATTTTCTCATCAAAGTGCCTAATTTGAGGCAGCCTCTAGTTCATGGTAAAAGAATCAATGTGCATTCTTTGAGAAGATGAGTGGGTTATTTGATAGGGTGAGAAGCGAGTTTCGAGTAGGCAATGTTGGTGAATGGTGACTATGGCATCTACAGATGGAGACAGAATTGGGCAAGTTGTTGAGTTGGGCCAAAGGAGAAGAGAGGATGAAAACATTTGCAAAAATCCATCGAATTTAGCCATGGGAGCTTGGGGTTGGTAGTAAATGGGGTTGGTAGTAAAAGCATACAATCAATGCTTGGAGTGATAGAGCTTCCAGAAGGAACTATTGTTTTATATTGACAACCCCATGTGTCTATATTAGCAAGGGGAGGATGGAAGAATTTCCTAAATTGTTGGGTGTCAAGGGAATCAGACTAGAGCCAGAGTTATAAAGATTGTGTGCCAAAATTAATTTCTTGGCATATCTAATTCAATGGTTGGCAATTGGGTTAGATACGTTTCAGGAGATGGTCAATAGCCTGAAACTCAAGGAGGAAAAACAATCTAATTAGTCGCGGGAAGTGGAAGGCCAACTTCGGCAGGTGCAGCAGGAGGCCAAAGCATAACTAGCAAGGACTAGGTAAGAATTGGACAAGATGAGGCAAGCATAGGAGAAGCAAGATAAGTCAATTGGTTAGTTGAAATAGGAGTGCATGGTGAGAGAGCTGGCACTTGAAGCTGAGATGCAGAAGTTCACACACCAAGAGCAACTGATTGTAGAACATGATGAGCAACTAGTGGAAGCTGCAAGGAAGGAGGATGAAGCAGCTAGGAGAAAGGCTGAATTGAAGACTAGGCTTGTGAAAATCTAACAAAAGTCACAGCACTATAACATCCATTGGGCTCAATATCAAGCCTATACAAAGAGACTGAAGGGAGAGGATGAAGCCTTAAAATTTCACATTCAACAATTGGGAGTACTTGCATCAATGCCTCAACCACAACAAATTCAGATCCCTTAGGAGCAGTAGCAGTCATTGACAAGGATGTCAACCAATCTAGAGGGGAAAGCAAATGTAGGAGCTATTCAGAAGTGGTGCCATCTCAAGGGCCACCTCAGACTTAATACAGTGCATTGGAAATAAAATATGCACACAAGAATTTTTGTTATGTGATAGTCCTGATATGTAGAGTTGTTTTGTTAAATGTACGATAAATGCTTCATGAAATGTAGTACGTATAATTAATAAGTCATGAAATGAAATGTAAGTCAAATGCATGTCAAATGTAATTCAAGAAAATGATGAGGTGTCGGGTAGTTAGTTGGAGGAAGTTGAGGGAGCAACTACCTCCCAAGTTGTATAAATAAGATCCCTCATTCATTCATTTGAGTATATAGATGATATAGGAGATAAAGGTATTCATGTGTGTGCATAAAGAGATAACTGTAGAAGTGCAGTATATCCAAGCATGTATTCTTGTATATAATAAGAATACTTCCGTTCAGCCATTGTTGTGTAGACTTATGTGATCATTATGCATGTTCTTGTGAATGTTATAGTAGTTAAGCAATGTTGTAGATGATTGTTTGGACTATTTCCATTGTTATATGTTTACCTTGCATAGATATACAAGGCCGTCTGACTGAGATACCGGGCCGTTTAGACTTCTGAACCAAGCCGTTTGATGCTAAACCAGGTCGTCTGACTCTCTAGCAAGGCCGTCTAAGTTATGCTGGGTGTCCAGGGCCATCAAGGCATGTTATGTATTGTGTTGTGCAGGCCATCTGAGGGAGAGTTCAAGACTTTTTGGCTGTTTTCCTACTTGCATGCTGATGTTATGTGTTCTTGATTGCCTCTAGCATCCTTTCTCTGTTCCTTCGATTGTGGAATACCACTGTTGTGCTACAAACCAGTCACAATTAGAGGGATAGAAACCAATGCATATGGACTTATTTTAGTGCTCAAAATTTTAAACTTGCTTAGGTTGGTATGATTCATTTTTCATTTTAACTCATTGAAGGGATTGCTTGTCAAGGTAAACATCAGAATACCAATAACATAAAAGCAAGCATGAAGTTCAATTAATTTGTTTGTGGACATTTTCTCCAATTTACATTGCATGTTATGATGATATGTTGGCCAAAATGTCAACAATGTGTTCATACAAAGTTCAAATAGGTCAAATTTCCTTCCTCCAAGTGTCCCAAGTTTTTTAAGGATGAATAGAAAAAACAATTTGAGTTATTCAATGCTTCATGTAAGAGTACTTTTGTATCTCTTGTAGTAATGATAACGAAGAAGGATAGTTCCTTCCATCTATTATTGCTCAGCACGAAGTAAGACCTGAAAAGGAGTGTTAAAACAATTACCCTCCAAAGGTACCTTTGAGAACACGAACAGCACTGACACCACCAAAAACATTGAATGAAACAATTGTAAGTTCTGCATATTAACATACCTCCATGCACTTTGCAATGTTCTTTTACCTCTATATGAGGCTTGGCTCTAAAAATTATTAACCAAGCAATACAAACTCTTACAGGGGAGGAGATACAACATGTTTGCATCCTTCAAAACAAGTTTTGGCTTCCTGATGTTAGTTTAATTTCAACAAAGACACATCATATTTCTAATCAAGCACCAAATAATTTCTACACTAAGATTTAAGAATTGATGAATTCTTCACCTGTCTCATAAGGTCCATAGTTTATCACTATGCTCTCCTAAAAATTAATAAATAAGAACAAGAATATGAATGCAAATCTCCAATCCTAAACTATTTGGAAGTTTACTTCTATAAACATAAACAAATAACCAAATGAAGATCATCTCAAACCAAAATACTTACGAAATGTTCAATTTTGGCATTGTGGCAATTACATCCCCTAATACTCATCATATTGAGTCAACCAAAGTCCTGGCCAATCAACACTTGGGACACTTGTTGCACTCCAAAGAAAACCTAGCATACTTGCCAACATAAGGCATATACCTGGTATATTTTTCTGTGTTTTTTTAATTAATATTTTTTTTATGGTTTTTTCTTTTTTTTTTTCCTCTCTACTAACCAGTATTCGTAGTATGAGTATGCTGAGCCACCTGCCTTGACAAGTATCATTCAAATACAAGAATTGCAATTCTGGTATTTCTCTCACTGAACGAAGGCAACATACTATACCAAAGAAATGGCAAGAACATTTCACCAAGGTGCAAGATGCATTTCCACGTGTTCTGGTGAATGGATACATGTGATGGCTTAAAAAAGTCCCCTACCTTTCTTTTCACAAGAGACGGCTGAAACATCTCCGTTACCTGTAAGGATACTCAAACATTCATTGACCTCCAACAGCTATCTTGGAGACAATTAACACTCCCCCTCTCTATATGCCATCCCCTGATATTTGTGCCCCAATTTCTCCATCATTAAACCCAACTACCAATTACCATGTTCCTAATACATGGGATACCTCAGCATCATAACTTGTCAATTCTAACCAGATATGTTTTTGGTCCTGAATCAGAGGAAAAGCTCAAAATACCCAGAAAGAAGACACAGACAGACTTAAACAAGGGCTTTCCTGGGAGTAAAGGTGTTATCCATGACTGAAATTACAATTCATGTTTCATGTGCTTCTCTTACACAGCAGTTCTATGAATTTTCTCACTGGGTAAGTAAATTTAAGAACCTTTTGCGTCGAATTGTTCATGTATTTAGCACCATTAGCTACCATTTATTTATTTTCCATGGGAAAATTCCTCAATAGTGTGAAATAAATGGGTGCTGTCATGGTTTCCAAATACTTTACCGTATCACAAAATATACCGTATCAATATGGAAAAAAGCGGAATATACTGTAATAGAACCACAGAGCTGGGTAAAAACACTGTCAAATGCTTCATTTGGTTTAATTTTGACCGTTCAGGTGTAATGGGATGTGAGTTGGAATGAGGCACACTCGCTCTCATATACAGTATGGAGAGTTTTTGACACGGCAATACAAGAACTACGCTTAAACACTAGTGGATATGACAAGGGAGACACCCTTAAACATTAGTAGATAAAAGGAAGACATTCTTATATCTTAATATTTATAAGATATTAAGAGTATGTGATTCTTCATGCCATTAAGGGTTCAGAGGTTCAGACGATCATATCATAAGGTTGTGTGTGGTGGTTATATTATTATACTATTTTTATATTTTAAATATCATTTTATGATTTAAATATATAATAACCATAAAATTATATAAATTCTACTGCATTCCATCATAATCCTCCAGAATTTCCAGTGACTACCTTCTATATGTATTCATGAAGTGTATAAAAATTCACGACTCCTACTTCTAATTGAAATCATGGAAGTTTGAAACCAATACAACACAAAACATGGCCATGAAACTGACCTTGCCTTGACGAATTGCATTGAGTGCCTGCTCAATAGAAGAAAAGCCTTCCGAGGGACAATCTGGGTCTCCTTCAGTATCACTCACAAAAAATTGATCAGTGACTGAGGTGATTTCTACTGATACAGTCTCAAATCCTATGGTGTCCCTACCTCCATTTGGGCTAACCACGTCATCTTCTGAACTCAATTTTTTGGGGGAATCATCTTCTCCTCTGATATTGTTATTACAATTCACTGACAAACATCTGACTGCTGGAAGCCCTGTTTTCTTCTTCACAACCACTGATGACGAAGATTGCAATCCTTTGTACAAAGAAATGGACTTCTGTCCACTGAATTGAAGGCAAATTAAAAAGGCGGCGAATTAAAAAATAATCAATCCATGCATTTCTAATATTTCATAACCAAACCCAAACAACGATTTCAAGCAGCAAATTCTTTAAAGTTATTTCAACCACCCAGAATTACTTTTTCTCGCAATTCATTCTAATCCTTTATGGAACTAACCAAACTTAATCCACTTATGTTACCCCACATGTTTCCCATATATCTGCAACAGTTTTCTTCTTCTTTGCTAGATAAATTTCCCTCATAAATTTGTGAAGTCTCTCTTATTCCCATATATATCTGCAACAATTTTCTTCTCTACTTTGCTAGATAAATTTGCCACAAAAAATTTAAGTCAACCTTAGTTTAGGGACATATTTTGGTATACGTAACACTGGAGTAGAAAGCAGAACTATATCCATCTGTTGCCAAGGTTTTTAGGCCGAATATCTGCGCCTACAAACCTCCATATATTTATTCATCGTCAAATTCTTCGTACATTTTTCTCTTCAGTTGTTTGTAAATAAGACGCTATCAACCAAAACTGCACGGCACGTCTAGATGGATGTATATGTGCAGCAGACATTGATGGACATATGCGTACTTGGGAGATCGTGGAGAAAGGAAATTCGAAAATGTATAAATAAATCCTTATCTACAGTTCGGACATCGTTGTCCACATATCTTCTAAACACCATCACAATCCATGCACCGATATTGAGGATAACCATTAATGCGGAAATGAGTTTTTAAGAAGGATTTTACAATGTCTCGCAAAAACAAGAAGATAAATTACGAGTGACATAGTTAAACGAAAAGGATTCGCATAGGAGAGGAAAGAGGGAAGTGAATGAAGATGGATGCTAAGAACGTAAACAGCAACATTCCGTTTATAACCAAGTGCTTGTTAACAGATATCTCTTCAATTTCTTTTAAGAGTCCACTACATTCTTCTATGTGTCTAAGTTCAACTTGATTCGGGTTCATTTCACCCTACTTAAAAGAGATAGTGGTATAGTGTTTATTGAGAGCAGGAAGGTTATATTATTTTTAACTTTAAAATAAGGTTTTAGTTTTTTTACATTAATTCGGGTATCTTATATATTTAAATTTTGATATAGACTCATATATTTATTTGAATTTTGATATAAACTACATTATTTATTTATCCAGTTATTAAATTAAAAATTTAATGACATAATTCAAATATTTTTTATTATTAAAAAATATTATACATAAATTTATTTTTATAATAATTATTTTAAACCTTAAAAAAATATAATATGATTTTTATTTATATAATATCATAAAGCACATGAGTATGTACAACTTCACTTCTACAACTAAATTTTTATCGACAAGTTTAACTTCATTCTTATCCTTAAAAAAATTGCAAGATGATAGTTAAAGAGTGACAATAGAAAGTACATTTAAGCAAATAAAGTATTGACAATTTACATACTAGCCTTACAAAAGTATAGGTGCATGTATAAACTTTTAATATACTTTGAAATTAAAAAATAATACTAGGTGCTCATGGTTTCCCACATTTATTTCAAGTTTCTTTACATTTAATAAACTTTGAAATTAAAAAATAATACTAGGTGCTCATGATTTCCCACATTTATCTCAAGTTTCTTTATATTTAAAAAATTTACAATTTTATGTTGAGAGTGAGTGTGAGTTAGAGCTAGACTCATATTTTTTTGTTTTAGAAAGCAAGTGTTGTAAGTGCAAATAGGAAGCATGTGTAAGTAAGCAACAAATGCAAGCAAGGATCATGCCTCACCTTTTTTTTTGTTTTAGATCTTTAAGGAAATTCAAAAATATATGACTCAAAGTTAAAATACCATAGTTTGAAGTATGGATGCCCTAGTTAAGAATAAGAGAAAGTCAAATCTTTGGAAAATGTTATCCAACTATCAAATGTTACATTAAAAACAATTATCAAGGATGAGATGTTTAAGCATGGCATAATTGTTCTTAAAAGTAAATGATTAATATGGAAGTTCAAGCATGAATTCAAATTACTCCATGACTTTTCTTTCAAAATGTTTTTTTTCTTGTCATCTTCTCCACTTAGGAAATTAGAGATTAAATAATGTGTGGTGGCTATGGTTTAGGAGAAAAGATCCATTATTTTTAAGACCATGGAGTGAGATTTCTTCTATGAAGACATAAATTATTAAATGGCTTCTAATATGGGTTAAGATTTTTGGACTTGTATATTAGCTTATCAATAAGAACTTTTTGAAGGATATTGGCAACACTCTAGAGGAATTTATCAAAGATAGACTAACTATTAAGAATTGAAGGCATGTTGCATATAACTAGATACATGTTGCAATGGATATTTCAAAACCTTTACCACATTCCATTAAGATTAAATTTGAATTAATGGAATATGATCAATAAGTGGATTATGAAAACATCACATTTTGGTGTTGCAAATGTTATGAAACTAGACACATGGAAAGAGGTTGTAAAATAAAAACGACATGGAGAAAGAGAAAAAAAAATGGGGTATAAGTCAAACTTCAATATGAAGCAAGGAGACCATACCATAATAGAATTTGGATTAGATCAAGGATTTCCCACTCCTACGAAAGTGACAAAGAATACTGATATGGAATAAAATGAAGCTAAATATTATTTGCAAACTTAGGACTTAAATAAGTCCAAAATGAAAACCGTAATCCTGAAAAGCATGAACTGCTTCAAATATTTACGTATACAAATCCGGAAAGGCTAAAGATGTAAGCCCTACAATAACGAAAATAACAACACCCAAACCTAGACCATTCAATGGAGGAAAGAAACAACTCACGTTGATTATTCTGCATACTAAGTCCTAATGAACATATCCTAGGTCTAAAAATAATTAGCCCCTAGGTCAAATATTCCTCATCATTCGTCCCAACAAAAGAAGCATTGGACTCCAATGCTTTAAACAAAGAGGGAAAATCCCGGGATAGAATGTGAGCAGAAATCCAGCGAGCCTGATGTGGAAATTGGCCTCGTCGGGCCACAAGATAGGAAGTAGAAGTACCTTGGCGTGTGTGTCGGGTCTTCGTATCAAAGACTGTATCGACGTCAAGCGGAAGCTGAGCATTAGAAACCACATCAACCGGATGAATGATGGTTGGAACTGTTTCCAATGTGGAATCATAGTATGGTTTGAGAAGATCAACATTGACAACATCGTGAACGCCAAGATGTGCTGGAAGGTCCAAGCGAAAGGCATTCTCAGAGATTTGCTGATAGTATAAGGCCCATAACGAAGAGGCTTGATTTTGCTATGTGCCTTATCTGCAAATCGTCGTTTGTCAAGATGAAACCATACTTTGTCACCAACCTGAAAGGAATGAGGAGTGCGATGCTTGTCCATCTGTTGTTTACGCTTTTCTTGAGTCTTTTGAAGAATTTGAACCACTTTGGCTTGAAGATTACGCAAATCTTTGCACAAAAGATTTGGCCTTGTCTTGTTCCTTCTGAATGTGCATTGTGGCTGAAGAAGGCAAAGACAAAGGTAACTCATAAGGAGCAAGTGGTTGAAAACCAAAACACACTTCAAACAGAGAGTACCCGATAGAAATGTGGACGGCCCTGTTGTAGGCGTGCTCAATGTGAGTGAGGCTTAAGTCCCACTTGGTTGGAGTGGAATGATGGTAAATACTCAAACTCTGCATGAGAGTATGATTAACTACCTTTGTCTGCCCATCGAATTGAGGATGATAAGCAGTAGATAAGTTAAGAGATACTCCCAAAATCTTCCAAGGTGATCGCCAAAAGTGATCCACAAAGTGTGAGTCATGATCAGAGACAATGCTGGTAGGAAGACCAAAATAATGCCATACCACCTCAAATAAGAGTTGGGCAAGATCCTGTGCAGTACTTGTCTTGTGACAAGGAATGAATTTGGCCATTTTACTGAATCTTTCCACCACAACAAAGACACAATCATGCTTGCATACTGTCATTGGAAAACCGCTCAAGAGATCCATGGAAATGCTTCCCCACGGATGAGAAGGAATGGGCAAAGGCATGCTCATTCCCAATGTCCTATTGGCTGATTTGGAGCGATTACAGACTGCACATTGTCACAAGAAGCGAAGAACATCTCTTTGCATGTGTGGCCAAAACAAAAACCGTTGAATATGATGAAGAGTTTTCTGCCTACCAAAATGTCCCCCATAGAGTGTGGAATGAGCTTGCTTCAGAAGAGACTCCCTGTTCCCATGAGGAACACAAAGTTTGTCCAATTTGTACAACATTCCATCCTGAATATGAAAGTCTTGAAGAGCTCTCAAATTTGAATAAGAAGGATTGGAAAGTTGGTGGAAAACTTTGCCAAAATCTGGATCCATAGGATACTGTGTAGGCCAAGTTTGGAAGCCAATATGGGATGTAGTGACAACTGTCAAAACAAGAGTAGGAGGATGACTTAAACAATCAGCCACTGCATTGTTTCGTCCTTTCTTGTACTTGATTACCAAATGGAATTGCTACAAGTACGATGCCCATTTCATATGTCTAGATTCCTCAATTTTTGTTTGAGATTGAAGAAACTTAAGGGGCATGTGATCTGTATGAACAATTGTTTCTTTTCCCAAGAGATAATGCCTCCAATACTTGATTGCTTGAACTAAGGCATAGAACTCCTTATCATAGGTAGAATAGTTCTTCTTGGCCTCTGAAAATGTTTTCGAATGATAGGCCATTGGATGGCCATTTTGCATGAGCACAGCTCCAAGTGCAACTTGCGAAGCATCAGTTTCTATCTCAAATGGTTGAGATAAATCAGGAAGAACAAGAACTGGTGCAGTACTCAATTTTTGTTTCAATGTGTCAAAGGCTTTTTGTTGATCCTTTGTCCACTGAAACCGAACTTTGATCTTCGTCAAATAGTGTAAAGGTGCAGCAATAGAAGAATATCCTCCAATGAACTTGCGATAGAAATTGGCAAGTCCAATAAAACTCCTTAACTCTGTGACTGAAGTAGGAGTTGGCCAAGAGAAGATGACTTCAACTTTGGAAGGATCCACTTGCACACCTTTTTCACTAATTACAAACCCAAGATAGGCAATGAATGTTTGCCCAAATGAACACTTAGGAAAATTTGCATACAATTGGTTCTTACGAAGAGTGTGAAGAACCGTTTCCAAGTGTTCTAAATGATTCTCCCAAGTAGAAGAATATATAAGAATGTCATCCAAATAGATGATTACAAATTGATCTAAAAAATCTTTGAATACTTCATTCATCAGCCGCATGAATGTAGCTGGAGCATTTGTAAGGCCAAAGGGCATGACAAGCCATTCAAAGAGCCCCATTTTGGTCTTAAATACTGTTTTCCAAGTATCTTCTGCTTGAATTCTCACCTGATGATACCCACTTTTGAGATAAATCTTGGAGAAGAATTTTGCACCTTGTAATTGGTCCAAGAGATCATCAATGCGAGGAAGTGGATAACGATTCTTGATTGTAATCTTATTAAGTGCCCTGAAATCAATGCATAATCTCTATGTGCCATCCTTCTTCAACACAAGCAAGATAGGAGAAGCACAAGGGGAAGTACTGGGTTTGATGAACCCTTTAGTCAACAATGCTTTATTTGTTTCTTAATTTCTTCCATTTGCACTATTGATTGTCTATACATTGAAGAATTAGGAAGAGAAGATGCAGGAACAATCTCAATACTATGATTAATCTGTCTTTCAGGAGGAAGACTTGTGGGTTCTTGAAAAACATCAAAAAATGATTGAAGTATTGAATGAACTGAAGAACTCCTGTTATTAGTGTGTTTAGGTGTTTGCTTTTCTTCTTGAATTGATCTGATGAAGATGAGTGCTAATTCCTTTGCTTGACTTACAGCTTTGCGTGCTTGTCTACAACTCAACATCAAATTATGTGGAGTTTGTTGTGTACTTCTGATTATGAAAGTTTTATTGTCTTTGTGCAAAGTGTATGTGTTTTTGTACCCATCATGTATAGACCTCCTATCGTATTGATAGGGTCTTCCAAGCAATAATCCACAACAATCCATTGGAGTTACATCGCACACAACCGAGTCCACAAAAGAAGGACTGAAAGCAAAATTCACAGTGCAAGTGTGTGTGATGTCGGATGTAATCCCATTGTCCTTCCATCCCAAAGGATAAGGATGAGGATGGGGATTCATAGATAACTTCAGTTTGTCAACAACGGACCTCGCAATTAGATTTTTTTGCGAGCCGCTATTGATTATACAATCAACCATAAATGTGTCACTGAGATAGACCGTAGTCATAAACAAATTCTCGCGATCACCTTGTGAAGTATTCATAAGGGTCAATTTGTTTAACCCTGCCAATTCCTTATAAGGCTTACGTTCCCCTGTAGCCTCAATGGGATTTTCTTGTGAGTCCTCATTGGAAGGCTTTACAACTAGGGATTGTTTCTTCACATTTTGCAACTTAAAACACCTCTTTTGAGTATGTCCTGGCTTTTTACAATAATTACAAATCAAAGGTGATTTAGAAGAAGAAGATTTTTATGAAGAAGAAGAAGGGGAATATGAAAAATAGGGAGAAGGAGAAGAAGAAGATTTAGCTCCCTTGGAAGGTTGAGGAGAAGCCTTCTGATTTCCTCCCGATGTAGAAGAGCGATTCCCACCCGATTGCTCCCTCATTTCCTCCTCAGCAAGAAGGGCTTGATTGAAAGCCATGTCAATGTTAAAAATCAACTTGTATTTCATATTCCTGTAAATGGGTTCCTGCAAGCCACTTTTGAATTTGTTAACAAGTTGTGCCGCGTTATCCTGAACAGAATTCAAAATATGCAACTTGTTCAATTCAAAAATATAGTCATGAACACTCATATTAGAGGTTTGTCGAAGACGAAGCCACTTGATTTCAAGTTCAGTGGCATAGTTTGAAGGATACAAATTATTCTTCAAAACTCTTTGCAATTCATCCCATGTATCAATGGGATTTTGGGTCCATTGGCGATCAGTGACAAGGACCTTGGCAATGCCAGAAAGCTTCAACTTAACAAAGTTAACTTGCTGATCCTTGGCTATCTTGGTATACTCAAACCAACTGTCCATGTCTAAAATCCAACTGTTGAGGACCTCTGGATCTCGCGAACCAGTGTAAATGGGAACCTCACATTGTTGTTGGACTTCATTAGAAGTAACCTTATCAGACAAAACATTGACAAGTTGGGTTACTTGAGCCAATTTATCGGCTAATTCAGAAGCCATTTGACCCCGAGTGATTGCCAGCAAAAATTGTCACAAAGTTACAAAATGTGCAAAAAAAAAAAGGTGCCCAATTTAATTTGCAAAAATTGCAAATTTACACATGGAAGGGCAAAAGAAATATTTGCACAATGTTGGCAATTTTGGGTACCTTGAGTACATTGCCTTTGCCTAAGTTTAGGTGTTGTCATTGATGTCAAGGAGCTATTGGTAGATGTTGTTTTTGATGTCAAGGAATTCTTGGAGCAATTTGTTTTTATGTCCAAGGATGTTTTTTTGTTGAAGGTTTCGGTTGGTCGAGTAAGTCTCCAAGAAAATCGGAGTAGCCCGGTTGCCAAAAATCCAGAAAAATATAAAGTAGAAAAAGTTTGCGAGTTGCTTGGAAAAAGCTGTCGCGATTTCGCGACATGTTTGAGGAGAGAGAAAAGTCACGATTTCACGACATGCGGGAAGGCGAGAGGAAAAGCGGGCAAAAGTGTCACGATTTCACGACATGTTTGAGGAGAGAGAAAGTTTGGCCAAAACTGTCACGATTTCGCGACATGCAAGAAGGCAGAAGCACAGCGGGCAAAAAGTGTCACGATTTCGCGACAAGTTTCGAAGAAGTTGTACGGATGCAAAAAGTGTCACGATTTCGTGACAAGTTGAGTTGGCAGTGTTGAGTTGCAGGAAGTGTCGCGATTTCGTGACAAGTTTCAAAGAAGTTGTACGGATGCAAAAAGTGTCATGATTTTGTGACATGTTCCAGTTTCATGAGCAGTTGGCAAGAAAGATCCTAAGGCAACGAAAGCATTGCGATTTCATGACATGTTTCATTTTTGCTAGTGCAAACCAAGAAAAGGATGAAGAAGCAAGAGGTGTCACGATTTTGCGACAGAGTTGCTGATGACGTCAGCAAAAGGCAAAGGTGTCGTGATTTCATGACAGTTGCGGAGAAGAAGGCTTTGAAGTCCAGAGCATCATGATTTCGTGACCAGAATCATGATGACGTCAGCAAGAGGCAAAGGTGTCACGATTTCATGACAGCAACGGAGAAGAAGACTTTGAAGTCTAGAGCGTAGCAATTTCGCGACAAGATTTATGATGATGTCAGCAAAAGCTGTAGTGTAGCGATTTCATGACAGCAATGGAGAAGAAGGCAGTGAAGTCTAGAGCATCGTGATTTCATGACAAGATTCATGATGACGTCAGCAAAAGCTGTAGTGTCATGATTTCGCGACAACAACGGAGAAGAAGGCAGTGAAGTCTAGAGCGTCGCGATTTTGTGACAAGATTCATGATGACATCAGCAAAAGCTGTAGTGTCACGATTTCGTGACAGCAACAGAGAAGAAGGCAGTGAAGTCTAGAGCATCGCAATTTCGTGACAAGATTTACGATGACGTCAGCAAAGGCTGTAGTGTAGCGATTTTGTGACAACAAACCAAAGAAGGTGTACGACAGACCAAGGCGTAGCGATATCGCGACATGTTTGAGTTTCGCACGAGAAAAGCTATAGAACAACAGAGGCGGTTGAAGTCGACGAAGTTAACCTTGGTCGACGAAGTATAAGGTTTTACAGCCAACATGTTAGAAGATTGATCAGCCGACTAAAGAACAAGATTTCATCTTGAGATTGTGAGTATTAAAGGAGAACTATTTGAGCATTTTTGTGTGTCGATCGAAGTGTGCATTCGAAGAGAGGCATCCGCAGAGTTAGTGCGACAAGTGAGGTTCGATCATCAAAAAAGCAGAGAGCGAAGTTTGACTGCAACATTAGAGTGCATTTCGCTGAATCTGATAAGTGTCGAAGTCTGTGCTATTGTATGCACGAAGAATGTGCTATTGAAAACTATGCAAAAAGAGTGAGCTGTTGTGGTTACACATAAGCGCATAAGTTGTTGTACATTTGAATGTTGCAGTGTTTGCAAAGATTGCATTACTGTGGTTGCGCAGAAGTTGAGAAGATAGTGCGGTTGTAATTTAAGAAGACTGTGCTGCTGTAGTTATGAAGACAGTGTAAAGTTGTTCTCCAATCAAGTGCAAAAAAGAACAAAGAAAGAGGACAAAATTGTGCCAGACCGAAGGACTGTGTTTTGGTGCAAAAAAGAGGACCATCTTGCTGTGACAGAGTTGAGGACAGAGATCTCCAGCTAGAGCAGGGAAGACAAGTGTCTTCTGTGGAAAGAGTTCCACTTGCTAAGGGCAAAAAGAGATAGAGGTCTTCTAGAGGATCACTAGCAAAGCGATTTAGGGGAAGGTGTCTCCTTTGGGCTGAGGCTCATAAATATTGTAATTGGGAAGGTTTCCCAAAGAACTTTGAGATAACATTTAGAGAAAAGTTTTGTGGACATAAATTGTTGTGTCACTTTGTGGATGGTTTTGTGCATTACTTTGATATTGCTTTGGGTATATTGCTTTACTATTTTGAAGTATAAAAGAAAAAGTAAAAAGCGGTCTTATACTGTTCACCCCCCTCTCAGTATAAGCTTGTGTTCTTCAATTGGTATCAGAGCCAATGCCTTCGAAAATTTTAAACAGCTTGAAGGAAAAGTTTACAAAGAACACAATGGACTACTCGAGTGGCAATGCAGCACCTATTCTTGACGGATCAGATTTTGGTCTATGGAGTGCAAGAATGAAAGTCTATCTAATGGCACTTGGTAATGAGGTATGGGAAGTTGTTGAAGATGGGTATACCATTCCTGCAAATGGTCCTTACACTAAAGAAGATAGGCTCCTACATCACAGCAATTCAAAAGCCATGAATGCAATCCTGAAAGGTTTACAGAAGGCTGATCTTACCAAAGTTATTCACTGCAAAACAGCTAGTGAAATGTGGAAACAATTGCAGGTTGTTCATACAGGTGATGCAAATGTTCGAAAGGCCAAATTGAGACATTTTAAAGGTATGTTTGAACAACTCAAGATGAATGATGATGAAAATATTAGTGACTACATGCTTCGGATGGATGAAATTGTGAACTCCATGAAAGACTTAGGTCTTGAACTTGCTGAAAATGATGTGTGTGATAAGATTTTAAGATCTCTTCCAAATAGATTTAGTGAAAATATTTTTGCTATTGAGGAAGCCAAAGATTTAGATAAATTGAAAAAGGATGAGCTCCATAGTATTCTTGCAGCATTTGAATTGAGGACACAAGTGAAAGTTGATGTAAAGAAAGAGGCAACTTTCAAAGCTATCAAGAAATCAAAGGGCAAACAGATTCAAGAAAGTGATGAGTCTTCTAGTGAGGAAGAGGCATATTACAACAGGAAAGGCAAGTTTTCTAGAAAGCACAAAAGCAAGAAAAATATAAGATGTTTCAACTGCGGGAAATTTGGTCATTATGCTACTGTATCGTCTTGTTTCTAAAGATGAAAGTGATGAAGATATACAGGATGTTAAAAGCAAGGATTCTAAAAAGCACAGGTATTACAAAAACAACAAAAATGAGTACAACAATCACCAGAAAAGCAAATATGAGTACAACAATCATGGAAAGAGGCATTCTCACAAGAATAAGAAGAGCTTCTACTTGGACAAAGCAAGTAAGTGTTCTAGCAGTGATAGTGACAGTTCTTCTAGTGATGATGAAAATGAGATGTTGTTCATTTCAAAAAAAGAGGAAGAACCAAAACACAAATTCATTATCATGAAATGTTTTAGATGTGGAAATTTTGGGCACCTTGAGGATGATTGCAGAAATGATGATTTGGCTGCTAGTATGTATGAGGATGTTTCAAAAAACCCCAATGAAGATGCATGTATGGTTTTTGAAAAAGGTAGCACCTCTAGTGATAAGAAATCTAAAAAAGGCTATGATGATTCAAAGCGCCATCAAATAGAGGATCTTGAATGCGAACTCAATAATGCTCTTGGTGTTTTGAAAAAGGAAAGAAAGAAGAATGATAGACTCAAGATTAAGGTAGATGAATGTTGTATGGAGATAGATGAACTTGTAGAAAATCTTGAAGTATCTATGGCTAAGACACAAGAACTCAAGAATGAGTTAGAATCTAAAATTCGGGAGTATAGTGAGTTAGAACAGGAAATAGCTTCTTTGAAAGAAGAAAATAAAGAGTACAAGGATAAGCTCTACAGATTTCGGGATAGCTCCAAGAAGGTTAAATTTCTCATCGAAGGACAAAGAAAACCAACAGATAAAATAGGTCTCGGTTTTGTTGAGCCGCACAAGGAACAGGTTGGGGAATCTAGCAAGAAATTTCAAAAGAAAGAGAGTCATATTGAAGAAAGTACTTCAGATCATGAGTCCGTAAGTGATGAATATGCAGAAACAGAAAATGATATTCAGACTGAGAAGAAGAAGTTTTTGGGACCCATGAAGTCGAATAAAAGAAAATTTCACGGCAGATGTTATGCGTGTCACAGAATTGGTCATATGGCTGTACATTGCATGACTCAAATGAAGAGAGTAAATGACAGTTTTAGGAGACACAATTTCTTTCAAGGGTATTGCTACGTTTGTCAACAATTCGGGCACAAAGCAATTTTTTGCAAGGCAAATAATAGGAACTGGGTTAGTCAGAACAGGCGAATTCAAAGAACAGCCATGACTAATATAGCTACTTGCTATAAATGCAACAATGAAGGTCACCTAGCTAGACAGTGTAGAGCTGATCTTCTGAGATACAGGAACAGAAACAGCAGCATGAACAAGTCAAAGGATCAAGGCATGGATAAAAATAGGAATGATAACAAAACTAGGAAAAGTGATATGAACAGGTCCAAGAATCAAGGTATGGATAAGAACAAAAAATATAATAGAAACAGGAACAGTAGTATTAACAGGTCCGAGGATCAGAACAATGACAGGAACAGAAATTCAGGAAAAGAATTCAAGAGAAGGCCCGACAAAGAAATCTTGGACACTAATGATGATGAGTGTTTAATGGGAGTGTCACTCCCAACCCTATTTTAATCACCTCATCAGGAGATGGGGGAGGGACTAAGTTAAGAGGCTCATTCTTAGTCCCAAGCCCCAAAGGTGACCCTTTGCCATTGATGACAAAGGGGGAGAGATTTAAGTAAGGGGGAGAGTTTTCAAGAGAAGAGGGAAGCTTCAAGTCAGGGGGAGCAAAACTTGGAGAGATTGATTTCAGTTTTGGCTCTTGAAAGATGTGTTTTAGTTAAGGGTTGCCATCAATGACAAAGGGGGAGATTGTTGGCAATTTTGGGCACCTTGAGTACATTGCCTTTGCCTAAGTTTAGTTGTTGTCATTGATGTCAAGGAGCTATTGGTAGATGTTGTTTTTGATGTCGAGGAATTCTTGGAGCAATTTTTTTTTATGTCCAAGGATGTGTTTTTGATGAAGGTTTCAGTTGGTCGAGTAAGTCTCCAAGAAAATCGAGTAGCCCGATTGCCAAAAATCCAAAAAAAGATAAGGTAGAAAAAGTTTGCGGGATGCTGGAAAAAGCTGTCGCGATTTCGCGACATGTTTGAGGAGAGAGAAAGGTTGAGCAAATGTGTCGTGATTTCGCGACATGCAGGAAGGCAGAGGCAAAGCGGGAAAAAGTGTCACGATTTCGTGACATGTTTGAGGAGAGAGAAAGTTCGGCCAAAACTGTCGTGATTTCGTGACATGCAGGAAGGCAGAAGCACAACGGGAAAAAAGTGTCACGATTTCACGACAAGTTTCAAAGAAGTTGTACGGATGCAGAAAGTGTCACGATTTCGTGACAAGTTGAGTTGGCAGTGTTGAGTTGCAGGAAGTGTCGCGATTTCGCGACAAGTTTCAAAGAAGTTGTACGGATGCAGAAAGTGTCGCGATTTTGTGACATGTTCCAGTTTCATGAGCAGTTGGCAAGAAAGATCCTAAGGTAGCGAAAGCGTCGTGATTTCATGACATGTTTCATTTTCGCTAGTGCAAACCAAGAAAAGGATGAAGAAGCAAGAGGTGTCACGATTTCGCGACAGAGTTGCTGATGACGTCAGCAAAAGGCAAAGGTGTCGTGATTTCGTGACAGTTGCGGAGAAGAAGGCTTTGAAGTCCAGAGCGTCGCGATTTCGTGACCAGAATCATGATGACGTCAGCAAGAGGCAAAGGTGTCGCGATTTCACGACAGTAGCGGAGAAGAAGACTTTGAAGTCTAGAGCGTAGCAATTTCGCGACAAGATTTATGATGACGTCAACAAAAGCTGTAGTGTAGCGATTTCACGACAGCAATGGAGAAGAAGGCAGTGAAGTCTAGAGCGTCACGATTTTGTGACAAGATTCATGATGACGTCAGCAAAAGCTGTAGTGTCACGATTTCATGACAACAACGAAGAAGAAAGCAATGAATTCTAGAGCGTCGCGATTTCGCGACAAGATTCATGATGATGTCAGCAAAAGTTGTAGTGTCATGATTTCACGACAGCAACGGAGAAGAAGGCAGTGAAGTCTAGAGCATCGCGATTTCACGACAAGATTTACGATGACATCAACAAAGGCTATAGTGTAGCAATTTTGTGACAACAAACCAAAGAAGGTGTACGGCAGACCAAGGCATAGCGATATCGTGACATGTTTGAGTTTTGCACAAGAAAAGCTACAGAACAGTAAAGGCGGTTGAAGCCGACGAAGTTAACCTTGGCCGACGAAGTATAAGGTTTTACAATCGACGTGTTAGAAGATTGATCAGCCGACTAAAGAACAAGATTTCATCTTGAGATTGTGAGTATTAAAGGAGAACTGTTTGAGCATTTTTGTGTGTCGATCGAAGTGTGCATTCGAAGAGAGGCATCCACAGAGTTAGTGCGACAAGTGAGGTTCGATCATCGAAAAAGCAGAGAGCGAAGTTTGACTGCAACATTAGAGTGCATTTCATTGAATCTGATAAGTGTCGAAGTCTATGTTGTTGTATGCATGAAGAATGTGTTGTTGAAAACTGTGCGAAAAGAGTGAGCTGTTGTGGTTACACATAAGCGCATAAGTTGTTGTACATTTGAATGCTACAGTGTTTGCAAAAATTGCATTACTGTGGTTGCGTAGAAGTTGAGAAGATAGTGCGGTTGTAATTTAAGAAGACTGTGCTACTGTAGTTATGAAGACAGTGTAAAGTTGTTCTCCAATCAAGTGCAGAAAAGAACAAAGAAAGAGGACAGAATTGTGCCAGACCGAAGGACTATGTTTTGGTGCAGAAAAGAGGACCAACTTGCTGTGACAGAGTTGAGGACAAGAGATCTCCGGCCGGAGCAGGGAAGACAAGTGTCTTACGTGGAAAGAGTTCCACTTGCTAAGGGCAAAAAGAGATAGAGGTCTTCTAGAGGATCACTAGCAAAGTAGATTTAGGGGAAGGTGTCTCCTTTGGGCTGAGGCTCATAAATATTGTAATTGGGAAGGTTTCCCAAAGAACTTTGAGATAACATTTAGAGAAAAATTTTGTGGACATAAATTGTTGTGTCACTTTGTGGATGGTTTTGTGCATTGCTTTGATATTGCTTTGGGTATATTGCTTTACTATTTTGAAGTATAAAGGAAAAAGTAAAAAGCGGTCTTATACTGTTCACCCCCCCTCTCAGTATAAGCTTGTGTTCTTCACACAATGGTGCAAAAATATGCTTGCACAATGTCTTTTAAAAATAGTCAAAATTTGACTTGTGAATAAAGACAAAATAAAATTGTTTTTTTTTAATTGAATATCTTTTTTTTTTTTTTAATGGAAATCAAAAAGGTGGGTTTGATTTACTTTTAATGCAAATGCACCAAGGTCAAATATTGACTAATCAAAGTCAGGCAGAATCATCACACACCAGAATCCAATCCACAGCGCACAGAGCACGACAAACTGTTGAAACTAAATAGGCAATAAACCTATTTTAAAACCCAATCGGATCAAACTATGTTGAATGTGGGACCAATCTCACTGAGGGTCAAACGAAGTTTGTCGCATCGGCGTCCCCTCGAATGCACTGATCGTCGAAAACTTGCAATCTGCCCGGTCAAAATGGTGCGCCCTCGATCACCGATCCCAGCACAAGATTGGAACCGACCTTCTCTACACGCACGTGAAACTCAAAATTTTTTGAGCCGCATATCGTCTCGTGGGCCAGTCGAAATGTTTTTGGCACGTGGACCGATGGAACCACGGTCTCCCATAATAAAAAAAGTGGTCACCTATGGTTTACAAATCCCTCCGCGCTCAGCATGCAGGACAAAGGTTACGAAAAACAAGGTCAAAATAGAGTTTATAGCAGTAGACACGTAGGCCGAGACGACAGCAAATAGATCTGCCTGTCCGCATGCGACACGATCCGGTTCAGAATAACCAGTGAAATTTTGTGTTTGGGCACACAGGCCGAGGAAAATATGATTTCCTAAAAATGCTGACGGGTGCAAGTTTTGGTCAGATGTGGCAGCAACGAGTAGATCGGCCTGACCACACGCTGATGCTGGCTCCAGGTAATTCGCACCTCTAGAACTAGCATCGACTGATAAGTCTGGCAGAAGCCAGAGGACACAAGGGCAGGTTGTCAGCACATAGAGGCAGGTAGTAGGAATATGACAGCCGCCTGTCATGATCCAACAACGTCGGAGTGGACAGAAACTGTCATGGTAGGTTCGTCAGGAGGGTCTGCGAAACATCGCAGAAGTGACACAGACTTCGAAAATCACACAAAATAGAAACAGGAGGGAGCTCGAAACGAAAACCACCACGTTGGGATTTTGTTTTGTTTTTTTATTATTATTCGTCACGGTAATGGCGTCCAGGAATGTCCGCGCAAAGCGCAGAATACATAATTTGATGAGGGTGGCAAGAAGCATAGGTCACAGAGGACGCGATTGGTCGATGTTCTTTGATTCAGCGTAGAAATTCCTCGTGGACACTGTCGAGGAAGCGTTGAGCAGATTGCAAAAGAGAAATAAGACTGTACTCGCCAATGTACGCGGACCGCGAGGGGACGAATCGTTGCCTTCCGTATGTAGATAAAGCAAAACTGTGCAAAAGGACAACAAAAATTGTTGTTGTCAAAGTTGTCAACAAAAATTTGTCGACAACCAAAATTTGTCAGCAATTTTCTGACAATAATTGAAATTGACAATAATTTGCTGCAAAATTTTGGCAGCAAAATTGCAACAATTTCTCCTGAGCTTCAAATAGGAATGAAGGTGGTGACAAGCTATCCAAACCACCCTATGGAGATTGGAAATAACCCAAAATCTCCAAAAATCCTTCGCTCTGATACCAACTGATATGGAATAAAATGAAGCTAAATATTATTTGCAAACTTAGGACTTAAATAAGTCCAAAATGAAAACCGTAATCCTGAAAAGCATGAACTACTTCAAATATTTACATATACAAATCCGGAAAGGCTAAAGATGTAAGCCCTACAATAATGAAAATAACAACACCTAGACCTAGACCATTCAACGGAGGAAAGAAACAACTCACGTTGATTATTATGCATACTAAGTCCTAATGAACATATCCTAGGTCTAAAAATAATTAGCCCCTAGGTCTAAAATTCCTCATCAAACACCCCTCTACATCATCAAATGGTGAAGGTAATTAAAGTTTACTTGAATCAACTATTAGAAGAAACAATGAAGGACACAAAGGATGAGGAAGTATAATGCACAAGTTCAATGGTAACAAAAGTTGGAGAGGTAAATATTAAGGCAAAGGAGGTGAAGATACTAAGGTTAATCCAGGTAAATCATCTTCATCTTCCTCAAATAGTATACAATCTTCTTCTTACAATAAAAATGAAAGTGGTGTAGATAGTATCTCTTGTACTTTAGGTTTTGAGAGTACCATAATGAAGGAATAAGTATGGAGGATATCCATATAAATTTAGGGTTTTTAGGGTGGCATAATAAAGTAACTACTAGAAAGGTCATCCTTGTATTTTAGGGTTTCTAGGGCAACATTTAGGCTTTTAAAAGAAACATAAGAAAGTAACTATTAAAATAAGTGTTGGTGGGGCTATTCCTTTCTTGGGAAACTTAAAAAAGAAAGTGTTGGTGGGGCTATTCCTTTCACTTTAGATTCTTGATGGTAGAATAAATATTTAAAGATAAGTGTGTGAGTGCATGAAGGTGAGTTATAATTTTTAGGAAAATTTTGATTTGGACATGCTGATTCAACCAAATGGCATAATGCCATACATATTTAGTCGAATACCATTCGGTTAAATTATGCTTGATCGAACATATATGATGTTACATTACATGGTTCGGTTGAACTACCATAAAAGCTATGCTTCCCTCCATGGATTTATCATTAAAAAGATCCATGTGCCTCTCTTAACAAACCCTCTCTCACTCAATAACCCCTAACAACTCAACCAAGTCCTTGTCAACTCAGTCCAATGCCAAGAAAAGGATTTGACCAAAAGGTATGTCCCACATTTCTCTAGTATATTAGATGTTTTGATGGTGGTCATGTGTAAACTAATCCGTGTAGACCCTTACCTAGGTTGAATGTCTAACTCTTGAACCCCTTTGAGGACTAGAAGGAATTTTTAGGGTGTTTATAATCATTTTAAATAGTAAAAGTTTGTTTCATCAAATTCATGCTTGGATAGAAGAAGAGGATTTTTCTCGAAAGTTTTGGTTTTCCACTTCAAAACTTGCATGCTATGCTTTGATCTTTTTATGTATGGTTTTTATTTGAGACTTAGAAATAAATCTATGATGGAATATAGTTATTTATTCTATATTTAAACAATTCCAAAATCTCTAATGAGTTATTTTCCCCGTATGATGGTTTGTTGTTGAATATGGAAAAAAATTTATTTAGAAGAGAAATTGCTTATTTGCAAAATATTGAAAAATAATAGCTTTTTCTTGTAAATAAACGTAAAATACATGTGTGTTTTTAATATATTGAAAATAATGAGGTTATTTAAATTTTTTGAATGGCATTCTTTGTTTTTGTAGTGAAGCTTTTATGGTAAATTTTAAAATCCCTATCATTAGAGTCCTATTGGAAAAAACCAAGGTATTTTCTTGATGAGTTTTATAAGTCTATATATTATATGATACTTTGGTTAGAAATATAAGGGCATGGTCATATTAAGTATATATTTGTAGGCATAATAGTCATACTTAATAACATAAGAATGATAGGTTTCACTTTATCTTGGATTAATGGCTCATGATTTTTTAGTTTGATACCTAACTATAAATCTCTCACATGGAATCAATGTTAGGTTATGAAGATGTTTTTGAAAAGGTAATCCATCTTTGCTTACAGATTTTGCTAATCCTTAAATAAAATTAACCTTATTTTTGGGTTTCCCATACTTGTTAGTATAAAAAAATTACTTGTGGTCAGTGTTTGCCAAACACTTCATGTAGATTGTTATGAAGTGTCATAGTCGAGGATAAGCTATGATTCTTTGCTAATGTCAATTAAATAAGTGGTTACGATTCTTGAATTAGGGAAGACTAAAAATTTGAGTCATCCTTCTCTAATTGATATGCTATAAATGGATGCCAACTAAATCATTTCATCTCATCATAAAAGTTTTTAATTAGTTATTTTAAATGAAAAAACTTTGATCTTGGATTTTCTATTATTAATGTATTTTATGAATTTACTTGTGGCATTTGTAGGCATTAGTTTTGGACCTCATAAAAAGAAATAGTGAATAGAGTAAATATGTGTAATTTGAACTAAGTGTAAATAAATTGTAATGAAATTTAAATTGAAATGTGAGTCAAATGCATATAAAATGGAATGTAAATGCAAGTGAGATGACAATGTAATGCAATTTGATTATGAGTTTGATAAATTGTAATAGATTATAATGTGCATTAAGGGTATCATGTGAACATCCAAGTAAGGAGACAATTGGGTGATGAGGTGTCCTAGAAGCCATTGTCGGCAATGACCAAGACTCAAGCATAAAAGCATCCCCCTCCTTCATTTGAGAAAACCATGTAGAAATAACTATGTGTAAACCATGTATGTGTAGATAAGGTAGATCATGTATGCATATGTGTGTGTATAAATGGATGTAGAGCCTGTGTTAAAAGAGACCTTATACGCTTTGCATTAATATACAAGACTTTATAATGTTGTACACTTGAGTAATACAAATGATTCATCTTCTATATATGATATATGTACAATATGATTGGCATTGGTAGTTGGTAGTTGTGTGTTTGGTTTTGTTTCCAGGCATAATTTATTGCAGTTAGAGTGTGGAACAAGGGAGTTGTAGTTCAGAACATTGTACAAGTGAAATTATTAAGGTTGTTATTCCAGTGGAGTTGGTGTGCCATTCTAGTGGGTTGACTATGTTTATTCTAGTGGAGATGTCATGCAAGTGGCTATGAGGAGTTGAATTTGATGCTACCAATAAAGTACAAGCTGAGTATCACTCAAGAACCTTATTGTTCAAGTGCTTATCATTCAAGCAAGTTGTTGTTCAAGCACTTTTTTGTTTCAAACTTAATTTTTATATGAGTGACTATGTCATTCAAGTGATGATTATGTGTGATGTTGGATTAGAAATGACTGTAGTCTTCATTGGATCCTATAATATTTTATATAATTGTTCCTCCAACCGTCAATATACCCACCACTATGATACATTTTATGCCATTGTAGTTTAAAGTTTGAATAGCATGCTTGAAGATTACAAAGGTGGATGATAAATTATTTACTACAAGAATGAGGAAGACATAACCATAGGACAAGTCAAGAATAACCAATGATATGTAGCCAAAGAATTACCAACCAAGAATTGTAGTCAAGGAGAAAATAACTCAAGCAACCAAAGGTGGAACAAATGTGGAATCCTTAGGAAGAGGATACTTCCAATAATGAAGGTAGAATGTGGTAGACATTATTTTTAACAATGGAAGACTAGGTGCAAAGTGAGTTTTAGCAAGCAAACAAAGGATATGTTCATGTAATTTAAGACACCAATGTAGAGAGCACATGTGGAGATGACATTGATTGGTTTGTAATACCAACACAAGAGCAAGGGAGTTTACCAAGAGGTGTGGAGGATGAAAGTCATGCACTAGGGAAATCATAGGTGAATGCTTGGGTAAATAGACTAGAACCAATGCATGTATATTTGTGAAGGAGGTCATGAAGTGTTGATATTGGTCAAAGATTTTTTGTTGATAACAATGTGCAAGGTGAGAAAGCACAGGAGTAGAAGAAGTAACGAGATTAGAAGCACCAAGATAAGAAGACCCAAATTTTCACATTGGAACTTGTACCCCATATGGTGTGCTAATAGGATGGATGACCCAAACACCATATGATGTGCTAATAGGGTGGTTGATATTTTCTCCAACTACATTGTAAATAATCATAATTGACTGGCATCTAAAGAGGGAGAGGACAAATGCCTTCACAACTTGGGAAGCCTTAATGTATGAATTCAATAAGGAATTCAAATTGTTGAGAGATGACACAAAAATCATAGGAGAAATATATTTCACTAAGTAGAAGGATGAATACATAAAGTCCTATAAGAGATGATTCAATAAACTCATTAATAGAATGGAACTACAACCAACAAATGGGTTGTAGAAATAGTGGTTCCTTTATGGATTTCTACCATGCTACGATAAAAATATGAAGGTAGTACTACCTACCTTGCATGAAGAAGCATATGAAAGATCAAGGAATTTAGGAAGTGAAGAAAATTAAATGGTGGTAATATTAAGTCACTTTAGATGTGATTAATCTAATAGTGACAAGAAATATTTAAACATAGCAATCCAATAGATTAAAAATGAGTTCAAAACAATGATCAATAAAATGAATGGTGACAAAAATAAAAATAAATAAATATTATGCTTAGATTGTAAATAGGAAGGGCACACAAATGTAACCTATTTGAAAAATGTATATTACAATATTTGCAATGTGATGGGGTATGCAATATGAGAATGTCGATTATGTGAGAAGTGCAAGGAACCAAAAAATGATAGTGTAGAAGGAAGAAAAGGATTAAAATGAAGTACTTGAAAGAATGGATAAGGGGTGACGAGTCGTGGTTATAATAATAATCATCACGATGGAATACAATCCCAATAAGGTAATTGATAACAAGGAGGAAAATTATAGTATTATTTGGCTGGTAGACTAAATATTTAGTCTAAAATATACCAAGGGTGGGGGCATTTCATAATAAATTGTTGTCCCACCAACAGAACAGATGAATGGAAACAACACAAACATGTGTAGGTGGTGTGGACCAGGAAATCACAAGGAAGTGAATTACCCAAAGAAAGCTGGTTCTAGTGGAATGTAAAATACCAATCTTATTGACATTATAGAATCTTTGATGAACCAACAAGACAAGGACACATATGTACTTGTAGTGACAAGAGATCAAGCGAAAAAAAGTAAGCAATATCCAAATTCTACCAAGGAGAAGGAGAATTGGAAGTCAACACATGATTTTATCAAGAAAGAAATACAAAATATCAAATATGTTAGAGTATATTACATTATTTGGTACATGTCAATATACCCCCTTGGGTACATAACTAGAGTAGGAGTTTACTTTAGAGTAAAGTTAAGCAATTACTTCTAGCAATGTAATAATTGAAAAGTGTCAATGTGTAATGATGTAAATGTGCATGTAGTCCACATGTACATGAGTCATAGATAGAGTAAGGGCCAAGGAACCTATCTTCATATATATAAGCTTTATAGTGAGTGAAATATGTGTGGTAGAAATTATAGATAGTGCATAGTAAATATTGGTAGTACGATACAATGTAGCTTCTTAAAACAATTTATGGAGTGTTCATATCCTTCATTATATTGCATTGTACTATTTTCATGAGCTTTCATTAATGGTATATTTTTGAGTTATTGCATACATTTATCTCTTTATTTTCTTGCATATTATTGTACCATTATCATACAATCATCTTAGATTGCTTATCTTACATCTTGTGGTTGCATTTCTTGTATCATATACCCATAAAAATCTAACAGTGGTATCAGACGATGATAGATTAATAGAAAAGGATGAGAGAGCCACAAGAGAGATTGAGAGGAGTCCAAAAATATCATTCTTAGAATTTCTAGAAATCATAGTTGGCTAGAGTCTTTCCACAGAGTTGCAAAAAAACTTGTGAAGACTAAGACTCAGCATTGATTCCACTAGATTGACAAATCAACTAGTGAAGATTTGTCATCTCTAGATTTATAGTTTTATTCCATTATAATTTCTAACATTTTTTTGTAGAAAAGGAAGATTCAAAGAAAGTTGGAAATCTTCCTACATATATCTAGGAAGAATATCGTATTTAGAATCAATCAAGTACCTGAAGCAACAAATAAAAGATAAAATATTTAGAGGCTTGTAAAAAAGGTCCCATTACTAGAGGAAACCTACAAATTGTAGAAGTGAGGAAAAGGCCATAGGAGCCTTGTTGTAGATTCGAGGAAGAAGAAGACTCAAGAAGAAGAGTCCTAGTGAAGGTAGGATATTGATGATATCTATTTAAGATTGAAGACTTCACCTTGAAGGAATTGAAGAGACCCATAAAAGGTCATAATAAAGAACTTCTAGTTTAGGAAAATAGAATATTGAAGAAGGACTAATGAAGGTCATGTTCCAGATTTTAGTAGTAGAATATTTTAAAGATCTGAGAGGGATATCTTGTTACAACACCTCCATAGTAGAATTTTGAAGTAAAGGTCTCATTAGGAAGACCAGAGAAGTGACGAGAGTGAAGACACTAGAGAAGAGGTCTCAAGGAGAAAAAAGGATAAGGCTTGGAGAGTCTCATTGAGGGAGATTTGAAGAAGTCCATTGAAGGAATTCCTAGGGGAATTCATTGGATAAATTTACTACCAAGGAGAAGTTTCTGATAGTAAAGAACTTAGGATAATTATTGTCATCCAAAAACAAGCCCAAGAGAGAAGGATTTGTCAAGAAGCTTACCAAACTTTAGAGGAGATTGGTGAAGACCTCAAGACTTTTAGATTCTTGATAAGAAGGACTAGATTGAAGTCAAATTTTGATAAGGAGTTTGAAGGAGAAATGAGATAGAAGAAGCTACAAAATATGAAATATTTGAAGATTTTATTAGAAGGATTATTCAGAGATAGGGGTTTTTTGAATTTACAACAGAAGGGTTCTTAAAGCAAAAGCTCAACTGCGATTTGGAGGAGTTCCCTACCAAATTTTTGAGGTTCAAGGACAACATTTTAGTGAAATAATTGACTGCAAAAGGGTAGAAATTAGGACAACATTTTTGAAGGACAGTTAAAGTCACCTACTACAATTTTAGAGCAGCAAGTTAGAGGATTTCAAAGCTGCAAACAGGTGAGTTAGAAAATTGTTCTAGACAATAAAAAAGAGTTGCAATTTCATCTAGTAAAAGGTAGATAAAAGGTGAATATAATCACCTTGCAATCCTTCATCTACAGAGTTCATTAAGGTAAGCAACTTTGGTACAATAGGTTCATTACTGAACATTAAGTTACTTAGTTCATTAGTAAATTTCATTAAGCACCATATTAGAGTTAAAGTTGGAAGGAGAAGGTTGCATATTAAATTATTCAAGGGAGTGCATAAGATAGTTTCTTATAAGGTTAATACCTACACATTAAAATAGGAGTTAGATATATTTTGATAGAAATAAAATATCATCTTCCTATTATCTAGTTACAATAAAGAAGACATTACTCTTAAGTGAAAGTTGCATAGATTATAGTGCATGAGTTAAGGCTCATTCAAATGAGCAATAAGGAGAATCTTATAGTGCAAGATTCAAATTAATTTTAAGAGTTATTTACAAGGAGAAATAAGGTGAGATTAATAGTTACTCTTAAAAGGTTATTAAGTGCATTGTTTTTAAGTTATGTGGAAGACCAAAGTGCACAAATCAACATAATATCAAAGTGTCTAAAGACATTATTCAATGCATAAAACCTGCAGCTTATTGTGGCATAGAGAAGCCACCTAAAAAGGTGATATACCTTCAAGGAGTGGAGAAGGAAGCCACCATATCAAATTAGAAGAAGAAGCTACAAAAGGAGACTAGGAGAGTCTCAGATTAAGGTGCAATTAAGAAACCTATTACAATTTATTATAGGGTTATGTTTCAAGCACCTGCTTGTCTTCTATATTACATCAAAGGGAGACAAAGTTTCAAGTGTCTCAAGGATACACTACATAGCCTATTGACACATCTACACGTGGCCACCATTAGCAAGTAAAATCATAAGCCAATGTGCTTAAGAGAATAGTCATTCTAAGGGTTCGATACCCACCTCATCAAGGTGTACCAAGACATCGTTGCTCGGTACTACAACAACACGAGAGCAGTGCCATAGTGGAAGACACCTATCATGGTGGAAAACCTACATTAAATAAAGGACTACAAGGTAAATAATAGTGCAATTTGGAAGAGAAATCATTCCAGTTGGCAAAGACAATGTGTAGAGAAAATATCATTGCTAGTTGGAAAAGACAAGGCATAGAAAAGAGTTATCATCATTACCCAAGAAACAAGGAGAGTCATTGCATCTCTTGCTATCACATAGAAGCCTCTTACATTGGAGAAGAGCCATCCATATATGTTGGAGAAGAAGAGCCATCTCACACTTCGTTGTCACAAAGGAGCCAAAGAAACCTAGAAATAGTTGGCAAGAATAGGCGTTGAGAAATATTTAAGCAAATTGATATGTTGGAAGTGAGCTTGCATGCAAGGGAAGGCATATACACTTGTCCTAATAGAGAAATAAATATTGTGCCACTTGGAACAAAGGTGAAAGAGCATCTCCATATTCATAACACCATCGCTCAAGAAGAAAGGGCACTCAAATAAAGTAACACCCTCATCATTGCTTCAATACTCAAGAAAAACATCTTCAGGGCTCACCAACCTTAGCTAACACCCAAGAGAGACACTAAGACGTGTACCTTGTGGTAATATGCTTGTTATGGTCTATAATAAGTGTTGCACCACCTAAAGAGAAGACCAAAGTCTTGGGCAATACCTAGTGCCACTTGGAACCTGGTTAAAGAAAGGGGAAGCATATTTATAGTCACCGCGAGTAAGAGCACTGATAGAGGAAGTGCATATTCTAAAAATATTGAATGTAGATAATTCAAGGTGCATTAAAAGAAGGAGTAAAATAGATGATGCAATGAATTTTTAAAGCACTTGATGCTAATGGGACAGGCGGGAGAGCGGAGGATGTCGATGGGTGGGAAGTCTGCAGGGGAGATCGGGAGCAACGGTGGTTCGGTTCTTGGACGCAGCGGAGCAATCGGAGGGCATCAAGAATCCGATGGAGCGAAAATGCCCGGGCCCATTGAAGATGATCGGGCTGGCAATGGTATTGGTCGAGGTAAGGACCCACCAGACAAAGGGGGTGGTGGGGCTCAAAAGCTTATGCCTAGACAACGGCCTCAGAAACCCTAAACAAGTTTTTTACCAAAGAGTTGTTTCCAGTTGGGAATGAGCTGGACATCCCGACGGAAGTTCTTTCAAGCTTCATGGAGTTTGAGAAATTTACCCTAATAGGTAAATTCATTGGAGGCCGTCCAGACATGGAAACTATCTAAAAATGGGCCTCAAGCAAATGGATGACTTCTGGCCATTTGGAGCTGGCGGCCCTATCCCGAGGTTTTTTTGCCATTAGATTGAACAATAAGGAGGATTACAATAAAATTTTGGCTGACGGGCCATGGTTTTTGGGCTGTAGAAGTTTATTTCTTAGGAAGTGGGACATGGATTTTAGTTCAGCGACCCAGAACATCAACATTGCCCTAATAAGGGTTAGGCTCATGAATCTTCCCCTCTTTGGCTAGCATGAAAATGTCATAAGAGGTATTGCACGTTCCATTGGGGAGTTGGTCACCATTGACCCTCCCACCCGAGCTCGAACAAGGTTCGTCCAGGCTCGATTTTGTGTTCTGGCAGATTTGGAGGCAGAACTCCCAAATTCCATCACTCTTCGGTCTGGAGGTACCATTCTTCATAAACAAGCAATTATCTATGAAAATAGACCAGCTTTCTGCACCCAGTGTCAGTCCCAAGGGCACCTCCAGTCCCAATGTCCTCTTCAAAAATCGAGAAAACAGAAACGTGAAAATGATAACCCCCTGGAGCACAAGGAAGATCAGGCAAAGCAACCACATATCCCAGACGTGAAGGGCCATGGATCCCCAGGCCCCTCTAGAGATTGTGGTGGACTCTCTCAGCCTGAAGAGAATCCCTCTCTCCAATCGGACCCCGAGCATCTTGAGGTTGACAACCAACAAGGAGCAGACTCCCACTTGGAAAGTGAACCGCAGGAAGAGATGGAACGGACACCTTCCCAAGTTTTAACTCAGTCTGGTCCTCTGCTCCAAGATACGGGTCATCCCAATTTCGATCGATCCACGACGTCTGCTAGAAGATTACCTCTTAGGAAGGAGGGGTGAACAGTCTGATCACATTAGCCCCAGAAATACGAGGATCCAAAAGCAAAGTATGGATTTTGGTAGTGAGAGGAAGCAGGGTCGTCCTCCTAACAAGGAAATGCGAGACAAAGAGACTGCAACTGATGTTGCAAATGGAACCCAACATTTTTTGGTTCTGGATGACTGTGACACACAGTCGGACAAAGCACATGCATCAAAACCTCCCCCTCACCAAGGAAGGGGAGGCAAGAAAAACTTCAAACTATCCAGATGAAAGTCCTCTCATGGAATGTGAGAGGACTGAATGGTGCAGCCAAGCAAAGGTTAGTGGTTGATCTCCATAGGAGGATTAACCCTTCTATCCTTATTTTGCAAGAGACCAAGCTTGATGCTATCTCCTCTGACAAAGTGGCGAAGGCCATTTGGGCCAAGGCAAATTGTCTGTCCAGCCCTGCAGTGGGAACAACGGGAGGACTCATGGTTCTATGGGACCCTTCGAGGTTTGAGGGCAGCTTGCTATCAACTTCCAATAGAATCATCAATGTACTGTTCCAGTCCAAAACCTCTAATTTTTCCTGGATTCTGTCCAACGTTTATGCTTCAAATTATGCCACAAAGAGAGCAGAAATGTGGAAAGCTATCTCTCTAATGAGGGAGAATTTTAGAAACTTTCCCTGGGTTCTAGGGGGTGACTTCAATTGTACCCTTCATCCTTCAAAGAAAAAAGAAGGGTCTAACCACTCTAGCCGCAGCTTGGAAGATTTCAGAGATTTTGTCTTTGCTAATGGACTGCTTGACATCGAACTCAAAGGGGCTTCCTTCACTTGGAGTAACAGAAGGATTGGGGGTGGTTTGATTCAAGTCAAACTTGATAGATTCTTCATTTCCCTAGAAGCCATTCCCATCCTTGGTGGGGCTATCCTTTTGGCTCTTCCAAGGATTGGGTCTGACCATAACCCTATTTTCTTGGAGGCGAACGATGGGCCTATTTTTATGACCCCTTTCAGATTCGAATCCATGTGGATTTACCACAAAGAATTCAAAGGATTGGTTTTAGCGTGGTGGCAATCGAAGGTGGAAGGAAGCGCTCCTAAGAGAGTGGCTTTAAAGCTCAAAGTGGTCAAAGAAAAACTAAATATTTGGAACAAAGAGGTTTTTGGCAACATTTTTGAGTCCAAAAAATCCATCGCTGAGAACCTGAAGGTTGTGGAGGAAAGGATGGCTATCGAAGGTTACACTGAGGGTCTCAGGAAGGAAGAGCGGAGCCTTTTGGTGGACTTTCATTCTATTCTCGCTAGGGAGGAAACTTTCTGGCACCAAAAATCTCGTGACCTATGGTTGAAGAATGGAGATTCCAACATGAGATTTTTTCATGCGTCTACTATGAGGCACAGGGGGGCCAACAATATTAGAGAAGTGACTTGTAAGGATGGGCACATTACCAGGGAGATTGAGGAAATCAGGAGCGAAGCGGTTAATTTCTTTCAAGATTTGCTTGGCTGTCCTCCGGATAGCAACCTCCAGGTCCAAAAATCTATGCTCGCCAATTTTTTGACTAAAGTTCCCCATGAGGTAAGCATGAAACTTCTGGAACCTTTTTCCTCATCTGAGATTAAGGAAGCTTTGTTATCCATGCAACCAGATAAGGCCCCTGGGCCTGATGGTTTCCCCCCTCGATTCTTCCAAGTCATGTGGGAGGTTGTGGGCTCGAATGTGTGTGATGTTATTCAGGTAATCCAAGCATCCAGATCTATCCACCTAAAACTCAATTCCACATTTCTTGCCCTCATTCCTAAGTCTCCTTCCTGCAAAATTTTCTCTGAATATCGGCCCATTAGCCTGTGCAATGTTTTTTACAAGATCCTTACCAAGTCTATAGCCAATAGACTCAAAATAGTCCTCTCCCTCATGATTGATCCTTGTCAGGGAAGCACTGTCAAAGGCAGAAACATTCTTGATGGTGTTATCACTGTCCATGAGACCCTTCATTCCACTTACCACTCTAAGAATACTGCTCTTTTTCTTAAGCTTGACATGAACAAAGCCTTCAACCGTGTCGACCAAATTTTTTTGTGTGCAGTCCTCCTCAAGTTCGACTTTCATCCCCACTGGATTGACCTTGTCTATAGCTATATATCCACTCCCTTTTTTTTTTCATGGTCAATGGGTCCCCAGCTAGATATTTCTAGAGCTCCAGAGGCCTCAGACAAGGTGATCCTCTTTCTCCCATCCTGTTCATTCTTCTAGCGGAGGTTCTGAGTTGGTCCATGAAAGAGGCTCTTCGAAAGAACAAGATTTCTGGCATCTTGTCGACTTCTAGAATTAATCCTGTCACTCATCAGCAATTTGTGGATGACACCCTCATCTCCACTAGGGTGTCCGTTGCTCAAGCCAAGTCACTCAAGAGGATCCTGTCTCGTTATGAGCAAGTTGTAGGGCAAAAAGTCAATTACATCAAGAGCAAAATTTACTTTATTAACACTCCTCTGCGTAGACAAATTTGGATTGCTAGAATTCTTGAATGCACTATTGATTCCCTGCCTACGTCCTATCTGGGGTTACCTCTATCTTATAGTGTACGGGCTAGTGGGGACATGTGGAACATGATTCTTGAGCGCCTACACAGGAAACTCGACACTTGGAAGGGCAAACTCCTATCGCAAGCTGGGAAAGCCACCCTTACCAAAGCCTGTCTTCAGGGGATCCCGACATACTTCATGTCGGTGTTCATGCTTCTGAGTGCAGTCCACTCCAAGATTGAGAAGATTCAGAGGACCTTTCTTTGGTTTGGTAACGAAGAGAAATATAGACTTCCCCTTGTAGCCTAGGACAAGGTGTGTTTGAGGATAGATCAAGGCGGCCTGGGGTTGAGAAGATCCAGACTTATGAATTTGGCTCTGATCGTGAAGCACGCTTGGAGGATTATGTCTAACGACTCGGTGGAGTGGGTTACACTGGTTAAAATGAAGTATCTTGGCCCCACTCCCTTCTTGGATGTTGAAACATCCTCCGTGGCATCGATCTTTTGGAGATCTGTGCTCAAAACCTGGCATTTGATCAGTCTAGGAGCCCGTTGGATTTTGGGTGATGGCAACTTCATTTCCTTTTGGAAGGACAGGTGGGCGGCTGAAGAAGCCCTTGGGTCGAGGGTGGACCTCGCTAGGCTGAGAAGCTTGACCGACCCTAATGCCTAGCTCAGGGTGGCAGGTTTCATAGATCAGAGCACCTGTTTCCCTCGATGGAAGCTTCCTTTTGTGGAGGGGTTTAATAATGAGGTTACCTTCCTTGATAATATCCTTCAGTCGATTTTAATTCCTTCTGCCAAAAGGAATGATAGTATCATCTGGAGTGGTACAGAGGATGGGCGTTTCTCTGTTAAATCAACTTATGAGCTTCTCACCACCAAGACTGCTCTGGACTACAGGTGGAATACTATTTGGAGGAAAGGAGTTGTTCCTAAAATCAACTTCTTCGCATGGATTGCTTTCCACAATAAAGCCTTAACTATTGAAAACCTTCACAAGAGAGGTTTTGCCTTCCCCAGCAGGTGTTACTTGTGTTTAGCAGATTGTGAGACAAGGGATCATTTATTCTTGCATTGCTCATTTTCCCACTCTGTTCTGAGCATTGTCCTATCCTCCTTCCAGATCCTTTGGTGCTCTCCCTGATCCCTTAGAGATGCTTTTCATCAATGGCCTAATCCTTTCAAGAATACCAAGATCTGCTTCCTCCTCGAGGCCTCCTTCCACAATTTATTTTGGCAAATTTGGTTAGAGAGGAATGCCAAAATCTTTGGCAGAGCTCCTAGAGGGCCCCCTTATATTGCTCAAAGGGCGTTATCTTACACCATTGAGAATTCTATTGCTAATACCAGTCCCCGTCCCCATCTTCCGAGCGAAGAAGCTATTCTCAAAATGATGAATCTCTGGCCGTTTCTGGAGGTTGTTAAAGGGTCTTGTCGAAGGAATGTTGTGTGGACCAAACTCCCCATGGGGTGGATTAAATTAAACTTTGATGGAGTGGCTAAGGGGAATCCTGGGCCCGCTGGCGCTGGTGGGATTGTCCGTGATCATGACAGGAATATTGTGATGGCCTATTGTGAAGATTTGGGCTCCCAGACAAATCACTATGCTAAAGCCCGAGGCGCTCTGAATGGTATTCAGATTCTCTCTGAGCATCCCCGAACTCTTATCATTGAAGGTGACTCGCTCAACATCGTGAATTACCTTCTTGGCACCAAAAATCTGTCTTAGAAAGTCTACAACATCATTCTCGAGGCTAGATCTCTTCTCTCCTATCACGGTAGATGGAAAGCAAATCATATTTTGTGAGAAGGAAATCGTGTGGCTGACCACATGGCCAATAAAGGGCTCGTGACCATGTGCCCGATTGTGTGGTGGTCTCGCTTCCCATCCAAGGTGGAAAAGTTGGCTAGGGCAGACATCCCTTCCTAATGTTTTCCTTACGCAGTTTTTGGAAGGCCCATTCCGACATGTTTTGGGGATCGTGATTAGCTATCCTTGGTGTCTGTCTCTTTGTTTTCGGATTCTTTTTGGGTTTCTCTTAGGTCTGTCCTGTTTTCTTTTTGTTGTTGGGTCTCCAGGCCTAAAAGCCCTTTTTGCTGTTTTCAAGTCTACAACATTAGGATGGTTTTATTTTCATTTAGGTTTATTGTTACAGCCAAGAGGTATGATGCATCATTAGAAAGTTGGCTAATTTTGTACATAATGTTTTGGTATCCTCTATAAAAACCCACTGTTAATATATTATAATAATTACCAAAAAAAAAAAAAGGAGTAAAATATATCTAGTGATTTTGTTGTCATACATGAAAGTCAAGGAGATACAATGCCTACAATGGAGATTGAAGTCAAAGCAAAGTGCCCATTTACCTCACACATTCAGCCTTACAAAGGTATAGTTTCACTTAGATTAATATTTTCTTTCATAAGTAGTGATAAGGAGTAGTATATAAGGTTGAAATTATTATTATTTGCATTAAAAACTCAAGCAATTTTGACCTTAGTAAACTTGAAAGTAAATCAAAAGGAGTTTATATCCTTAAATAGTATTTCAAAGCATATTAGTTGAAATACAAGTATATTAATATTTGAAATTAATATCATAGGAGATATAAGGGTTTCTACTTGGAAAAACAAATTATTATTATATTGCAAATATTATCAATTTCTAAAATTCCAAATTAGGGAGACATAAGGAGTGCTACATCAAACTTTAATTTATTGGAATTTAGTAAATTGAACCATTGAAAAATTCAAGGATAGAGAAGCAAAATTATTGCTTGCTTAAAAAGAGTTAGAATTTATTGCTTATACTTGTCTCAAAGTCACATTAAAGGGTTACAATAAATCCAACCATAGAGAACTCCATCAAATTAAAAAGTGCATAGTTCAATAGGAGAAATAAGTTGAAATAGGATTTGATTATTATCATTCTCAAAATATTACAAAATCAACTCAAAAGGTGAACTAATAGTTGCTAAGCACTTTATCAATAGTATAGCATACTCTAATTACTAGGGAGACATAAGGAATCCTACAAAACCTAAGTTTTGGAAAGGTTTTTATCAAATTAGTTGACATAATATAAACACTAGGGAACTATAAGGATGTCTACTCCAAAAAACACATTAAATAATGTAATTAGAAAAGGAGTAAGGAAATGGATTAGAAATAAACTTGAATCAATGGAAAGCATTATTGATAATTCAATGGATAATAAAGAAGATGTGAATGGAAAATAATCAATAGAATTTTAAAAATATTTTTGAAAACTCACAAACTAATAGTTTGGTGAAAGTAGATTCTTTAGGAACATCTTCTAGTGATATAGTAAACAAAGTAGATGATAACTATACTAAGGAAGATATTGAATATCATATTCAAAAGGTAGAAAATAATATTTATCAAAAAGACTTCATACAGATGTATGAAATAAGTAAATATGGAATAGATTCAATTGTACACACATGGTTTAACTATTTCATCAAGGAAATAGATAAACATGATATTCCTAAAACATATAACAAAGACGTTGAGACATTTTTACTATGCACATATTGCAACAAATTTGGTCATGGGAAGGTAAATTGCTGGAGTTTTCATCCATGTAAATATTGTGGAGGAAAATCTCATTCATCTTACTTCTGTTACTACAAGGACTGGTACTATAAAATATTGAAGGAGAGACTAATATTCAGATTAGATTGCTTCTTCCAAGTTATTATTTTAGACGCATCCACTAACAATGAGTTCAAGCTTGAAATTTTTGAATATCAAAGAAATAGGTCATACTGAAAACCAAAGGAGATAAAATGGAATAGTTTAGATTCACTTATAACTTGCCAAATTATGAGATCACTAGTTCATCAAGGATACCTAGAAGACTACAAGGTCAAATACTCTTCCAAATACTCAAAAACAACAAAAAGAAGTGGAATGAAAAAGACAATAAGAGACAACATGAAGACATAAGCAACAAAAGAAGAACAAAATCAAATTGAAGATTATTCAAAATATGAAGATCCATATTGAAGACTAAAGTCTTCAATACCTAAATAATGTAATATAGGGAGGTGTTAGAGTATATTACATTATTTGGTACATGTCAATGTATCGCCTTGGGTACATAACTAGAGTAGGAGTTTTCTTTAAAGTAAAATTAAGTAGTTACTTCTAGCAATGTAATAAATGCACAAGTGTCAATGTGCAATGATGTAAATGTGCATGTAGTCCAAATACTCAAAAAATACTAAAAAACAACAAAAAGAAGTGGAATGAAAAAGACAAGAAGAGACAACATGAAGACATAAGCAATAGAAGAAGAAGAACCAAATCAAGTTGAAGATTATTCAAAAGATGAAGATCCATATTGAAGACTAAAGTCTTCAATACCTAAATAATGTAATATAGGGAGGTGTTAGAGTATATTACATTATTTGGTACATGTCAATGTATCCCCTTGGGTACATAACTAGAGTAGGAGTTTACTTTAGAGTAAATTTAAGTAGTTACTTCTAGCAATGTAATAAATGCACAAGTGTCAATGTGCAATGATGTAAATGTGCATGTAGTCCATATGTACATGAGTCATAGATAGAGTAAGGGCCAAGGAACCTATCTTCCTATATATAGGTCTTATAGTGAGTGAAATCAGTGTGGTAGAAAATATAGAGAGTGCATAGTATAGATTGGTAGTGGGGTACAATGTAGCTTCTTAAAACAATTTATGGAGTGTTCATGTCCTCCATTATATTGCATTGTACTATTTTCATGAGCTTTCATTAATGGCATATTTTTGAGTTATTGCAAAAGTTTATCTCTTTATTTTCCTACATATTATTGTGCCATTATCATATAGTCATCTTAGATTGTTTATCTTGCATCTTGTGGTTGCATTTCCTGTATGATATACCCATAAAAATCTAACAAAATAAAGACTCCTCCAAGAGAAGACACCGAAAAAGTCAATCATGATAGAAGAAATTATAAAGAAGCAATCATCAATAGAATTATTAGTGGCATAAATGTTGAACACAATAGTAGAAGTAAATATTTCCAGTTTACTTGGTGTCAAACTTGAGCTATATGTGAAGGTGTGAGAGATCACATGCACAAAGAAGGCCATGAAGCCAAGATGTCAAGATGTATCTATGATCAATAGGGATCAATCCATTGACCCAATAGTATTGATTATTGAAGAAAGAAATAATCAAGTGTTGATTCACATGGGGTTGTTTAATCACAAGTTGACACAAGTGATTATTGGCAGAGGTTCTAGCATAAAAATAATGCCAGAGAAGACCTAGAAGGATATTTGAGCACCATTCTTGGGATCTCCAATTCTTTTTTTATATAGTGTAGATCAATATGACATAGAAATAAAGGATGTATTGAAAATATAGAAGGTGAAAATTATCGATTAGGATTTTAGCATGGATTTCATGGTGATTACAATGCATAAGCCAACTTATGATGAATTGCTAGGATGTGGATGGTTTAAAATGGTGAAATTGAACCACAATTGGGAGGAATGACTAACATTTAAGAAGGGATAACACAAAGACAAGATAAATCTCAAGAATTACTTCATAAGTCAAGATATTACAACATATAATGGATCAAATCCTCATTAGCTAAGGATAGCAAACATGAGCCTAATGAAGAAGATGTGTTAAAAATTAAAGGTTGTATAGAGGATGATGAAGACTTTGGTAATGGAATTCTTTATTGGCAAATGGATAATTATAAGATTTTTCTCCCACATTGTTTGTGTATCCACATAGAGGAAGAAACCTATAATGAAAAGAATAGCATTGTGTAGGAGGTTGTCAAGTCAAGTCAGAGGAAGAAATCTACACCAAAGAAGGAAGAAGAAAAAAAGTGGATATTTCCCAAGAATTTTGTATAGTACACTATCTGAGATGCAAAAATTGATGAGAAACCAACCCATATAATTGATGTACTCAAAGCAACAAATGAAATTTACATCATCCAATGTGAAGGTTCAAATATGGTGCATATGAACCTCATTAAACAAGGTGAAGAAAAAATCATTTAATGTAGAGATAAATAGGATCTAGTTTTGAAGGTCATTGCTTTCAAAATGTTCTTATAGTATAAGTATGTATTTGCATGGACATATAAAAATTTGAAGGGAATCCTATCAAAGCTATGCGTACACCAAATCCTACTAATTGAGGGTGCACAACCAATAAGAAGAAGGTCATAGAGAATAAATCCAAAGTATGTAGCCCAAATGAATGTAAAATTGAGAAGATCATAGATGGGGGTATCATATTCAAGGTTATATGTTGGAATATATTACATTATTTGGTACATGCTAATGTACCATATTGGGTACATATTTAGATTAGGAGTGTGTCTTAGATTAGGATTTGAGTAGTTACTTTATGCAATATAATAAATGCACAAGTGTTGTTAGAATGTGCAAGGTACTTGATGATGTAAATGTGCATGTTGTCCATGTGTACATGAGTCTATAAATAGGAAGATGAAGTGTCATAGGAATATGGAAGGCCAAGAGTCATATTCTATTATATATTGGCCTTTGTAGTAGAGAGAAAGAGGAGAGAGTGCAAGAGCACATTAGAGTAGAGTACATGCTCAAGTTAGATACAATGTAGAGCATGTATGAAGAATGGAGCATTTGAGATCTCCACATTTTGTATGAAGATCCCATTTTCGTGAGCTTTCATTAATGGCAGTTTTATGAGTTATTATAGAAGTTTCTTATGAGTTTTACATGCTTATTATATTGCCATTATCATATATTTAATATTGCATGCTCATTTTATGCCTTGTGGTTGCATTTCATTAAGTATTTTAGCATCAAAAGCTAATAGTGGTATCAGAGCACAAGGTAGATTGATAGGAGATAGGGAGAGCCACAAGAAGATTGAGAGGAGATAGGGAGATTTCATTTTTAGTATTTTTAGAATTGCTTTTTGGCTAAGAGTCTTTCCATAGGGTTGCAGGAAAACTCGTGAAGACTAGGACTCAACATAGATCTCTTTCCACTAGATTGAAGGATAACTAGTGATGTTTATTGATTTATAGAGATCTAGATATTTGCATGGATTTTCTTGCTACCATCTAAGTTTTTGCTGCAAAAAATTAGTTCTTAGAAGTTGAGAAGCTTCCTACAATGGATAGAGAAGAATTTCATCTTCGATTGCCTGAAAGTCTATGTGCTTTCCTCATGCAGGGATTAGTTCTTTGTTGCAGAAAAATAGACATTTGAAGATTGAGGAGGTCCAAGAAAGAAGGCCCCATTGGATATTGAAGGTAGAATATTGAGGAGACCCAAGAAGGAGGTCCCTATAGAATATTGAAGACTGCAGATCAAGAAGGAGGAGACCCAAGAAAAGGTCCCATTGAAGAAATTTCAGATTTGGAAGTTACAAGATTGAAGATTGAAGATAGAAGAGGGCTAAGAAAAGTCCTATTGAATATTTGAGAAGTTGCAGAATTTGAAGACCCAAAAGAAGAGGTCTCAAGAAAAAATTGAAAGGAGAAGAAGAAGGCTAGAAAAAGCCCTATTGAAGAAAGTTGAAGAAGTGGCCATTGGAGGAGATTTGAAGAAATCTCAAGGTAGAAGATTGCAAGAAGGAGTAGCTCCTGAAAAGAAGAATTTGGGATAATTATCACCATCCGAAAACAAGCCCAAAAGGAAAAAGGATTTGGCAAGAAGGTTGCCAAATTTTAGAAAGGATTCTTGAAGATCTCAAGACATTCAGATTCTTGAGAAAAAGGCCAACTAAATAGGCCAAGTTTGAAGTCAAAATTTAGGAGGAGAAAGAAGGTAGAAGAGGCCACCAATTTGAGAGATTTGAAGACTACCATTAAAGGCTTGAAGGTTGATTTGCGAAGGAGAAGATCACTGATTTTCATAGTAGAAGTTGAAGAGTCACAGGACAACAAATTGGAGGTGACATAAAGCTGCATTTTGGAGAAGAGTTGGGTAGTTTAGAAAGGTTTTTGGACAACAAAACAAATAAGGAATTAGATGCATTAGAAGCTGAAAAATAAAGGAGTTTTGGACAACAATCTAAAGGAGAAGGATTCAGACAATTAAAGCTTTTAGAAAGCAATATTGGGCAGAAAATTGAAGAGTCATAGAGCTATGAATTGGAGGAGTTTTTGAGCTGATTTGGACAACAAGAAGAGCTACAATATTAACAAGTTTAGGGCAACAAAGCAATAAAAATTGGAGCTGCAATTTTTACAAATTTGGGGCAGAAAATTGGTGAATCAAATCACCAAGAAACCTAGCTACAAAAGGAGACCAAAAGGTATGCAATATTGGTGCTATAAAATTTTATTATTTGAACGTTCATATTAGCTTATTATTAAGTCTTTAAAAGCACCACATTTGAGTTTTTAAAGTAGCCAAAGGAAATGTCTCAAGTTTATATCTTCAAAGTTGGAGAAGATAGCATTCCCAAGGGATTAAAACCTACAACAAAGAAAGGAGAAGTTAGAAATAATATAAGGAAAGGAAAAAGATCAAATCCTTACTATCTCTTGGAAAGTAAATAAGTCAATAGTTTACAATAGAGAATAGAAGTATTATTCTATTTGAAAGGCACATGTTTTGGCATAAATTAGAAGCTTGGAGTCACCAAAGAAGAAACCACCAAGCATAGAGATGAGGAGGAGTCATTATGGAAGAGTAGCCAACAAGGAGAAGCTATCATGGAAGAAAAACCACCATTACCAAGTCTTGGAAAAGAGAAGAGGTGCCACCATATTGGATAAGAAAGCCATCATTTCAAGAAAGCTAGTGTAATTATTTAAGAAGGACTAAAAGTACAAGGGGGCAAGTAATAGAAAGGCATGAGCTAGTGTCTCTCTAGAGCTACGTACAATAGTTGACAATACATTACAACAAAGGAGCATAAAGCTCTATTGAAGTTAAGCACCCAAAAGTAGTGCCATTTATGTAGCAAAGTGCCAAGTGAGCCAACTACCGAACAAAGAGGTAAGAGTACCACCAATAGAAAGAAACCAATCGATGCCAAGTTGAGTAACCACCAAAGAAGTGGAAGAACCACCAGGCCAATGTAGAGGAGCCACCACCATCATCAAAGAAGGTTACCTAGAGCACCACCACCATTCAACTAAGAACATAGTTGAGGAAGAGAATCACCATCGAAGGAGCTTTGGTGAAGTTAAGCGAACCACCATTAGGGTTGCATAAACTCAATACAAGGTCATTGAAAGGAGGACAATAGAGAGCTAATCATCATTTGCATCATTTGATATAACACTTGCTACATAACACAAAAGTAAGGTAAGACACTTGAGTAACAGCCAACGTAATGTATACCTATTGAAATAGAAGGAAGAGTGCTAGAATTGGTTGAAGATTACTCATTAATGAGTATTACATTGAAAGGAAAGGTGTTGAAGAATCAAGCAATCATATGGTACATAAGGTGAAGAGATAAGGTTATTGTTTGCCATTTGGTACATTAGACACAGAGTACCAACCATCGTGAGGAGAGCTAAATCATAGTCTGAGCACCAAGGAAGTGAAACCATCATTGCAGAGGGGACAAACAAGTCAAGTGTAGTGAAAACTCAAATGTTACCAAGGAGGTAGGAAGTTGTAACATTCATCGACAAGTGCTATAGGTGTAAAAGACACTTGTCACCCAGGATACGAAGTACCAACCACCAAGGAGTATTCAGGCACCCTAGAAGAAGCATCAACTTGAATGCCAAGTGTCCTGATGGAAGAGAAGCACCAATCATCATGTAAGTAATACCTTCTACATGCAATAAAGGTATGGGTCAGAGTGCCACTTGAACACATATAGAGAACAGAGAAGAGGAGAGAGTGAAGCATGAAAGAATAGTGCATATGCGCTACGATGAAGGGAAGAGAAAGATGCAATTTGGAGAGTCAAAGCATTGGAGATTGAGCATCAAAGTGCATTGAATGCATCATAGTGAATGAAGAGCATCTTGAGAGCGTAGGTTGCAGAATAAAGTAAGCAAGACAAAGCTTTGGAGTGCCATATTAAAGGAGGTAAGAAATATTTAGTCTAATTTAAAACCTTTGCAAAATATTAAGGAGATACAAGGCATAATATTGAAGTCAAGGTTAATTAATTTATTATACTCAAGGTTTTTTAATAAAAGGAGAAATAAGGTATAGATTTACAACCTTAGAAGAATTATTGAATGCCTTAGAAGTTTTTTGAAGAAAGAAATTTTTAGAAAGGTTTTGAAATTACCTCATTCAAATTGCATAGAAATATTTTGCAAATAGTTTAACTTGGAGGAATAAGGATTTCTACATTGAAATAGAAATATTAAATTTGCAAATACCTTTGTTTTCTAAATTTCCAACTAGGGAGTTATAAGGAATTCAACACCAAATTTAAGTTATTGAAATTTAGAAACTATATTATTGAAAATTGAAAGAAGCAAAACATAGAGTTGCTAGAAAGTTGGAAAAATACTTTTGGTATTAGTCTCTTGCTCAAATTAAAGAGACATAAGGAATCCAACTTAAAGGTCTTGAAAATAGAGAACCTCATCAAAATTGAAATTGCATCAAAATATCTTTAGCTTTCTATTCATAAATAGGGAGAAATAAGGTGATTATCTTGAAGAGTAAAAGTTGAACATTAGGGAGTAAAAAGGTTTTCAACTCAAAGGTAACCTAGAAAGCTAAGCATTTTATCAAGACCATATTATATTCAAAACATTTGGGAGATACAAGGTATTCTACAAAACTTGAGAATTGAAAAGATATTATCAAATTTGATCTTATACTAGGGAGCTAAAAGGAATACTACCTAGAAATTTGAAAAATTAAATTCTTGACAAAATCATTGTTTGATCATTAGTATATTACAAAGTTGGAGAATTGAAAGTTAGTATTTGATTATATACTCAAAAACTAGGGAGTCATAAGGTAGTCAACATCAACAATTTTTTGAAAGTTAAAATATTCTATCAAAACTATTCTCAATATCAAATACTAAGGAGCAAAAAGGATGTCTACTTCAAAGAGTTCAATGGATAATGAAATGGAAAATATAATTAGAAAAGAAAGAGTAAAAGTTATAAAATATGGAATCAAAAATTTGATTGAAAAGTCTAAAGGAAAGTTAGACTTAGTTTCAAGTTTCATCTATAAGGAAGCTCTAGAAGAAAATTTTGAAACATTAGAATACTATCTACATGCTAGAATGTATGAAGCAATTGATAATGATAAAGATAGTGTTATGATTCCTTTGAATGTTACTAGTATAATATATATGGCATTACTTACACTTAAATATTACAAAGAGAAGAACTTGAAACAAAAGGAATTGATTGAATCTCTCAAGAAGAAAGAAAAAGTGGATGAATCATTTTTAGAAAAAGTATTTCATTCTTCATGTAATATTGATGCTTCAAGTACATCTAATTCATAATATTACCATGATGTTATAAGTGAATACTCAAAAGGTTCTATGTTGAAGAAGACTTGTAATATGAAGGACAAAGGCAAAGAGAAAATATTTTTGCAGGAATCTGATGATAGCATGACAGTTCATGAAAGAACAAAGATTGGCCCCAATAATGAAGATAAGCAAGAAGAGAAGGAACCTGACCAAGGAGGCATACAATGCAAAGTAAATTGAAGATAAGACAAAGACCATATTGAAGACTAAAGTCTTCAATAACCAAATAATGTAATACAAGGGGGTGTTGGAATATATTACATTATTTGGTACATGCTAATGTACCATCTTGGGTACATATTTAGATTAGGAGTGTGTCTTAGATTAGGATTTGAGTAGTTACTTTATGCAATATAATAAATGCACAAGTGTTGTTAGAATGTGCAAGGTACTTGATGATGTAAATGTGCATGTTGTCCATGTGTACATGAGTCTATAAATAGGAAGATGAAGTGTCATAGGAATATGGAAGACCAAGAGTCATATTCTATTATATATTGGCCTTTGTAGTAGAGAGAAAGAGGAGAGAGTGCAAGAGCACATTAGAGTAGAGTACATGCTCAAGTTAGATACAATGTAGAGCATGTATGAAGAATGGAGCATTTGAGATCTCCACATTTTGTATGAAGATCCCATTTTCGTGAGCTTTCATTAATGGTAGTTTTATGAGTTATTATAGAAGTTTCTTATGAGTTTTACATGCTTATTATATTTCCATTATCATATATTTAATATTGCATGCTCATTTTATGCCTTGTGGTTGCATTTCATTAAGTATTTTAGCATCAAAAGCTAACACTATAGTCAGTGAGTGAGTGTCACAAAAAATAATCACCTTAAAGAAAAATACAAGTCAAAGTTGTATCTATGTGGATTTTTGAAGTTTGAAAGTAGTAATAATAAAGGACCCCTTTCCCATTCCTTTCATGAATTCAATACTAAAGGAAGTACCAAGACATGATATCTATTCAATTTTGGATGGATTTTTAGATTACAATTATATTAGCATTGCTAAGGAGGATAAATTGAAAACCATATTTGTTGTGGATAATGGAACCTATGTATATAACTAAATTCCTTTTATATTATGCAATGCATCAACCATATTTCAAAGGATAATCTTATACATCATTGAGCAAATGTCCAATAGAAAGTTCAAGGTCTTCCTAGATGATTGGTCATTGTATGAGAGAAAGGATGAGCATTTAAAAGCATTGGAAGAATGCATGAACTTACGTAGGAGATCTTGTATAGCATTGAATCCAAAGAAGTGCAAATTATTAGTTTCTTATAAAAATTTACTATGACATATTATCTATAGGGAAGGGTTGAAGAGAGATCCTAATAAGGTATGAGCTATAATGGGCATTGATGAACCATAGGATATTACTTAATTGATGTTATTTTTATGAATTATCAAGTATTATCAGAGGTTCATCAAAAACTTCTCGTAATTGTACCACCCATTAGATGCCTTAGTGTATAATGATTTTCCCTTTAATTGGATGGAGGAATATCAGGTCTTTGAGAAGCTAAAGGTAAAGTTGGTGTACACACTCATTCTGGTATTCCTAGTCTAGGACAAAGAGCTTTATGTCCACATAGATGTATCAAATTTTGTAATTGGATGTGGTTTGGACCAAGAAGGGTAGTTTGGGCTTGACCAACCCATCTATTTTTTGAGTTGGCTATTGTCTAGGGTGAAGAAGAATTATACCACTACAAAAAGAGAAGATTTGGAAATGGTATATGTAGTGCAAAAATTTAAATATTACCTACTTGCCAATTTCTTTGCCTTCTACGTTGATCATAAAGCATTGATGTATTTGATTAACAAGTTGATTATACATGGACAAGTGAGTAGCTGGGTTGTCACATTACAGGAATTTGTGTTCTGGGTAGTGGTGAGACTCGAGGAAATACATGTAATAGTAGATCGGTTACCATAGAATTTCTCAAGAGAGCCTCATAAATGAGGAGTATCAAATGAATATTCAGATGCTCATTTCTTCATGGTGAATGCATTACCAACATGTTACAACCATGTTAATGAATCTTTTTAAAATAGAGAGTTTGAAAATAAGATGACGACGATAAAATAAAGATGCATCATTACCAAGTCTACACCATTTCAACCGATTATAGGCTTGCTATAGAAAATTAGACTTGATGAAATTTTATAAATATGTGTTTTGGATGAAGAAGTAAACATAACATGAAAAGAGGTTCATGAAGGACTTGCAAGAGGGTACATGGGACTAAAAATAATAGTAAGGAAATTATTGTTGGTATGGCTATGGTGCCCTAATATTTATCACAATGTGAAGAAGTATGTGAAAACATGTGATACATGCCAAAAAATATAGAAGCTATTAAAGAGGGCTTTCATGTCGTTGCATCCATCATAGGTGCATAAGTTTGTTCTTCTTCAATTGGTTATATGGGATTGAAACAGGCCCCACATATATTACATCATCACCACATAGTGGTATTACAACAAAGTTTGGATATTATCCATGTATCACTTAACAATATTTGAACCTTGGTCTCCTCTTTAAATATTGAGGAATCTAACCGATTGAGCTAATGTCACTTGATATCATAGGCGCATAAGTTGTTTGAACAATGGGATATTGATTTTGTTGGACCACTAAAGACAAGCTAAAGAAGGAAGTATTGATATATTATAGTGGTAACTGAACATTTGAAAACGTGGGTAGGGGTATGGCCCTACCAGATAATTTTGTAAGAACTATAGCCTAATTATTATACTAATAGGTGATTACAATATTTGGAATCCCATTACAGTTGATGAGTGATAGAGGATGACACTTTTTCAATGAAATCACTCAAAATTTGATCATAGAGTTTAGGACCTTTCATTCTTTGTCAAATCCATATTACACTAGAGCCAAAGGATAGGAGGATGGAATAAATAAGGTCTTGGTCTTGGTCATATATAAGACATGTGGAGTGTAAGGAGATGGCTAGAAATAAATATTGTCAATTGTTTTATGGGCATATAGGAAAACTTTTAATATAACAACAAACCATACATCATTCTAGTTAATGTTTGGTCAAGAGTTAGTAGTGTCAATGGAGTCCCTAGTACCTAGTTTGAGGGTGGAAGTAAAAAATCATTTGGATGACCATGATATCCTAGAGGAGAGGCTTGCAAAAATAGTACAACTAGATAAAATATGGGTAATGATTCAATGGGAAATAGAGATTGCCCATAAATGAAGGAAGTTATGGCATGATAAGCACTTGAAGAAGATGAAGTTGAAGTTAAGTGATTTAGAGCTAAAATTTAATGGCAAGCAAGGGATCAAGCTAGGGAAGTTGAAGATCATATGGCTTGGGATATTTTAAGTGGTTGAAGTACTAGGTAATGGTGCAACTAGGTTGCAAATATTGGATGAGAAGTAATATCTTGAGATAATCAATGAATCGAAGTTAATGACATCTAAAGTAAAATAATAATTCAATATGGTGGATTTCAAACCATTTGAGTAAGAGACCATAGGAAGACTAGTTGAATCACCATAACATTATTTAGGGAGTTTTGAAGATAAACTATTCTAGGATAGAGGATACCCAAGTCAAACTAATCAAGAATAGGGTGCAACATAGGAAAATGAAGATATGGACCTAGGATGGCTATTTAGGATAGAAAATGGAGAGCAACCCATCATTGAACAGAAGAAGTTGAAACCATACACAATGGAATGAAGATGATTATGGGTGCATATAATATTCCCAAAAATAGTTGAAGAGCAATAACAATTATTATTGGCTATGATGAGTGTTGAAGAGCCAATAAATCACAAACCTCAAAGCGATGATAATGTTTATGAACACATGATTTTTCTTGCAAGAGTTGGTTTACAACACCAATGTATATGCCTTGAAGAACAGTAATTACAAGAGGAATGTGAATGATATTAATGGTGTAATACATAGACAAGGGATTAAATTTCTTAAGAACATGGGAGAATAATTCAAAATATTAAGGAAAGAGAAGTAGAGAGGCAAAAAGTATTAAATGACCTTGAGCAATATAGATTGACTAGAGAAGAAATAACAAAGATATTATAGATGGATGTTTTTGAAGCACCCAAATCTCTAGAGGAAGAAAGGAGAAATTGGATAGCATACATAAGTAGCAATCTTCCACAAGATCATAGGCAATCAATATTTATACTAGTAGCAATAGCTTAAGTTCACCATTGACAATATGATCTAGAAGGATCATGGCAAGACCTCAACTAGAACCCTAGCTAGATGAAAGAAAGAATACACAAAATGAATCTTAGGAACTAAGAAAAATAAAAAGGAAATTGGATGATACATCAATAATGGTTGATGAAGTAGGATCTTCTAGTAGTTTACAAATATTACTAGGAACCCTAGTTGTCATGCATGAGATAGTCAACTTAGAAAACTTGGGAAGACCATCAATTTTTCTTGGTTGTCTAAAATTTTCTATCCAAGGGACGAATTTGGATGGTATCCCTCCTTTTAGCTCAAGGGGAAGGATTTTCCCTCTAATTAACCCTAGGCCACATGACCAACAAGATGACCTACAAGGACGATCCACTATTTGTGTACGAAACAACCAGCTACTACATGATCATCAGGTTGGCCCTTTAGGAAAATCTCTTGGTTCACATACAGACTAAATATGTCATAATAGACAATTGAGGAATCAATAGAGATCATAGATGGACCTTAGACAACCTGAATGAAGGAATAGGAAGTCCCACATAGAGATAAGAAATGAAGAACAAAATATGCTAGAGGTTGGATCATCATAAAGAAGAAGAAAAAAAGAAACATAGGAAAAGACAAGGATAGGTTAGTGAAGAACCTAACTAGATGAGACAAGTATTGAGGTGAACCCACAACTTTGGAGAAAAATGTTGGATGTCCAACTATACAAGGCAATAGGAATCTTATATGACACATTGTCATTCAATTCCTGACCATACAAATACAACATGTCATACAAATGAAGGGGGCTATACAAATAGGATATGTTATATAAGTGAAGAGGGATGTTCAAGTTACTATCATGCAAATGATACCACTTATATGATAGAATTTTGTACAACTGATGAGTTAGGAAAAAGTAGGTTGTACAAATACAAGGGGTCATATAGAAGATCAATCAAAAGGTCATCATTGATAGGAAGAGATAGATCTATCGATGAAAATAGCAACTTAAGTGGCCTCTATAATGAACTTAAAATATATATATAGATGGATATTATTTATTTCCTCTTTATTCAAAATATTGAGTTATTTCTTATTTAAAATAGATAGGGGCCTCCTTAAAGTTAAATTTAAAGCTTTTTTAACTAGTAAAAATATGACCTATTAATAGGTCAACATTTGAAAAAATTAAGGAGATAGCCCCCACCCCCACTTCTACAAGGTAAGGATGAGCACTCGACCTTTTAAGTAATTTATATCTTAAGAGGTTTTAAGAAATCTTAAGAGGTCAACACCCGACACTCTTAAGACGCTTATTTCTTCATATCTTAAGAGGACTTTTAGATGAGGTTGTACTCGACCCTTAAAAATTCATTTCGAGGAGGCTCTCTACTGCTATAATCGGATTTCCCAAGAGTTTAGATAGAGAGCGTCTTGAGAGTAACTCGGCCAGGTCGAGGGATACCCGCCCTCCATAAAGGTCCTTACTTTAGGGCCTATTCACTACTTAAAAGTGATCTAGACCATTCACTACTGAAGAGTGAGATAGACCATTCACTAATTAATCATATTTTCCCATATAAAATAGTAGGTGGGGCCTTGGATTCTATCTACATAACTCTAATTTCCTTCCCAAAATTTCCAAATGGGATATGCTATATCTTTATATTCTATATGCAAAAGACCTCCCCTTTAAATTAAAAGGTCTGAACGAGAGTATGGCGTAAGAGTCAGTTCGGATTGGGAGAGTAGAGCGAAATGAATCTCCTTGGAGGGGTATTCCGAAGGTGTAACCGCTTATGAATAGGTGGTTCCCCGATACTGAAACCAGAGGAGCGACCAGTTGGTGAACCAAACCACAATCCAACATCACAAATTGTATAGCACATTTAGGTTCAGACAACATGTTTCTCTTTAAAAATAAAAAATAAAAATAAAAACATAGAAAAAGACAAAAAATAAAGAGAATTGAAAGTAAGGTGGCAAGGTGGGAGCCAATGAGCATTTATGCAATGATAGCAACCACCACACCAATTTTATAAATAGGGGGAATCGAGGAGGTTTAAGTATGTCATTTTCACTTAACATCAAATGAAGGTTGAATTGAGACGTAGTTGGGTGGATGCAATTTAGTAAAGTGTGTAGAGCATTTCCAAAGGAGGAGTCATGATAAAATATAATGTAAGAGGCCTAAATTGCTATTCCAAGAAGATATTTATAGCTTCAATAAGAAAATATATATCACCACAAATCCTCCTCCTTTAGGAAACTAAAGTGGATGAAAACAACATTAATACGGTTAAGAAAGTTATTTGGAAGGATGCAAAGTATGCAGCAAGTAATGTCCAAGAGGATTCATGGATATATTATGCCTCTAAGGTCTTGATAAAGTGTATGACATAGTGATCCTTCTCAGAAAGACTCACTAATATTCTTTTTTTTATGTAAGGAGTCAAATTGTATATGAGTCGTGTCCAAAATTTATGCTTCAAACTCTATCTCAAGAAGTTGCTCTTTGTGGACAACTCTTAGCTAGATGAGGTAAGCCTTTAAAAATGAAAGCTAGATGCTAGTAGGAGACTTCAACTCCCCTCTTTATCAATATGATAAAAAAGGGGGCAATCCAATCTTGTCAAAAGGTGTTGAAGACTTTGCCCAATTTTTTGAACTTGAATGAATAAATGGATTTGGACCTGAGAGGAAATAAATTTACTTGAAGTAACAAGAGAGTAGGTATTTAGTGGATACAAATTATATTGGATAGAGTCTTAATTTCCAAGGAATGCTTGAACTCCTTTGGTGATGCTACTTTAAGCACCCTTCCTAATATTATATCGAATCATAACTCGTTATTGCTTGAGACCTTCCCTATTTCTAGAAAATTCTTAAGACCCTTCAGGTTTGAAGCTATGTGGATTCAGCACCCTAATTTGAAATCTAATATTTTAGGATGGTAGAACTAAAATCTATTTGGTCCCCTAGTTTCACAAATAACCAAAAAGCTCAAATTTGTGAAAACTAATTTGAAAGTTTAGAATAAAACTATTTTTGGACACATTTTCTTCAAGAAGGAGGAGTTATGAAATCGGCTAAAGGAGATTGAATCCTCCATGAAAGTAGATTCCTTGTCTTCTATTTACAGATAAAGCGAGAAAGATATCCTTGTAGAATTTCATAATACCTTGGCTTGTGAGGCAAAAATCAAGAACCTTGTGGCTAAAATAAGGAGATCGAAACACCAAGTTCTTCCATGTCTCTACCTTAGGTATAGAAGATCTGATAAAATTAGAGGTGGTGGTGAAGGTGGATGGTGCCAAAATGGAGGACATAATGGAAATGAGGGTAGAAGTAGTTAATTTCCTTTAAGCCCTCTTGTGATCTAGGGAGGTTGGGGAGGAGCAAGCAGAGAGGAATATTCTTCTCAACATCCCCCCTTATTTTCAAATAAGATGAGTTCCCTCTTGATCATCCCATTTAAGAAGGATGAGATTAAGGATGCTATATTCTCTATGTCTAGTGAAAATATTCCTAGATTGGATGGTTTCCCAACCCTATTTTTAGAAGTTTTCGCATATTATAGAGAAATATGTAGTGGAAGCCATTTCGAAGATTCAAATATCATATCATATTCTAAAATATGTGAATTCTACTTTTTTGGTCCTTATTCCTAAGATTGGAGGTGCCAAGATTTTAAATATTTCAAGCCTATTAACCTTTGTAATACCATCTATAAGATCCTAACCAAAGTTCTAGAAAACATAATTAAAATAATTTTTCCTAGTATTATTGATTCCACCCAAGGAGGATTTGTGGCAAGGAGACATATCCTGGATGGAATCATAATAGTCCATAAGATCATTCATTCGATTTATAATAGTGGAAGAGCAGGTCTATTTTTAAAGCAAGACACGAACAAAGCTTATGATAAAGTTTCTTAGAAATTTCCTTTAAAATTTATGGCTAAATTTGGTTTCCATAAAAGTTGAATTAATCTCTCTAAGGAATGTATCTCAACAACTATGTTCTCCATCATCATAAATGGATCTGTTGTGGGGTATTTTATAAGCTTAAGAGACCTTCATCAGGGAGATCCTCTTTCCACCTACCTTTTCATTATCCTTGCTAAATCTTTAGGAAGAGCTTGCAAAGGTACCTCCATGCTAAAGACTATTGAAGGAATTAGGCTAGCCCTTTCCCTAGATTCGATCATGCACCAATAATTTGTTGATGATACTCTCTTAAACACTTCTTCCTCTATCCCCTAGGCTAAGGAAATTAAGAACATCATTTCTTATTATGAGAAAGTAGCTGGTAAGAATCAATTTCCTGAAGAGTAAAATACTCTTCCTCAATAATCCCATCAAAAGATAAAGGAATATCGCCTAAATTTTGGGTTGTGAAATAGGTGAATATCCTTCAACTTACCTAGGAATGACCCTATTCAAAGGTAAAATTAAGGATAATATTTGGGACCTAGTTGTAGAAATATTTCAAAGGAAGCTTGCAGGTTGGAAAGAGACACTTCACAGTCAAGTGGCCAAATATCAATTGGTTAAATCAATGTTGCAAAGTATTCCAATATTTTTCATGTCTCTTTTCAAAATCCTAGTGAATATTACTAAAAAACATTTGCATAAAACCTTCCTTTGGTCTAGTTTAGAAGAAAAAAAGAGCATCCCCCTAGTCTCCTCAAAATAATTTTGCTCCAAAAAATAAGTAGGGGGTATGGGATTCAAGAAATTGAAACACAATGAATAAAGAATTAGTGGCTAAACAAAGTTGGAAGATTCTTAAGTAGGAAAATTTAGGATGGATTCATATTCTTGTTTATACGTATTTGGAAAAGGGTAAAAAATCTATGGAAGATCCTTATCCTCCCTTAGGATCTGCCTTTTGGAATAGTCTCCTTAAATTGAAAAAATTTATCCAAAAGGGTCTTAGATGGAATCTATTAAATGGAGAGAAAGTAGACTTTTGTAATTATCTTTGGATTCTAAATTTACCCATGATTCATATTCCTAATTTTGCAATCTTAGATCCCAAAACCCACCAGTTTTTTGGATCTAAATTTATGGATTTTATAGAAATGGTTGATGGAAAGAAAACATGGAAATCAATCTCTATTTTAGACTTGAATTAAGGAGAGGAGGAAGCCAAACAATTTATTGCAGGTAAGTTGAGAACTTGGGTAATAAAGAAATCTAAAGATGAAGATTCAATAATATGGAAAGAGGAAGAAAATTGCCCATTCTATATTAAATCGGTATACTTCATGGCTAAAGGTGAGTTTGGAAACTTGTTCCCTTGCAAGCAGAAAATCTTATCCTCAAAGTCAAATTTTTCTTATGGTTAGCCCTTGTGAATAAGATCCTCACCATTAAAAAACTTCAGAAAATGGGAATAACAATTTTGAAAAGATGTTACCTTTTCAATAAGAAAGAAGAAAATACCAATCATTTGTTCCTAGAGTGTCACTTCTCCCTAGAAGTATTTCAATCCCTTCTAAGGAACCTTGGGGCTTGTTGGGTGGTCCTGAGAAACCTATAAAATTTATGTGACCAATGGATCAATCCTTTCTCTAGCAAAATACTTTGCATTCTATGGGCTTTGAGCCTTCCCCATTTCCATTAGGGGTATGGAAGGAAAGAAACAATATATCCTTCAAGAAATCCAAAAGATATTTAGTCTTAGTAGGAATTAGAATCCTTAATGCTATCATTGAAAATATTTCAAGCATTCATCTCTCCAATGATGGAGATAGTGTGGTTGAGACCACACTTAAAAAAGCTAGTCCTTCCATAAAGAAATAGGCAGGTAGAAAAAATAGACAAGGTATATCTTAGATCAGATGGATTCCTCCTCCCCCTAGCTAGTTAAATATCAACTTTAATGGAGCCTCTAAATAAAATATAGGGAGTGCTAGGGTTGGAGGTGTATTTAGCAATGAAAAAGGTGCAATTATACTAGTATTTGCTAAAAAACTAAGAATCCAAACCAATCACTTTACAAAATCTAAAGACATCCTCCAGGAGCTTCTCTTCTTGAGTCTTTAGAATGAAGAAAGGTGATCATAGAAGGTGAATATTTAAATATCAACTATGTAATTGGTTCTCACACCCCTAGTTGAAACATTATAAACTTTATAGAGGAATATAAAAGGTATATTTAGATTCTAGAGGACTCTTAAATCAGACATGTTTATAGGGAAGAAAACATATCTATAGATTCTCTAGTTAATCTCAAAATTTAGTAGGAAGGTATCACCATTTGGAAGGAAATATTTCCTTAAATTCTCATTCAATTTTACTAGAGAGACCTTAATACCTCCCTTATTTGATCCTGATTACTTCATAGGAGTGCAAAATAGTCAAGTAAGAGATTCCATATTAGAGGAGGCTTTCGTTTCTTTTGGTTTTTTGATCAATATGAATAACCATTTTCTTTACTTAGTTTTAGGGGACAACTCCTACGGGATCTTTATGAGGAAATTTTGGCACCATTTGAACCCTTGTAAATTTGAACTCAACCTTTGAGGTAAAAAAGGAACATGGTCTTGACTTTTGCCACTTAGCTACTACAACAAGCTTACTTGGTGGGCCTCCCTACCATACAATTAAACAATCATGTAGTGATAATAGAGACTTCACTTTTCATGGCTTACATGGGGATGCTACAGGGGTATGTTCAACCCAAATTTGTGCAACCTCATGTTTTCCAAAAAATCTCTAAGTTTATGATGTGGAAGTCCTTCTCTCCACTTATGACCTCCATGTGGTAGCTCCATTAGGATGAGTTTCTTAGTAAGGAGTGCCACATAACACCCTGAGTCAACCATATCCATGTGATTTTTTGAATTTTGGCATCCCACTCAGATTATGATTTATTAAGTCTTGAGAGTGGGTTTCACAAGGTGTGGTGGCAACCTCTGATTATGCACATTTTCTTCCAATTTAGAGTGGTTCATGCCAAACTTACAGTTCTCAATCCTTCATATCCTAACTTGCTCTATAATCATGAACTTGCTTTGTAATCATTGATTTCACGCTTCTTAATTGCACCATCTTTATTTTCTATTGGTAGTCTCCTATGCTGAAGATCATGGTATTTTTCAATATGCTTGTTGAGTGTTTTTAGGAATGAAAGATGGGTTTGGGAAGCACACCATTTCTGAGTGTGAAAGATTTTGGTCACTATTCGTGGGTTGATAAATGGAGATACATGTTTAATATCAACACCATCTTGGGGGTCCTTTTATATTTTTATTCCACAGACAATATTTAGTCTAGTGATTTTTCTTTGGTTTTCAGATACTATATTTGGGTTAGAAAGCAGACCATGGTGGATGAGCTAAAAATGGTGGAGCCTTCAACCCTTACTATCGATAATAAAGTCTAGGAAGTTTTAGACAAATGTGGTATCCTCAGAATCCTAAATAATTTTAATGGGTACAATTAGGATCTATCCATTGAATTTTCCCACATATAAAAAGAGGGTAGTGTTAGGGCTAAAGGTTTCGAGTTTAATATTACCATCCCTCTCAAATCTTAAGTTTCTACATTGCCCATTTTTGATGAATGCATAATTAGAGATAAACATTCCCTTTCCAAGGAGCTTAGGTTTTTTAAAGGAAAAAGGTGAAAACCAAAAAAAAATACTAGAATGGGATTCTATGGGAATCCCTCCAAGTGCCATGGGATAGGGTGACCATAGTGATTATGTAGTTCTTCACTCTTTATGAACACTTTATGATCATCAGGAGCTTCCATTTAGCCTTATTGAATCATATTTGATGTAAAAAGAGGATGAATATACTAGCTTTCCTATTCAAATCACTTGAAAACATAATTTTACAAGTCCAAAGAGGTTTTATAATGGTTCCTCTATACCAAGGGTTACTAAAAATTAATTTTGAGTATGTAGCAAAAAAAGGTGACAAGTTTGGGGGAATAAGCCTAGGGCCTATGGTTGGAAACCCATTTAAGTTGCAAAGAAAGTTATTTTTCTTAAGAATCTGGAGAATAAGGAGCTAGGAACCTCCTTCCCAAAACCTTTTGAGCATATTTTATGAGAATAAGGTTTCTCCAAATAAAAATGAGAATAAAATAAAAAGGAACTGGGTGGAGAACCAAGGATACCAAGAGCCTCTACAAGTAGAGATGAAATGACGAGATACTCTAAGAATCTAAAATCAAGATTGGTAAAGACTGAGAAATCCACTCACATCATCCCAAAATTGAAATATTTTGAGGACTCTTATCCTACTTCTTCAAAAAGAAAGAAATCTAGACATCATGGGGTGTCTCTGTAGTCAAAGGAAAAAGGCCCATGAAATCTCAGGATCCTCTAAGAACCCCAAAAACTATAATCAAGATAGTCAAATACCTATTAAGATTTCTAAGGAGCACCCTCAAAATGGTTGCTACATATGTAGATGAGATTATTGTGATGATGGGAACAATTAAGAGGAATCAAAAGGAATTAAAGGTGGAAAATGATATTTCTGATGAGGAAGAGGAATAACAAGGTTGATGGAGTTCTTTTGTTTACTTGGGTTCTCTTTGTTCTTCTTACTTCTTATTTATGCTGTTGTGTTCTATTTCTTGGTCCATTTGTTGGGGTTGTGCCTTTTTTATCTTGTTCCAGTTATACTTCTTAATATCTTAATATCTTGTTTGTAAAAGGTTTGGGGACCCTTTAAAAAACCCTTCTTCTATCTAATAAAAAATAGAATTTATTGATAGACAGAGGATTAAAAAACTACTATCAATAAATATTTATAGATAAAAATATGCAAAAGCATAGAAGGATTTTTTTCTAAAGATTAACTGTAGGTATACAGAAAATCATACAACCATATAGATGGAAAAGGTGTGATATTTTTCCAATTGTAGGTGTGGAAAGGCTAAGTAGTTGCTATGAAAATTAGTGCAAATGTCATGGAAGTGGAATGACAAAAGTGATACAAATAGTGTAGAAGATGTGTAAGGGAGGTTGCCATATGAGTTGTGCAAGGAAGTTGCTAGGTGAGCCATGCCATACAAGCAATTGAAAACCCTATCTTAGAGTCATGCCATACAAGTGAAGATAATACTTTTTGTAGAATTCAATAGCAGATGATAGATTTCATATGAGTGTAGTTTGATGGATGTCATACAAGTCAAATATCTATTCTACAAGTTATCTATTGTATGTTAGAGTATGTTACATTATTTAGGTGCATATCAATGTACCACCTTGGGTACAATATTAGACTAGGAGTTTATCTTAGGTTACTTGAGAAAGAAGTAATAAAAGCACAAGTGTCAATGTGCAATGATATAAATGTACAAGGAGTGCACTTGTACATGAGTCATTGGAAATGTAGTTAAGAAGAGTAAGGGTCAATCAACCTATGTGCTTATATATAGGGCCCATAGTGTACATATAAGAACAAGAGATATATCAGATATATTAGATCAATGTGTGTAGCAAAGTGTGATCACTACTATGTAGTGAGTAGGTACAATGTAGTTTCCATTAGAGTTCTGGAGTGTTCATTTCCTCCATTACATTACATTTTACTATTTTCATAACTTTCCATTAATAGCATATTTTAGTCATATTGTAGAGTTCTATTATATTACGTTTTTGCATATTTACATCTTGTTATTGCTTTCTCCCATATCATACGTCATCAAAAGATAACATCGTACAAGTGTTAGAGTTGTATGATATGTGTTGTAAAAGTGTTGAAGGTGTACAATAGGGGTTGTACAAACAATAGTCAATCATTGACAAGAGTAATTTTATTTGAAAAATTATAAATGAGGTTTAGTATCCACAAAAGGATAGAGGGGTTAAAAAATACTAGAGGAGGATTCTGCGTGGATATGGTATGTGGCCAAAATCTCACATTCATGAAGATGTTAGTAGTAAGAAATTGAGTCTCATAAGGCATATCCAAGAAAGAGAAAAGAAACATAGTTTTGATTAGAAGTGAGGTAAAAGTAGACAACTAATAGATACTCATGGGAATAACCTCAAGCTAATAATCCCAAGGAGTGGATAGTGGAGGCTTTACCAAAGAAGGGGAAGGAAAGGATGATGATACTATTATAGGACATTACGTGGAAATAGCCAATGTCATTTTTTATCATAAATGGTGGAAGGCAATTGTAATAGATCACCCGATGAGAGCTACATTCAAGAATGTAGGTGTAAGTTATATACTATAGATTTCTAATTTTGAGAAGGAATTTTTCAAAAGGTATATATTGTAGATGTTGTAAACATACAATCCGTAACAAAACACTAGTAGAGTAAGAATTGGTGAAAAGAGGGTGTAGGTGGTGTTAAGGAGATTATTATGTAAATATAGCAATTTGAGTCATATGAAGAATACCTTTGATAGAAAAGGAAATGAAGAACGTCTTTGGTAAAAAGGCAAATTGGATATGATTTAATTGATCTGATAAAAATGTATTATTTATTTATTTATTTTGGTGGGAGTGGCTCCAAATAGAAGACACATATAGGTTATATATATGGACAACATAAATTCATCTAAGCTAGACACCAAGGAACAATATAATCACCATATAATTCAAAAAACTAAGTATCTGTTGGCGCTGGTTCACCCCTGCACTAGTGCCATATCTCCAACCAATAGTTTTTGGAAACTCTACTGGGGACTCATAAAGTCTTCGTGTTTAAGGATATCATAGCTCGGTGATACTCTGGTTTACCCATATCTTGAAAAATCACCTGGTGACTCCTCTGAGTAAAATATATAGACCTGAAGATTAGTTGCCTACTTAGAACCTCAAAAGGATCTAAACACCCCAAATAAATCAAGGTTTGATGAGCAACCTTGACCTCATTAGTGGAGAAAGTATGCTCATTTGGTGACACCAATATGGTGATCAAATCTAGAAGCTTTGAAGGACCAGTGCTCCAATGACAAATTGTCCTATCTGGAATGATGCAGGACCCCTAAACATCTTGAGCTTACAATATATTCATGAGGTAGAATTAAAAACACTTCTTAGCTATGATGGTATCAAAGGAGATACATGTAAGCATTGTTAGGATGTGGATTCCTTATCTATCATCCATAATATTACTTCTTAGGGTGTCATGCTTAAGCTCCTTGCTCTTTACCTTAAAGGAAAAGTGTTATTATGGTTCAAATTCTTTTATCATGGAAGCATTCACACATGGTTGGACCTATCAAAATCTCTCATTAATATATTTTATGCTTTTATAGATCCCTTTTCACTACTCACTTAGCTAGCATTCATCAAGTGGATCCAATATGAAACCATGGTTCACTTCAATATCCTCTTTATAAGAGTTTGGAAGAGGATACCCCATGAGTCCAGGCCATAATCTACCCAGACATACATAAATTATGTTTGTGCTTTTGAACCAAATATAAGCCTCCTCATTCATCAATCAAGAGAGAAACAAGGAAGCATCCCGTACTGAAGAATGTTGATCCTCACCAGGAAACTCACTGATGGAATCTTCCCCTAACCTCTCCTACTTCCAACATCCTTAGTGCAAAATTTTTTGTCTTCAGATTCTATACTTGTGTAGTCTCATGCTATGTTGGGTTCCTTCCCCTCATATTCTCATGATAACACACAAAAAATACAACAAGAGCTAACAAGAAAAATTCACTGGCTGACTGAGGAGATCAACAACATTAATAAGATGCTCTTAGATAAGGAAAGGATACCCAATGGCTAGGAAACTATTATTTAGTAGCATTCACAAAGAGGATAATCATAAATAGATTAGGTCTCTAACCTGGGTAGAGAAGGCAACCATCTACTCCCCATGATGGTAGGCAACAAATAATATCTAGCACAAGGGAGCAAGGACACAATGAAACTATACCACCATCTACCCCAATATTGACAAAGGCCAAGGCAAGACTTGAAGCACCAATCCTCCAACAAGTTGCATCCCTTGGCCAACAAGGGGTGGAATCAGTTCAATAACCTAGGAGCATATCTGGGTTGAACTCAAGTAACATGATGATAGCTCAGTTGTACCACGACAACCTCTGTTGTAGCTTCAACAACAATATCTATACCCTAGAATAATTAAAGAAAAATATTTGGATTCCCATTGAGATTGTTGCCTGCCTAAAAAATATGAAATATGGGTAACGATGCAAGTATACCCATATAAAGTACGCTTTTGGTACCCGCCTCTTGAAATGATGATATCCAAAGCATCGACTAAGGTAGTAAAAGGAAACTCTGCACGAGTGGCATTTGAGTGGAATATGAAACTACTAAGGCCAAGCATGAGATCTGAAAAGGCCCCTAGAACAATGAATGACACTAGCTAGTAGCATCAATTCAAGCACAATCAGAGGCTCAAATTTTGTACCATTTGGTATGTATATTACAGATTCATCGGATAGGCTGAAAAAGATTCTCTAGTTGCGACGTGTCGATCGCATCGTAATTTTGTGTAAATAGACCAATAGATAAATAAAATATGTGGTTTATGCAAAGTCTCATGGGATATAACATCATCTTAGGTAAATATTGCACAACATTTATTTCCACCATTCTTACAGTAGTTGGATTGCCATCATCCCTAGAACGTGATATATGATGATTTCTAGGATATTTTCCTCTTTGAAAAGGTACTTTCCCTTGCTCTTCTCTCTCTTTTTTATTTTGTATTATGTACATTGTTGTTGTGACTTTGTAACACCAATGGAAAGCATCATTGAAAGTTTTCAATTAAATCTATGCTCATTCATGCATTGCTCCAGTTCAAGCAAAAAGCAAGATTTGGAGATACAAAAAAAGGAATTCATATCAACCCAAATATTTTGAAAGAGGTATTGGACCCTCGTGGACTGAAATAGGTACCCTATAAAATACCTCATGAGTGGTACTTATAATTTATAAATTAATGGGTAAAAATGCATGATTAACAGTCCCCAAGAAGCATCCTGATAAGTTTAGGAAATGTTTGCAGGATTGTGTAAAGAAAAAAGGGTATTTCAAGAAGGACAAGTATATTTGGCATTCTGTCTATTCTTGAATTGACCTAGGTCTATGATGGAGTATGTTGATAGGAATGTGATCTCTTAAGGTGTCTCATGAATCAAGAAAATCATCCTGACTACACCACGAGATAACCCCAAGGTCACCTTCCCTTTCGTTTCTCTTTTTTCTTGTCTCTCTCTTCCATGTTTTCCCTATGCAGTAATCGTTACTAACTGTCTTGGTTAGTAATGTTGCTTTCCATCCTATGATTACCTCTTTTCATTTTCCCTTCCCCTTTATTTGTTCTTGCTTCTATTTCTTGAGTTTTTATTTTTGTGCACTTCTTCTCCTCTCGTGCTCCCTTTCTTCCTTTCTTCTCCTTTGCTTTTCGTTAGGATAAAAGTTTATTTCCTAACCTTTGGCCCACCATTTTCATTATCAAGTAACCTTCTATTACTACCTTTATTGTCTTGTTTATACTCTTCCCTGTGTGTTGAGCCTTTCCAATTACAGGTTCCATAATTTTTGGGTTCCTCTTTTTCACAAGGTAGGAAACCCCTATAAGTTTCTAGGAGTGTGGGTGAAATTTTGCATCTCTTCACCCACTCTTCTTTTTAGTAAAATATGATTTTTGAGAGAAATGGATAAATTTTTGAAGCGTTAAAGGATGGGTAGAAGATAAAGGTTGATGGGTGAGTGGGCAAAAGATTCTGATGTTAGCCGAGTAAGAACTTACAAAAAATCCACCATGGAAAAAAGGACTTTAGTGGGCAAAAAATAGGATGAGCATACATTTAGGCTCTACCATTAGGTGGAGGTATTAAAAAAACCCACCTGTTGGCTGGGTGGAGACTTCAGTTGGTATGAAGGGTGAAACTATTGCAAATCTCCACCAATGAGGTGGATGTTAAACCCCCACCCATTGTTGGGTGTAACTTTGGGGTATTAGTTGGGTGGAACATTGTGAAAGCATGAGATTCCGAAAGCTTTTTTAGAAAGAAAAACTACTTCGATGCATTCAAATCAAAATAACGCTTAAGTCCTATGCACGAAACAAAGAAAAGAGATAAAATGGAAATGGCAGAAAGATGTATGAAAGCACAACCCTCTTTATTCAATTTTCTTATCCTCGGTTACAAAGACGTCTCCTCCCTTTTTAGGGGCTAGGAGCGTTAAATGGATCTGGTTACAATCTTGATCATTGATCCCTCTTCCGCATGCCCACGTTTGAAATGGGCAGGCCAGAGTGTTGCCATCGCTTATGCCGATGAATCCTCACTTCTTGTTGCTCCTCCTGCAATCAAAGAAACAAACAAGGCGTTAGTAGCACCTGTGACAAAAAGGAAAGTTCATGCTTTGAAATTGCTAAAAGATGCATATGAACAATTGTCTAAAACAGTGAATAAAGTAAATCTAAATGACCTGAAAACCTGACAGAGGACAGAAGACATTACCAGAGGGCCACTGCCATTTAAATAGTTGGCCAATCTTCTTTCGACTGGAATTCGTCCCTGGGCAGGACGAATTTCGACTACTATTCGTCCCTGGGTGGGACGAATTCTACTGTGTTAGAAAAGCCGAGGTGATACTGCTCCAATTTTGATTCTCGAGACCTCAAAAACACCTAAAAATAGAGGGGTTATGTAATTGGGGCCATTTTGGGATGACCCAGATGGTCGGATTCTCCCAATTTGGCCTCTATCCTCGGGAATTCGATATCGCCACCTGTAAGTTAGTGGGACAACAAAGCAACAAAAGGCATGATAAAATCTGATCAAAATGTTATGGAATTGAAGCTATGAGTTAATTAAATAGAATAACGTAAAATGCAACATGAAAAAATAATCTAAAATGCTTTAGAATAAAACTTAGAAAATGCGGGGGTGCCCAAGTGGGCCTCCCACCGTTGGCGCTTGATTTCGGCGCCAATCCACTAGGGATGGGCCCAAAACCTCTTAGGATTGGGGTGTCGGAAAATTGGTGGTGTAAGGTGGTCAAATGTTGGATTTGGGTTAGATCCATGCTTCCAAAAGCCACCAGGGACGAATAACAGTAGAAATTCGTCCTGCCCAGGGACGAATTCCAGTCGAAAGCAGATTGGCCGACTGTTTCAATGGCAGTGGCCCTCTGGTAATGTCTTTTGTCCTCTGTCAGGTTTTCAGGTCATTTAGGTTTACTTTATTCACTGTTTTAGACAACTGTTCATATGCATCTTTTAGCAATTTCAAAGCATGAATTTTTATTTTTGTCATAGGTGCTACTAACGCCTTGTTTGTGTCTTTGATTGCAGGAGGAGCAACAAGAAGTGAGGATTTATCAACATCAGCGACGACAACACTTTGGCCCATCCATTTTGCATGTGGGCATGCGGAAGGAGGAAGACTAAGTCACAAATTGTAACAAAGATCCATTTAACGCTCCTAGCCCCTAAAAAGGGAGGAGACGTCTATGTAACCGAGGATAAGAAAATTGAATAAAGAGGGCTGTGCTTTCATATATCTTTCTTTCATTTCCATTTTATCTCTTTTCTTTGTTTCGTGCATAGGACTTAAGCGTTATTTTGATTTGAATGCATCGAAGTAGTTTTCCTTTCTAAAAGCTTTCGGAATCTCATGCTTATCCTCGGTTACAAAGACGTCTCCTCCCTTTTTAGGGGCTAGGAGCGTTAAATGGATCTGGTTACAATCTTGATCATTGATCCCTCTTTCGCATGCCCACGTTTGAAATGGGCGGGCCAGAGTGTTGCCGCCGCTTATGCCGATGAATCCTCACTTCTTGTTGCTCCTCCTGCAATCAAAGAAACAAACAAGGCGTTAGTAGCACCTGTGACAAAAAGGAAAGTTCATGCTTTGAAATTGCTAAAAGATGCATATGAACAGTTGTCTAAAACAGTGAATAAAGTAAATCTAAATGACCTGAAAACCTGAAAGAGGACAAAAGACATTACCAGAGGGCCACTGCCATTGAAATAGTCGGCCAATCTACTTTCAACTGGAATTCGTCCCTGGGCAGGACGAATTTTGACTGCTATTCGTCCCTGGGTGGGACGAATTCTACTGTGTTAGAAAAGCCAAGGTGATACTGCTCCAATGTCGATTCTCGAGACCTCCAAAACACCTACAAACAGAGGGGTTATGTAATTGGGGCCATTTTGGGACGACCCAGATGGTCGGATTCTCCCAATTTGGCCTTTATCCTCAAGAATTCGATATCGCCACCTGCAAGTTAGTGGGACAACAAAGCGACAAAAGGCATGATAAAATCTGATCAAAATGTTATGGAATTGAAGCTATGAGTTAATTAAACAGAATAACGTAAAATGCAACATGAACAAATAATCTAGAATTCTTTAGAATAAAACTTAGAAAATGCGGGGGTGCCCAAGTGGGCCTCCCACCGTTGGCACTTGATTTCGGCGCCAATCCACTAGGGATGGGCCCAAAACCTCTTAGGATTGGGGTGTCGGAAAATTGGTGGTGTAAGGTGGTCAAATGTTGGATTTGGGTTAGATCCACGCTTCCAAAAGCCACCCAATAACCTCCCTTGCGAAAGAGATTAATGGATGTGAGAAGGTGAATCAAAAAGATGCAAATGGGTGTTCAATTGGACAACACTTCGTTGCTTGAAATCGCCTCCAATCTGTCCTCTTTTGGGTGGGAAAGTCCACCATTTTATAGACCCATGGGGTCTCTTTGGAGGGGCATGCAGGGATGCCATGTGGCGGCCATGCCTTCCCAAGAGGGAGGAGACTCCTCCCTGACTTGGGATTCCATGACTGCCCTTGTGACAGTCCACTAACTGCCAACCTACCCACCTACACGTGCATGCATGGCAGGAGGCAATAATTGACTATCCTTGGCTGCCACTTGGTGGCATTTTTCTTTTTGCCCGTTAAACTTGGAATTCGTCCTGACCAGAGACGATTTCAGAATTCATCCCTGGGTGAGACGAATCTCAGTTAGTATTCATCCCTGGGTGAGACGAATACTGGACAAAGTGCCTAAATGTGCCAAATTGCTTCTTGACCTTACAAAATTGCTATGAAAGTGGTTAGGACCACTGTTTGACCTCTGAGGGCTGCCCTGGGGGCTATGTTTGTCAAAGTGATCAGTGTTTGCAGTCACATAATCGGATTGGTGCTGTTTTGGTGTCTACAGATGCCCCTTTTTGGGATGCGCTGTGCATGGCACAGCGTCGAGCAAAAATAGATAGCCAAAGCACTAATGATTAGGGTTTCTTGGTAACCTAATCAACTTTTGATGCCCCAAGCATGGAAAGGGCATGCATTCTTGAATCCTTACTTCTGATGAGCTAAGGAATTTGATTTCAAGTATTAACCTGTTTTGGTGAGGTGTGACTTGAGCTTGGACATTGATCAGTCATGATTAGGCAAATGGCGCAACCTTTTGTCCACGGGGGAACCTTGTGTTCATGATTCACGAATGCCAAGTGTTTGATCAATTTGATTGTTGCTTGTTTATTGCCCCAAGCAGGAGCGTAATTGTCTTTGTCAATGATTCTTTGAATGCATGTCGTTTTCCTTAATTGGGTGTGTGCTTGTTGATTGGTGACTAAGTGTGACTACCCCCTCAAGCGACGAATCGATGAGGGAATGACCTTCGTGAGAAAAGCGACGAGTCGCTTGACCCAAGATGACTTGTGCAAGGGTGCCTTTAGATGGTTTATCGTTAAGCATGTGCAATTTTTCCAACATTTGGACCTGTTTTTGGTGGGTGTTAACCCTTTTTGCGATGCTGTCTGGAGCTGAAATTGGCAAAAATCCATCTTCCCATGGAGCGGTCCGGCTAAAGTAGCCTTCTTAGGGAGTAGGATAATGACAATTTGTGACCCCAACATCTATTTTGTATGCCCGGGATGTCAAGTGCAATAGCACTCTTATCGGGCAAATTTATTGTTGGTTTTTAGTGCATTTTTGTTCATTTTTTGATGTTTTTGAGTGGGATTTGACCCATTTGTGACGTCATTTGGGGGTGAAATTGTCGAAATCCGTCCTCCCGTGGAGTGGTCCGGCTATGGTAGCCTTCTTAGGGAGTAGGATAGTGACAATGTAAACCCCGACATCAGTTTTGCTATGCCAAGAGGTTAAGTGCAAGAGCACTTGTGTCTGGAAATGCTTATTGATGTTTGTTTTTGTGTTGCATTTATTTGTTGTTTTTGTTGTTTTGATTTTCTTGTTGTTTTTTAGTGGGCTTTGACCCATTTGTGATGCCATTTGGGGGTGAAATTGTCGACAATCCGTCTTCCCGTGGAGCGGTCCGGCTATGGTAGCCTTCTTAGAGAGTAGGATAGTGACAATGTAAACCCCGACATCAATTTTTCTATGCCAAGAGGTTAAGTGCAAGAGCACTTGTGTCTGGCAATGTTTATTGCTTTTTGTTTGTGTTGCATTTTTTTTTTGTTTTGATTTTCTTTGATCTTATGCATGATGGTTGATGAATATGGATGTATGCATGTTGATTTATTTTGATGGATGCATATGCTATGATGAATGCAAATGTTTTTGATTTATATGTGATATGCAGAGATGAAATGGATGAATGGGATTTGTGATGTTTGGCTATGGCACCATAGACTGTTTAGAACTCTGTTATTTTGTTTTTAGGCGATTGTTGTGATGCATGACTTTGTATGTATACATGTGGTTTTTCTCTTTTTTGTATTTTCTGATGGTATTGCAAAGATGAAAAGTAGCGCAGTTGGTTTAGAAATGTAGCTAAGGTTTTCTGAGACTCAGACGGTTTTAACTCACTAGCCACGATTGTACTTTATCTTACAAGACTTTTGAACAAGGTATGAATCGGACTTGTTTTTGACCAAGCTATTTCACATCCCTGTGTGTGCAATTGAGTTCATTTATGTGGTATTTGTTAGGATACCGCCAATGCCGGATGGGCTTTCAACCAAACTCGTATGTGAGGATCACCTAATTAGCTCCACTAACTCCTTTGTTGTATTTAGTTAGATTAATCTATGGTGTTATCCAAGATACCATAAGCTAGCTCATCCTTATGCAAACATTGGTCTGCACACACGCAAAGCGAATGTGACAGACATATTGTCATGCGGGTAGGATACCACCATTGCCAGATAGGCTATCAACCAAACTCGTAATGAGGATCACCTAGATGGTTTTTGAATGCTGAGAATTCTAGGGATTCAAGCTCAGGATATTTGTTGGCTGAATGATTTAGAAAGTTGCTCGTCTATATAGTGATGAAAATCACTATTTATTTTCTATTAATTCTTTTTGAGCAAGGATTTTGAATAGTGGTGATAACCACTGTTATTTGATTTTGTGTTTTGAGTATTGTGAATTTGAGCTTGTGAATGGCTTTGATCCTTGTGGCCTTGGGGATGACTACCCATCCTGGTTAGGGGCGGATAGTACGAATCCTTATGACGTTGGGGACCAAGGGGATGATGGAGATTATGGAGTAAGGGCATTGATCTGTTAGGCCTTGGGGATGACTACCCATCCTGGTTAGGGGCGGATAGTACGAATCCTTACAACTTGGAGACCAAAGGTGCATGGAAAGTGTTAGGATGATGATTTTTTGGAATTTTGTTTGTGATTGGTGTTGATCCCTTTAGGTTTTGGGGATGACTACCCGTCCTTGGCAGGGACGTGTAGTACAAATCCTTACAACTTTGGGAACCAACTATGATTGGGATTTGGTAGTGGTGAAAACCACTGTATATGGAGGTGAATGGATAGGAAAGAGCTTGTCCTCTTGTCAATTCTCAGCATTCTAGAACCATTCGCACGGGGGGATGAGCAAGATAACCGTTTCGCTTATGGTGACCTGGATTACTGTGCAGGTTTCATCTTTCGTTCACACAACTTGGGAATTTTTATGTGTTTTAATTTGTGTTGGGATGTTACGTAACAAGGTGTATTTCAAGTGTAACTCTACCTTCGTAAAATCTGTCTGACTTGGTACATTACGTGGCTAAAGAGCAAATTGATGACTGAATCACGAAAACTCTTGATATATTAAAAGACCACTGACTCTAGTGTGGTAAAAGCAATGCATAGTGTTTTTGTTGTTTTTGTAAAATGGAACAGTGTGGAACAAGATGAACTAGCAGAGCAATTACAGCCTATGGTGCCTTTGACCTGTATGACCACAAATATGCAATGTATGGATGCAATGCTTTAATGCAGCTATGTATTTTTTGTATTTTTGATGGATTGATTTTTGTGAATATGAAGATGAGGTGCGAGAAGAGCTCTCTATTGATGAATTTGAGTATGCCTAGAAATGAGATGCAAAATTTTTGTTGTTTTTGATGATTTTTGTTGTTTTTGAATTTTCTTGATTTTTGACCAAGCGATTGTGGAAATCCTTGGAGCATTTTTGGGATTGACCAAGTGATTTTAGGGATCCTTGGAGCATTTTTGGGATTGACCAAGTGATTTTAGGGATCCTTGGAGCATTTTTGGGATTGACCAAGCGATTGCAAGAATCCTTGGAGCTTTTTTGGAATTGACCAAGCGATTTTATGGATCCTTGGAGCATTTTTGGGATTGACCAAGCGATTTTTAGGGATCCTTGGAGCATTTTGGGATGACCAAGCTATTGCGATAATCCTTGGAGCTTTTGGGGTGACCAAGAGATTGCGATAATCCTTGGAGCTTTTGGGGATTGACCAAGCGATTGCGATAATCCTTGGAGCTTTTTGGTTTGGACTATGGATCTTTAGGGGATAGAGGTACCCCTAGCTTGATGGTCTTTGTGCTCCGGATTTGGCTCTGGAGGTATGGGCATGAATGGATCAGCCCTATGCACGGATAGGAGGACAGGGTTCGCCCTCAACATTGATATTGCTATGGGATCTCTGGGCGGAAGTTGATCTCTGTATGCCCAAAGTGGCGGACGTAATGCTTGGCCTCGCTACGATGGGTTAACGTGCCACTCATGCCCTAGTATTATGTTTAGCTATTGAATTGCTTCATTGATATTTATGGGATGTCGATGTTGTCGCATGTGATTGTTGTGGGCTATCTCTTCTTTATCCTCACCTTCGGCCAGTGAGTACAGCTCATCAAAATTTGGGGATTCTGAGACATGGAGGACTACATCATCAAGTAGCCCTACGGTTAAAGTTTGATCCTCTTCGAAAGGAGCCTCATGTAAGTTGGGCCTTGGGAGCTCCAAAATCTTGGTCTCTACCGACTCTAAGTGCTCTAGTGCTTTGCACATATCGGGGGATTTGAGCTCCTCCTCTTTGGTTGGTTCTTGTTGAGGAACCTGGGGCCTATGGAGGGGTTTCCAGATAGCACCTCCCATGCCTTGATAGGGCTTTTCATCCCGCTCTTCTTCTCGCTCTGATTCCTCAAAGGCTTCTTGATGAATTTCTAAGGGTGGCCCATAAACTTGAGTGGGTTCCTAAGGAAGGCACCCATTATTGGTTATAGGAGCGGCCTCCCGCTCATGTCTAGGAGGCATCGGGGGCGATGCTTGATAAGGTTGCAAAGACTTGTCTCATACCCGGGGGTTGTGCCTCTCATAATGTTTTGTCTTATGCGTGTGAGGGGTTGGAGTCTTCTCCTGCATAGTGTGTTGGAACAACTCATCCTTCTGGTGTTGAAGGTGCTCTTTATTTAGAAGATACCATTGCTCTAATTGTTGTCATTCTAGTTCAAGTTGCATGAGTTGCATCCAGTGTGCGAAATGCTTGACAGATTCTAAGATAGTTGGTCCTACCACCTCATGTCTAGAAGGCCTAGATGCCTCTCCTAGATATCTATCTCGGTCGTAGTGATCCAAGATCTCTATAGGCTATCTCCCTCTGTTGGGGGTAACAGCATTCCCTCGAGGCTTTGGCCTCAGTGAGTGGTCCTGATAGATAGCAGGTGCGGAGGCATATTGCTCCCGCACTATATATTACTCTCGAGGAAGGTAGGGATCTTCCTCTTGCTCTCTTTCATAAGTGAAAAAGGGACGGATGGAGTTGGCTCGCCCCGCATGAGGAGCCTTGTGCTCTGGATTTTTCTTTGTAGTCCTGACAATTGGAGGGGGTGAAGGAGGGATAATGTAATCATGTGGTTTCTCCCATCGAACCCTATGTTGACCTAGTGCTTCATCACGCGGTGACCACTCATAGCGAGCATCTAAGGGAGCTCCCCTACTAATGTACCCCTCATGGAAGGGTGTGTGCTGAGTGCTATGCTGAACAGGAGTGCTCCTAGAAGGGGTGCCCCTATAGTCCCTATCCGATAAGGTGTGGAGGGGTCTACCTTGTGTGTCAGGCCGCCAAGGTGGTATGACCAAATCCTTGGGGCTATACTGGAGGTGACTTGTGCCTCCTTGGATATTCCCCGTAGCATCCGCCTGTGATTGGGCTTGGCTACGGGTGAGCACCATGACGATGTCTCTCTAAAAAACCCTAAAATTGAAAATGAGTCAGATGGGGCCCAAAATTGGTGTGCGCCTCCCTCTTACCATAGATAAGACAAAAATGAAGTTTCAAGTCCTAACTATAAATACGTTAGGAGATATTGACCTCCGAACAGCTCAAAAAGCGCAAAAAATTAGGTGAGCAATTTTAAAACCTAATTTCGAGGCCCTAGATGATGGAATTTGGCCCTAAAAACTGGTTTTCTGGGGAAATACAACTCTAGCGAGTTTTAAAAATCTCCCAAATAACTCCCTGTAAAATTTCTCTTTTTTGTTATGGAATTGAAGCTATGAGTTAATTAAACAGAATAACGTAAAATGCAACATGAACAAATAATATAAAATGCTTTAGAATAAAACTTAGAAAATGCGGGGGTGCCCAAGTGGGCCTCCCACCGTTGGTGCTTGATTTCGGCGCCAATCCACTAGGGATGGGCCCAAAACCTCTTAGGATTGGGGTGTCGGCAAATTGGTGGTGTAAGGTGGTCAAATGTTGGATTTGGGTTAGATCCACGCTTCCAAAAGCCACCCAATAACCTCCCTTGTGAAAGAGATTAATGGATGTGAGAAGGTGAATCAAAAAGATGCAAATGGGTGTTCAATTGGACAACACTTCGTTGCTTGAAATTGCCTCCAATCTGTCCTCTTTTGGGTGGGAAAGTCCACCATTTTATAGACCCATGGGGTCTCTTTGGAGGGGCATGCAGGGATGCCATGTGGCGGCCATGCCTTCCCAAGAGGGAGGAGACTCCTCCCTGACTTGGGCTTCCATGACTGCCCTTGTGACAGTCCACTAATTGCCAACCTACCCACCTACACGTGCATGCATGGCAGGAGGCAATAATTGATTGTCCTTGGCTGCCACTTGGCGACATTTTTCTTTTTGCCTATTAAACCTGGAATTCATCCTGACCAAAGACGATTTCAGAATTCATCCCTGGGTGAGACGAATCTCAGTTAGTATTCGTCCCTGTTTGAGACGAATACTAGAGAAAGTGCCTAAATGTGCCAAATTGCTTCTTGACCTTACAAAATTGCTATGAAAGTGGTTAGGACCACTGTTTGACCTCTGAGGGCTGCCCTGGGGGCTGTGTTTGTCAAAGCGATCAGTGTTTGCAGTCACATAATCGGATTGGTGCTGTTTTGGTGTCTACACATTGGAAAATTCCCACCCTCCATAATATCATCACAGGTAGAAGGTTGTTATCCAATAAAGCAAGTAAAGCAACTGCCCAACACCTGAAATCCCATCATCATCTAGAATTTCAAAATGGAAAGGTATTAATGCTAGTACCAGTTGTTCATGTGTAGAGGTGTTGATTTGAAACGTGCTACTCTTGGGGTAATTAATTCCAATCATTCACCACCTAACTAGAAGACCATTGACTGATTAAAGGGGCAGAGTAGATCAAAATTAATGATCTAGACAAAAATGATAGAAGAATCAAGGGTTCAAATTGATGCAAAAGCACCTACCCCCATTACAGAAGATCACCACTATCCTGAGGAATAAAGTACCAACTGAGCGCTTGTCTGCTTCATCGCTATCTTCTTGCCTAGCACCGTTAATGCTCGTATTTTGAATTTACTGTAGATTTATTTTATAAATAGTGGAATGCTAGACATTCCAAAGGGCAACTCTTTGGCCATTACAATTCATATGTAATACCTCCCTTTCTATAAATACAAGGATATCACTATTTGGTCTTCACATCTATCTATTTAATGTTAATGTGCTTATTTTTGCTTAGTTATCTAAGTGGATCTCATTTAATTATACTATCTAAATTTCATGGGTTTTGCTTAGTAGTTTCTAGAATTCGCATCATTATCAAGATGGGGATTTATTTCTGCTAAAGCTAATCGGGCAGGAGCACTCTAATTGTAAATCTTGGATTTCATGCACATGCCTATCGTTTCTAGAATTCACCTTTCAACCTGCCACACTAAAGCATTGAGTGAGGGCCCATCTAGCTGATCTGTTAGGTGGTACACCTATGTTTACACTGATGGGATGGGGTGAGCATATGTCTTGATGCGGTCATACCCATCCTTGTGAGTTCTAGCTACGACCTCATTTTATTTCCTTTCCCTCTTTCTTTTTCCCTTTCCTTGTTCTACGGTGTAGGTATCTAGGACTTCCATCAAGGAACTAACCTTATCTGGATATTGACCACTTTGCAATGGTTATTTGATGTTGGCGCTGGTCTGCCCCCGCATTGGTGCCAAATTTTTGATCAACAATATCAGACAAGCAACCTTGAATTTTAAATATCCATTATAATCTTTTGACATACCCTTCAAATATAGAATTTTGTTGCAGAACAAATGTGGATATATTTAAATAAATGATATACATTATATTTTTATCTCTTGTCCATAATATATTATATATTTATCATCATAAGTTACAAGATACATGGAGTCCCAAATGATACCAAACTATAAAAATAAAGTATACTTTACTCAGATTCTATATCTCTATTATTCTATGTTATATAAAATTATTGGATGTGGATGATGGAATAACTTTTTGATATGACAAGATAATTTTATGATGATAAGATACCTTTTTGTTAGATTTTGTCGTAGTTTCTAGAAAAAATATAATCAAATATTACCCAGTATTGCTTAACAAAAGGAATACATAGAACAAAAAATAAGAACACAAAATATGATGGGGTGTCCATGGATACCAAATATTATTCATTAAAGTAAATAACATTACACTCCAACCAATGGAAAAAATATTGGTGTGAAGGAATATTTATACCCAAATACATGATGCCTTAAGGTCAAGGTTGTGAGACTAACTTTTAGGAATAAAATTAAAAAAAAATACAAAAGTACCTTTTTCAAGGTTTACATGGAACCAAAGGGTTAATATAACAAATTTAATTACAAATAGTTAGTCATAGCCTTAAGAGAAGCTTAATCACCACATATTTTAACATTCCCCTTAAGTTGAACAAGGGACACAAAGAGACCCTTACTTTGCATCCCCTTTAAGAGACACTCTTCAACTCTAAGAAGCTCCCATATGCAAGCAAAAGTGACCTCAACATGACCTTGGTCAAGATAGTTGTTTTCTATGCTAAAGAAGGCATAAACACTGGATCTAGCATCCCACAAGCATGAATTAATCTCAACAAAGTGCATTCATATGTCAATGCGCTTTGTTCACTAATGGAATACTAGATTATGAACATTCTATATATTCTAATTATCACATCGAAGAGTGATTGGAAAGCTTTGAGAAATGATGATTTCCTCTAAAATTATTATTGTTCATCTATGATGCTTAGTTGCCTTATTGGTAACATAATATTTAGCCTTTATAGAGGACTGATAAATGGTGGATTGGTATCTAGAATACCAAGAAATTAGGTTAGGTCTCAAGTAGAACACAAAGCCTATGGTGGACCATTGCTCGACCTAATCAACATCTAAGAAACCTATTAAATTTAAAGGGAAGCCAGTAAAATAGTGAATGTCCATTTGATAGATCCCTCTAATGTATTTGAGAATCCTCTTTGTTACTATCTAGTGACTCTTCCAAGATGCCTCCATGTATCTATCACAATAGCTTATAGTAACGGCTATATCTAGTCTAGTATAAATAAGATAAATAAGTCCTCCCATAAGAGATCAATACATCATGGAATCAACCAAAGGTGTGGTGCAATCAACCCAAAGTTTTAAACCTAAGGTAAAAGGATTTGAGCAAGCTTACATTCCTTCATGCTGAATTGGTAAAGATCTAAAACATACTTGGGATGTATTGGACATTTGGAGTCCCTAAGTCAAGTTGTCATTGATGTCACCAGATGAAGTCATCGTTAATGATAAGTTGTCATTCATGTCAAGAAAAAGCATGAGCAATTAAAAGAAAGGTTGCATAAGGCCCAAAAAAAAAAAAAATATTATAATATTTTATTATAATATTCTAGCTAAAGATTGGTTTGAAGAAAATCGAAGGCCATAGAGTGATCATCTTTTCAAGTACCCAGTTGGTAGTTTTGAAAGGATATGGTTTATATTATTTAAATTTAAATATTTTAACCTTCGGTGCCAACGCATAACAAGGAGGTTGAAAAGTCTAAATTTGAGAGCAAATTATAAAAAGGCCCTCGTCGACGTTCGACATTCTTCCTCGATTAAAAAGGGCACCGACTACCCAAACACCCACCGACGTCGCTTTATCAGGTCGCCCATTGAAGATTTAAAAAAAAAAAAAAGGTGTTCATGCTTTAAAAATGGGGTGCGATATTTTAAGAAGAGCTCAACGAAAATTTGTTCAAAGAAAAGGACAAAACATCCTTCGCATTAGAGTGTGCTCGAACATAATACACCTCGGTCGAAATTAGCCAGCACTGGGCAAGATTTGTTCGGTAACAAAAATTCGAAGGAAAGACAAGTGAACAGTGACGTGAGAAACTTCAGTTTGCACGTAAATCAAGAAGACATTATTGACAGTACAGTATGCGAGAATAGCAGACACGCCTTGCGAACTAGTTCGGCTTGAGTTCAGGTTTTTCGAGGTTGGTAACCTGGTAGACAAAAGAAGAGTAATTTTCAGGTATGTGACAGTACTCGCTTTGGACGACCTAAAATCTTCTGTTAGCTTCATTATTTCCATTTGCCAAGGTAGCATAGTTGGCTGTGGGTTTGAGTGACGACACAGAGGTCTCGAGTTCGAGACTGGGCGGGGCGGCAAAAGAAGATTAAATTCTTTTTGAATTGATCGTCAGTCAGTATAAGTTTTTTGTTGGTTAATTTTCGAAGCGACAAAGTTATCTTTTGGAGTGTGCGGGCTAAGTGCTATCTGGGTGGCACTAGTGAAGGGTGCTTTGTTGGCGGTGAAGGGAAGGTTCGAGTCTCCTTGTGGGGGTGCAACTAGTGCCAAACATTTTTGGTGGAATGAAAGGTATGCCTAGAATTTATCATTATTATTTTTGTGAAATTTAAAAAGGGCCTTGAGATTAGTCGAGAGGTATAAGGGGCTACATAATTTTTTTTTTTTTTTTTGTAATGTGTCATTCAGGAGCTATACGGATTATTATAAGATTTTGTTTTTATCAAAGTTAACGATTGTTTCAGATGGTTTCTTTAAGGACTTTGGAGTTATAAAGAGTTGGTTTTTCTTCCATCTAATAAAGTATTAAAGGATTATATTTGCATATTAAGGAGTAAGACTTTTAAAGTGTTGGTTTCCTTTTAAAAGACTTTTGCCAAAGAAATAAGGGTAGAGGTTAAAGAGGTTAAAGTATTAAACATTATTTTAAGTTGGAGTGATAAGGTGTATTTTAGTCATTATTGTGTAGTGTATTTTAGCCATTATTGTGTAGTGTATTTTATTGAAGTCCTCTAACCCTTATTGATATTGGCAAAGAGTAATTGTAAGTGTGACAGATTTGTGAGATCAATTCCTTGACAAAAAAAAGGTATGAGAAAAATTCTTCTTTGATTGAGTTGGTTGATTGGTTTACTTGAAAATTAAGTTTGGAGTGAAAAAGATTTGATTAGGGTTTCCTTATTGAAAGTGTTTGAGTTGTTACTTCAAGGTTTTTTGAATTTGAGAGTTGTGATTAAAACCTTCTTGATGAGCATGATTTTTGAAGTGATTTGTTATGCAAAGAACTTGAACTAGGGTATGAAAAGATCATGAGTATCATTGCTATGTGAGATTTGTTGTTGAGCATTTTTAAAAACATTTTGAGTTGGATGATACATGCTTGGGCTAGAGTTTGTGAGCAAGAGTTATTTCTTGAAGTGATTAGTTGAGTAGAGTTGATTGAGCCTAGTCAAGTGGATGTATGAAGTGATTGTTCAAGTTCCATAAAACAAACTATTATATATTATGATTTGAGTTGAGATTGAGTTTTGAGAATATAACATATTGAGTCTCTAATAATTCTTTTTATGCTTCTATGAGATTGAGTTGAGAAAGTGATTGAGTTTTTTAGAATAGAACATATTGAGTCTCTAACAATTCTCTTTATGCTTCTATGAGATTGAGTTGAGAAAGTGATTGAGTTTTGAGTATAGAACATATTGAGTCTCTAACAATTCTCTTTATGATTCTATGAGATTTATTTGAGTTGAGAAAGTGATTGAGCATTAAGTAAAGAACATATTGAGTCTCTAACAATTCTCTTTATGTTTCTATGAGATTGGACAATTTTTGTGTGAAATTGTTAAGCAGATTTGAGGTAAGTCATTGAAAAGACTTGTGGACTGATTTTGTGTGAGCTTTTGTGGAAGCTTACAATACATATTTGAGCAAGTCCTAGAGAGGACTTATTGAGCAGATTTGAGTAGGTTTTGAGTGGACCTATTGAGTAGAGTTATGCAGGTTGTGTGTGGACCTATTGAGTAGATTTGAGCAGGTTTTGAGTGGACCTATTAAGCAGAGTTGTACAGGTTTTGTGTGGACATGTTGAGAATATTTGAGCAGGTTCTGAGTGGACTTGTTGAGCAAAGTTGTGCAGGTTCTGTGTGGACCTATTGAGTAGATTTGGACAGGTTTTGTGTGGACCTATTGAGTAGATTTAGATAGGTTCTGAGTGGACCAATTGAGCATATTTGAGTAGGTTCTGAGTGGACCTATTGAGCAGATTTGTGCTAGATCGACTGGACTATGTTTAGTGCAAATTTGAGTGGACTTGTGTTAGACTAACTGGACTGTGTTTAGTGCAAGAGTTGAGCAGATTTGTGCTAGATTGAATGGAATTTGTTTAGTGTAGATTTGAGTGAGCTTATTGATTAGAATTATGCTAGACCGAATGAACTGTGTTTAGTGTAAGATTGAGCAGAGTTGTGCTAGACCGACTTGATTGTGTTTAGTATAGAGTTGAGACAGAGCTTTGGGGGTGACAGAGCATAGAGAACAAAGTCTTCGATGGATAGATATCCATCAGCCAAGGCATTGAGGACAAGTCTTTTGAGTGGGGATAAGAGTCTTCAGTGGAGATAAATCCACAAGCTAGAGCAATGGAGGTACTCGTCTTCTAGAGGACCACCAACCAGAGCAGAGGATAAGGATTTATCCTATGGATAGATATCCACAAACCATAATTAGGGGATCAACATCTCCTTTGGACAGAGGTCTATAAACATTGTAATTGGGAAGGATTCCCAAGAGATTGATTGAGAAAATTTTAGTGAAATATTTTCTCCGTGGAGTAGCCCACATTGGGTGAACCATGTTAAATTGGTGTCTATATTGTGTGTGATGATTTATGCATTGCTTTGGTTATTGCTATTGATATTACCATTGATTATATTGGATAATATTGTTTGGGAAGAAAAAGTAAAAAGTGGTCTTATACTATTCACCCCCCTCTCAGTATAAGCTTATGTTATTCAGGATGAGGAATAGTGATGCCTATTTGATCAATTTGAATCCATAGTAAGAAATGAAAAATCCCCAAATCTCATCTCAAAGGTGGAACAAATCCATGACTTCATATCTTGAATCATAGTAGAGGATTTTTCAATGATGAGAAGATCATCAACATACAATATAATTACCAAGGTTTTTTCATTTTTATGTTTAAAATAGCAATAAAGAGAATCATTCTAACTGAATTTATGTTGACCATGTTGGCCACAGGTGCAAAAGTCTTGAAATAGATAATTTCCTCCTATTGAAAGAATTACTTAGTAATAAGGCATCCCTTATGATTCTCTACTTGAACATTCAATGTGTTTTTGGTCTTGTAGACCCATTTGCATCCAATAAAATTATTTCCTTCTAGAAGAGGGACTAGTTCCAAGCCCTATTCTTCATAAATACCTCATAATCTATTGCCATAGCATATTATTCTTTTGGCTTTCCCTTATCTTGAGAATATGTGAGAGCATATTGAGAGTAGGCTATCTTGGAAAGTAATGCTAAAGATGAAGCCTTTAAATATTTGTCAAAAGGTATAATTTGCTAAACATCCTTCAAAAGTATCTTAATCCACTTGGCTGTTGGATGAACTAAGGTATTATGTGTATCTTGTGCTAACTCAACATAAAAACCTAAAATAGAAGAATCCAAATCATCACCACTTATCTCACCATGCAATACTGGAGCATTCTAAACTAATTTATCATAATCACCATGTCATGCTTTTGGAGAAGAAGACGTTGCCTATGATGTTGCCTGTGAAGGGGTCAAATTGATAGACAAAGAACAACCACTCAAGGAAGATGATGCTAAAGAAGAAAATGCTCTAATAGGAATAGATCCAACCAAAATATTAGAAGAGCCTACTAAATTTGAAATAGGCAAAGAGTTAGAATAATTAATAGCCAAAAGCACAAGTAGTGGGCTAGATAGAGTACTTGGAATAACCACATCAAATATGACATCTCTCTAAATATCTCATATTTTTGAAGATCATAAAGATGAATTTCTTTGAACTATCACAATATTCCCCAAAAATGCACTTATGATTCTTTTGTGTCTTCTTCCAAAGACCATGGGTATGTAATCATATTCTAAAGAACCAAAGATATAGAATTAGGACGTATCATGCCCTGGACGACCCTACTAGAAACATTATTGATGATAAATTTTGCATAAATGATAACCTCGACCTAAAACTTAAGATCAAGCCTCTTGGAATGAATCATTCATAAATCCATATCCATGATTACTTTATTTTTCCTCTTAGCCAAACCATTTTATTCAAGAGTATGGTGAGTAGTCTTCTAATATGCAATTCCATGATAAGCCAAAAACTCATGAAAAACATAGCTAACATATTCACAACCCCATCTATCCTTAGATATTTGATTCTCCTATCTAGATAATTTTAAAAAAGACCCTTGAAGGTCTTAAACCTCTCAAAAATATTATCCTTATTATGAATAATGTATAGCCATACATATCCAGAGAAATAATCATAAAAAGCAAGGAAGTACCTATTTCGTAAAAGAGTGTTGGAGGTATTACATTATTTGGTACTTTGTAAATATTTTAGATTAGGCTTTGTGTTTAATATTTGATTCCATAGTATGTGTCAAGTTATTAAGTGTGAGTATGTGTCATGTAAATAAGTGTGGAGTTATGAGTGTGAGGTTTCATGTTTGTAAGTGTGATTTATGTAAGTGAAGTTCAAGTTTAGAAGTGAGGAGTTATGTACAATCATGAGAGACTTTGTTTTATGTAATATGTGAGATTTACTATGTAAGAGGGAAACATGAAGAGTTAGATCTCCTGCAAGTTTGAGAGAAAAAATTTAGAGTCATGTGCATATGAAGAGTCTCATCTATGTATATATTGAAGATAAATCCATATTTTTTAGCTAATATTTGATCCTCGCTATTATTTAATGTTGTGAGCATAACAAATATTTTATGATAGTGGTATCAGAGCCACCACCTTGAGTGTTCTTAGAAGCAACCATGTTGAGTGAGATAGCCATAGGAAAGGATGATTGCAAGTTTGGATCAGGAAGATAACAAGAGTTAGAGCTATAGAATAGAGACTATTGAGCTGCATTGGAGAGAAGTGGAAAGACGATTATGTTGTGATAAAATTACTATTGAGTTATGGTGAGGAGACAAAGTAAATAAGTGAGGTAGAGAGATGATTAATCTACTATGAAGGAGTGAATATGAGTGGAGAAGAGGTATGCCTAGTAAAATATAGTAAGGAGAAGCACAAATTTTGGTGAAACTTGTAGTAAGTGCAACATCAAAATATTGGTTTGGAAAACACTATAGGAGGAGATATTTTGGGAACCATGCATTTGGAAGGAGGAGATGTTTGGGGGAATGATGGACTTGAGAAATGTTGCATTTGGAGATAACTGTAAGCCCTACACACGATAAGAAAAAAAAGAAGTGTGAGCGTGCAAGTTAGAAGTTGTTATGCACTTGCTATAATGTCTGGTTAGATATTGTGAGATTTGTGTAGACTAGAAATTTAAGAATTGATGTTTAGAAAAAGAGTACTAATATCAGAAGGGCTAAAAGGTATTTTATTCCTGGTTTATTCGATGATATAATAGTGAAAGAATGCAACACATCCAAAACTAGAGTATGTAGTAATGCTCAGGGAAAAGATAAATATGAAAGGTTAATCCTACATACAAGATATTCTAACACGGAGGATAAACACCATTTACTAAAGGTATATTTTGACCTTTAAGTTATTTGAATATTTAGGAGCATATTTGATTTGAGAAGATTTGATAAAAGTGGAATGATTTAATTTCAAGAGATATAAGAAGATAAAGAATAAAATAAAGTGAAGAATTAAATTAAAGGGAGATATAAGAAGAAATTAAAATTGAAGAATAAATGGAGAGGAAATTGAATTGAAAAAGAAAATAATTAAATTGAAGGGAGATATAAGAAGTTTATGAAAATTTGAAATTTGAAATTGAAAAGTGATGATTGAAGAAAATAACAAAGAAGTGAAAGAAAGAATTAAAGGAAAAAGTGAAAAATGAAATCAAAGAAATTGAAGAAAGAAGTTATAAAAAGAAGAAATAAATTGAATTAAAGGAGTACAAATATTTTGAATGAAAAAATGAAATTGAAAGAAGGAAAATAATTGAAGAATAAAAATGAATATTGAAAAGAATAATAAAGATGTGACAAAGAAGAAAAATAGAATAAAACTGAAGATTAATTTTGGAGATAAAAGGATTTCCATAAAATTGAAGAATGATAAATTGAAGATCGAAGAAAATTTTGAAAGAATAAATTGAGAAATTGAACATTTTTTTTTATAATTTAGGATTAATAAGGAATCCCACATCAAAGGAAATAAAATTGAAAGGAATTTGTATGAACAAAAGAATTGGTTTAAGGAACAAAATGAGTGCATCAAAGAAGTATTTTTCAAAGTCACATATGTTCAAAGAAGCTAATATTCAAAGAAAGAGAAGATATTGTCATAGCCATATTCTACAATACAATAAACCATCAAAACCTCAAATAGAGTAAAAAATAGAATGTGAAGATAATGCTTGGTACATTGATTCAAGAGCTAGTCATCATATGACTAACAACTTGTATTGATTTAATTATTTCCAAGTAAAAACAAGCATACCAATTAAGATAGAAGATAAAATTTATCAAGTAAAAGGATCAAGGAATGTCACATTGAGTCTACCATATTCAGAATGTGCATATGAAAATATGCTATATGTTCCTGGTATAACAAGTAATTTAATAATAGTATCACAACTACTAGGTAAAGGAAGAACAATAGAATTCAAAACCATCAATGGCAATAAGAGATGTATCATTAAAATGTTAAATAAAATTAAAGACATGAGATCCTACAAAAGTGGTAAATTTGTTTTGAATGTGATAGAAATTTCACAAAAATATTTAGATTAAATTTTTCGATGAGAATGATATTAGAAGAAATATTATATTGAAAATAAAATCTTTATGGCAAATATTTTTTTTTATGAATTTGAATTAGACTTAGTATCAAATTTAGTACAAAAAAAGATCAAAAATTGAAAGAGGAGAAATGTAAAATTCCTTCCTTAGAGATAAAGATAATAAAAGAGTAGCTAGGGTTTGGAAAAATGCATTCTAATACGAGTAGGAAAAAATTGCTCTGCTAGGGTTTTTTAAAAAATCACTGCTCTACTAGGGTTTGGGTCTATCGTCATTCATAAATGGCTAGCTCAGTTGCTACTGAGCCGACTGGGGAGAGCAATGACGCCAGGGAAGCACCCGAGAAAGTTTATCCCGAAAGTGTTTCACAAGGTAAGAGTACTATCCCTATTGTTTCCATTCCCTTGCATGAGTTTCATAATGCTTGCCATTGGTTTGAGTCACATACCCTTGTCAAGTATTTCCTAGGTATAATTTCCAATGATACCCTCATTAGGTCCTGGGTGCAACAAGTTTAGGGTCCACATGGTGTGATAGTTGAGAATGTTCAAAATATCACCAAGGGTTATTTCCTTTTTTGCTTCCTTGATCCTGCTCAAGCTCAAAAAGTTTTAGCCAAAGGTCCTTGGATGGTGAGAAATTCCCTGCTAATTTTGTAATCTTACACTCATAACTTCACAACTAGTGACCAAGCTAAGATGGAAGTTCTTGTATGGATTGAGTATTTGGGTTTACCTATCCCATTTTGGAGTTTTTATAAATGCTGACATTTTCCCTCAACAAGTTTGTATGTCTTAAGCCTGAATGGTTTTTCTCAACTCGCCCTACCAAGTAAGCTTGTGTCAAAGTTGACATCACCAAAGACCTGCCAGATTTCATAGATGTCTAGATTGGTGGTACTGCCATTAGGAAACCTATTAACTATATCAATTTATCAAATACTTGTTATCATTTTTAGTGTATTTCTCATAAGATTTGAGATTACCCGCTAATGGAGTGGAAGTTCAAATAGACCCAACCCCCTTCGACTGCCCTAGTAGCTCAGTCTAACGGAGCCCAAGAATGCCAAGGTGACTGGAAAATGGTTACTACCCAAAAAAATCATGCTTCTAAGCACTTTGAGTAGGCCAATTCCTTTGTGCAGCCTACTTAGACCAGGCTTGTTGATAACCAAGTTATGAAAGCCCTCACTAGCTTTGTGCAGTATTTTGAAGCCATCACGTTGACTATTGTTAACATGCATCCTGCCATGCAAGCTGTAGGGATCCAGAATGCTGCTCCAACCACCCCTATAGCTACTCAGCCATCACCTTTTTAGCTTCTCTTTGGGCCTCAATTGTTGCGGAGACTCGTCCCACTACCATGCCAACTTCATTGACGGTGCCCACATACTCCACAACTATGGATGAATAAGCTTTAAAAGTTTATCATTCTCGTAGCACCTCGAGGGACATCTTGGGCCTAAGCTTTGACAAGCATCGTCAAACATCCTCAGGTGGGTAATTTCAGTGGAGGCACTAATTCCTTTAGTTTACTTTGGGGCCTAGGTGATTCTGAGGATGTCATGGATATTATGAATCCTGAAAATTCCTCATGCGAATTATGCTGATGAAAACCTAACCAAATTCCAATGCTTGAAGCATAGAGTTTGTTTAGGTTTGACTATCAGATGTAGTAGAGGTCGTAGCTTATACATAACATGTATTCTACCAAGAATTTTATTGGGAAATAAGGAGCTATCCCAGAGGTAGAAGAGGTCATAAAGTATGAGCAACATGTATTCTACCAAGCATTCCAAGTTGATTAAGCCAGGGTCCTCCTTAATAGAATTTGGTTGGCGATAATGCAGATGAAGGATGGACTACTCCCGTCGCTTCAGATGGTAGCTGGTAGTGTGTTAGCGAGGAAGATAACTTCTATTTCTCTCCTTGATATTTGTTTACTAATTATGTCTTGGTATGTCTGTGTAATGATTGCTCGTGGTAACATGTAGTAATTTTTTTTGGACTCTATTTTTATTGGGGATGTGTGATTTTCTCCACCTAGCGGATTTTATGGTTTGTGGGGTGTGATAATTCCACCCACCCTTTTTTTATGATTAATATTAATTAATATAGGGTTTTTCATTAAAAAAAACTTTAGTACCGAATCTAGAGCTGAACAACCAAGACAAGAATCAAAGACTAAAAGTACATAAAGGTAAAATGCCTTCATACCAAATAATGTAACTCAAGGGGGTGTTAGAGGTATTGCATTATTTGGTACTCTGGAAATATTTTAGATTAGGGTGTTTGTTTAATATTTGAGTCCATAGTATGTGTCAAGTTATTAAGTGTGAGTATGTGTCATGTAAATAAGTGTGGAGTTATGAGTGTGAGGTGTCATGTTTGTAAGTGTGAGTTATGTGAGTGAAGTGTCAAGTTTAGAAGTGAGGAGTTATGTGCAATCATGAGAGACTTTATATTTATGTAATATGTGAGATTTATTATGTAAGAGGGAAATATGAAGAGTTGGATCTCCCATGAGTTTGAGGAGAGCAAAGATCAAGAGTCATGTGCATATAAAGAGTCTCATGTATGTATATATTGAAGATAAATCTATGTAATAGATTATTGAAGAAGCACTGTATTTATGCACTACTTATAGTAGATACATTTTCAATAAAATATTTAGTGTTTTTTATGTTAAATATTGTGTATTGATTATTGCATGTTGGTGAGTTAATATTTGATCATGGATATTGTTTAATCCTATGAGCATAGTGAACACTTTCTAACAAAGATGTGTTGTACCCATAAGTCCACAAAATTCACTATGTATGATTTTCAAGGTATTATGCTCACCTGACAACCCTTTTTTGGAAATATATATTTATGATGCTTGAAAATACGCCCATTACATGCACCACTTGGAGGAAATATGAGTGGAAGTCCAATATCCATTTGATGTTGACTTATGTATCTCAAGGAACCATATCTGATATGCTCAAGTCTATGATACCACTTGTGATTCTCATTATCATCATAAGCACCCACAACAACAAAGTTTTTATTCCTAGAAATAGTGGAAAAAATGATAGGTCTTTATCTCAACTTATACATGTGGTTAGTCTCATCACAATAACTAGAAGCAATAGTTTTGAACCCCATTGTCTATATCCTTATATACCCATCTATTAGGCTAGAATTCTACCTTCTTATTTCTATAAATAATTCTATAAATAGACAAACAATTAGGTCCAAATTTAGGAAAATCAAGTACCTCATCAAATGACAAAGATCCATGTTTATATCTCCTCTATACAATCTACAATGAAGAGTCATCTCCAATCACAATATGTTCCCCTGCATGTGTTTTGTTGTAGCCCTGAAGAATATGCTTGTGCTTTGTCACATGCATAGTTGACCCTAAGTCCAATATCCACTCATCTAAATAAGTGGATCTCCAATATACACAATTAACCACAACATGAGCTTGTAAGGTTTTCCCATCAAGTCTATCCTCACCTTTTGCATAGAAGAGAGTAGCATCAACACCCCTTTTTTTGCTACTTTCTCAAGTTTCTTGATCCTTTTTGCAAAACTCACAAGTAGGCTTCTTGAAAATATTGTTAGGCTTCTTCTTATTTTTTTAAGACTTTTTATCATTATGAGATTTAACACCAACTTCTTTTGGGTGAGCCTAACTAAAAATATAAATTTTTGTATGCCTACTTATTCTAGCCTAATGGTGCAAAAAGTACAATAATACCTAATCAATGGGTGGGGCAAGAGAAATTGGAAAGTAAACATGAAGCATATTGAAGATAAAAACTATCTCATATGTTTTATTTATATTGTTGAAGACAACATTGAGCATTTTATTGTTTCTTTTCTTTTCCAATGTTTCTTGTCCTCCTCTTATCTCCTTAGAAAGCCCTTTTGCAATTCAAATGTCCTCTTATGGTTTATTGAATTGATTAATATACTCATCAATGGTATCAAATGAGTCCATGGACAAGGTTACAATATTAACCTCGAATGTACTAATTTGTATGGAATCAATTCAATCACATAGTCCTTGAAATTTCTCAAACAACACTATAGGATCCATGGTGCTTCTAACACAAATGACATATACATTATCAACATGAATAGAAATAATATCATGAGCCGTATCCTTCTAGTCCCTATAAAGCTACTTCACATCTTTAGTATTAGTATCACAAGGCTCCTCATTACATATCTGAGTAATCCCTTGTTATTGATCAAAGCTTCAATCTTGATATTCCAAGTAGCATAGTTATGATTACTTAACAAGGATAGATGATGATCCATAACTATTATGCCAAAATAAAAAAATTCTACATGTATTTATGACCATACACACCACCATTATAGAGATCTCAAAAAACCATTTAATATTAAAAAATGGGCTCAATTTGCTTTCATTTACAAAATTTATGGCCCCTAAAAGGTTTGCCCTAAAGTCATATAAATACCTTCAAAACCACTTTTTAGTACCTATAGTGAATGATGTGTTGCCACATGTTGCTGCATGAGTGGTTGAGGAGGTTGCAAGCATGCATTATTTGTATAGTATACCACTAATTACATGATATCACCTTTTACAATCTGATTAGCTACCTAATTTTTGAACCACACTATGCCATTTATTGTGTCTACTTTACTCTAAAATTCATTCACTCCCAAATCTATTATTAATTATGCAAGTTTCTTGTCAGGCGCAATGAGGTAGAAAAGTATGATTGATTAAACTTGTATTTATAGATTCTAAGTGGCATACAACCTACCATGTTAGTCAGTGTATGGCCTACCATGTCAACCCAATCGAAGTGTACCATATTTTACTGAAATTATTTGTATCTATTGCCATATTAATTATATAGACCACCATATATCACCTCTAAATTCATGTGCTAGCTATTATCTAAAATGTATAGACTAACACATCAGTCATAAAAAATACTACATGACATCCATATGGTCTTGCCATGTCATCACTATTATGCAAAGAGATAACATCATCATAAGATGCCATATCATCGAGGTTTTTATGTCATTATATGTTGTGTAGATGTTGATATCATCACTATGTTTCAAAAGGTTTTGGTTTTGAAGGAATTTGAACTCATAACCTCCCATGCCCTAAGGCCTTAAAGGGCTTTTCCTAGCCAACCCTCTACGCACAATGCTTGGGAGGGAAAGGCTGAGTAAGATAAATAAATAAATATATAAATCTTGATGCTCACTGTTTAGAACCCTATGTTGATGCAAGCCCATATTACGTTGGTGTAGGCACACATCCCACCAAACTACCATATTGGAAAATATTCTCTTTTCAAATTTTGCAAATTAGAAGGAAATAATAGTTTTTTAAAATAGAGTTGCAATATTACTGCATTGGTAAGGGCTTTGGTCTCTCTTTGGAGAGGTTTAATATGAGGGGATGAAGACCCCTCATAAAAACTAGTGTAAAATTAAATATTAATCAAGTGGTATTAGCGCAATCAATTAAAATTTTCAAAATTAAAAGGAGGAAACCTAGGTTCAAATCTTTCCAAACAATACATTGATAATAGCTAAGCTTTGTTGTAATACCACTATGTGGTGATGTTGTAATACGAGTGGAGCCCATTTTAATCCCATATAACCCACTGAAAAAAATAGTTTTTTAAAATGGAAATTAGGGTATCTAGAGGCAAAACTAAAAAAGTGTTAAATTATGACCCCCTTAAATTTTTACTAAAAATTAAAAAATGTAGATGGTTTGGTTGCATTTATTGTGACTTTTCCTACACAACCATTTTTTCAAATAGAATCAATTAGGACATATTCTCATGCCTATGCAACAAACATTTGTCAAACTACTTTTGCAATTTTGTCAAGTGGCTCGGAGGTCTTTTCTAAGCATGAAATCCTACCCATAGCTTCTCTAGTACCAAGGATTTGTCTAAAAAAATTAGCCTCTTCTTTTATTCTTTCATGGTAGCTAGACAATCTACCCTTTCATTTGTATTGCTATTAGACAAATCTTAGGAGTTATTACATCATATACCATGTGAGAAGTCAAGTGGTATAACCACCTCTCACAACATACATGTATGTGATATAGGACAAGATAATTTGAAGTTTTTTTGAGGGTTTGTTATACATAAATTAGTCATCCTATGTACTTAAAATACCCTTCACTACCATAATACAATTCATTCAAATCATTAAGATCTAACATGAGGTATTATACTAAGTACAACGAAGAAATATTTATCCTTCTAATCCTCCTCTAGATTTGACATAGAGAGATCCAAAAGAGCACTTTGTTTAGAGGAAAATTTTGAAGTTTGAGAAAAGAAGTTTCAAGGAAAATTATTGGAATATATTATATTATTTGGTACATGCTAATGTACCCCATGGTACCTTCATGGTGTATTTTTAAATAATATATTAGGGTTGAGTCATATTTTATAGTGTGAGTTATATTTTTTCTTTATGTAAGTGTAAATGTGGAAGATATGTACACATCATGTAAACTTGTAATGTGCAGGAAATGCACAAGTGTCATGTGAGTTAGTGTGCAAGTGTAAGTTGAGTCTATGTGCATAGGTGTCTTATATGTAAGCATGCAAATATGTAATGTAAAGATGTGCATAAGTATCTTAGGTTAGAGTATACAAATTATAGAAGTGCAAGAGTTATGTATAGGTGTACGTATATTATAGAGTCAAGTATTCATCAAGTATGCAAGTGTCAAGTAGATAAGCCAAGAGTTATTAGAATTGGCATATGGAAAAGAATAGTCAAGTATCCAAAGAGTCATAATACTATGGATATATCCTCCATAAGGATACAAAATCAATGAGCATAACATATCGTATCATATTACACAGAAAAGAGCAAGTTATTATTACATTTGAAAGAGAAAGTGGAGTAAGATTTCATACATTTTAAGAAATTAATATTGTAAGTTGTTCTACATGCTTGATACATGTATGATTTAGGCTATTTACATTCATATTGTTGCTTATTATTGAATGTAATTTGATATATTATTGGCCTTGATATACATATTAATTCGCTTAGCGACTTATATTACTTTACACATATTATTATATTTGACCTTATTGTGTTGTGCCTACATTATATTCATTCTTGTGATATTTAACCTGTGATATACATGATAGTATTAAGGCTTAAAAAGTCATACGAAATTACCCTATACAAATTTTTCATTGTGAAGAAAAATTCCACTATAAAATTAAAATTTTTTAGGGTGGAAAAGCCCTATCATAGGGAAAAGCCTAAAAGTAAACAACCAAGTCAATTAAGGTAAGAAAAAAAGGAAGCCTTTTAAAGATCCTTAAAGGTTACAAAAGGAATCCATAGAAGTTCCTTCTAAAAATTATTAAAGAATCCTTTTGAAAGGTATTGAAAAGAGATTTATGAAGATACAAAAATATCATAACATATAGCCAATTGAAGCCAGTTTTGAAAGTCTTTGAAAAAGAGAATTGAAAAATGATATAGAAGTCTTACAAAATACAATCCATTGGAGCTATTTTTTGAAAGGTTTTTGAAAATAATATTGAAACAGAAGGCTCAACCCTCTTAAGCCATTTGTAGCATTGTAAATATTCTAAGAGAACATATTGAGACACAAAAATAAAATTTACTTTAAAATATTGCATAGCATAAATACAAGGAAGAAAGAAGTAATATGTTTTAGAATTTTTTTGGATCATAAAGAAGTAGTTTGCTTCAAAGAGAATGTTCCAAAATAATGATAAAAGAAAAAGAAAAATCATTATTGTAAATTATCTCAGAAATAGGCACAAAAATGAAAAAGCAAGAAAGAAAAAATTTGACATTCATGAGGCACTCAAAGAAAGAAACTAACTTGAGCAAACAGGAAGAAAATAAAAAAGGAAGAAGGTAAAATCTGAAAAGAAGTTTCAACTAACAATCTAATAATAGATTATAAAAACTAAAGCAACAAGGTTTGAGTGAATCCATTTTTAGAAGCATAAGTTTGGTGAACAAAAAAATGTTTCTATATCATAAGGAAGAAGGAATATCTAGGAACTCAAGTTAGTGATTGGTCAAAATTTATAAAGTTTGAAGGTATTTTCACAATTTGTCCAAACAAAAGAAGATTCATTTGACAAGGAAAAGTACATTTCGTTGAGATGAAGACACCTGAAGAATATTGTAAGTAGAAATAAACATTGGCAAGTTGATAGAGGAGATCTTAAATATACTCTCACGATTTGAAAATTCTCATAGTACTAACATAAGTTACCCAGGTGAAGTGTACAACATAAAACCTATTCATCTTCTCTATGGTGAATTAGCAAGACATTAGGTGAATCATTGAGACATCAGTGAAGTAGTGGAATGTTGGTGAAAAAAGCAATGGATTGAACCAATGAGATGTTGGTGTAACAACAAGATATTGAAACAAATTGAACTAGTAAAATGTTGATACATTGAGATGATGAAACATTTGTAAAACAACATTAGTGAGATGTTAGATGCTAAAAAAAATAATATTAGTAAGTCAAATTTGTAAACCTATGCCACCTCTTTTGAGAATAAGAAAAACAAAAGAAGACAACATCAAACAACAACAAAATAGAGAAGACAACTATAAGATATAGCCATATTTAAGGCATAAGGTGCCTCCTCATCAAATACCTAAATTCAATAAAGCACAAAGCAAGAAAGAAGTAAAAGAGCATGAGTTTTCTCAATTGTCTCCTAGAAAGAATTTTTTTTTACCTCACATTAAAAATGAGATAAATGAAGCAAAGGTACAAAGTCCCCTTTGATTGAAGAAAAGAAAGGAATAGATTATTCCTTTAAAGATTGAACATATTGAAGAACACAAGTTTATGCTGAGAGGGCGGTGAACAATATAAGATAAAACTTTTCTCTTTTCTTTACAAAGCAATTACCTTAAATAATATCAATGCAATAATGAAACAATGCACAAATCACCGTACACATAAGAGATAAATATTTTACATGGAAACACCCTCTTGGGAGAAAACCATGAGAAAATAATGCTTATATTTTTCTTCAATAAATTTTGTGGGCACAAACTCATAGGAGACACCAATTCCCTATACAAGTTCATGGACACCAATCCACTGGAGACACCAATACCCTATACAAGTTCATAGACACCAATACACAAGAGACACCAATACCCTTGCTCAAGTTCATGGACACCAATCCACAGGAGACACCAATACCCTTGCTCAAGTTTATGGACACCAATCCACATGATACACCAATCCCCTTGCTCAAGTTCATGGACACCAATCCATAAGATACACCAATCTCCTTGCTCAAGTTCATGAAAACCAATCCACAAGAGACACCAATCCCCTTGCTCAGGATTAGGGACACTAATCCATAGGAGACACCAATCCCCTTGCTCAAGTTTATGGACACAAATCCACAAGAGACACCAATACCCTTCCTTAGGTTTGTGTATACCAATCCATAAGAGACACCAATCCCCTTGCTCAATTTTGTGGATAAATATTACTCACAAACACTACTCAAATCTACTCCAAAATTTTCTCACAAACATTGCTAAAATCTACTCCAACATTTACTCACAAACACTTCTCAAATATGCTCTAAAACCTACTCACAAATACTGCTCAAATCTGCTCCAAAACCTGCTCATAAATACTGCTCAAATCTTCTTCAAAATCTACTCACAAATACTTCTCAAATCTGCTCCAAAACTTGATCAATAATGGCATAAAGTTAGTCACCTTTTATTGAGTTTATTTTCTTCAACTAAAAGAAATTCAGACATATTCTACACAAAATTCTTTTAACTTTATGAACATATATAGGATGATATGCACTAGTGTAGAAAGCTTCAAATGGTCAATATGTTCTTCACATTCATTTATTTTGTCGCTTCCACATATCTCACATTTATTACATTTTAAATGTAGCTCAAATCTAGCATTAGATAACTTGTGTGTTGAATTGGAGATGTTAATACCTTGCTCTTCTTCCACTATCATGTGCACATTTTCTTCTTCTTGAAATGGCTGAATTGTCCTTCCTTGTCAATTGAATGCTTGGGTGAATATGTGACCTTAATCCTCTTACTCTATTCTTTGAAGCCTTGACTTGTTTCAAATTTGTGCCCTCTAAATCTGCCTCAATAATGATGATCTTCTTTTGCATGTGCTTTCCAAATCTGCCTATAAAAAATGATTTTTTTTTTATGTGCCTTCCAAATATGCCTTAATAATAATGATATTTTTTAAAAATAAAATAAAACTTTATAACAACAACATGACTCCTTCTATCTCCCTTTTTAAAACTTGCAAAATAAAACTTTATAATAACAACATGACTCCTTATATCTCCCTTTTATAACTTGCAAAATAAAACTTTATAAACAACAAACTGACTCCTTATATCTCCTTTCAATAACTTGCAAAATAAAACTTTATAATAATAACATGACACCTTATATCTCCCTTTTATCAAATTTAATTTAAAAACTTTACCCTTACCTTGCACAAAAAAACTTAGCAAGTGGCGGATGAGATTCAATCTTTTGACCTCTAGAAGCGCAACACCCTAATGTGGGCTTGGCAACCATATGGGCTACCCCAATGGATGAAATAAAAGGGGCACAATAAAATACTTAACTCTTTGTTACAATGTCTTCGAAGACCAAAAGCTTCAGCAAAACAGGCATCGAGGAGATTCAACCCTTGAACCTTTTTCACCGTTGTGCCCTAACACAAGCTAGACAACCGATTGGGCTACCCCCATGGATGAAACCAAAGGGGTATAATAAAATACTTAAATTATGCTTTGGATCATTGCTATGCCATCAAACTTGCGCTCCTCTCCTCCCTTGTCTTCTACTTGCTGCTCGCTCTCCTCTCGAAGGATTTCCAATTTTCTTACAACCTTGAAAAATGAATTATTGCCTCATATAAATATTCTTTCCTTTGTCTTACATGCCCAAGGAAGTCGACACATCATTTAAAAATTTGAATTTTAATTTCACTTTAAGTTGGTCCACTCTTTTTGCTTTTATATTATAATATTAAATCTATGATTTAAATATTATAATATTTGAATATCTATTTAAATATTTTGATTTAAATATAAACCTTCCACTTTAATATTTAAATATTTCATTTAAATATTAAATCACCCTTGAAGATATATATCTTGACATCAATGACAACTCATATGATTAAATCACCCTTGAATATATCTACCTTGACATCAATGACAACTCAATAATTCTAACAATCTCCCCATTTGTCATTGATGGCAACCCTACAAAGAAAATGTCCTTTATTGAAATAGGATCACAAGATGCTTCCCATTACTAAAATTCTCCCCCTTTGACATCAATGGCAAAGGCTCCTCAGGGCTATAAGATAAGACACTTGACAACGCCCTCTTACTCCCGCTCTTATTGATACAATCAATGATGATATGGGAGTAAAAATTCTAAATTACTACTCTTTTTCTTGTTCTATTTTCTTTCTCCAAAATTTGGAGGACATACCCTTTTGAACATTTTGACCATCATAATTTTTGGTTGACTTCGAAAGTTCAGGGAACACTGTTCTACACCATCTACCTGTATGCTCAAAATTATTACATTTGTAGCATATGATGTTGTAGTCCATGAGAGGTGTAAATGAATTGAAATTCCTCTTGGTGAAGCCAAAATTATTATTAGCACAGACCCTGTAATTTATAGACTTATGACCAAGTTTGTGACATGAAAAGCAATAATATTGGAAGGAATATTGAAAGCTGTCTGATTGCCTTGGAGGATATTACCACATGGTTCTCTCATTATTGTTTATATGATGGACTTCGTTTCTTGATGATGCTTTGTTTTCTTCCTCCTTGATTCTTCCACTTCTCAACACATTAGCATAGGTCTTAGTATCTTCTTTAATTATTTTCTTTGATGCCTCTCTTCCTTTTGAGCTTGACTCCCCCTTTTGTTTCTTTTGACTTTCTTCAAAAATAAGTCCAGTATTTATAACCAAAGATCTATATGCTTTGATAATATCATCCACCATTTTTGTGCTTCTCTCAAACTGATGTAGCTTATCATTAGATTCATTCACTTTATTTCTTAGAGAGACAACCTCATGCTCCAGTTTTTCACATTCCAACTCTTTTGCCTTTAACTACTCAACCATACCTTCTTCAATTTTATTTACCTCTTCAACTTTAACTTTCAAGTTAATGAATTCTTATGACAACTTTACCTTTGTCTTCTCATCCTTTTGTACTCGAGTCTTCAATATTGAGTTCTTGTTTCTAAGCCTTTTCAAATCTTCAAGAGCAACAAGTTTCTCTTCTATGTCAACTATGGCGTCCTCCTCATTTTCTGGATCTCTCTCTTTTTCTTGGTTTTCTTCAACAAGAGCATCTTATTTCTCTTCTATAGCCAAAAATAGGATTTCTTCTCTTTCACTACTGGAGAGGCTTTCATCACTTCTAGAAAAACTACTTGCTTCCTCAACATAAAGACTCTTCTTGTGCCTTTGAAAAATCTTCTTTTCATGCTTACCTTGATCGTGCCTGTTTTTCTTTTCATGATAATTTTTTTTCTTTATTTTTATTATATTCCTTTTCTTCTTCACTACTACTACTTCTAGATTGTGGGCAATTAGATGCATAGTGACCAAGGTTACCACAATTAAAATATTTCATAGAGTGTATACATTTTTCATTTCTTGGACCCTTCTTATTCCTTCATACAAAGTTAACTTCTTCTTTGCTGCTTGATTCTTCACTTGATTCTAGTTCCTTATTCTTTGTCTTCTTTGAAGCTTTAAATGTTGCTTCCCATTTGGATGTTTGATATTTTTCAGTCCTCATATCATAGGCTATGAGAATTCCGTGTAGCTTGTCCATGCTTAAGGTTTTAAGATCCTTCATTTCTTCAATCACCGAAACCTTTGCATAAAATCTCATAGGAAGTGACCTTAAGATTTTTTGAACAATCTTAGAGTCTTCAATATTTTCTCCAAGTCCATGAATGGCGTTGACAGCTTCATCAACGTGAAGTAGATATTTTACAATATCTTCCTGTTGTGGAGTTTCCACAACCACCCCAAAATTCTTGGGGACCCACTTGTCATATTTTGATATGAAAGGTTTTTGGTTTTCTTTGGTTTGTAAGAATAGGGATGTTTGACCGTTTTGTTTTAATGATTTTAATTGCTTTGGTTATTTGATATTTAATGATTAATTAATCTAGGCATTAATGCTTAGATTACTTAAAATCCATTTTGATGAATAAGAGTTTAATGTTCTTCATACTATCTAAGGTGATGGAATGTGTTTAACAAAGCAAGGCCTAACCTAAAACAAAAAGAGGATACAAAAGGTACAAAGAAATTGAGATAGAAGCCAATATGCTATTATCTACCTAATATAATTGCATTAACTATATTATGTACATAATAGTAATATTTTTAAGATTATGTTATAAGGTTCTAAAATGTTATCATTATAATAATATTATTATGATTATATTATAATGTTATTATTATAATAATATTATTATATTGTATATAATAATATTATTATAATGTACTTTATAAAAGACGTGATAATAATATTTACGATAAGGTAAAGTTTAACGTCGTTTCATTTGATTGCAGATAAGGCGATGGTGGCTATTCAAAAAAATTCGAAGACATGAGTGGCTAGTCCAAGAATGTTCAATGCTATGGCATCGAAGCTTCACAGAGCAACACTGAAAAAGAAGAGGCGATCCAAGATGGCGTTAGGGTTTTAGAAGAACAACATGAAAGGTGTTAGATTTTTTAGTGAAACGATCGAGAGGTAGAGGTATGCCATCGAACAAGGAAGGAAGAAGCGTTATTAGGGCAACCTGTGATGCCAATTGATGGAGTTAAAGGCTGACCTCAAAGAGGATGGAAGGTTTTAGTGTTGCATCTATTTCATTATGCTATGGTAGCGTGAGTGTGAGAGTAGGGAGTTGAACATCACCATGGGTGCATAGGTTTGGCAACACCATGACATTGATGGTAGCGTTGATGGCTGCATAGGTTTGGTAGCACCATGATGTCGATGGCAACATCGATGGTTGCGTAGGTTTGGAAACGTTATGGTGATGATGGCAGTGCTATGGCTGTGTAGTCTTGGTAGCACCATGGTTGCATAGGTTTGGCAGTGCCACGATGTTGATGGTAGCGCTATGGCTGCATAGCCTTGGCAGCACCATGGTTGTGTAGGTTGGGCAGTGCTACAACGACGATAGCAGCGCTATGGCTATGTTGTTGGTAGCGCTATGGCTGCATAAGTTGGACAATGCTATGGCTACGTAGGCAGTGTGATGGTTTCATTTGGTTATGTGGAAACCAAAGTGCCCAAGATGGGGGAATGCCATCCCAATCCTTGGGCACATTGGTATGGCTTAGGAGAAATACCATCGGGTCTCGGCCTCAAAAAGTGACAACGAAAGTTTTGCTGAATAAGATTGGCCTGTATTATTTTAGTTAATGTGAATATGGTTTGATCACGTTCAATGTTTTAAAGGAGGTCTAAAATCGTAGGGGTTATAAGGTATAGTTAATGCTTTTATCATTCGTTTGATGGATGTAAAGGGGTATTCTTGGGTGGAATGCTTATAAGAGAAAGGGGAGATATACGGAGTCATGCAGGGTTATGTTTTTGTTGTTAGTTTTTTTTTAAAATAAATAATGTTTAGAAGTGTTATGTTTATTAAATCACAGAAAATGATGATGGATTATTTTCTTATATCCATTCATTATTTTGGTTGTGAGAGAAGATGAAGCGAAAGGACTTCTAAGCATTATTTATACCTTGCTATCCTACCTTTTTCAAGGGGGGCTGGAAATGATGTAACATTTCGAGAAAGCAATAAAGAAAGAGCATTTTTAAGATTTTGAGAGGGTAGCAAACTTCTGTGAGAAAAATCAAAAGGAGGGTTTTTATCATAAAACTAATGTTTTTAGTGTCTTATCATTTTTGCATTTTAGTGACTTCTAGCCATTGTCTTATGCCATGAAATGGGTTGCAATAGGTGAAGGTCAATATTATGCAGTTTCTTTATGTTTCCTTTGAGTCTTGTACTTGATTTAATGGTATTGTGCTTATGTTGCAGGTCCATTGATTCAGGTTGTTTTATGATTACCTCATAACTTGGGATTTTGCAGGGAGGAGCTTGCTAAACTAATTTAGAATTTGAATTTTTTAGCTAACCAAATTTACATGTTTATTTCATTTATTGTTCTCAAAGTTTATTTCATTTCAAGCATTCAAGCATTCCATTCTGGTCCATCCAAAATTTTAGTTTCTTTCATTTCCATTATGGTCCTTTTCTAGAATTTCTGCTAATTTCCTATTAGTTTCATTTTTTCTGGTCCATTTCCAGAATTGTTAAGCTTTCAAGTTATTTCCATTATGGTCATTTTCCAGAATTTTTGCACCTCCAAGTTTCTTTAATCTAAAGCTTTTAGATAAAACACATGGTTTAGGAGGGATACTAACCTACTATTTCACATTAAACTAAGATAAGAAATGAAAGCTAACTTTGCTAACATTGCTAACATGCTAACTTCTACTAACCACTATTAGGGTAGTGACATCAATATAAGGAAGATAAAATGAACCCAACTATCTAAAATTTACTTCATCTTAAAGGCACAGGAATTAAAATGAGGTGGATAATTCCACATTTTGTCATTTTAAACCTTTTAAATGAAGATAAAATACTCTACTAACAGGGATTCAAGGTAGCACCAATTTAAAAAAACCCTAAAAAGAACTGCTTTTATTTTTAGTTAGATCTTTCAAATCACTAAGCATTGTTTAGAACCAATAAAGACCCCTTGTTTATGATCACATGCATTATTGAATTATTTTTGGCACTATTGTAATCTTTTAGATATTTTACCAGAACCTTGGAGAAGTTGAATGTTTGTCATTTGGTTTCTTTTCAAGAGAGAGTTTTCTATTCAATACTCTGCATGTGGTGGTATTTTGCAATTGGGAAAAATATACACTCAACATATTTGGCGCTAGAAGGAGGGCCTTATTTTATGCTTTGTGATTTAGTTTTTTGCTAATGCTAACGTGGTTAGTTTTGGTTCAATAGTATTGTGTTTGTAGGTGCAACATTTTACTCTTGACTAGTTTGTGAGAAGCCTTAATAGAATAGATTTGAGTTTTCCCAAGTTGGACCCACCTAGACGCATTGCTACTAGGTCTAAAACCACTGAGGAAACCATTTTTCAAAGTATTTCTCCCAAAACTAGGAAACCAAGGTATAAAATCTAGGAGATTAAAATCCCATTCGAGCTTTCTGATACATTAGGTTTAGAGACGCTTTGCCAAGATTTGGAAAGGCTACCTCTCAGACCTCTAAATTTGAATACCTTCAGTGGATGTGCACCCATTAGTTCCACCGTAAGAGCTACATAAAGTGTACCCATCTCCGTCATCCCGAGTGTATCAAATGCTTTAGTAGGGTCATTACCTTTGGTTAATATGGCCCAACAACAACAACAACAACAACAACTAGTTCCCTGGTTTGGTACCCAAAGTTCTCTGTTAAGTATACCTGGGGATTTCCATGACATACCTAGGCACCTTGAGAGGTCTATCCCTAATTTTATCCATGATGGTCCCATTTTAGCTGAAGAGCATGTTCAAATTTACAAGGACCATATGATTAGGCAGGAAGTTAGTCATGAAGACATCACTTGTCGACTCTTCCCTAATAGCTTTGACCAAATGGATCATGAATGGTACAAGAATATTCCTACAGGGTCCATTACATCTTGGGCCCAGTTGGAAGCTACCTTTGTTAATCAATTTAGGTCATTGCTATATCCTACCATCATGTATAACCAATTCGTGTCATGCAAGAGGTATCCTAATGAACCTATCAAAATATTTAATGCCAGATTCCAAAAGCTTTACACAAACGTGACTCATCACTTTGTAATAGATGCTATTGTGGCATTGTAATTATACCTCGTAGCCTTAGATCCGATGACATCCATGTTTACTAGGAGAAATCCTCAAGTTACAATGATGGCCTTAGCCTATGCTAAAGCCATGACTATTGAGCAACAAATGACACCGCAAGGTGGCACTATGCCTCAATTTACCATGTTAGGGTAATATGGCCCTTATAATCAATTTGCCATGATGAATCAAGTTGTGACACCTCATATGCCCATGATGAATGCTTTGCCATATCATCAGTCATACCCATTTGCTCCCATGCTTCCATATTTTTTGACATACCCTAGTGCTGCCATTCCACCCACTCCAAAAATGATGGTTGCTAATTAGATAACCTTTCTAGGATTTGAGGCAAGTAGTACTCAAGCCTCAAATGCCTATCCCATGGTTGTGCCTCTTCAGGCCAAGGGTCCATGGTGGACCCAAAACACCTAAAGTCAAACCTTAGTGCCTAATCTAGAGGTTGCTAATGTCAAAAATGTTAGTGGATCTAGGGTTGTCATGCCCCAACCATAAGGACCCAATTTCGAGCTGGAAGAGCTCAAGAGAATGACCATCAAACAAGGCAATGCCATCATTAAGTTACAGAAACAATTTTCCCAAAATCACATGCCTAATCGAAACCACGGCCATAGGAGAACAAGACCGTACAATACATAACCTAATAATGGATGCGTACCCAATCTGATAGCCAATCAAACTAATGTGTTAGGATATTATGATGAGTCAGAGTCATGTGATGAGGAAATGCATCATTGTTGCCATAGAAACTCATACTCTTTGGTGTTTGAAGTCATTCATTATTTAGAAACTGATGAGATGGAGGAAGATTTTAATGTGTTAGAAGAGGAAGAGGATGAAGCTTTGGAAGCCTAGGCCACTAAACATTTTGGGAAATCTAATCACAAGTATTTTACTAGGAGTTATAAGGATCCCAAAACCTCCTCTACTCCCCCAAACAACCCTTTAGTTCCTCCTGATATAAAAGGTGATGTGAATCCACCACCTCCATTTTTGGAAGCACCTAGGACAATGCCAAAAGTGTCAAATCCTGGAACATCTACTTATGACTTGGAAGAAGATATGAAAAGGACCAAGACCAATATATCAATGTATGAGGTCTCTCTATTTTTGGGGTAGGATAAAATCATGGGGAAGAGATTAAATTCCCCAAGTCAAAATCATGAGGTTAAATCTGTAGAACCCCAACTTGCTATGATGAAAGAGAAACCAGAGGTACCTCCTTTTTCTCATAACTGTTAGGATTGTAAGCAAGAATTTACACAACTGTTTGATTGATTCTGGTGCCTTGGCAAACATCATGCCTCTTGAGATAAGCCAAAATCTAGGACTTAAGTCTGTTCATTCAAATAGCAAAGTGGTCCAATTAGAAAGATCTATGGTGGATGTAATAGGTGTTGTAAAATATATCCTAGTTCAGATCAACTCAGAGCCTAGGGTTCAACATTACATGAATATCCTTGTGCTAAATATTGATGCCAAGTATGGCATGGTGTTGGGAAGGGATTGGATCAAAAATACCAATGGTTATGTGGTGACTGATTCCTCCCATATGTGGTTGCCATGGAGAGGATTTGCAAACCAAATCCGGGTAGACAGAGAGCCCAGACTTAGGGAAATGATTACAGAATATAATAAACCCAATGAGATTCAGTTTACTAAAATAGAATTAGGGGTTTACAATTTTGACATAGAGGACATAGTCGAAGGGTCCCAAAATGATAATATTTACCATTGTACTTCGAAAGAAAATAAGAGGGTGTGGACCCTAAAGTTTGATGGGTCCAAATAAAAACAAGGTGCAGGAGCTGGGGTAGAGCTCACATGTCCTAGTAGTAAGCCTTTGCTTGCTGCCTACAGATTACAGTTCCCAACCACCAATAATGTGGCGGAGTATGAAGCCCTAATTTTTGGACTTTAGTTGGCCCTAAGAGAAAAGGTAAAATGCCTTAAGGCATCGGGAGACTCAGAGTTAGTAGTCAAATAGGTCAAGGAGCAATATACCTATAGAGACAAGAGGTTGAACCTCTATAAAACCAGAGTGAGGAAATTAATTAATGAGTTTGATGATTTCAATATTTCCCTCATCTCAAGAAAAAATAATAAAATGGCTGATTCGTTAGCCGTAGCAGCCAGCATGCTTTCACCTACCGACCATAAAAAATGTAAAATTTTTTCCATTGATTTAGTTCCTTAACCCTCCATACTAGACAATGTCACGAACTTATAGGTCTTTGATAGTGATAGACACATTTTTAGTTTTTTCACTAATTTTGGTATATTTGAAAATCAGGTTATAGACGAAGAAGAGAGGAGGCAAGTAGAAGTAGGAACAACCGGAGTATGGAACGAGATGCCAAGTGATAGGGACTCTCTAGAAAAGTTTTTTGATATTGGATATCAAAAGAAAAAAGAAAGAAAAATACCATCCCCCAAGGAATCATTCAATTCAATCAATTTGGGGAGTGCAATAGATCCATGTGAGGTGTTCATTATAAAGGCATGCACACAATGAGAGAAGGAATCAATAGCTCAGGTTTTAGGAGAATACATTGATTGCATAGCTTGGAGCTATGAAGAGCTAAAAAATTATGACCCGAATGTAATCATGCATACTATTCCTCTGAAGCCTGATTCCAAGCCTTTTAGACAGAGGTAAAGAACGGTTAACCCAATCCTAGAGCCCTTGATAGAGAAGGAAGTGAAGAGGTTGCTGGAAGACAAAATCATCTTCCCTGTTAGGCATTCCACATGGGTGGCTAATATTGTCCCTGTTAGGAAGAAGAGTGGAGAGATTCGGTTGTGCATAGATTTTAGAAATCTGAACAAAGCTTGCCAAAAATACAATTACCCATTACCCACCATTGACGAGATACTCCAAAAGGTAAATGGGTCTGAAATGATGTAATTCTTGGATGGATACTCGGGATATAATAAAATTCTCATACATCCAAATTACAGGATGAAGACGACCTTCACCACAAAGTGGGGAACATTTACCTACCGGAGGATGCCGTTTGGTTTGTTGAACGCTGGAGCCACTTTCCAAAGAGCCATGGATTTTGCATTCAAGGGGCTCAGTGGTAAGTGCATTATTTTCTATGTGGATGATATTCCTATCTTCTCCAAGAAGAGGTAAGATCATGTTATATACTTGAGGAAAGTGCTCCAAAGGTGTAGGGAACATGGAATTTCCCTAAATCCAAAAAAGTGCATCTTTGGGGTAACAGAGGGTAAGCTGTTAGGACATGTAATTTTGAAATATGGGATTGCTATAGACCTAGAGTGGATATCCACTATCCAGGATATTCCTCATCCCAATAGCAAAAAGGATCTTAGGTCCTTTTTCGGTAAGATTAACTTTGTGAGAAAATTTATTTCAGGTTTTGTTGAAATCGCCAAGCCCCTAAATGACATGCTAAAAATAGATGTTCATATTAAGTGGACCAGTGAGAATAGGGATGCCTTCACAAGCATCAAGGATACTATTTCCAAAGCCCCTATTCTCATTAGTCTAGACTATGCTAAACCATTTTATATTTACATATTTGCTTTAGATCATTCTTTTGCAAGTGTGTTAACTCAGAAAAGTGAAGACAACATTGAAAATCCTATAGCCTTTCTGAGTTCTCCTTTGAAGGACGCAAAACTAAGGTATTCTGTCCTAGACAAGCAAATGTATGCCTTGTTTAAAACTGTAAAAAAATTCAGGCATTACATTGTGCATAGTAAATTTTTTGCTATAGTTCCTGATCCGCGATAGTAAAGTCCATGTTCTTACATAGTGAGCTAGGTGAAAGAAGGGGAAATGACTTTCCACCCTTCAAGAATTTGACTTAGAGATAAAGCCCATGAAGATAATGTGTGGAAAAGGTTTGGTCAAGGCTATCATAGAAATTGATCCTTTAATAACATGCCAAAACTACGAGGTTAATGATATCACTACAGAGGAATGGTACGTAGATATTGTATATTTTTTGTTGCATGGTAAGTGCCCTTCTCATTTGAATTCCACTCAGCGTAGGGCACTGCATTTAAAATCAGCTATAATTTTGATTAAATCTGGTGTGTTGTATAGGAAGAATCATGAAGGAATTTTCCTTCGTTGCATTACTCAAGAGGAAGCAACCCAAGTACTCAAATACTTCCATGGTAAGTATGGAACTAGACATGGGTCAACAAACACGACAACACACCAAATTCTTAGAGCTGGGTATTATTGGCCCCACTTGTTTAAAGATACACATGCACATGTAATAACATGTCATATATGCCAAGTGGCAGCCAACAGAGAGTGGAATGCAGCAATGCCTTTGCAGTCAGTGGTAGAGACGAGACCATTTGCATAATGGAGATTATAATTTGTTGGGGTGATAAATCCTAACTCGTTCAATTCCCATAAGTTCATCCTCACTGCTACTGATTACTGCACATGGTGGACAAAGGATATACCTACTAAGAATGCCACCTTCGAGGTTGTGATTAGATTTCTAGAGGAAAATATAGTCACTCATTTTGGAATGCCTAACTCCATAGTAATGACAACGGTTCTGCATTTTCCTCTTTAGAATTTGCAAATTGGGCGTACGACAATAAGGTGAGTCTAAAATTCTCTTCCAATTATTACCCCCAAGGCAATGGTTTGGTAGAATCATCAAATAAAAATTTATTATGCATAATCAAAAAATTACTTGAAAATAACCCTAGAGATTGGCATAGTAAGTTAAAATTTACCCTTTTGGGCAGATAGGACCAGAAGCAAGGAGTCAATTGGGACATCTCCTTATCACGTAGTCTATGGGCAAGACCCTATTTTTCCTACTAATCTAAAATTATAAACTTTACATTTTATAAAAGACTATGTTGGGACTGATGATAAACATGAAATCAGATTAACCCAATTAATGCATCTTGATGAGAAAATGGAGGAAGCCATGCTTCATTTCAAAAAACATCAAGACATAATCAAAATGTGGTTTGATAAATGGTCCAAAATTAAGGTCTTTAAAGTTTCAAATTTAGTTTTGTTGTGGGATAAAAGGCATGAAAAAAAGGAGAACATGAAAAGTTTGATTTCTTGTGGCTGGGACCCTATCTAATATTTGAAGTCCTAGGTGAAAATAGTTTCATATTAAAAACCTTGGATGGAAAATATTTGGCCTTACCCATTAATGGCCTTCATTTAAAGCATTATTTTCAGGCCTAAGGGTAGAGTCATTGTATTATATGTACACTAATTAGCTTGCTTAATTGTTTGTCTTATCAGTTTTATTTCCTATTTATTTGATCTTGTTTCTTTGATTTCAGAAGTCTTTAGTATGTCAAAGTGGTCAAATTTTGGATTTGATTGTAGTAGTAAGAGGTCAGCCTATGTGTATACGAATGTCAACCAAGACTAAAAGGATGTGAAAAATTGGAATCATATGGCAAAAGGCTTGAACATGTGAAATATTATTTGTAGCTCATGAAGCATGAAGTCGTTGATCTTACATATCATCCACCCATGTCTCAAAGGCACATTCTTATTACATAAACATCATATGCTAAACCTAAACACTAAAAGTGATGTCCAATTATCTTGGGATCAAAGGCACAAAGAACACTAAGAAGATCTTAGGTTTGGAAGTTGTTGCCGAAGTTGCCGTAGGTCTATCACATTTCTATCCATGTCCAACATCTTGGGTAAAATAATATGAAACCATACTTGGATGGGGATGTGAGGCGAAAAGATAATTTTGGTCTATCCCGCCCTGCACATAGTCCATAAAATAATGGTTTTTACCACTTTTGCAATACTTGAAAGCCCAAAATCAGAGTAGTAAGGATAGGGTCAAATTCTCATCATGCTTAGGTTGAGAATCTGATTCCCCAAAGCTTTGATTTTACCTCCATCACACCATGGATCATTGGGTTGTAAGGATCATACTACGTGTCCCTTAGAAGGATGGGTAGTCATCCCAAGATTCAAGAAATCCAAAGCAAAATGTTCACCACTTTGTTTCCATCACACCATTGACTATTGGGTTGTAAGGATCGTACTACGTGTCCCTTAGAAGGATGGGTAGTCATCCCAAGATCTAAGAAGTCAAGAGAAAAACCATGGACTATGGAGTTAACCTCCATCGGGGCTATAGATGCTTGAATGGTAGTGGAGTACACTCATGCCTGGTGACATGACTCCCGTAAGGTTGAGATTTATGGCCACCATGAGGATAGATTAGTCTGATGACCTCATCCATAACTGGTTTAATTATTTTTGTCAAAGATGAGAGCAGTAAAGGATAGGGCTATATTCTCATCACACCTTGGTTGAGAATATGATTCCCCAAAGCTCTAAGGTACACTTGCACACACTGGTCCTTGATGATGATGGCTCATAACCAAGCCCTAGATCTAGTCAATGAATTCATCACACACACAGTTTATCCTAATATGGTTAGACATTTTTGAGGTGTTTTCTCAAGCCACCATAGAATGTGTTGCTCATGCTATAAAAATTTTTACCCTCAAAGCTCTCCATATCCATTGCCATAATTCTAGTTAGGTAAAATTGATGATGCAATGCGAAAAAGTTACAAAAAAAATAAGGTGTGGAGTGCTACACACACCCAGAGCTAATATTGCATGATTCTAATATTTTACTGTTCTTATAAGTCTATTGACATTATTCATGCATTTGCTGATGCTTGCTGCTTTCTGGTTTGGAGTGTGTTTTCATATTTTCTTTTTGGGTTCTCACCGAAATGCTCAGGAGCATTTCCAATAGAGTCGCCATTTGTTGTGGAGTTTCCACAACCACCCCAAAATTCTTGGGGACCCACTTGTCATATTTTGATATGAAAGGTTTTTGGTTTTCTTTGGTTTGTAATAATAGGGATGTTTGACCGTTTTGTTTTAATGATTTTAATTGCTTTGGTTATTTGATATTTAATGATTAATTAATCTAGGCATTAATGCTTAGATTAGTTAAAATCCATTTTGATGAATAAGAGTTTAATGTTCTTCATACTATCTAAGGTGATGAAATGTGTTTAACAAAGCAAGGCCTAACCTAAAACAAAAAGAGGATACAAAAGGTACAAAGAAATTGAGATAGAAGCCAATATGCTATTATCTACCTAATATAATTGCATTAACTATATTATGTACATAATAGTAATATTTTTAAGATTATGTTATAAGGTTCTAAAATGTTATCATTATAATAATATTATTATGATTATATTATAATGTTATTATTATAATAATATTTTTGTGATTATATTCTTCTAAAATGTTATTATTATAATAATATTATTATATTGTATATAATAATATTATTATAATGTACTTTATAAAAGACGTGATAATAATATTTATGATAAGGTAAAGTTTAACGTTGTTTTGTTTGATTGTATATAAGGCGATGGTGGCTATTTAAAAACATTCAAAGACATGAGTGGCTAGTCCAAGAACGTTCAGGGCTATGGAAACGAAGCTTCGTGGAGCAACACTGGCAAAGAAGAGGTGGTCCAAGATGGCGTTAGGGTTTCAGAAGAACAACATGAAAGGCGTTGGAGTTGTTAGTGAAACGGTTGAGAGGCAGAGGCATGCCATCGAACAAGGAAGGAAGAAGCATTATTAGGGCAACCTGTGATGCCAATTGACGGAGTTAAAGGCCGACATCGAAGAGCATGGAAGGTTTTAGTGTTGCATCTATTTCATTACACTATGGCAGCGTGAGTGTGAGAGTAGGGAGTTGAAAAATTCCATGGCTACATAGGTTTGGCAACACCACGATGTTGATGGCAACATCAATGGCTGCGTAGGTTTGGCAGCACCACGACATCAATGGCAGTATCGATGGCTACATAGGTTTGGCATTGCCATGATGATGATGGCAGCACTATGGCTACATAGTCTTAGCAGTGCCATGGCTGCATAGGTTTGGCAACACCATGATGTCGATGGCAGTGCTATGGCTGCATAGTATTGGTAGCACCATGGTTACATAGGTTGGGCAGCACCATGACGATGATGGTAATGCTATGGCTGTGTAGCCTTGGTAGCACCATGGCTATGTCATTGGCAGTGCTATAGCTACGTAAGTTGGACAGTGCCATGGCTGCATAGGTAGTGTGATGGTTTCATTTGGTTACATGGAAACCAAAGTGCCCAAGATGGGGGAATGCCATCCCAGTACTTGGGCACATTGGTATGGCTTAGGAGAAATACCATTGGGTCTCAACATCAAAAAGTGACAATAAAATTTTTGCTGAATAAGATTGGCCTGTATTATTTTAGTTAATGTGAATGTGGTTTGATCACATTCAATTTTTTAAAGGAGGTCTAAAATCGTAGGGGTTATAAGGTATAGTTAATGCTTTTATCATTCGTTTGATGGATGTAAAGGGGTATTATTGGATAGAATGCTTATAAGAGAAAGGGGATATAGGAGTCATGCAGGGTTATGTTTTTGTTAGTTTTTTTAAAAAATAAATAACTTTTAGAAGTGTTATGTTTATTAAATCACAGAAAATGATGATGGATTATTTTCTTATATCCATTCATTATTTTGGTTGTGAGAGAAGATGAAGCGAAAGGACTTCTAAGCATTATTTATACCTTGCTATCCTACCTTTTTCAAGGGGGGCTAAAAATGATTTAACATTCCAAGAAATCAATAAAGAAAGAGCATTTTTTAGATTTTGAGAGGGTAGCAAACTTCTGTGAGCAAAATCAAAAGGAGGGTTTTTATCATAAAACTAACATTTTTAGTGTCTTATCATTTCTGCATTTTAGTGACTTCTAGCCATTGTCTTATGCCATGAAATGGGTTGCAATAGGCGAAGGTCAAGATTATGCATTTTATTTATGTTTACTTTTAGTCTCGCACTTGATTTAATGGTATTGTGCTTATGTTGCAGGTCCATTGATCCAGGTTGTTTTATGATTACCTCATAACTTGGGATTTTGTAGGGAGGAGCTTGCTAAACTAATTCAGAATTTGAAATTTTCAGCTAACCAAATTTATATGTTTATTTCATTTACTGTTCTCAAAGTTTATTTTATTTCAAGCATTCAAGAATTCCATTATGGTCCATCCAAAATTTTAGTTTCTTTCATTTCCATTCTGGTCCTTTTCCAGAATTTCTATTAATTTCCTGTTAGTTTCATTTTTTCTGGTCCATTTCCAGAATTGTTAAGCTTTCAAGTTATTTCCATTCTGGTCATTTTCCAAAATTTCTACACCTCCAAGTTTCATTAATCTAAAGCTTTCAGATAAAACACATGGTTTAGGAGGGATACTAACCTACTATTTCACATTAAACTAAGATAAGAAATGAAATCTAACTTTGCTAACATTGCTAACATGCTAACTTCTACTAACCACTATTAGGGTAGTGGCATCAACATAAGGAAGATAAAATGAACCCAACTATCTAAAATTTACTTCATATTAAAGGCACGAGCATTAAAATGAGGTGGACAATTCCACATTTTATCATTTGAAACATTTTAAATGAAGATAAAATACTCTACTAACAGGGATTCAGGGTAGCACCAATTTAAAAAAATCCTAAAAAGAACTGCTTTTATTTTTAGTTAGATCTTTCAAATCACTAAGCATTGTTTAGAACCAGTAAATGCCCCTTGTTTATGGTCACATGCATTATTGAATTATTTTTGGCACTATTGTAATATTTTAGATATTTTACCAGAACCTTGGAGAAGTTGAATGTTTGTCATTTGGTTTCTTTTCAAGAGAGAGTTTTCTATTCAATACTCTGCATGTGGTGGTATTTTGCAATTGGCCAAAATATACACTCAACACTTCCTCATATTTCATCTTCAAATCTTAAAACTTCCTCCTATGGGTTTGAAATTTTTCCATTTTAACCTTGTCGTCTCCTTCATATGTTCTTTGTAACTTGTCCCATATTTCTTTTCCTGAGGTGCATTGCATGACTTTCACAAAATATGATTCACATAGCCCACTTAATATTGCATTCATTTCCATGGCATAATTTTCAAATGGTTTCTTGCCATCTTGATCCATGGGAGGAGTTGTAGATGGTGTGAAACCATCCTCAACGGATTACCGTATATCATAGCCATGTGCCATAAAAATATTTTGCATCCTTACGCTCCAGAAAGCATAGTTAGTCCTATCAAATAATGAAGCTCTATTTGATGAAAAACCTTCTTGGCAATCCATGTGTGTTCTTGTAAGATCTTCCTTCAAGATGTTAGGCTTTCATGAAGGAACTTGCTCTGATGCCAATTAAAGAACACAAGCTTATACTAAGAGGGGGGGTGACCAGTATAAGATAAAAAATTTCTCTTTCTTTCCAAAGCAATAACCTCAAATAATATCAATGAAATAATAAAACAATGCACAAATCATAATACACATAAGAGACAAATATTTTACGTGGAAACACCCTCTTCGAAGAAAACCATAGCAAAATATTGCTTATATTTTTCTTCAATATATTTTATGGGAACCAACCCACAGGAGACACCAATCCCATTGTTCAAGTTTGTGGACACAAATTCATAGGAGACACCAATCCCCTTGCTCAGGTTCATGGATACTAATCCATAAGAGACACCAATCCCCTTGCTCAAGTTTATGGACACCAATCCATAGGAGACACCAATCCCCTTGCTCAAGTTTATGGACATCAATCCATAAGAGACACCAATCCCCTTGCTCAAGTTCACGGATACCAATCCACAAGAGATGCCAATCCCCTTGCTCAAGTTCATGGACATCAATCCATAGGAGACACCAATCCTCTTGCTCAAGTTCATGGAGACCAATCCATAGGAGACATCAATCCCCTTGCTTAGGTTTGTGGAAATAAATCCATAGGATAAATCAATCCCCTTGCTTAGGTTTGTGGATACATATTACTCATAAACACTACTCAAATCTACTCCAAAATATGCTCACAAATACTGCTCAAATTTGCTACAAAATCTTCTCACAAACAGTACTAAAATCTACTCACAAACACTACTCAAATCTGCTCCAAAACCTGCTTACAAATATTACTCAAATATACTCTAAAACTTGCTCACAAATACTGCTCAAATCTACTTCAAAACCTACTCACAAATGTTGTTCAAATCTGCTCCAAAGTTTGATCAATAATGGCATAAAGTTCTTCACCTTTTCTTGAGTTTGATTTCTTCAACTAAAAGCAATTTAGACATATTCTACCCAGAATTATTTTAACTTCTTGAACATATAGAGGATGATATGCACTAGAGTACTTCGAATAGTCAATATGTTATTCATATTCATTTAGTCTATCACTTCCATATATCTCACATTTATTACATTTTAAAGGTAGCTCAAATATAGCATTAGATAACTTACTTGTGTGTTGAATTGGAGATGCTAATACCTTTCTCTTCTTCCACTATCATGTGCACCTTTTATTCTTCTTGAAATGGCTGAATTGTCCTTCCTTTCAATTGAATGCTTGGGTGAATATGTGACCTTAATCCTCTTACTCTATTCTTTGAAGCCTTGACTTGTTTCAAATTTGTGCCCTCCAAATCTACCTCAATAATGATGATCTTCCTTTTGCATGTGCTTTCCAAATCTGCCTTGACAAAATAATTTTCCTTTTGTATGTGCCTTCCAAATATACCTTAATAATAATGATATTTTTGAAAAATAAAATAAAACTTTATAACAACAACATGACTCCTTATATCTCCCTTTTTAAAACTTGCAAAATAAAACTTTATAATAACAACATGACTCCTTATATCTCTATTTTATAACTTGTAAAATAAAAATTTACAAACAACAAACTGACTCCTTATATATCCTTTCAATAAATTGTAAAATAAAACTTTATAATAATAACATGACACCTTATATCTCCCTTTTATCAAATTTAATTTAAAAACTTTACCCTTACCTTGCACAACAAAACTTAGCAAGTGACGGATGAGATTCGATCTTTTGACCTCTAGAAGTGCAATGCCCTAATGCAGGCTTGGAAACCATTTGGGCTACCCTAGTGGATGAAATCAAAGGGGTAAAATAAATTACTTAACCCTTTGTTGCACTATATTTGAACACCAAAAGCTTTAGTAAAATAGACATCGAGGATATTCAACCCTCGAACCTTCTACACCGTAGCACCCTATCACGGGCTAAACAACCGACTGGGCTACCCCAGTGGATGAAACCAAAGGGGCAAAATAAAATACTTCTTCTTTGGATCACTGCTATGCCATCGAACTTGCGCTCCTCTCCTCCCTTGTCTTCTACTCGTTGCTCGCTCTCCTCTCGAAGGATATTCTATTTTCTTACAACCTTGCAAAATGAATTATTACCTCATATAAATATGCTTTCCTTTGTCTTTCATGCCCAAGGAGGTTGGCCCATCATTTAAACATTTGAATTTTAATTTTACTTCAAGTCGGCCCACTCTTTTTGTCTTTATATTATAATATTAAATCTATGATTTAAATATTATAATATTTGTTTTAAGCGAAAAACCCCTTGCGGAGATGCTTTGGTCTGAGAGACCACAAACAGGGGGTTCTACACCGTCAAAGTCACCCAGGGGTCGCAATCGACCTTGTCTGCACCAATATTATCAATTGGATTTTGGATACCAATTCAGCTTTTTGGTAGGGTGGAGATTTGAGCCTGGGACCTCCCTTGGAGGATTGCCCTCTCCTCTCCAACTCACCTACAACACCTGGGTAAATATTATAATATTTGAATATCTATTTAAAGTTTTTGATTTTAATATAAACCTTCCATTTTAATATTTAAATACTAAATCACCCTTGAACATATCTGTCTTGACATCAGTGACAACTCATATGATTAAATCACCCTTGAAGATATCTGCCTGACATCAATGAAAAATCCATAATTCTAACACATATTATTGTGAAAGGTAAAATATATTTAAGCATTCCCTCTACTTAGTGAGACACAATTCTCTCTTGCATTTTGAAGCATCATTTGAAATTTTATTGTAGGCATATATATACTCATTGGAATGAGTTTTTTTAGGCAGACAACGAAAGAATTTTTTTTTTTTATAAAAGTTTACTATGGCTAGTGGAGAATCAAAGTTTTTGTTTCCATATTCTCAATTGTTGAGGGAAAAAAATAATGCTTCTTGGAAGACCAAACTCATGATATACCTTGAGTTTGAGGAAGTGTGGTAGGTAGTATATGGAAGCACTTCTTGTCCTACTTCTAAAGGAGAAGATCAAATAAAGTTTGACATGATAGACATAAAGGAAAGACTCATAATAATGTTTAGAGTAGCCAATGAGGTCCACGCATACAATAGGGATACAACCACAACCAAGAATGCATGCGAGAAGTTAAAGATAATATTTGAAGCTAAAAATCCATATAATATTCTATTCCTCCAAAGCTAGATCCATTATCTAAATATGGAGAGTTGGAAAAAGTTGGAAGCATTCATGAGGAGAATAGCAAAATTGTGAGCATCATTGCAAGCACTAGGAACTTAGGTATTTGATGAAATATTAATTCATATTATTTTAATATCACTTCTATCCGAGTATAATGTTTTTGTGTCTACACTAAATATAATTGAGTAAACACCAAGCTTTGAGAAGTTGGTGAGCCTACTTCAAAAATTTGAGGCCTTGCATACTACAAAAGAAGAAGAAAAATTACTAGTTACAATTCAAAGAGTGAATCTACCATTCAAATGAGGCAAGGGAACTCCATAATGATTTCAAAAAAAATTATTTTTAGAGATTTTAGAATCAAAGAAATGATTCTCAAAAGGGTAATTACAACACACAAAGGACATGTGAACATTGTAGAATAAAAGGATACGTTGTGAGGGAATGTTGGCATATTCCACATGAGATATGAACTAGCAACAAAATAGGTCATATTCAAAACAACAAAATCAAATTTGGAGAAAGGTACAACAAACCAATATAGTTGAAGAACATCAAGAAGAAGTTCAAGTAGTAGAAGAAGAAAAAATTCAAGAAGATGAACATGTGTTTGTCGCTCAAGCACACTTGAGACAACATGTCAATGTGTAGTATAATTTCAAATTAATTAAAGGTAGAGAAACTTGGAAATATCCAAATTATCATACAAGAAGAGTTTCGTTGGTTAACAATTTCAAGACAAGGAACCAATAGGAGACAACACCACCTAAATATAAAGGGAACCATTACAAGCATAAGACATGGGATTCCTATAAAACCAAGAGGTTTAATACATCATGGAACAAAGAAGTAAGTTTAAAGTTAATTCATTTTCTATTCACTTTCCAAAATGTAGAAGTAAGTTTAAAGTTAATTCATTTTCTATTCACTTTCCAAAATGTAGAGAAAAGCATCTATAGGATGAATGGTCTATTGTGAAGAAAGATTTAAAAAGCATGGAATATATTGTAAACTAGACCTTGCTGAAAGAAGATTATCTATCTTTGTGATTCAAATAAGAGATCCATACAACTTCATCAAAGACAAGGATATCATAAAACTATTATCAAGAAGTGTACCAACACTCTAAGTAATCAATATACTAAATTATAAGATGCATTTTGATATCATAAAGATTGACAACATAGTTTTAGATAAAAAAAAATTTTAGACAACGACAACAACTATTGGGGCCCAATGGTTCAACTTTAAAGACCATAGAACAATTGACAAGATGCTATATTTTAGTTCAAGAAAAATTATAGCAGCTATAGGATCATTCAAAGGATTAAAAAAAGTATGCAAAATTGCTAGAGGTTGCATTCAAAACATACATCCCATTTATCATATCACAAAGCTTATGATAAAAGGAGAACTTATAAATAATCCAGGATTTGATCACAATGAAAAGCAATGAAAAGGAAAACAACAAAAGAAGCTATACATAACTTTTATTCCATCATATGCAAGATAAAATCCAACACAATCATTTCAATAAGCGATATTGGATGTATAGTAACACATGCTTCACTTGAAGACATTGAATAAAAACACTTCAAGCATTGAAGTCTACAAACATTGAATAAATATTTTGTAGTAAATGTATTTGGAGTGCATTATCGGTATAATTTAATACTCCCAAGTATCTAAGTAGTAAGTCTACATTAAGGGAGGGATTTCGCTCTAAATCCCTACATCACCATAGATATTGTTCTTTAGTAATAAGTAAAATAGAGCTTTTTACTATGATGTAAAAATGGGGTATGGTAGGAGTTATTACATCATAAGCCATGTGAGAAATCAAGTGGTATAACCACTCCTCGCAAGGTACATGCATGTGACATAGGACAAGATATTTTGAAATTTTCTTGAGGGTTTGTTATGCCTAAATCAGACATCTTATGTACTTAAATACCCTTCACTACCATAATACAAAAAATATTGGAAGAGAAAAGGATATGGATTTTTTGGAAAAGTCCATAAAAGACAAATGAGGTTTAAAAAAAACTCAACAAAGCCATTCTAATACTATGAAATCCATCTGGTAAAAAAATAAAATAAAACAAGATTGAGTACCAATGAGAGGAAGGAGGAACCTATGGATGAATATTTCTTCTAGAGCAAATTTTTAGATTCTAATGAGATCCTCGTGATCCAAGTCCACTTAGGGTTTTTATCACAAACTTTTTTTCATATTACATCGTTAGAGCTCAAAACATTTTCTTGGCTAGCTTCTAAAAAAATTACCCTCAAGAGAAGTTGAAAGAAAAAACTCCTACCAATGAAAGTAATCGGATAATGAAGATCTACACTTGCTTTGATACCATATCAAAATTTATAGCAGTTTTAAAAAACAAATGGAATCAAACATTACCCAATATTGTTTAACAAAGTGAATATATAGAAAAAAAAATAAGAACATAGAATATGATGGGGTGTCCCTAAACACCACAAAATATTTACTAAAGGGAATAAAATTACACTTCAACCAATGAAAAATATATCAGTATGAAGGATATTTATACCTAAATACATGATGCTTTTAGGTCAAGGTTGTGAGACCAACCTTCAAGAATAAAATACTGCAAAAAAATATAGAAGTACCTTTTTCAAGATTTACATGGGTCCAAATAAAAAATATAACAAATACAAGTACAAATAGTTGGCCGTGGCCTTAAGAGAATCTTAACCACCATATATTCTAACACTTTTCAAGATGGTGTAACATGTCTTTGAGATGACCTCCAAATCCCAATATAAGTCCGCATTGAGTATATGATTCTTGATATCTATTTACTTGAATTACTAGAAAGATAATCATTTTATGTTCATAAAACAATCTAGCTAAATTTTTATTTATATATTTACCATTTATTATACAATTGAAGAATCCAAGTAGAGGTCCTCTAAGAATATTTATTTATTCATGCAATTGATAAAGGTCATAGGAAAGAAACATGCTTGTGTTGATTGACAATATTAGGTTTATTTCTTTAATATTTTATACATCAAACATATTTTTTGGTTCATATGCATATCTCATAGCATTTATAGCATTTGTATGTTATATATCATGATGATTGATTACTTTTAGTATTATTTACTCTTAACATTTGAAGTTATATATGAAAAATAATTTGTTCTATAAATACTTATAATTAGAACAAAGACTCATGAAAAACTTAAACTTATGATAGGTAGGAAATAATCAATGCTACTTCTTAGAATGTTATAAATATTTTCTTAAATAAATCTCTTTATATGATATAAATTCTATATAAATATTGTAATGAAGCATTAGTACACTATACAAATTTCAAGAATCTAAGATGCACAACATTTTCAAAAGAGCACAAACTAATATATAATTCTCCCTTGAGTTTCAAAGTATATCTTAAAATCACCTTGAAAAAATAGAATTGGGTTCTAATCCTCTAAGTTTTAAGGTAATTTTTCTACTATTTATAAAGGGGAATTCTAATGATATTAGTAGATGAGTAGGATTCAAAATATTTATAAAATATTTACATTTTAAAAGTTCCTCCAAATGTACCAAGTAGATGAGTAGCATATTTTACTCCTATAAAGATATATTTTTAGTATATAATGATGAACATAGAGTTCTAAAATCCATTTTTATTTTCAAGCATAATAAAGGAATAGATAGGGATTTCTTTGGCACTCTTTAACGACCTTCAAAAACAAAGACAAACATATTGTATAAATGCACAAACACTCCACAAACACTAATACCTACAAACTCTTTAATACGAGAATATAGTGAATGGTTGGTGGTTAATGTTTTCCACTAATGCATCCCCAATGAAACCCAATTAGCAAACAAGCCATGGATCCCAAGTAGAGGTTGGTGGTAAATGTTTCATGCTAAAGCATACCTTATGAAGCCTAGTTAATAAACAAGCCATGGAGCTTAAATAGAGTTTGGTTACCAAGAAGGCAAATTGGTTATCAAATATTTTTTTGAAATGGTTGTCAAGCATATTTTTATGAAGGGGAATTTGGATTCAAGACCATTTTGATTACCATTTGATTCTAATGGAGGCTAGTTTCTAAGAAAAATTTATTGTAAAACATAATTTTGGAAAATGAATATCAAGTATTTTCTTATATATGGAATATATATAAATCGACTGTCAAGCAATTTTGTTGGAACATATAATATTTTATCAATTTACAAAGAAAAAATATATACTTTATAAAAATCAACCTTGTTCAATCCCCATGGTGGATGTGTATAAGAAGTATTTCTAAAAAAGAAAAAATTAACATTGTTGAGTAGACTTGTAATATTGTTAGCTTTGCTAAGTGGATTAATATGATTGTTTATGTGAACAATAATTTTTATGCCTCTATTGTAGTTGTTGATCCCCTAAAAGCCTAAGAAAAATACAGATATATTTATAAGAAGTTTAAAAAGTCTCTTTGCTAAAACATTATATATTGATAAGTTATTAAGATAAGCTAAATTTTTTTTTAGATTCTTAAGAAAATGTTAAGTTTTCTCAACTGCAATAGAAACCCCAGGATTTTATTTCTCATGCATAAAGTTTTGTAATATTTTGATAGCATAATGCTAAATAATAATAACACGGTCTTTTATAAAATTGCTACGACCATTCCAAGGGATTTGTAAAACCATTGTAGTATTTCCAAGTTGCTTAAAAATATTTTGAGGCCTTTTCAATTCCTAAATCCATTAAAAAATACATGAAATTAAATGGATACCATAGGATTTTTCATATAACATTAAAGGTTTGTCATGTTCTTAGAGGGCTATTATGATAAATTGGACAATAATAATTGAGTTCTTATTTATAAAAATAATAATATTAAGCGAAAGGATATTACAAGTATAGTATCAAAAAGAAAATTTGTATACAAGATCTTTTGGATATGTTTCATACTATTATTAAGAAGTTCTTTGTCCACATTACTATTAAATCTAGAATTTACAACATTGATAGCATGCCTATTTAGACAACAATAAATAATTTGGCCAAAACATTATAATACTTTTTTCTTTGCACTTAAAAATATTATTGTAAGTAGGAAACTCCAACAAAAAAATATGACATAAAACAATTTTTAGATTGAATCTATTATACAAAGGTTTCATATTAGAAAGTGCACAAATAATCATCTATTATTCATTGTAGAATACATCTTAAGATACCTCTTCCTTGTTTAGGATTATTTGAAAGCATAGCCTTTTATAAAATCTTAAGGTGATTCAATCTTATAGTTTTTGGATCCCACATATCACCATATATATTATATAGGTTTATATTTAGAGTTGTTTTCAACAATTTAAGGATAATTACCTACTTTTTAGTCATTCAATAACAATTTTCATCTCCTCTTCATTTGAGAAATCAACATCAAACTCTTCCAACTAAGATTGCATACTTTTGTTTAATATTTTTTACACTGAAAAAGTCCTTAGATCTAATTTGACATCTAAAGAGTTAGATACAAATGCCATGAATTGTATGCTAAACTAGATTTCCATTAAAAATATATAATGAATACCAGGGGTTAAGAAAGCATAAACAATCTCTACTTGAGATCTTTGACACATTTTGTTAATAAGTTGAACACCAAGCAAACCTTGTCTAGTTTGTTTCTCTAATTGAATTGATTGTGAATGAATATGGTATGCTTTTACTTAATAGTAGTAAGTTATAGAAAATTTGATAAATGTATGCCAAATATAATGTTAAATTATAAAGTAAAGGTTTTACATCCAATCCCAGTCAACACAACTATTCATACTATGGTAATTGTCATGTATAGACAATGATTTTTTAATAACTATGTAACTTCAAGGTGTACCTTGTCATGAGGTTTGGAAGTAAATCAAAGCTTATCAAATAACTAATCTCTAGAAAATAGTGATAAGATGTCAAATGATTCAACTTGATATTATTGTAGTCAAGTATCTAGTTGGAAACATGCATTTTCTTTGAATCATAATATAACCATAGCTCATAAGTATCTAGTCAAGTATCTATCCGCCCATGTAGAGGAGTTGGAGAGCAAGTGGGTAGTTAAACCTCTCTAGTTGCTGAGAGGCCCAGGTTCAAATCTCTCGCCTCACATATTGTGGATATGTTATGTAATGGTTCCCTCGTGGTCACAGTCTGTTTACCCCTTGTGGCCACCACAAAAAAAAAAAAAAATATAACCATAGCTCCTTCAACTTGAAAACAAATGGAAACTAAGTACTTTTTGTACAAATCGACACCAACCACTTTAAAGCATGAATATAACAATACTTTCTATGTATGTTAACACCAATGAGGAGATAGTATAAGGAGAGTCCATGACATCTACAAAGCTTGACACAAACTTGTTGGTCTTATAAGAAGATGAGATGACCCTAACAATATATCCTAGTTTTTAATATAATCAATATTTTCTTTATTATCAATATTGGGGATGTGGATGAGAAAAATTTACCTACATAAAAAGGAAAAAAAGTGCTTTTCAATGTCCACAAGGCAATAAACCATATGAGACGATGTTTTTTTTGGGTGCAAAAGTTACCACCATTGATCTTGAATATTCGTTAGAGTGCATTAGAGCATGGTGTATAACCCTACCTCACACAAAATTTGATCCTTGAATATCCTATTTAAAGTTCTATAATCCACTTATTATAAATAAGAGTATACTTTTTATCAAACAACACCTATATAAAAAATAAAAATAAAAAACAACATAACGATTTAAGCTTTGACTCTTTTTTAGGAGATCCAAGATTTAAACCGTAACATAGGTAAATGTGTGAGAAGGTGAATGTGTTCATTAAAAAACATAATTGTTCTTTATAAGCCAAACCAACCATTGTGCATTTCTATTATGAATTAAAAATAAAAATAAAATAACTTGTAAAATCCACGAGTGTCTCTATTCACGGGTTATAAAAACAAAACCAATAATGTATGTGATATAGAATTTAAAATTATTTTGGGATAGTGTAATGTTTTTTTTTTTTTTTTTTAAAATTTAAAGTTTAAAGTTAAAACCACGGTTTATGTGTATTATGTTGAATTTTTTATTGATAAACTCAACTCTCTTTTTATAAGTGGTCATGATAAGGATGCCATTTACATTATGGATGATGTGACCCGAATTCATGTATATAAAAAGTATTACTTAATTAAAAAAAAATAAAAATGTCTAAATAATTATTAAAATTTTAACACTAATCAAATAAAAAAAAATATATATATATTTTTAATTTTAAATTATGTATATCTTGAGAGCGGAGAACGATGGAAATGCGCATTTTATTTTATGGACCGTGTGAAAAGAAACCCACCTGTCGCAAGAGAATCATGTTCAAGTAGTTCAACTGTTACAATTAATTCTATCCGGTTATGTAGCTTGTCGCAAAAGAATTATTTCAAGTAGTTAAACTTGTGGAGTTACACTTAATTTCATCTGGGGATGTAGCTCGGATGGTATAGCTCTCGCTTAGCATGCGAAAAGCACGGGGATCGATACCCCGCATCTCCATTCATTTCTCATTGCCATTGGAATTCCACTCGAGTAGTTTGTAATAATTCAAATTTGATTGATTTTATATGTTGTTTTAATTTAATATTGAATGTTTTATTATGAAGTTTTAATTTAATATTGATTTTTTTATTGTGATTTTATTTCTTAGTTTTTTATTTATTTTTTATTTCAGTTTTTTCCCTGTTTCTTTAGAATTGTTTTGTTTTATTATGATTTTATTAATTATAGCCGTTTTAATATTTTTTAAATTTTTTTTTAAGCAAAAATTCTTTTGCAGGTTGTCTTGGTCGGTTTTACACAATCAAAGTTATTTAGGAGTCGCACCCAACCCTGCGCCACCAACATTATCAATTGGATTTTGGGTAGCCAATTCAGCTTTTTGGTAGGGTGGAGATTCAAACTTAAAGGATTGCCCTCTCCTCTCCAACTCACCTACAACACTGGATTATAGCCATTTTAATTTAATATTGAATGTTTTATTATGATTTTATTTATTAGTTTTTTATTTTATTTTTTATTTCGATTTTTTTGATAGTTTCTTTACAATTGTTTTATTATGATTTTATTAATTACAGCCATTTTTTTTCTTAGTTTCTTTTGATTTTCTTATTCTCCTTCTTTTCATAGTTTTTTTTCGAATTTTTTATACTTTAACACTTCTCAAAATTGATTTTAGTCGTTTCTTTCTTAGTATCTTTAAAATTTCATATTTCCCTTTTTTTTCATAGTTTTTTTTTAGAATTTTTTATTCTTTAACACTTCTCAAAATTTTGGAAAGAAAATTATAAAAAAATTATTATGACTGAAATTTTAATAAAATAGCTTGTTTGAAGGTTTTATTATGATTTTTTAATTATAAATTTTTTCCTTAATTTTTTTTATAATTTTTTATTCCCGTCTTTTTCATAGTTTTTAGAATTTTTTATTCTTTAACACTTCTATACAAAATTTATAAAGATTGGAATTCTTAATAGAATAACTTGTTTTAATTCACAATTTTTTTAGGTAGTATTCTTTCTTATTATTAATGTAATTTTTAAAAAACATTAAGGCTATTAATTATATGATGCTTTAATTATAGTCGTTTCTTTCTTAGTTTCTTTAAAATTTCTTATTTCCCTCTTTTTAATAGTTTCTTTAGAATTTTTTATTCTTTAACACTTCTTAAATTTTTTGAAAGAAAATTATACAAAATTTATTATGACTAGAATTTTTAATAAAATAGCTTGAAGGTTTTATTATGATTTTATTAATTGTAGAATTTTTTTTTTAATTTCTTTATAATTTCTTATTCTCGTTTTTTTCATAGTTTTTTAGAAATTTTTATTCTTTAACACTTTATAATTTTTTTTTTTTTTGAAAAAATTGAAAAAACTTGTATTAAAACATTGATCAGTTACAATTGGGATAAGATACATCCCAGCCGAAAACAATGAAAGCACATGATTACAAGAGAAGAGGAAGATTTGCACTGGATCCAAATCTCTTGAACCAATACCAAGCTAGCTGAGAGAGCTGATAGGTCAGTTACAACAACTTATCGCGAAAACACGCAGCAAACACCAACTTCACCTCTATCCGCGAAAAAGCTACAAGTCGCGAAATCGCGACACAAGACACCTCTGACCGCAAAAAAGTCAACTCTGCGCAAATCGCACACGCGACATGTCGCGAATATCGCGACAAAAATCCAACAACAGCCACAACGACGCAACACGTCGCGAAATCGCGACAACTTTCCTCCTGCCGCGACGGCGTAACATGTCACGAAATCGTGACAACTTTCCTCCCTTGGCCGCGACGGCGCAACATGTCGCGATATCGCGACAATTTTCCTCCCTTGGCCGCATCGGCGCAACATGTCACGATATCGCGACAACTTTCCCTCGGCGGCAACGACGACGCAACATGTCGCGAAATCGTGACAACTTTCCATCCTTGGCCGCGATGGCGCAACATGTCGTCGAAAATCGACAACTTCCCCGCACACAACATGTCACGATATCGCACATTTTCCTCCAATGGTCGCGATGGCGCAACGTCGTCGAAATCGTGACAAAAATCATACTTAGCTTTTTCATTGATCATTTGTCTTAAGGATCTTTCAACGACAACAGTGCAACATGTCGCGATATCGCGACAACTTTCCCACATCGGCCACAACATGTCGCGATATCGCGACAACTTTCCCTCGACGACAGCGACGGTGCAACATGTCACGATATCGCGACAACTTTCCTCCCTTGGCAGCGACGACACAACATGTCGCGATATCGCGACAACTTTCTCTAACGCACATGCATTCACAACATGTCGCGATATCGCGACAATTTTCCTCCAATGGCCGCGATGGCGCAACAGGTCACGAAATCGTGACAAAAATCATACTTAGCTTTTTCATTGATCATTTGTCTTAAGGATCTTTCAACGACAACTTCCCCTCGATGGCAGCGACGGCGCAACATGTCGCGATATCGCGACAACTTTCCCACATCGGCCGCGACAGCGCAACATGTCGCGATATCGTGACAACTTTCCCTCGACGGCAGCGACGGTGCAACATGTCGCGATATCGCGACAACTTTCCTCCCTTGGCCGCGACGGCGCAACATGTCGCGATATCGCGACAACTTTTCCTCGACGATCGCAATGGCGCAACATGTCGCGATATCACGACAATTTTCCCACATCGGCCGCGACAGTGCAACATGTCGCGATATCGCGACAACTTTTCTCCAGCAGCCGCGACGACACAACATGTCGCGATATCGCGACAGCTTTTCGCCAATGGCCGCGATGGCGCAACAGGTCGCGAAATCGTGACAAAAACCATACTTAGCTTTTTCATTGATCATTGTCTCAAGGATCTTTCAAGGCCCTGCCTAATCACCTCATCTGCAATAGGCATGTCACTGTGCAGCTGCACCCCTACCTCTTTCACAGCACCCATCTTAGCCAGGAAATCGATCGCTTTGTTGAAATCTCTGCTCACATATACGGGAATCACATCATCTAATTCCCTCCATAATTTCTTGATTTGAGAGACCAGAATCCTCAACCTCCAAGCGTTCAATGAAAAGTTCCTCATGCAGTCTAGAGCTCCAACCAGAATTTGAGAATCAGATTCAAGAATTATCCTCCTGTGACCCTGAGTAACTGCCCAAATAGAGGCAGATTTGATAGCAATGGCTTCTGCTTCATTATTTGTGGCTCTACCCAAACCCTGCAGTTCCCAATAAAGCACTGATCCCTCATGATTTCGGCAGACCACGCCAATACCGGCGCTACCCGGATTGCCCTTTGCAGCTCCATCAGTATTGATTTTAATCCAGCCTTCTGGGGGTGATTTCCAACTGGTTCTATTCTGTCCCTCTCTCTGGTCAACTCCCTCTTCCATTGGCCCAGGAACAACCCGAGTTTCCTCTTTAGCGTAGACGACAACAGTTTCGGTGACTTTGCTCCAGATGACCTGCCAAACTCCATCTAGCGAGGAAAAGGTTTCTCAAAAAATTCTAGCGTTTCTCTCCAACCACACTTGCCACCAAATGAAGTTTAAACCAAGCTCCCACCCAATTTGAAGAGCTTTGGATGTAAATCTACCCCGCTTCCATCTTTCCCAAATATTAGTCCGATTCATGTCACCATTAACCTGGATTTTATAATGAGAGAACCAGCGCTTCCAAATCTGACGCGTGAAAGGGCACTCAAACATCAGGTGATCAGTTGTTTCTTCGTTCTTATGGCATAAAACACATTGAGAAGGGCCGATGATTCCTCTACATCTGAGATTGTCAAAAGTGAGAATACCATTGTGCATAAACTGCCAAGCAAAAAAGTTTACTTTCGGCCAACCCTTAGAGTGCCAAATCTTTCGCCAATCCTCAACCGAAAAAGAATGGGGGGGAGGGTCTGGGAGGATCTTGTCATATCCGTCCTTCACTGTATAAACACCAAGGCTCCCATAGCCCCAAGCTAATTCATCCTCCTCGTCTCTCCCTGTGAGAAACCTTTCTGTCAAGATTTTGGATAAGATGGGTGCCAACTCTGGGGGGATAGGAATTGGCCACTCCTCCAACCTCTTAAACTTCTTAAACCTATACTCCCCTAGCTGAGAAGTGTTGAAATAACTTTCAATTTGGACCCAACCCATGATTTCTATGGCAAATTTTATTGGAAGTAACTCGGGGAACTCAACAATGATGGGTGGATACTGATCCCAAGAATCAGTCCAAAAACGGGCCTTCTCCCCTCTCCCCACTTTCCAAAATAGCTGATCTTTAATAACCTGAGATCCTAGCTTGAGAGCCTGCCACACTAAGGATCCAGTACCACCCAGAGGGAAACGGCCCACCTCATTGGGGTTAACTTGACCCAAATATTTACTCGTGAGAATTCTACTGAATAAGGAAGTTGGTTGGGAAATCCACCTCCAGTACAACTTTCCAGCCAAGGCTTGATTATTTAACTTGGATCCTCTCAGTCCCAGTCCACCTTTTACCTTGGGCTGAGTGACTTTATCCCAACCCACTAAGGCCCACTTTCTTTTTCCGTTAGCTCCTTCCCACAAAAACTTCCTAGCCATCCTGTCCAACTCTTTCCATATTGTAAGCGGGGCAGCCAGGATAGAAAATTTGTAGATTGGCATGGCTTGAATGACAGACTGTAAGAACGTTAATCTGCCACCATAACTTAACCACTTGTGAGACCAGTGATTAATTCTGTCCTTGATACACTCCAGCATATTCCTCCAAGTGTCTAATTTCAGCCTCTTGAAGTGCAAGGGGATACCCAAGTAAACCACAGGGAGAGAAGTCCTAGTGAATCCCAGGATTTCTAAAATTTTGTTCTGAAGCCTGTGCTCCAGATTAAAAAAGACCACTTTGGATTTCTTGTCATTAATGACCTGTTGAGTAGCCCTGAGATAGACATTAAGAGTATCTCTAATCGTTCTAGCTTCCCTGATGCTGGCTACTCCCATCAAACCAGTGTCATCCACAAACTGCAGGTGCGATACAACTTCATCCCCCACCCTAATACCCATTAATCTGCCTTGTTGTCTTCTCCTCGTTAAAAGTCTGCCAAGACCTTCAGCCAGAATGAGAAAAAGATAAGGGGAACAGGGATCCCCCTGGCGCAGACCCCGAGAAGCTCCAAAAGGTTGCGAAGGAAGGCCCTTGATAAGCACAGAGTAAGTCGGGGAAGAGACACAGCTCATAATCCACTCAATCCAGCCCTGAGAGAAGCCGAAGGCTGCCATCATTTTAGCCAGGAGGCTCCATTCAACCCTATCATAAGCCTTTGACATATCCAATTTAATGAACATCCCTTTATTACCAGAAGTGTGCATTGAATGGATTGCTTCCTGGGCCACAACCACCCCATCCAGAATCTGTCGTCCCTCAACAAAGCCTCCTTGCTCAGAGGAGATAATGTTGTGAAGAAGAGGTTTTAGGCGCTCAGCCATTACCTTTGTGAGTATTTTGTATACCACATTACATAAGGCAATAGGCCTATAATCTGAAATATGAACCCCCTCCTCCCCTTTTGGAATCAAGGTAATGAACGTGTGGTTTATAGCTTTAAGCATTCTCTTATTTTCTCTGGATTCTTCAACAACAACCCTTACATCTTCCTCTAAGCAGTCCCAGAAAGCCTGAAAGAACTCAATTGGGAAGCCATCTGGACCAGGAGTTTTACCAGTGCTCATTCCAAAGACCACGGTTTTCAATTCATCCCTATCAATGGGTTTAAGGAGGGCCTGATTTTCATCCTCCGAAATAATAGCAGGTATGACAGAAATAACTTCATTTTGGGCCTCTACATCTTGAACCACACTTTCCTTAAAAAGCTTTGAAAAATAATCCATAGCATGGGAGTGAATACCTGGAAGAGTATCAAAGGAATGACCGTTCTCATCTTGAAGGGCCTCCATCTTATTCATCTGTCTTCGAGCACAAGCGATCCGATGAAAGAATTTTGTATTTCTATCCCCTTCTAATAACCAGGAAGTTCTTGCTCTCTGTTTCCAATAGATCTCCTCCTGGTTGTCAATGTCCTCAACCGCAGAACGCAAGGCATCATCCTCAACTTTGAGCTGATCAGTTATTACTCCTTCTCTAAACTATTTTTGGACCTCATCCCAATGGGCCACCAACGGAGCTCTTTGGGTCTGGAAGTCAGATTTATTAGAACGCCTCCAATACTTCAACTGAGATTTGACATATTGAAGTTGTTTGTGGATTCTAAACATAGCTCTCCCATAAGCTGGGCGGCCCTCTTCCCACCACTGTGGAATTTTCTCCCGAAGTTCTTCTTTCTGAAGCCAAAAATTCTCAAATCTGAACGGTTTGTGATGGATCCCCATCCTAGTCCCGCTTTCCAACAGAATAGGACAGTGATCAGAAACAGGGCCTGCCAAAATCTGAAAATTGATATTCCATTTTACAAACACCTCCTCTGAAAGCAAAAAGCGATCTAGCTTCACCTTCCTACTATGGGGCTCCCGCCTTTTATTAGTCCAAGTGAAGTTATTGCCAGGACATTTAATGTCCACTAAGTGCAAAGCCTGGACTTGAGCAATCATGAACCGGTCCCCTGGATCCAAAAGAGGTGATCCCCCTTCCTGGTCTCTAGAAGATAATTTAGCATTAAAGTCCCCCGCTATAATCCAGTCTATATCTTCCCTTGATGCTCGCATGTCATGCACAACCTTCCACTGCCGTCGCTGACCCTCTAGAGTTTGAGAACCATAAAAGTTAGTGACAAGAATGAATTCTGCAGAGACATTATTCCTAAACAGGGAAGTGAGAACACCCCTCCAGGCAAGGTGTTCTATTGCAGACCATTCCAGAGAGTTCCACAGAGTAACAATCCCCCCTGAGGCACCTTGGGCAGCCACATCCATATGACCAGCACCCCTCCAAATTTTGTTGACTGTTTTAGACATAAGATCCAAAGACATCTTGGTCTCTTGTAAAAGCAAAAAATCAGTATTGCTATGCTCTAATAATCTTTGAACAGCAGATTGATGGGTTCTGCTGTTTAAACCCCTCACATTCCAAGATTGTATAATCATGGGTTACCCTGGGAGCAGTAAGAGTCAATTGTCCTCACCAATCCTCCCATGATCAATTTGTCTCCCTGGGCTGCTAGCAGCTCCTTATTGGATCTTCTACCAGCTCCCTGAGAATTACTATTTTTGGATCTTTTTTCTATCTGGGTTATCCCCAAAGATGGCCTTTCCCTATTTTTCTCTGCCATCCCCATGCGAACATCCTGAGAAACTGTCTGCTCCTGGTTATGGACTACTAAGGCACCAGAACACACTGGCTGTGATACCTCAGAGGGATCAACTATCTGCTGAATGACAGGAGAAGATGAGAGGGGGAGTTGCCCAGGAACAACAGAGGTTTCCTTGAAACCCTCCAAGCCCTCCATAGAGTGATCCTCATCATCAACCAATGACTTAAAAATCTCATACCTATTAGCAGGCCTGAGATGAGATTGCTCCTTTCCCTTCTCTTTCTTTGTCCGTATTTTTCTTTTGGGCTGTTCAAAACCCTCTCTCTGAACTTCCTGGCCCTGACTGGTGCTAATAGGATCTTTATTGGGTGCAGCCTTATCCTCTTTAGGCGAGTTTGGCACTCCTGAGGAGGCCTCCATATTGGCATTCATATTAAGAGGACAGAAACGGGCCAAATGTCCATGCTTGTGGCAAACCCGACATCTAAAGGGTAGGGCCTCATAGTCCAACTGTTGAATCCAGGAAAGACCTGCCAGTTCAATTTCCAACTCTGTCGACAAAGGCTGGCTCAGATTCATCTCCACACATATGCGAGCATACACCGCCATGCTCCCTTCAATAGTGTCTCTGGCAACACCCAGATGTCTACCAATCGAATTGCCAATCATTGCCAGTACCTGCTCACCCCAGAATTCCATTGGAAGAGCATATAATCGAATCCACACTGGGACAACAGTAGGTTCAACACGAGGATCGAATCCTACCCTCCAGGGTTGAACAAAAAGCCCTGTCGGGCCATGGTTTTTCCTCTCCGACTCAAAAGCCTTATTTCTATCGGCCAGAGCCGAGAAGCTAACAATAAAATAACCATTACTAATAAACCACAATGAAAACTCACCGTGGGGCTCCCAGTTCTGGCGGATCCAAGAATACAGAAAGCTCAGGGAAGGGCGAATACCCATGAACTTGCAGATTAAATCATGTCTAGCTCTATAGAGGACAGACTCCTCCACCATGCTGGGATCAATGACGATTTTTGGCCTGGATTCGGCCTGCGGTAAACAACCATTCACACGCCGTGCTGAAGACCTATTCCCAACAGTCGTGAAGAGCTTTCTATATGCCATATTTTGGGCTTCGGCATTCTTCGGAGGAGAATCTTCTTTAAACAAATCAGCATAAGAGCTAGTACTTCCTGGAGGAGTCCCCATTGGACCCTCCTGGGGCACCGATCGAACCTTCAGAACCACCGTACCCCAAAGACACCTCTGCAAGCCAGCAGAAGCCAGAAATTTTTCGAAAAACCAGAAACCCTAGTTCAGATTCAAAAATCGCCAGAGCTCATTTTCCCGCTCCTAACCGTTTTTCTATTATTTTTTAAAAAGCAACAATTTTACAATTTAAAGTTCCTTTTTAAAATTTTTGAAAGAAAATTATACAAAATTTATTAAGATTGAAATTCTTAATAGAAAAGCTTGTTTTAGTTCACAAAATTTTAGGTAGTATTCTTTCTTACTATTAATGTAATTTAAAAAAAACATTAAGGCTATTAATTATATGATGCTTTAATTTTTTTTAGGTAGGTGGTAGAAATTATATTGTATGGGTTTTAACTGGTGCCCAAAACTAGAAACATAAGCATATGAAAAAAAGTACGTAGAGAAGCACAAAACAAGGTATCTACACCCTAGTCGCTCTATGAACTAGACCAGAGAAAAACAGACCCACCCAGGGGTTGTTTAATAGAAAAATAAATATTGAAACAGAGAGCCCACACAGGGGCTAAGGAGAACATAAAGCAAAATCAAACCAGTGCCCACATAGGGATTAAAATATTAGTACCAAAATTCCCATGCAAGGGAATAGAGCTTGCAAGACAAAACAAACCAACTCTAATCATCAAATTTTTTTAACTATAGAGCTCTTTTGGCCATGTTTCTTGACCAACAATTTTAGGGGGCGCTGATGCTATCCATGCCACTGATGATGATATTAAGGATGGTGTTGTGGAAGATGGCCATCGGAGAAGCAGTTCTGTCACTCCCATTATCAAAATTTTTGAGGCGAGCATACCTCTGAGGACCGATTGTGCATTTCCAAGTTGATCGCATCAACATTTAGAACATTTTGAGAAAATTTTTGATACCAGATGGACAAATTCCTGTGACCAACCCCAACATTGGTGAGCAAATCAACAGACTTGTTAGCTTTCCGATACACATGGCAGATTGTAGTGTTGCAAAATTTTTGTATCAAGACCTTAGCTTCATGAATAATAGGGCGCACATTCCATGAAGGAATTCTATCTTTGATGATAGAGTTTGTAACATTCATGGAATCACCTTAAATTTGTAAAATTCCCCTGTAATCTTTAAGAACTTATAGCCCTCTCCACAATGCATGAGCTTCAGCATAGCGGATAGTTTGGACACCCAAAAAATTTATCATAGGCCACTATGAGTCATCCATTGTGATCCCTGACCAAACCTTCGACACCCACTACACCCAGATTTCCATTAGAATCACCATCGTAGTTAAGTTTAAGCCATCCTATAGGAGGAGGAGTTCAATGAGCACCACTTTTGAAATGGGGATTAGAAGGAGTAGAGCTAGGACTGTGGGGAATACTGAGGGAACAAAAAAGAGTGGACTCAAGGGCAGACTCAGGTGGTTTGGTGCAAGGGAAAAGCTTAGAATTTTTAACAACAAAGGTGATGGCTTTGTTGGACACAGAGATAGAGTTCTTGAGTGTGTTTGAAAAGACCACAAGAGATGATGGAGATAAACTTTCCACAAAGAAGATAACCCAGAATTTTTGAAAGGCATGAGCCATTGGGAGAAAAAAAGAGCCACGGAGTTGGGATGGACCCAAAATATGTGAAAGGTGGACATGAGATGATCCATGATAGAGTGGAAGAAATAACATTCCATAAATATGTGGTTGACATATTCCTAGGCCACCAAGCAAAGATGACATCTATTAGGAACAACCATTCCTCTCTTGAAAATATTATCAGTAGTGAGGATCTTTTTTTGGATGGCCAACTAAGAAAAGATAGCAAATTTAGGTATGAGATGTTTAAGCCAAACCACATTGAAAGGAATGAGAGAAGTTTGGGGAGTGAAAGTCAACAAATGAGTATATTTTACAAAAAAAAGACTAGAGTCAGTTTCTTTCCAGAAAGGAGTATCATGAGACATACCATAGGGAATTAAAATTACCCTAAATAATGTTGATAATTATGTGATAACATTTGAAATTTGGGCATCAACATTTGCAATGTGGAGCTCTTTCTATATTTTGGGTTGGACTGAAGATTCTATGAAATCAATCACCTTTATGCCTATGAGAGTATCCAGCAAAGGTTGCACCACTAAGACTTCGTTGTTCTCACTAAGCATTTGATTGGAGATCCACCTATTTGACAAAAAAAATTTCCTATTTTCTGTTCCAATATGCCATCTAGTTTCCCTTTTAATAAGAGGTCTGGTTTGGAGGACTAATTTCCAGAAGGTGGATCTAAATTTAAGAATATTTTCATCTATAAAATTCCAGATGTGAGTGTACTTTTTATTAATGATAGAAACCCATTCAAGATTACAATTGGTAAACACCTTCCAAGCCTACTTGGTCAATAGTACCATATTAATATTACTAATTCTTCTAAGACCCAACCCTCCTTGACTTATGAGTAAGCAAACATTTTTCCAACTTACCAAATAATTTTTTTTTTTTATCCTTTGAACCTAAACAAAGGAATCTCTTCTAAATCTGTTCAGTTTTGTTATAGACAAAAACAGGGACTTTGAAGACTGACATAAAATAAATAGGAATACTTTGAAGATAGGCCATAGTGAAAGTGGATTTGGTTTCTTGGGATAGGAGGACCTCTTTCCAACCTGTAAGATTTTTATTGATTATTTCAATAACATTGCTCCACATAGGCTCTTTAGGGAAAATGGTGAATACGGGAATCCCTAAATATATAGTGAGAAGCTCAGATATGACACATTGAAGAATACGAGCAATATTGACCTGTCTAGATAGGGGGTATTGAGAAAGAAAACTTTACTCTTGACATAGTTTATCTTTCGCCCTGCAATCTCTTCGTAGAGATCTAAAATACCTTTAATTGAATTTAATTCCTAAACTAAATTATGGGTGGCTAAGATAGTGTCATCTATGAATTGTTGATGAGAAAGAGATATCATGTTGGAAGAAACTTGAATACCAGATATTGTGCCATTAAAGCAAACAACTTTGAGAGCTCTTCCAAGGGATTCAGCAAGAATAATGAAGAGAATAGGTGACAGGGGATCCATCTGTTGCTTGGGAAGTAACCTATTGTAGACCCATTGACTAACACTGAGAACCATAGGCTAGAAATGCAGCCTTGAATAATTTTGACCCACTCTCTATGGAAACCGAACTTGAGAAGGACAACAAGCATGAACTCTCGATTGCCCCTGTCAAAAGCTTTATTCATATCAATTTTAAGGACCATGATAGATTTTTTGTTGCTGGGGATAGAATGGAGGACTTCATGCAAAGTTATGATACCATCAGTTATAGATCTTCTTTTTACCAAATTGCATTGGCAGGGATCTATGATTTGGAAAAGAAATTATTTCACTCTAGATGCCATAACTTTGGTTAGGATTTTATAAATCACATTACACAAACTGGTGGGTCTAAAATCCGTCATAGATTTACACATAATACCTTTAGGAACAAGAGCAATGAAGGTAGAATTAGTACCTCTGGGGATGAATTTTGCATGTTGGAGTTCAGTGATTGCCTTGCACACATCTTGTCCAATAATGTCCCCAAAGGTTTGAAAAACGAGGGGAAAAACCATCATGTCCAGGGGCTTTATCAAGGTGCATAGTGAATAAATATTGCTTGATCTCATATCATATGATGCTTTAATTTAATATTGAATGTTTTACTATTATTTTATTAATTATAGCCATTTTTTCTTAGTTTCTTTAGAATTTATGATTCCTATTTTTTTAGATTTTGTAGAATTTTTGTTCTTTAACACTTCTCAATTTTTTTGAAAGAAAATTATACAAAATTTATTATGACCAAGGATTTTGTTAAGATGTAAAAGGAAATTTGTCTCTTATATCTCTTATTTAGATATTTATATAATGATTGAAGGAATAATTTGCAATAGCTTAACTTGAGTCTCCTTATCGTGTCCAACTTTTGACATTTATTCAAAATAATTGACCATTTTTGATATGTAAAAAAAAAATAAAGGCTATTAATTATATGATGTTTTAATCTAGGATATGTTTTTTTTCCTAAAAAATATCTCATATTTTAGGAGCCATATATTCACGAAGAGTTATCGATTCAACTGATTCTTAGTCCAACTTGTGCAAAATTTGAATAGATTTAAAATGAGTGGTCATATACAAAAATCCAAATAATATTGAAGGAGATACAACCCTCTGAAGTCAACCATTCAAAACAAGGGCAATGACGATTTTTCAAGTCCTAAAAAATAAAATTGCAAATATTTGCTAGCTAGGGTTCAAACAATGGGAAGAGCAAAGAAGAGCTAGGACTTCAACAAGATTTTGAATAGCTTTAAAATAAGTGGTCATATGCAAAAATCTAAGCAATATTGAGGGAGATACGACCCTATGAAGTCAACCATTCGGAAAAAGGGTAGTGACAATTTTTCAAGTCACGAAAAGCAAAATTGCAAATATTTTCCAATTAGGGTTCGAACGATGGAAAGAGCAATGAAGGGCTAGGATGTTAGCGAGGCAAGACATTCTATATTGACAAATAATTTTTTAGCTAAGTTATTTTTTCCCTTTATTTATCTTAGAAATTGTGCATAAAAAATTTATAGAGTTATTATCAAATATTATATTTGCTATAGGACATTAAGATAAATTTCAATAGTTTTTGAGTTTTAGTTTTCTTTCCATGGACCAATTTATAGTTAAATCCTTAAAATCATCTCTAGTGGTAGAGGTTACTGAGTGCACCTCAAAGAGATCCTTGTTCCTCCAAGATAGGGTAGTTTTTGGTAAATTTAATGGGTATTGGCTAGGGGCTTCAATCTTGAGAAAATAGATTAAGATGAGTTAGAAATCTCCAAGAGTTATTCTATCATTTCTTCCCAAATGTTTCTTCCTAGCTATTTTTTGTTCTAGGGAAGGAAGAGAAATAATCCTAAAAGGGGGTCCCTAGTTTATGGGAAGAGTAAGACTCTTCCTAACCTGCTGGTATGAAGGCTTTTCATATGAAAATGTAAATCTATCCCTAGTACCAGTCTGGGTTAGGATGTTTGGGCTACCCATAGATTTTTGGGAAATAGATACCTTCAAGGTGATAGGCAACACTCTAGGATAATTATGTGAGATTTCAAATATAACAAAAGATGGATTTTTGGCTATTTATGCTCGAATATTGGTGATGATTGATATAAGTAAAGCTTTACCAGAATCAATCATTCTTAAGTATGGGGATAATATGTGGATCCAAACTATAGATTATGAAAACATATCTTTTATATGTAGAATATGTTATGAGGTGGGGCATATTGAGAGATAATGCCCTAAGAAGAGCCCAACATAATCATTTGTAGAAAACCGCAAGAGAAACTTACAAATTGTTATGGATGAAGATGGTTTTTAACTTCCAAAAAATAGATCTAGAAAAATAAAAGAAAATAAACAATGGAGACCAATAAGGAAGAATATTGGAAGAAATACCAACTCTTTTTAGGATTTAGCCTATGAATAAAAGTAGATTAAAACTTAGAGGATACAATACAATAATTTCAACATATTAACAAGGAATCGTCTATTTAGAACGATCCTAATTTAAGGAAGAACATTCTCAATGAACCTAAGGAATGTGTCTCATCAGATTTTGAAGACTCTCTTGAAGTACCATGTACCATTCAGGAGAAAATGATTGGTAAAGAAAATGCAGTTTTATAAGTTAATACCTTTGCCATTAATAAGGAAATACCAACATGGTAGCAAATGAGCAGGAGAAGTCAACAGATTTTATAATAGAGCCAGGAGAGGATAAATATGAAGAAAATAAAATTATGAAAGAATATTGAGGAATAGAATAATAAGACCTACCCCTGATTTAGGTAAGGCAAAAAGAGGAAAACCCTCAAATTATCAAGCAAGATCTAGGGAATCAAGATTAAACATAGAGAAAGGAACACAAAGTAAGTTGGTTGAACTTATATTTACCAAACAATAAAATGATATTGGTAATACGTAGGAGGGGCCAAAAGCCCCTAATGAGACATGATTATCATTTCATGGAATATAAGGGGTGCTAATACCCCCTCAAATCAAACGTGTATTAGGGACCTATGTTTGATTAATAAACCTGATATTCTTTGTATCTAGAAAACTAAAATGACAAAAGGAGAAGTTTCAAAAACTATGAAAGCAATATGGGCAATATGTGAATGGGATGCTATGGATTTTGAAGGAGTGGTAGGAGGAATTCTAACTTGTTGGAATCCTTCTAGAACCTCTTATGTAACCATTCATAAAACTAGGCATTGGATAGCCTCTTTAGTAACTTGCTACTTTGTATATATTCATTTCATCCTTTTCAATATCTATGGATCTACACCTCAGTTAGGTAGATTTGAAGTTTAGAGTGGGATTGAAGCCTTTATGATAAGTAAAGACCAAGAAACCCAATTTATGATCATTGGAGATTTTAATGCCATAACCAAGCTGGATGAAAAAATTGGGGGAATTAGGAAATTAACCCAAAGTATGAAATATTTCTTGATTTTTTTAAAACAATAATCTATGGGAAGTTGAGTTTTAAGAAAATAACTATACTTGTACCGACAAAAAGAAATGCTAGAACCTAATAAAAAAAACATTAGACAAATGCATTCTCTCAGACTATTGGATAGATGAAGTAACTTATGCTAAAATTAATACCTTAACAAGGATTGGTTTAGATCACTAGCCAATAAGAATTAAAATGGTGGTAAGTGAATTAAAAAAAAGATCATATTTTAAATATGAGCAGATGTAGGAAGACCATCCTCAATTTGTTGATATGATAGCTCAAACATGGAATTCCTTAGGTTATGGTGGGTTGTTTGCTATTCCAAACCAAATTAAAGCTATGACATATAGATTAAAAGAATGGAACAAGAACACATTCGGAAATATTTTTGAGAAAAAAGAACTAAAAGATAAAATTTTCAAATTCCAAAAAGGTGATGATAATAATCCAAGATCAGATTAAAGGGAGTTTCTTAGTGAATATCATAATATTTTGAGTAAGGAAGAGAAATTATGGAGATTAAAATCAAGACAAACTTGGTTAAAATAAGGTGATAAAAATGCAATTTTTTTCATATAGTACAGAGATCAACTTCCAGAATTAGTAGAATTAAATCAATAGAAGGGGTTTGAATTGAAGAATAGAGTAATATTAGAAAAGAGGTAAAGTCATTTTATTAGAATATTTTAGGTTTAGAGGAGACCACCGTTATTAATAATAAACTTCTTCAATATGTTCCTTTAGTTATAACAAATGAAGATAATAGGAAACTAATGGAGATATTAATCTAGAAGAAATTCAATTATATCTTTTCTCTTTTAATAAGGATAATTCCCCAGGTCCAGATGGGCTTTCTACATATTTTTACCAACATAATTAGGATACAGTGAAGGATTCTTTATTGGTGGCAGTGGAATATTCTAGGGTAAAACAATTTATACCTTATAAAATAAATGCAACATATCTTACCCTAATTCAAATAAAGAAGGATGCAAGATTGTTTGATTATTTTAGACCCATAAGCCTATGTAATATGGCATATAAGATTATTTCCAAAGTGATGGTGAATAGATTAAGGCCATTTTTAGACAAAATCATTTCAAAAGAGCAAGGAGGATTTGTGAAAGGGAGACACATTTTAGATGGGATCATAGTAGTTCATGAAGTTTTACATCTAGTAGCTTCAAGAAAACATAAAATAATGATCTTAAAACTTGATATGAGTAAAGCCTATGATAGGATTAAATGATATTTTCTTTTTGTAGTTTTAGATAAGTTTGGTTTCAGGAAGAAATGGGTGAGATGTATTAAAGCTTGTCTCTATAGTTTATTATTCAATGTTGTTCAATGGGTTAGTGACTGAATATTTTAAAGCCAAGAGAGGCCTTAGACAAGGAGATACTCTATCTCCTTATTTGTTCATTATTATGGTAAATTTTTTGAATAGAAACTTAAAGAAGGCTTACAAATATAGGTTTATAAATGGACTTAAGGTTAGTAATAACATAAATAACATCACCCATCAACATTTTGTAGATGATACAACCCTTTTTGGAAGGGCAAGGATAAATGAGTCCAGAGCTTTGAATATTTTTTTAAAAGAGTACAAAAGAGCTTATGGGCAAAAAGTTAATAGGACTAATCCAAAATTTACTTCCTTAACACTCTTGCTAATATCAAAGCAAGCATTTGCAGGTTGTTTCAAATGGAGGAGGAAAATTTGCTAACAACTTATATTGGGATGTATTTATTTGAGGGGAGAATGAGGATAAATTTATGGAATCCTGTTATTAGTAAAGTTCAAAATAAACTTCCAACTTGGAAAGGTAGATGGTTATCATTAGTAGAAAGAGTGCAGTTAATTAAGTTAGTTTTACAAGCCATTCCAACATATTATATGTCATTGTATTCTATGCCAAAATCAGTTGAAAAAAGTTTAATCTATATTATACGATCATTTTTATGGTCAGGTTTACATGATAAAAGGAAATTTCCTTTGGTGAAATGGAGCAAGTTGTGTGATAATAAAACTAGGGGAGGTCCTGGTTTAAGAGTTCTTACAGATGTAAACTTATATCTTAGGGGAAAAGTTATCTAGAGATTGTAAAAAGAGAGTCAAAGACAATGGGTAAGAATTCTTCTAAGTAAGAATGTTGATCCCAATGACCCAAGTTTAATATTTATTGCATTCTCTCTACCAAATGGTTCTACTATTTGGAATGGTTAAAAAATCTATTGATATTATGATTAAAGGTTTAAGATGGGTGGTGGTATTTTGAGGAAAAAATTCTATTTGGATGGATACTTGGTGTGATAAAAAACCACTCAATTTAGATACAATTTTGAAACCTTGAATTTTATCCTAGCATAACCTTATGAAAAGGGGTTTCCATGGCCCCTCTCAATTTTTTTTCTATAATAAGGAGGAGAGTATAGACCATCTCTTGGGATATTGTTAAATAGTCTAGAATCTATGGCAATGGATTCTTAATATATTTGGTAAATGCATGGTGATGAATAGCAAAATTGAAAATTGGGTAAATCAATGGTATATCACTTATAAAAGTGAGGCTTTATAGACAATATGGGATATATCAAAAAATACAATACTTTGAACTATATGGCTAGAAAGGAATGAAAGAATTTTTAAAGTAAATGAGAGCAGTTTAGAGGTAATGAAAAAGAAGATTTGTTTAGCCATAGAGGAGTCTAAACCAACCCTATCAACTCATTTAATCCATAATTTGGAAACAAAGAGTCTTGATAGATGGAATTATAATGTTGCTAAAGGAAATCTAGGACTAGTAGAGGAATAATTAGAAATAATAGAGATTTCATCTCATTATGATTTCAATAGTGGATTTAAGACAAATAATGAAGCTGAAGCTTGGGAAAATTTAGAAGGGTTAAAAATATGTAAAAAATGAAATGGAATAGAGTATGTATGGAAGGTTATTATCTCATATTGATTAATGCAATTTTGAGAAAAGCAAAGGCTCCATGGAACATACAAGAGATAATTGTGGAAATTCAAGATCTTGCTAAAGAGTTTGAAGAAGTCTAGTTTACACATATATTAAGAGAAGGAAACAAGTGTGCAAATAAGCTAGCCAATAGAGGGGTTTTGATTGAGGATCATGAAGTTAAATTATCCTTTCCATGGTTAGAGGAAGTAGAAAGTTTAGTTGAAGCTGACAAAAAAATGTTGATTGAGTGAATCAATTTATGTTTAAGATTTAATTTAATGTTTCCATTGGTATTATCTACTTTATTTTGATATTGTGATATTTTGGAAATATTACTCTACTAAGATGCAAGACATAGATAGTAGAGGTGAAGTTTTGGCATTGTGAAGGCTGCTATAGGAAAATGTCTAGAAAGTTGCTAAATTATGGATTAATTGTATTCATACAAAAATTTGAAAAGATCCAAAAAATGAAAATCAAGAATTTAGACATTTTATGTAAAATGATGTAGGTTTATAGCTATAACATCTCAATTGAGATGAGAAGTGTATCTATTTGTAAAATCTCAAGCTCTAAAGAAGAGAGATGTAATTTTTCAAGGGTGGGGGACACGAGTACAACCCCTTATTATTGAAAAAAAAAATATGATGTTTTAATTTAATATTGAATGTTTTATTATGATTTTATTAATTATAGCCATTTTTTTCTTAGTTTCTTTAGAATTTCTTATTCGCATTTTTCTTAGTTTCTTTAGAATTTCTAATTGTTCAATACTTCTCAAAATTTTTGAAAGAAAATTATACAAATTTTATTATGACTAGGGATTTTGTTAATATGTAAAAGGAAATTTGTCTCTCATATCTCTTATTTAGATCTCTATATAATGATTGAAGGAATATTTTGCAATAGTTTAATTTGAGTCTCCTTATTGTGTCCAACTTTTGATATATATTCGAAATAATCGACCACTTTCTATGTAATCCTTTATTCTTCTTCAATAGTTTTTATATCTAAATTTTAAATAATTTTTATTCAACAAAAGAAAAAAATTGTTTTGGTAATAACACAAAATAATTTGATATTTCTATGAATTTTTTTAAACCGTCTTTCCTTGGATTTTTAGGTCCAATGTGATTATTCCTTTGATACTTAATATTCAATTATTCCCATATAGATTAAAAAACATGATTTCAAAACCCTTTTAGATCCACCTTTTCATATTATCAATGTTGTTGCTACTTGTATTAGATTCTAGAGAAGGTTTGAATGCTATCACAAAAATAGTGTTGTATATATTATCATCAATAAAGAAGTTGACCAAAACACTACAATGTTTCTTCGTATAGGCTTGGAAATATTCTTATATATATGAAACTTCACTACAAAATTATACTTATCCAATAAAGAAAACAAATTTAATCTTTTTATAGCAAGGTCACACATTTTATTTTATTAGGTAGAAGAAGGGCTTTTGAAAGGGTTCTAAAAAATTTTACAAACCAGAGACTAATACATTAAAAGAAAATAAAAAAAAGATAAATAAGGAGTAGCCCCAACTAGGGGAACTCAAAACCAGAAATAATAAATTCAAGAAGAGGTTATAAGGAAAGAGAGATCCACAAGAAACAACGGAACCCCACTCCACCTCAACATCTTTCTAGTTCCACTGAATCCTCTCCAACCTCACAATAACATATTCTGCATACACATATACCATTTTAGTCGATCTCCTTAGAGATATCAATAGATCCTTGACCATTTAGGTGTTCTAATAGGTTCTTGAGAAAGTAGAGGAACTATCATATCTTATTTTTGTAAATATATCTAAGGAAATCACCATGCCATCCAATTTTTCAAGACCTTATAGGCATAAGAGCCATCTGAAGCCCCTTAGGCATGATTTTCTACACACTCTACATATTTATAGATAAATTTTTGTACCTTATATGTGTTCCACTTTTATTTCTTGAAGGAGGAGGATTTGCAACAATACCACTTTATTATTGAAGCTATAATTCTCTACTTGGAGTGACCATTCAGACCTCTTAATTTCCAAAAGCAAAATTTCATTTACAGAGTTTAGAGATATGTTTCTTTCCCCCTTCTAAAATAGTGGGGTTGCGATCTGAAGGAAACTACACTTATAAAACTTTATAGATTTTATCTTCCTCCTTTAAATTTAGGATCATTTGTGATTCATTGCAATATCTAATTTTGTTTCTCTTTTTTTTTATATCTTTATTGGAAGGTTTTCCAAATTTACACTCTATGCCAATATTTATACTTCCTTTTTTTGGTTTCGTATCATCGGCCTTGGAGTAACTAGTTCTTTTTTCAATTTGGATTTTTCCTTAGGAAACACTTTTTAGAAATCTGGGTCTTGAGACTCTATAGTATTGAGAATTAAAGGATTTGAATCCAGAATGTTTTTTTCAAACTTTGAGAAATTTGATATTGAGGCTATACATTCAAAGACATTTTTCTAGAGGGAATTTATAAGGAGAATTAAAGAAGAAGGGTTCAAAGAGCTTTCCTGGGCCACTAGTTCCAATAATTCTCCTTCTAAAAGGATTTATTTCAAGATGATATGCACTTCCAAGAGGATGGGATGATAATTTTCTACCATATGTACTTCAGATCCAGGCTAGCTCTCTGATGCTTTTTTTTTTTTAAAGAGTTACTTTAGCAACATCTTTAGCACTCACCTGAGCAGATAAGCCTTTGGCATAATTATGACACCACACCTTCTTAATAGATATTTTCTTGAAGGGATAAAGACTAAATATATTTTACAATGAAGACTATATGAATATTTGTAAACTCTTTAATGTGTGACCTTTAAAAAGGATTGTTTATAATTTTTTATTCTTTTGTTTCTAAGGGTCAATTTAATAACCTTGATCTAAAAGAGTCATATACTTGGGTATAAATACCCATCCTCACTGATCATTTCATTATTGGTTAGAGTTAAAATTTGATTCTCTTTAAGTGAAGATATTTTGGTCTCTACATACATCCCATCATATTCAATATTGTATATGTTGTGTAATTTATTTTATTATGTAATATTGGTTAATGATTACTTCCATTCATTGCTATAATCTACTATGAAATATGACATGGTATTAGAGTGGGTTCATTATTTATTTGTTTTTGCCAATAGTATATTTCTCTTCTAGATTCTCTTGAGGATGATTTTTGTAGGGGCTCATGGAGAAGATTTTTTGAATTTGATGGTGTAATCTAAAGAAATATTTTTTATAGAAAACCCTACTAGAATTATATTATGAGGATATCATTGGAATCAATAGATTTTCTCCAATAGACATATTCATTGATAGGTTTGTTTTTCCTCTCATTGGTACTCAATCTTGTTTTATTAATTTTTTGACTAGATGGATGCCCTAGTTTTAGGATTGAGTTTTTTGAAAATCTCATTTGTATTTTATAGAGTTTTTGAAAAATTTCATTTTCTTTTATCTTTCAACTTTTAATGTCCAACAGTAGTATTGATGAGAGGAGAGATTGCTTGGCCACCACGAAAGAAGAATATAAGAGGCTATTTTTTTCAAATAGACCCTTGGTTCTAGAGAAGTCATGTCTAGGCTTATGTTCTTAGCAAAGACCTCCAAGACACTTGAAAAAGTTGCAAAAATGGTTTGACATATTTTTTGCTATATAGACATGGAAGCAAAGCCTTGATTGGTTGCGTTTAATAAAATGGTTGTATAGGATATACTATAACAAATATGGATGAACCATTACCATTTTTGGATTATTTGTAAAATTTTATGTAGCCATAGTTTTGCTATTTTTTTATTTTACCTTTAAGTACTTCCAAATCACATTTGAAAAGTTTTCTTTCCCTTAAAATACGTTTTTTTTTTAATTTTAAAATGGAATACTCTAAAGAATACTCTCTATTTTGGACAAAAAGGCACATCATTTGACATGTATACATGATGTTGAAATAGGGCTACATCATAAACATAGGAAGGGGAGTATTTAGGTGTTGTCTATAATTTATTTTTTATTCTTGTTATTATCCTCCCAAGATAGGTGCTTGGAGTGATGGTTATCCAAGGCATTGGCCATAGGAGATCATAAGTTCAAACCCATTTTGATGATGTTAACATCCCCTTTGATTTTACAAGTGATGATATATAAAATGTCATGGAACCTAAGATAGCTAATGAAATACCATTTGACATGGTAGAAAAATTGGCATTTAATATGGATGATGACATGGAAGATGATTTAGAACTTAACATGGATTATGATGTGGTATCGACATGGATTATGATGTGGTAGGTCCATATAGAACCATATGGTAGTCCATACAATTAAGGTGGCACTAGGCATAAACATCTTAAGGTGACACATGGTAGTCTATACAACTAAGGTGGTACCAAGCACACACATATTGAGATGACATATGATAGTTTGTGTAGCTGAGGTTACACCAAATGTATAAATATCAAGGTGATACATAGAGTCCATATAGTTGAGGTGGCACCAGATGCATAAATCTCAAGGTGACACATGGTAGCTAACATGGTAGTTCATACAGGTGACATAGCAAGAGGTGAAAGAATTTTAAGGTTACACATGATAATTGATGGAATAAGGTGACATATAATTGCCTATAAGGGTGTTAATATGATATACATACTAAAGAAACACATGGAAGATGTTAATGTAGGGGTGATATGGCATATTTTGGTTGGGTTGACATGGTAGTCCATACAATGACTAGCATGGCAGTATGTATGCCGCTTGGTATCTATACATATAGTATTTAACAATCATTCTACCATGTCATAAAAACTAACAATTAAATCATACAATCAATAATAGAATTAGTGATGTAAATATTTTTGAGTGAATTAGATATTGATAAGTGGTATAGTATGGTTTAGAGGAAATATAGCAAATCATACTGTGATAAGTGGTAGGATAGGATTTATTGGTATGCTACACAATCAATGTAGAATAACCACCCTCTCATCCACTCATACAATCCCATGTGGTGACTTGACATTTGTTGTAGGCACTAAAAAATAGATAATTTTTATGATTTTAGGGCCATAAATTTTGCATACAAAAGTGTTTTGAGCCTCTTTTTTTAAGTCATAGGATTTTTTAAGCTCTCTACATTGATGTTATTTTATATCATAATTACATAGATATTTCTTAGTTTTAGTACAATAGTTATAGATCATCATGTGCTCTTGTTGAATGGACCTAACTATACCACCTAGAAGCTCAAGAAGCCTACTCGTGATTTCTACAAAAAGGAAGGACATGGTAGAATTTTATAGAATTTGGGTCAATAATTTGTAGGAAGTAATAAGAAAGGCGATGCTAATTCTACTTTATTTTTTTTAAATAAAGGGGTAAAAATTTATTGATAAAAATTTTGGATTATAGAGTACAATTAAGCTTCCAACCAGGACTCAAATAAATAGCCAAACAGGCTAAAACCACTAGACTAGAATGAAACCCGAAAAAGACAACAAGAAAAAACCACATTAAGTTTGTACATTCTTGTGTATCAACTCCCATAGGCGTTGAGAGTCCCCAGATGGGAGAATCTCCTAGTTATCGATACTCCAAGGATCCAATAGCTCAGAAGCCCTTTTTGCTAGGTAATCAACAACCACATTCTATTCCCTTGGAATGTGCACAAAGGATATAAATTCAAATTCTTCACTCATTCTGAGAATCTGAATACTACCAATTAACTTCCTCCACCCTTTTACTATTTAAAATATTAACCACAATTTGAGAGTCAAAATCATAAATAATCCTATGCCAGCCAAGAGAAAACCCCCTATGCCAGGCCTCAAGAATTGTAAGATCTTCCATAATTTTTTTGGAGTGAATACCTTTATAAATGAAAAAGAAAAAACTGACACCACCAGTAGAATCTCTCCCAACACCACCAATGCTATCATGTCCAGGATTACCCCTGGTCGATCCATCAGTATTAATTTTAAAACTCCTCTAGGGGGTGGCCTCCACCTACCATCTCTCCTAGCCTTCTTGCTAAGTTGAAGAACCCTACTAGGGCTAGAAGAGTTCACACCATCCCCAAAGAGACCAAGGGCTTGCTATACCTTCTTCTCCCTAGAATTCAAAAGAGGATCCACATCACATTTGCTATGCATGGTTTCTTGAACCATATACAGATCCTTTGCCAGATCTGTTGGACAACCAAATAACTGCCCTAAAAGATGCGTCGGTTTCGTTCGAGCCAAATTTTCTAGATGATGCAAGAAGGGCCCAAGTTACAAGCCACATGAAGGAAGGGGGCCTTGGCTGGAGGTCTTTCTAGACTACTACAAAAATCCACCAGGGATAGCACATGAAAACATGGATGGTTCCAAGCGCTCCACCAACGGTGCCAAATGTCTCTAGCAAAGGAGCATTGGAAAAATAAATGAGAAGAGTCATCCTCATTCTTACTACAAAGGACACAAAAAGAGGGACCTTGAAATCCCCTCTTCCTCACATTATCCCAAGTGAGGCATTTATTACGAACTACCAACCAGAGAAAGAAGTTAAATTTTGGCTAGAAAAATTTGTTCCACACCTTTTTCCACCAAGTGACAGGAAGACTCCCATAATTTTGCTTATCAAGAACCTGATAACCATAGGCTATCGAGTAGGTTCCCTTAGGATCAGGGTTCCAAGCTAGAATATCTTTACCCCTCAATGAAAAACATGTCCTCACCATAAGAATAAGAGCAAGCACCTCTCTATCCTTGGCCAGTCCCCCTTGGGCCATTCTTGCAGATCTTTCCACTTGTACATCTCCATATTTACAAAATACTAGATTTTTTTAAAGTCCTCCAAACAAGACCATCCTGCTTCCAAGAAAAAAATACTTAGGGGACGTAACCTAGGATATTGATTCAAGATAGGAGGATGGCCATCCCAAGAATCCTCCCAAAAAGAGTATTTGATCCCTTATTGCAAATCTAGAACAAACCCTACTTGATTAAATTAGCTCCTCTTTTTAGAGTGTCCTAGATAACTGAACCTTTCCCAACCAAGCTGACTCTAGGGATCTCAGCCTTAGAAATACCTTTCAAGTATTTACAAGATAATATTTTAGCCCAAATATGATCTTGAGAGGTACACCATCTCCAATAAAGTTTTGCAGCCAAATCCTACCCAAAAAGAGTTGTCTATCGCAACCCAAGGCCTCCCTCTTGCACCGACCTACATATAGAATCCCACCTAAACAAACTCCATTTAGATTGATCAAGTTTTATAGACCATAAAAACTATATTGAAAAAGCATCCATGTCCTTTATGAAGTGAGAGGGAGCTATTTGTACAAAACATCTATAAATGGGTAAAGCTTGAACAACAAATTTTAAAAGCAAGACTCTACCTGCAGTGGATAGCCATATGAAAGTCCAGTGATTCATCTTCCTTCTAAACTTATCAAGCATAGACTGCCAAGAAGATCTAGGTAGACGATGAGATGAAATTGGAATACCAAGATAAATGAAGGGGGGAGTCCCAACCTCAAATCTTAGAATGCGATCAATCCTAGCTTGAATAAGAGGAGGTGTATTGAATAAGAAAATAGAAGACTTTTCCTCATTAATCAACTATCCAAAAACACCAAGATATATGTCAAGAGACTGTCTAATATTGATAGCTTACCAGATAGTGTCAACTCCAAAAAAAGTAGTATCATCAACAAATTGAAGGTGGGAAAGAGGTGGCAAACTACTATCCCACTTCCACACCTGAATGAGACCCTGCATGACTTGAGACTTGAGCAATATTCCCAACCCTTATGCCATAATGATAAACAAATAAGGAGATAAAGGATCTCCTTGACTCAGTCCCCTTGAGGCCTCAAACAAATCTGATGGATCATTATTAAAAAGAACAGAGAATGAGGAAGAAGAAACACAGCTCATCACCCATCTAATCCATTCCTCCTCAAATCCAAAAGTAGCAAGAAATTTATGAAGAAAGGACGATCTGACCCGATCATAGGCTTTGGTCATGTCCAACTTAATGAACATAGTTTTCTCCTTAGAAGTTTCCATCGAGTGAATATCTTCTATAGCAATAACAACCCCATACAAGATTAATCGGCCAACAAAAAACCCTCCTTGCTCCTCAGAGATGATTTTTCTCAACCATATTTTCAGCCTCTCAGCAATAATTTTTGTGATGATCTTATACACAACATTGCAGAGAGCAATAGGCCTAAAAATATCTAAGGAATTTGCTCCCTCTTTTTTGGGTATAAGCACCACAAAGGTAGCATTTAGGGCCCTTAGCATCTATTTGTTCTTTTGGGACTCATGGACCACCTCCAAAATATCAAATTTGATTAAATCCCAAAACTCCTAATAAAACTCAATCGGGAATCCATATGGGCCTGGGGATTTTCCTTTTTTCATATTGAATACAACATTTTCCAACTCCTCAAGGGAAATTGGACCCATCAAGTGCTCATTCATCTCTATAATAAAAATCACTGGAATACAATGTAGAATAAAATTTTTATTCTAATCATCTGATAGGGAGTCCTCCTTGAAGAGAGAGGAAAAAAATCTCTTAGTCTCTTCTAAAATATCCCTGAAAGAAGAGAGCAGGGGACCCTGATAATTCATAAGAGAGGTAATCAGGTTACCATTACAGTGAGCCTTAACTGAGTTAAAAAAAGAAGGATGTGTTCCTATCCCCTTCTTGAAGCCAATCTACTCGAGCTTTTCGTTTCCAAAAAATTTCTTCCCTCAATTCCCATTCAGTAAGGTCTTTCATAGCCTCAAATTCCTCAATAAGAAACTCCTTCGTGAATCCTTGATCTCTAATATTCCTTGAAGCTTCTTCCATCCTCCTAAGAGCTGCCAACTTAGCCAAGGAAAGGTTCCCAAAATTCAGTCTATTTCATATCTTCAATTTATGTTTTACAAATTGTAGTTGCTTCATAAAGGAATACATAGCGGTGCCATGAGGAGGTTTGCCAGTGGTCCACCAGCATCACATGAAATCATGAATCTTAGGATCACGAAGCCACATAAGTTGAAACTTAAAGGAGGGATTATTTTTTAGTCCTAACTCCAAAGCATAGATTTTGATAGGCCAATGATCATATTCCCTACCCTCCAAAATCATAGAACTAGCACTTCTGTTATTACCCATCCAATAACTAGATATCAAAAACCTATCCAGTCTCTCTAATATGGAAGCTTCCCCACACCTTCTATTGTGCCAAGTAAAGATCCCATTATATGGATTGATGTCAACCAAGTTTAGGGCCTGGATATGATCACTTAAGACAGAAGAAAAAGGCTTGATACCGTCCACCCCACCACATTTCTCATCTAGACAAGTGATAGAGTTGAAGTATCCAGCCAAAATCCATGGGTACAGGGGATCCAAACTTCTCACAAAGCAAATATGCTCCCAGAAATTCACTTTACCATTGTAATCAATAGGAGCATACACATTTGTAAGTAGGATGGTTTCACCAGATTCATTATCATGCCCAACCATCGAAATAGACCATCTATTGGAAATCCAAGTAAGAGGGGATATCTTAACCGGATCCCATAAAAAAGCGATGCCACCAACATATCCACATGCACCAATACACTAGTATTACCACCTTCTCCACAAATTGGGAGTAATATTGAACATGCTATCAATAGTCAATTTAGTCTCCTAAATAAACACCACATGTAGAGAATGCACATGAACCAAATCACAAACAACTTTTTGTCTAGGGATGTTGTTCAACCCCCTTACATTCCATGAGAGGATAATAATTTTTGGGGGTTATAAAAATGGGAGTCCAATGTTCTCACCAAGCCTAACTCCACCAAAGTCTCCCCCATTAACTTAATTTTATCCTGGTCCTTCTTTCGACCCACATTCATATTCTTATCCAATTTTTTTTTTAATTATTTTCTACTGCAATCCCAACACCGTAGGAGTTTTGCAGTCTAAGGATGACTGCATCAGTGCTTGAGTAGGATAGGGCACAACTAAATCTGTACCACTTTTAAAAATAGTTTCCCTTATAGGGCTAGACCCAAAAATGTCCCCTATACTCAGATCCAAAGCCCTTTATTCTTCATTTAAACCCCCTAGATCTGATTCCTTAAGTTCCACCTCAAGAAGAGACATCTGATTCGGCCCTGTTATATTTGCATCAGGTAGTGACATTTCAGGTATCTCCATGTACTGATCAAGATCATATAATATTTCAAAATAGTTGAGTAGAGCATCTGGCTGGCTATCCTTAAGGTCTTTGTTTACCCTTCGTCCTCTATTTTGGATTTTTACCAGAACACAACCTTCCTTATCCCATTCCTCTTCCTTTATTGAGACTTTTCCTTTATCCAAACTTTGTCCAAACTTAGAGGGCCTAGGATTTGAAGCCACAGGCGGGACAAACTTAGAGAATTTTCTTTGTAGGTGGCCATATTCATGGCAAATCCGACAACAAAATGGAAGAGCTTCATAGTCAAGTTTTTGAACCCATGTAGTTGATCCAAACTATATTTCAATAGAATTTGGAATAGGATTATTTAAGTCAATTTCAACACAAATACGAGCAACAAATATTACCTTTTTATCCATTGTCTGTTGTGACGGTCCAACCGAATTTCCAAGGAGAAGGACAATCTTATGCAAGATATCAGTTCTCCAGAATTCCAACAGGAGCCATGGAAGCTACACCCATACTGGAACCCATGACGACCGATCCTCTGACAGGTTCAAACCCACATGCTAGGGTTTAAGAAAGAGTCCCACTTGGTTATAAAAGTAAGGCCCCCATTCAAATGCTTTGTTACGATCTACAATACAAGACAAAACCACCATAAAATAGTTGTTCGCACTCAGCATCACCTCCACATCACCTTTAGGATTCCAAGTCTTCCTGACCCAAGCCTTCACAAAGGGGAGAGAATTTTGGATTCCCAAAAATTTACCAATAAGGGTATGTTTGGTTAGATACTCCACATATTCTGCCACCGAGTCTGGTTGAACCACTATAACTGGCCTGACTTCACATTGTTCCAAACATCCATTGTTCTTTAACAAGCGATTCCCAACATGCACTGGGAAATCTTGTTCCCTCTAGTCATTTTAAAATGAAAAAACATCACGAGCATGCACTCTCTATGCCGGACCCGATGCCATCATGGAATTCCTCTAATTTTTTAGACCTCCTCTGGAAGATGCTGACATCCCCGTAGAGAATTTTTTCTTCATCAAACCCTAGCAGAGTAGTTTTTCCTCAGCAGAGTAGTCATATTATTGGTTGTGGTATAACATGATTATTTCATCTGCTAATTCTACTCTCTTATATGCATAAGGTGAAGATAATTTTTATAAATAAACCTCATAGGTACATGTTGTAGTCTATTTTGTATATTTAACATTTGAGTGGATAGTTGTTTCAGGAGCTACTAGACATACAACAAAGCATAAGAACCTTCTTTAAGGCTACACCAAAAATTATGTAGGAAATATGTTTTAATTGGAGATTTATGGATGGATGGAAGTGGAAACCTCATGATTGGATCTTTGTCATTTGATGAGGTACTTCATGTTATTAATGTTGCTCTTATCCTTTTGTGTATTTATAAAATTTATCACACAAACAAGTAGAATTCTAGCTTGATAGATGGGTGATTAAGGATATATACATTAGTTTTAGGATTATTGATTCTATATATTGTGATGAAGCTGATCGTATTTATAAACTGGGTGAAATACCCACTCTATCTCCTTCTTATAACATGAACTTTTCTTCAATGGTTGCATATGTTAATATTAAGTGTTATAAGTGGCATCATAGGCTTGGACATCTTCATTATGGTTCCTTGAGGTACATAAACCAATATAAGATGTCTATTGTATTTCCATGTATATCTCCTACAAGTGGTCCATGTGGTGGATGCATTTGGGAAAGCATAATAGTGAAACCATTTACAAAGGAGTTGCTAGGAGGGTATCTCACCCTTTGAAGATCATACATAGTGACATATATGCACCTATGTGAACACCTTCTATTTTAAGAAAAAGGTGCTTTTTAATTTTATTGATGAATTTTCTAGATATGTGTGGGTATATACCATTTTCACCAAAGATGAATTTTTGAGAGGTTCAAAAATTTCAATGCCCTTGTTGAAAATCAACTAGAAAAAAATATCAAGTGTCTAAAGGATAGTTGGGGATGGTGAATATGTTATTCATTTTTATGAATTTTTGACTTCTCATGTAATAGCATATCAAAGGATTGTTCACTATACTACTAAATAGAATGGTATATCAAAATAAAAATAAGATATAATCATATATATGGATCACTATACGATTCATATCAAGGGGTTCGATACAAGTTTTGGTTGAGGAGATCACTTTTATGGGATATATCATAAACTTGATTCCTATTAGGGATGTTTGAGGGACGACACCTCTTGAGAAATTAACAAGGGATAATTTAGATGTGTCTATATTTTGAATCTTTGGGTATTTTGCATGGGCTCACATACCCAAGGATATTAAAAGAAGGAGGCACCAAAGAACCATAAGTATATATTTATGAGGTATTTTGATATCGTAAAGGTATATAATCTCTATGATCTGTAAAGGTGTGAGATGTTGATAAGAAGAGATGTCATCTTCTAGGTAATACTTCCACTCTCCCTCATAATCATTTAGCTATTGATTCCTCTAATTATCTGATTGTTCTATATTCAATAGTTTTTAATTCTCTACTTATTCTAGATTCAGTAGGTTCTGCTATTGATTCCTCTAATTATCTACTTGTTAATATATTCAAGTTAGAATGTTTCAACTTATCATGATGAGGTGAGTGGTAATGAGTTGGATTATTTTGTTTTAATTTTTGATGTTGAGATGGTGTAGGATACTCATGATTCTTCTGAATGTTCTATATCCAAGTTGGTTAATATGCTTTTGAAGGATGCATAACTTGTTCTATTCCTTAATTGGAATCAAAAGAATCCTTCCTAATATTTACTTCCAAAATGATCCTATTCATAAAATCTTATCACCTAATCCTAGGCAAAGGGAAAGCCTAAATGAGAAGATGTTATGCTAGTAGAATACGAGGTATTGATGAAGAACAAAACATGGGAGTTGGTACCTATTCCATTATGGAAGAATATTGTGGAGTGTTTCTAGGTCTACAAGACCAAGGATACATAAAATGGTTAGATTGAAAAGCATAAGGTGTGCCTTATTGCTAAGGGATTTTCTTAGTTGGAGGGAGTAGACTAATCCAAGAATTTTATACCTATAGCTAGTATGGACTCTATCAAAATTATTCTTTCTATTACTACCTCTTATGGATGGAATGTGCATCAAATGAAATGAAGAGTGCCTTTCTCCATGGAAAAATTTAGGAGGAAATCTACATGCAACAACCACCCAAATTTGAGCCTTAGGACCCTACTTCATTGGTATATCTCTTGAATTGATCTTTGTATGGTCTTCAGTAGGATACTTATGCATAATATGAGAACAACCACTATTTTTCCTTAGTTATGGATTTCAAGGATGTGATATTGAGCATGGTGTTTACATTAAACATCATGATGAGGAAAATCTAGTGATTGTATTGTATGTTGATGATCTCTCATCATGGAAAATTCCATTACTTTGATGTAGCATATGAAGTCATGGCCTCATTCCACATTTGATATGATGGATTTGGGATTTTTGCACTATTTTTTGGGAATCCAAATTGATCAAATAGATTCTAGCATTACCATTTATTAGCCCATGTGTTGAGGATATTATTGTACCTTAGGCTTAATTATAAGCCTAAGATATTATTTCTTATTTCTTGCATTGTATTACGTGAGGTATAGTATGCCCATGTTGGATATGTTTTGGTTAGTTGTTAGGATGCATGGTTATGTTGTTAGAGATCTCCTTGTCTTCTAGTAGTTTGTTGGTTTATTTGCATCCATGTGGTTACAATTGGTTATCCCTGCTTAGCATGTTGTTGCAGGTTGTTATAACCCTCATAACCTCCTTGATTCTCTTTCATGTATTATATATTTAGTATGCATAATGGAAATCCTAGCTTCATGTTTGAGTTCTATATCATTGGTAATCAAAGCTGTAGGATAGTTTGAGTAAGAAGGGAGGCAAAGTGCCAACTTATTTGCATCAGTTCCTAGGCTATTTTTTGTGAGGATTTGGCTTGGGCCAGCCCATAGAATCGTTGTGAAGCTCCTGAGGTAAGAGAGGGTTGGAAGATTACCCCTACACTAAATACCCCTAAGAGAAGTATCAGAGGGTAACCTTATTGCCTTGTGAAAGGTAAGAAGAATTTATGTTGATTTGGATATTTAATATAGGAATGGAGGATTTAATTTTGGTGATTTGAAGTTTAATTATAGCAAAATAGTGATCAATTTGTGGCCAAAAGGAGGCTTTTCGAGAGAGATGTAGATCAACCAATAGGTGCACAAGTTGATGGTGGAAAGAAAAGTCATGTTTTAAGGCTTCATAGGGCATGGTATGATTTGTAGGAAGTGGCCAATTGGCTACATTTACTTCTTATTTAACCCTCACCCTCCCTATATTTTTCCTCCTATCCCTACTTGCCAAGGATTGGTCGACCACTTTTGCTAACCTGATCCCCCTATCGATTGGCTATCGAATCTAACTGATAGAGGTGTGGATCTCTTATCCCTCCCTACCCACTTCATTTTAACCACCCTCGAGTATCCCACCTACCCTCTTTTGTACTCCTCACCTCCATCCTTTTTATAGACCACTTATTATCCTGTTACAGGTAGATACCAATGGAAGATCATCATCCACTAGCCCAGTGCTAGCTCAATACACCACAATTGAGCATTGATCACACCCTAACACATGATTTCAATACCTCCCAACCAAGTTTCAATGCAAGATATCATCCTCCATGATTCTTGTCAAATGAAGAAATCACAACCAAATTATGTAGGCAAAGGAAGAAATCATACAATCGTAGATATGCAAAAAAATTTAATCAATACTAAGGTTAAATAATTGCCTAATAGAAAGCAAAATTCAAACCTTAACGTGCCCACCAACTAGATGGTGACACATGGTGAAATGAGGATTTTTAGTGTGAATCTTAGTAGAAAAAATATGGGGGACACATGGTATAGTTTCCAATTGATCAGTTTTGGTGAGTTTCATAGGGTGTAGCCATTTTTTGGTAGGTTTAGCAGTTACTAGTTTTATTTCCATCATTGGTGAATGTTGAAGGTAGGAAATCAACTCATTTTAAAATTCTTTTGAGGGATATTTATCCCACATTGAACCTGTGATAGGCCGACAAGGATATATAAGAGTCGAAGCGCTTATAGTGAAGTGAATACCTTTTGGTAGTCATGCTAGACTGTGCTTATACATAGACCAAGCATAGTGAAGTCTGTCCTACACTGGTTGAATGGTGCTACTACCAAGGAAAGTTGACCTACACCTATTGACCAATTGGTAGACCAGACCAATGACCTAACTCTATTGCTGACCTACGAGTTGATCATGCAGATTGACTGTTGAAAAACCATTTTTTTTTACTGTCATCGATAAATTTTCCTATCGAATTCAAATTCAAAATGTTTGGCACCAAAGAGAAGGTGAAAACAATGTTTTTCATTTTTTGCAAAACTGACCAATTTTTGCCTCTATTTTTCAACAATTAAGGGTGAAATTGTAAAATTTTGTGCTTATTTGTTTGTTTATCACTCAAATTAAAGGGTAAAAATATTGCATTTGCAATTTTTGTAAAAGTACTAGAATGACCTCTTTTTGTAATTGGAAGACAAAATTTTGTAAATCTAGGCCATTTTTGTCTTAGGGATTTCAAAAAAATAGTTCTAATAATTTTCCTAAATAGTTCTTGCAACCTTAGTATCCTCCTAGTTTGGCATATACAAGATACCAAATGGCTTCTGACCTCCAATCAAACATGGAAAATATTACCGTTGTGGTAGATGCATTGGTAGATAAAGTGAACCAAATCATTGTACAATTGTCCCCTTCTAATGTCAAGATATATAACAACAAATTTTCCAACAAGGCAAAATGTGAGGTCAAATTATATGATGGATCAAGGATTATGGATTTTTTGTCTACTTGGATTCTAGATTTGGAGACTTTGTTCTTCTATGGAAAAGTCCCTGTGGATGAAAAAGTTGTTTTTTCTACAGTTAAACTCATAGGTTTAACAAAATTTTTGATCGTAGAAAGACAAAAAAGCCAAAACCTTGCCATGACTTTGATGTTTACACAATGACACTAAGAGGGGGGGGTGAATCAGTGTAGCTATTAAATTTTTATATCTACAACATTTAATATGAAATAAAGAGAACAAAAAAAAACTTGAACAAGAGAGCAAACCACAACACTCAATATACCGAGGTTCACCAATTTGGCTACTCCTCAAAAATGACTGCTTGGACTCCAATCCAAATCCAAGCCTTTGCAAAATCAATTTTACAAACACTTTACCAAAGCACCAACCGGAAGGAGCACCAACCCCCGTAATTTTCTCGCATGCAACTGCATGGAGCACCAACTCCTAGTACCAAGCACCAACTTGGACTGCAATTCGGATAAATTTAGAATGACATAAAAATGTCTTCACTTTATGCACGACCCCGACCGGTCCGCAATTAACTCAACTCGCACACTCTCACGGCTCCGCTTATTTTTCTCTTGATTCTTTTCTAACTCTCCTTTTACAAGCAATTTCTCTCTAACAAGCAGCAACGTCTTCTCTGTACGATTATTCTTTTATAACATTTCAATCCTGCATGCAATCGAATCACATACTCTGACTCGTTCGAATCCATGCAATACGGCTGTTCGGTTCCATGCACTTCGACTGTTCGAAACCCTGCAATACGTCTTTTGGAAACCATGCAATACGGCAATTTTGTTTCATGTACTTCGACTGTTCAATTTCTTCGAATACGGCTTTTCGAATGCTTTTTCGAAACTCCATATATGATTCTTCGAAAGCTTTTCGATTCTTCATGTTCGGCTTTTCTGTATGCTTCAAATACGTCTGTTAGAATGCCTGCAAATTCGACCTTTCGAATGCTTTTATTATCCTTCAAATTCGGCTTTTCGAATGCGTTTCAATTTTGCATGTTTGGCTGTTGCATTGCATGTCCAACACCTGTCAACGATTAACTGTCTGTCTGACTTCAGTTACTTTTTACGTAACTGGTCGCATGATTTTCCTGTCGGCTTTTTCGACACGTGTCACCTTGCATGTTCCTCGCGGGTTTTACATGCCAGCATCGTTACCTCGTCGCGATATCGCGACACTTTTGACTTATGCTGACGTCACCCTGAAGGTTGTCGCGAAATCGTGACCATTTTGGCCTTGAAGGCTTTTCCCTCGCTCATGTCACGATATCGCGACACTTAGAACTTTTGCTGACGTCATCCTTCAGCATGTCACGAAATCACGACCGTTTTGGCTCTTGGAAGCTTTCCTCGCATCTTGTCGCGATATCGCGACACTTTGAGCTTTTGTCGACGTCATCCTCAATGTCGTCACGAAATCGCGACGCTTTCGCTTCCAACAGCCTTTCCTTTCATCCCGTCACGAAATCGTGACACTTTTCAACTTTGCTGACGTCATCATCCTGCTTGTCGTGAAATCGTGACACTTTCAAATTCTGTACACTCTTCTTTGCCAGTAGCAGCGAAAAAGGAACATGTCACGAAATCGTGACACTTTGTTCTTCCGTACAACTCTCCTTGCCAACTCCAAAAATGGAACATGTCACGAAATCGCGACACTTTGCTCTTCCGTACAACTTTCCTTGCCAACTCCAGCAAAAATGGAACATGTCACGAAATCGCGACACTTTGCTCTTTCGTACAGCTTTCCTTGCCAACTCCAACAAAAATGGAACATGTCGCGAAATCGTGACGCTTTCGGCTCTTGCTGACGTCATCATCCTTCTTGTCGCGAAATCGCGACGCTTCTGGCTTTCGTACGCTCTTTCTCCATGCAGTAGCGAAATCGCTACAACTTTGTGCCTTGTGCTTTTACCTTGCCTCTTTTCATGAAATTTTGACTTGTAATATCAATGTTGCATCTTTCAGATCTACACTTTTGACTAGTAGCAAAATCGCTACACCTTAGTTTCTCTTTGTTTCAACATGTAGCGAAATCGCTACACCTTAGTTTCTCCTTGTTTCAACATGTAGCGAAATCGCTACACCTTAGTTTCTCCTTGTTTCAACATGTAGCTAAATCGCTACACCTTAGTTCCATGTATTTTCATCATGCAGCGATATCGCTACACCTTTGTTTCCTTTCATTTCAACATGTAGCGATATCGCTACACCTTTGTTTCCTTCTCTCCAACATGTCGCGAAATCGTGACAGTTTTGCTCGCATCTTCTCTCTCCTCGACCATGTCGCGAAATCGTGACAATTTGGCGTGCATTTTCTCTCTCCTACTTTTTGTCGCGATATCGCGACACATTTTCTCTCTCCTCAATGAAAACTTGACATGTCGCGAAATCGTGACATTTTCGGCTCGCCTTCTCTCTCCTCGACCATGTCGCGAAATCGCGACAGAAAACATGTCGCGATATCGCGACGCTTTTCTTCCTTGTCTCTTTTTGCCGCTTTCGAATCTGGGTCACTTCGTTTTCCTTGAAACTTTCTCGCACTTGATCCGACCGACCTCCGAATCGCATCAATCCGATCGTGTTGACAACAATGACAATACTTTTGCAATTCTTTTGCTGCACCTTGCTCAACAATCTCCCCTTTGGAATTGTTGGCAACACACCGCAACCTTGCTTAATTTCTTCTCCCCTTTGCCAATAATACCAAAGGGTCGCCGTAGACTCCCCCGAGTCTATGCACAACATTCTCGGACTTAAAAAGTTTGAATGCTCCCCCGAAGAATGTGTTTCCCATAGCTAGTCGATGCTTGGGTGGTGTGACTACTCCCAACTTCTTCCGAAGGTATTCAAATACTTCCTTAGGCAAAGGTTTTGTGAATATATCAGCTACTTGCTCGGTAGTTGGAACAAAATCCAATTTAACCTCTCCTTCTCGCAACTTTATCCTTCAAGAAATGATATCGGATTGCAATATGTTTGGTTCTTGAATGCATTATTGGATTCTTGGATATGTTGATAGCACTAGTGTTATCACATTTAATTGAAATTGGTTCATTGAAATGAATACCAAGATCTTTCAACGTTTGTCTCATCCATAATATCCGAGTACAGACATGTTGTTGCCGCAATGTATTCTGCCTCTCGCAGTGGATAGAGATACCGATTCTTGTTTCTTGTCGTGCCATGCTACCACCGTCACCAAGATAAAATGCTCCTCCACTTGTGCTCTTTCGTCATCAATACATCCCGCCCAATCTGCATCGAATATGCAATCAAAGTGAAATCTTTACCTTTTGGGTACCACAACCCATAATCCATAGTGCCCTTGAGATATCTCGAAAATCCTCTTTACAACTGTTACATGAGTTTCTTTGGGACTGGCCTCGAAATCTTGCAACCATACATACCGCTTGTAATATATCTCGGTCTAGTGGTCGTTAAATACAAGAGGCTTCCAATCATAGACCTCTACATTGTTTGATCTACATCCCTGGGATTTATCATCCTTGCTCAACTTGGCACTCGTTGTCATGGGAGTGCTCGACCGGCTTATCTGTCTTCCATTGTGAACTTTTTCAGCATTTCTTTTACATATTTAACTTGAGAAATAAAAATGCCTTTTTCATTTTGATTGACCTCGCAATCCTAAGAAATAAGAAAGTTCACCAATCATTGACATCTCAAATTCTTTTTTCATTTTAATTGATATGTCTTTGCAAGTATTCATCCATGTCGCCGCCAAATATTATGTCATCTACATAAACAACAAGAACAATAAGATGACCCTTCTCTCGCTTTGACATATAAGTTGCTATCCACCAAACCTTTCTTAAACCCTTGTTTAATTAGATAATTATCCAACCTTGCATACCATGCTCGGGTGCCTGTTTTAATCCATATAAAGCTTTCTTTAACCTCGCAAACAAAATCTGGATTTTCACCAAGTTGGAAGCCATCAAGTTGTTCAATGTAAACCTCTTCTTCCAGCTTTTCCATTCAAAAATGCTGATTTTACATCCATTTGATATACTTTGAAGTTTTTATGAACTCGCTAATGCCGTAAACATCCCGATTGCCTCTAGTCCTGCTACCGGTGCAAAAGTTTCTTCAAAATCAATGCCTTCAACCCGAGCATAGCCTTTACATACCAATCTTGCCTTATTTCCGACAACCCCGCCCATCTTCATTCAATTTATTTCTAAAAACCCATTTAGTACCAATTATGTTTTTATTTGTTGGTCTAGGTACTAATTCCTAAGTATTGTTTTTCTCTATCTGATCTAGTTCTTCATTGATTGCCTTCATCCAACTTTCATCAATGCTTGCTTCAAGAACATTTTTAGGTTCAATACTAGATAACAGAGAATAGTTCCTCACTGCTGTTCTTCTTGTTTGAATACCATCTGTGGGATCCCCAATAATCTGTTCACTTGGATGATTTTTCTCGCCAGTTGCCTGCTTTAAATTTCCTCGTTTTCTTCTTCTTCAGATTCAGTTTTTACACTATCTCGGATCAATTTTCTCGATTCTTCTCTCGTTTCTTTTTCATCATCACCTTCAATGACTTCTTCATACATAGGGTAGTTTTCTTGATAAGTAGTTTCTTGTTCTCTACCTTCATCAACTTTTACATCAAAACTTTCAACAATTTTCTTCAACTTCTTGTTGTAACATGTGTATGCCTTGCTTTTTGTTGAGTAACCGAGAAAGATACCTTCATCAACTCTATCTTCAAATTTACCAAGGTTATCTTCAATCCGCTTTATGTAGCACTTGCTCGCCAAATACTTTGAAATGTCTTGTTGTTGCCTTTCTCGCCAAACCACAACTCATAAGCTGTTTTGCTTTCATGTGGTCTCAAAGATGCACCTGTTTTGAATGTAAACCGCAAGATGAACCGCCTCTTTCCAAAATCGTCGCCTATTTTGTTTTCTCGCAAGGATTGTCCTTGCCATTTCCTCGCACTCGTTCTATTCTTCCTTTCTACAACACCATTCTCACCGAGGTGTCCTAGCTCGCTGAAAACTGTCTTCTTATCCCATGTTTTTGACAAGTATTCTCGCAAATTCTTCGGAGATAAACTCTCCTCCCCTGTCTGATCTTAGGCATTTAATTCTTTTTCCTGATTGATTTTCAACAAGATTTTTGAAGGTTTTAAACATTTCAAAGGCTTCTCGACTTGAGTTTCATAAATAGTACCCATGTCATTCTTGAGTAGTCATCTATACACAACATAAAATATTTGTGTCCATTTATGCTTTCAGTTCTCATGGGTCCACATAGATCAATGTGAATTAGTTCTAATGGCTTGCTAGTGAAGTATTCTTTTGCTTTGAAAGTGGCTCTGGTTTGTTTTCCCTTTTGGCATGACTCACAGATGCTATTTATAGGTTTGCCAATGTTTGGTATGTCTCTAACTGCTCTTTTTGAACCGATTTTTGCTGATTGTCAAAACTAATATGCCCAAGCCTCTTGTGCCATAGCCGGTTTTCATCTTCCTGTCCCATCAAGCATGTTCCTTCTACAGTTTCTGAAAGTGTATACAGATTTCCTGAAGTTCTCAGTCCAATGGCTATTAACTTTCCATTTTTTGTCTTTCTTACTTCACAGCCCTCCTTCTTGAAGATTACATCATGACCTCTGTCACATATTTGACTTACACTTAGCAAGTTATGCTTCAGTGCCAATTACAAACAAGACTTCTTTTGATTTTATATTGCCATCACCGATCTTGACTGATCCCTTTCCAACAATCTTTGCTCCATCATTATTTCCAAATTTCACGTAACCACCTTCATAATTCTGTAAATTCTCAAACTTTTGCTTGTCACCCGTCATGTGACTCGGAACAACCACCGTCAAGTATCCAAGGTGCTGATTTGTTCTGAGCTTTAAAAGCAGTCCTGGACAATCAAAGATTCCTTTTCTTTCCATTCTGGTTTGATAGCAGATTTTGCTATTTGTTTTGCCTTTGTCCTTTCATTAGCATGTGCCTGTTTTTCAGAAATTTCTGGTTTTGTTTCAACCCACTTAGCCGAGATTTTCTGCCTCGATAATTATTTGATGAAAAAGTGCTTCGTAGCTTCTAGCAATATGTCCAAAATTATGACAATTATAACATTCAACCGCATAATTCATTAAAGGAGAAAAACATTTCTGCTGGTAAAATTCCTTTGAGATACATTATGCCTCGCAATCTGAAATTTTATGGCCATAAGCATTGCATTTAAAACAATAACCAAAAAATGCATGATTAAACTTGGGTGCCGGTCTTTGCCAGCTTGAAGTAGGAGCCATGACTCTTCTCCTCCTCGGATGTGTGACTTTTGTGAATCCATCTTTGTCAGTATTCTTCTTGAATCTGGCATTATTGTTTTCTTTTGCATTATTTTGTTTTTCTGGTTCAACCCTGATCTTTTCTTCTTTCTTTGTGGGTTCTATATTCAAGTTCTTTGAATCCTTTGAAGATTCTCCTTCATCAAAGCCTAAACCAAATTTGATGCCGAAGGCCTTTGGTTATTTAACATTTTATCCAACTTTACAGGACTTTCTTCAAACTTATGAAAACAGCTTAATTTTCTATTCATCTCCTCTAACCGCATCCTTAACTTAAGAATGTCTTCCTCTAGCTTGCCGCATTCAACCTGCCTTTACAGCTTAATTGTTCATCAAGAACTTCAGACATTTTCTTGAATTCCTCCGTCTCGTATTTTCAGATTGTTTATTATGTCTCTGGCATTCTCTAATTTCTTTGAAAATTTTTTATTCTTCTTCCTTTCGCACTCAACTCTTCAAGTGCAAGGAACCAATTCTCCTTCCAAATACACTTCACCTTCATCCTTGGAATTTTCATCACCTTCCCCGATTTTCCTCTCGTTCTTTCTTCTTCAAGTGCCATGAACAGAGCTTCACCTCCTTCTTCTTCAGACTCCTCATCTGTGCTTTCTTCAGAACTGCGACATTCTTGGTTATGAAGCTTTTCTTCTTGAAGTTGTTCTTTCTGAAATTTTGTTTCTTCTTCCAATCACCTTTTTCTTGGTGTGAACCTTCACCATTTTTGGTTCTCTCCCGCATTGGACATTTGGCCGCAAAATGACCGACTCCTCCACAATTGAAGCATTTAAAAGGTAGCTTCCCTCTATATTTTCCTTTTCCTTTTGTGAGTTTCCGAACAAAATTGGCTTCTCGTTTCATCCAAGTGTTCCTTCATCCTCGTATTCATGTTCAGCTTTTACATTCTTGTGTGCTTTAAAAGTCGCTTCTCCGTCTCGTAGACTTGGTTTGTCCTATTCTCATTTCATATGTCTGTCAGGGAACCATGCAACTCATCCATGCTGAAGTTGTTTAGATCTTTTGCCTCTTCTATTGCAGAGACTTTGGAGTTAAATATTTTGTGAAGTGTTCTGAGAACCTTTTTCACCACAACTGCATCATCAATTTCTTCACCAAGTCCTCTGATTGCATTAATAATTTCGTTGACTCTCAGCATATAAATTTCTATGTTTTCATCTTCCTTCATTTGCAGTGCTTCGAACTGTGCTCGATGAGTTTGCAGTTTTGCTTCCTTAATCTTACTGTCTCCTTCATGGATGCTCTTCAGTTTATCCCACATGTCCTTTGCTGATTTACAACTCATGACTCTTATCATTTCACCGTCAACAAGCCCACACATTATGGCATTCTTAGCTTTGGAGTTGTTTTCAAATTTCTTTTTCTCAAGCAGATCTCGTTGGAGGGGTAGTGGGTGCCGTGTATCCACTATCTACGTAATCCCAAATATCGTATCCCAATGCACTCGGATATGTTTGCATTCCGAGTTTCCGTAAGGTGTAATTTGTTCCATCAAATAAGGGAGCTTTGTTGGATGAAAATCCTTCACCACCTCGCCATTGTTTCTTCCAAGATCTCCTTAGCCGATTAAGCTTGTACAAGGAACCCGTGCTCTGATACCAATTGATGTTTACACAATGACACTGAGAGGGGGGGGTGAATCAGTGTAGCTATTAAATTTTTATATCTACAACATTTAATATGAAATAAAGAGAACAACAAAAAAACTTGAACAAGAGAGCAAACCACAACACTCAATATACCGAGGTTCACCAATTTGGCTACTCCTCAAAAAATGACCGCTTGGACTCCAATCCAAATCCAGCCTTTGCAAAATCAATTTTACAAACACTTTACCAA